>CM062296.1:246811926-247433443 GCA_031216915.1 Pictodentalium vernedei
CGTGTGTTCAAAATGAAGTTGAAAGAATTGTGGATCAACTGGTTCCGACATGCAAAGAAAAATAAAAATGGAAATTACATACAACCAACGCGTCAGGATGTGATCAACTGGGTGAGCACTGCTTGGGATTTTATCGACGAGACAACCATCATTAAATCATTTCTTAGCTGTGGTATCAGTAATGCTTTGGATGGCACTGAGGACTATTTTATGGGCAACAGGATCAAGAAGTGTGGTGTAAATGAAATAGGGCAACCTTCAACAAATGACGAGGAGACAACTGAGCAAAATAAAGACTGTGAGTCGGAGAATTATGACACTGGCGTGCATTTCCCTGAGGACGGTGGAGATTCGGACGAGGACGTTGATTTTGAGGGTTTTGATGATTGTGGAAACATTGTGTTGTAAGAATTAACAGTGTTAAATATCGTATTAACAGTGCTAAATATCGTAATGTAAGCCTATATTTTTTTTTTTTTTTGGGGGGGGGGGGGGGCTGTCACTGTCCGAGAAGCAAAAATTGATAATTATTCATGTGGTTATCTCAACTTATTTACCAATTAAATAAGCTGTGTGATAACTGCAAGAATAATTCTCTATTTTTCTCTTCTCTGGCAATAGCAGCCAGATCCAGTGTCAATACGCCAGTAGGCCTAACTGAGAGAATGGCTGTGTAAATAGTTATTCCGCACCAACATTGTTGTCTGCGAACTGTCCCGTACTCATCCTGTACGTGTTGTGTTAAATATCGTATTAAGAGTGCTAAATATTGTAATGTAAGCCTATATTTTTCTTTTTTGTGGGGGGGGAGGGCTGTCACTGTCCGAGAAGCAAAAATTGATAATTATTCATGTGGTTATCTCACAACTTATTTACCAATTAAATAAGCTGTGTGATAACTGCAAGAATAATTCTCTATTTTTCTCTTCTCTGGCAATAGCAGCCAGATCCAGTGTCAATACGCCAGTAACTGAGAGAATGGCTGTGTAAATAGTTATTCCGCACCAACATTGTTGTCTGCGAACTGTCCCCTACTCATCCTGTACGTGTTGTGTTAAATATCGTATTAACAGTGCTAAATATCGTAATGTAAGCCTATATTTTTTTTTTTTGAGGGAGGGGGGGGGGGGGGGGGGGGGGGAGGGCTGTCACTGTCCGAGAAGCAAAAATTGAAAATTATTCATGTGGTTATCTCACAACTTATTTACCAATTGAATAAGCTGTGTGATAACTGCAAGAATAATTCTCTATTTTTCTCTTCTCTGGCAATAACAGCCAGGTCCAGTGTCAATACGCCAGTAAAGGGGGAATGGGTCGTTCAGATAGGCTCCCAGTTATCCGGTGCCAACATTGTTGGCTGTGAAAGTGACAGAAAGTGAACCAACGGAATTTACCGAGATCCACCGATACATGCACATGTACACATGTGTAAATGCTCGTGAACATGAATTGATTATTTTTTTTTATTTGGGTTCTTCGTTTTCACAATGGGAGTTACGAATACTGCGGGCACATTCTCTTACGTGAGTAAAAACAAAACACAGTTGAAATATTTTTTAATAAACACAATTCAAAATGAAAATGTTACGCTTGAATCAGCACCTTCCAGATGAAAACAAATCTGAGCCACGTGCGTTTTTGACCTAATTTATCAACATTGATATTTTTTTGACATTTCATGCTGATTTTGTTGATATTTTACTCTGATATTTTTTTAATGAAATGCATACTGGTATTTGAATGATTAATGACATCAAATGAAAAAACAAATAAAACGAACAGAAAACGTTACATACAGTATTATTTTATTTAATATCAATGGGAACACAACATACACTGGGAACATCACCTGACCTGAACACAAGTCATTCTCGACTTGTCAACTTTTTAGTTTACATTCGGTCTGAGTCGTGAATAAGCCCACCCCCCCATTTTTTTATCCATTTTTTTCCTGTGCCCCCTGGGCTTACTGACGGGTCGGTACGGTATATTAGCCCAACAGGCACCCAGTTATTAATTATTATTAATTATTGGTGCTTAATGCCACTTCAGAAGCTAAGGCTATCGTGACGATCCCGGTAATTAACAGCACACACTTATAATGTTTACCGGAGTCGAAATACGTAGATAGGTCGAAAACCGGTGATATAACTTATACAACCATACACTTGTCCAATTGAATCCCAATGAAAAGAATCTGAAGAGCAAACTCACTTCTAAGGCACCCAACAGACGACCCCGTTCAGGTGTACAATTAATTCCAAAAATAAAGTTCCTACTGAACAGTGCAAATAAACGAGAATGTGTACTGTATCTCGCAGAAACATGGATATAGAACATGGAACGAGCTATGATTAACAGACTAATCACGGACCGTCCCCGAAATAAATCATTGTTTCCTAGGTCTGTAGCAACCAATGACTGTTCGGAGAAAGATGAATAATTCCTTTCGAATCCCCCTCACCCACATTAATTGAATCGCTCTTGTGTTAGTTATCAAATAGTACAGGAACCACAGGGCTCCCTCATGTCTGATAGACTCCATAAGGCCACTAAGGACGGAGACGGATGTGATGATCAATAACACACCATATTAACATAATATCCAGTCTCTAAGGTGGAAGTATAATCCACAGTAATAGATTGGATAGAAATGAAAAGGGAGACGAAAACAATGTTCCGACACCCGATCATAAAAATCTAGAAGAACTCCTTACGTTCGGTCTGATATCAGGAAATATGTTCCTCAGAAGGAGTTAAGTATAGGCGTTTGAAGAAATGCTCATTAATCACACTAGGTAAATAAAGCGTCAACAATAGAGCCTATCGCCTCATATGACTAACACCAAACCATATCGGCAGGAAGAGAATAACCTCCTCTAACATACAGTATCATGTCCGATAGGACAACAAACTCAGCCTAGCTGAAGCAGCTAAAGGTCTTCCTATATGTGAAGACAATAAAAAGGTTGATAACTGTGGCCTTAGAAGCTCACTAAGGAGACTTACAACGTTAGCCGCAGCTTATAAGTCTTCATCTCCCTGAAGACAGATATATCGGTGTAAGTTGCGGCCTTGAAGGTTCACTGAACCGATACTTACAACTATCGTCGCGCAAGGTAGGGAATGAAGAGCCGCTATTTTAACAGACCTAAATTCCCAGAGACAGTAGTCCCAAGAGATAATAAATTCAGTTATGTCACTGATTAATTACTGAAAAAACATCGCTCATGATTCTAGCTAGGCTAGTAAACAATAAGACTCAAGTCTATGACACCCTGGAAAACAAACCGAAAAGCACTCTACCTTTATCGGTTTTATTCCCAAAAGACAGCGGTCAGAGCCTAGCTAACGTAGCTTAGAAGTCTTCCTCTCCGTGAAGACAGATATCTCAGTGTAACTAGCGACCTTGAAAGCTCACTAAATGGAGACTTACAACCACTGTCGCGCAAGGTAGGGAATGACGAGCCTCTATTCTAACTGCTGTAATTCCCAAAGACACAGTAATCTCAAGGTTGCTACACAGTTATGAGTCTTCGTGAAGACATATCTGTGTCTAATTATAAGAAAAGACCGCTGTAACAGTACATAAGGCTACTATGGCGTGCACAATGGCATTAAATGTCTTGACGCCAAGGAATACAACACCAAAGGGGAAAAGACGTACTTATTCCCTCTAATGGCTCTATTCCAAACAAGACAGCTGTTTCAGCCTATCTATGTACTATCCGCCTGGCTTCGGGACAAGAAACAGGTGACTTGAAAAAACCTGGAGAATATTTTTGACGACCTCTATTGGTTTCTTCAATAGGAGAGCCTGTACCTCCACAAGGAAATACTCTCCTGGAAGAATTTGCCGGAAGATTTGTCCAACATCTACTTCTTGTAAGTGGAGCTTTGCTCGAACTGATAGCTGCAGGCCTGCCGAGACTACATTTTCATCCACTGATCTTCCGTAATTTTCATCCACTTTTTGCGAGGTTGATAACCTTCCACTAAGTGGAAAGCAACAGAAGTCTTATCTCGACAACCTCTATTGCTTCTTTTAATAAGAGAGTCTGTACCTCCGGTAGGAGAGACTCTCTTTTGAAAGGGTCCGCCGGAAGATTTGTCCAACGCGGACATCTTATAAGTGGGGGTTTTTGCACAAAATGATAGCCGTAAACCTTCCAAGACGACACTTCTACACTTCTCACCCACTGAACTTCTGTGACTTCTATCCAGTTTCTCATGAAGATTGATAACCTTCCGCCAACTGGCAAGCAATAGAGGTCTTGTCCATCACCTGTATGACCTACGAGGCTTACGGGAGGAGAAACTACGTCCTCCCCATGAAGAACCTCGTCCCGTCGGCTTAGGGGCAACTGACCTATAGTCTGGATCAGACCTGCACCCCTTTCCTGAGTTGCTATACTGATGACCTTCGGAGTAAGTATAAGAGGGTTTCTTGTATCCTCGCGGGGAGTTCCTTTAGTTGATTTTGAAGTGGAACAGCCTCACTTTCCCCGGTCTGCTGAAGCGTGTTGTTGAGGCGCAGACTTCAGTAGCAGTGCACAGGAAGCTTTCTTTATAGCCTGTTCATAGACTAACGAAAGCTTGTCGTCAAATAGAGTATGTCAGGAGGCCAGAGTAGCTCGGAGAGAGCTTTTCACCTTGTCATCTGTAAGTGATGACGACGCAAGGGCAGCATCACGTCTGATCAACTCCAAATTGCCACTGTCAGAGCGGAGTTTACGTGGCATACATGACTGCCCTGGAAAGAACTCTAAGCGAGGAACAAACGTCCTCAAATTCCTTCCCATTAAGATGTAGCGAAAATAGCTCTGTGAGGTGTTCTTCATAGGACATCGCTTCCAGATTCGCTCTATTGGATGAAATAGCACATTCCATCACTTCCGAGCGTATATTGAATGATGCAGGTAGGGACATATCTAAATCCCCGGCCTGCTCATCTAAATGCAGAGGAGCTCTTTGGACATCTTCTCCGTTTTAAATGAACGTGGTCCAAGGAATGGTATATTTATTGAAGATGTCGATAAGAAACCGCCTTCCTCTTAGCACTAGAGAGGTTGAATATGGTGTCGCCAAGCCTCCCTAAGAGAACCTTGCAGGCTTCCTCCCTATTTCCGTCGTCGCTGGGTGAGCTTTAGTTTTTGAGGTGCTCGCTCTACCCAAATCTACACTTCCCTCGACCGCAACAGACTTACCCGGTGTCACAGCTCCCACGAACAGAGTAACCGCTTCACCAATTGAGCGAGCTGCTTGCAAAGGATTACAAACACTAACTAGAGGCCTTATCCCTTGCTTATATTCATCACCACCTTGCAGCTAGCTCTATTTGCTCATCAGAGTGTGACGACAGTAGCACACTTTGATGGGTGTCACAATACAATCACCATGTTTTTGTTCCTCTGAAAAAGAAACTGAAAAACTTGAATTATTTTGTGGTGAGAGCTCTGGCATAGGAACCTCACCGCCAACGACGTACCGCGACACCCGTCTCCAACGTCTGTCATCCCAATGTACACAAGTAGGACAAGAATCTGCATCGACTACAGGCAAGGCAACAAGCATGTAAATCCGAGGAAGACTTCCTCCCCTTGCATTTAGAGCAGTAAGCTTTGATAATTGCAATCAAAAGACAAAGTCGATAGCACTCCTACAAACTTCACAACAAAATATATGATAAAGATACATGAATAATAGCAATCAAAATTAAATTGGAAAAACTTATAAAAAAAATTTCGAAACTTTTTTTGAGAAAATACCTAAGTTCCCAAAGGGAACATTATGAGCCCAAGGGTATCCCGATAGAGCCTGAGTGTGGACAAAATCCAAATTTTATGAGCTACACTATCTGAATAATAATCAATGTATCCTACAGTAATTCTACAGTAATATAATATAAAACACTACATATATTTGAGGACGTTACCATTAATTGTTAACAACGTCAAAGGAAAAAAATGGAAACAAAACATCAGGCACACAAAAAGGCCCAAAGTCAGTAACCTATTTAAATGCTACCAGATACAAAGCTAGATCTTCATACAAAGAAGAAACGATACATCGGATAGAAGATGCAAGACCAAAACAACCTAACACCCTTAGGGTGAGGACGTAACCATGGGGATAAAGAGAATAAACATTCTGTAATACATGTTAAACTCCCAAGAAATTTAATAAAAAATTTCAATAAAAAAATAGTCAAAAAGCTTAGGTGTTTAACAGGAGGGGTTCATGGAAGGATAGGGAAGGAACACTTAACAAACAGTGACCCAAAAATGGGAAACATGAAATAATTTTTAAAACTATTATAAAGTTACAGCCCTGAACATTTGAAACCACTGTTGTTCACTTCCATCATCTATTTACAGCCTTGGATCCACAAATTTGTGAATTGATTTCTGTCTGCCATCCTCAAAAAAGGAGATTTTAAAGCACAGATGTCAGATCATTGTTACTGACTTTAGGGCCAAACAAAGAATGATGTTGGTGCCAATTCCAGTCTCTTCCTGACTACTGCACATGCGCAGATGGTAAAAGTATGGAGGTCCAGATAGGATTTAATTTTCAGTATTGTATGTAAATTTTGGGGATTGGGGGGCGGGGGGGGTTCAAAATTTGTGTTTGGCCCTTGATAATATCGAGTTTGCACCAGCTAAGTCTGGGCCATTGATTATTAGTATAAAAATATGAAAAAGTTTAATTATTTATGAGGATTTTTTTGCAAGTCTTGTCTCCTAAGTGTAACAAGTAAAAGTTTGTATAACAGATCATTACTTCAGATAGCTTCATGTCAACAATGATATCATTTTGCCAAAACCTGATCGAGGTTTGACCAGGCATTAGAAAAATATGCAGCATGGAGTAGCAACGGGCTCAACCACATCAAAACAAAACAAATATTTCCCAATGTCAGTAATTACATAAAATCCGGCAAGAGGATCACAGATCCACAAGTCGAGTTTTGACATTAAATTTCGTGAAAAGTCAGAAAAGCAAGTTATTTGTCGCAACAGCAACTTTTGCCAACAGTGATAACTACAGTATTCTATTTATAGTAACAGTACCTTGACCTTGAGGCTTCAGACCCCAAAATAAATAGGTGTCTTCCTTTCTTATGGAGTAACCTCTGATGTAAATTTGGTGAAGGTACGACAAATAGAACTAAAGTTATTGCCCGGAAACCAATTTGTTGAAAAAAATTCTATTTATAGCAACAGTGACCTTGACCTCGGGGCAAAAGACACCAAAATCAATAGGTGTCTTCCTTTCCTAATGGAGTAACCTCTGGTGTAAATTTGGTGAAGGTGCGACAAATAGAACTAAAGTTATTGCCCGGAAACCAATTTGTTGCAAAAAAAATTCTATTTATAGGAACAGTGACCTTGACCTCGGGGCATCAGACCCCAAAATCAATAGCTGTCATCCTTTCCTATGGAGTAACCTCTGGTGTAAATTTGGTGGAGGTACGACAAATAGAACTAAAGTTATTGCATGGAAACCAATTTGTTGGAAAAAATTCTATTTATAGTAACAGTGATCTTGACCTTGAGGCTTCAGACCCCAAAATCAATAGGTGTCTTCCTTTCCTATGGAGTAACCGGTGGTGTAAATTTGGTGAAAGTGTGACAAATAGAACTAAAGTTATTGCCCGGAAACCAATTGTTTATGCCTGCCCGCCGCCCACCCACAGCCCGCCCACCGCACGTCACTTCATCAAACTATTAGTCGAGTTTGACTTTGTCAAAACTCGACTAAAAATAACTGGCTAAATACTCACAGCTGTGGTCCTTTATCATCTATACCTGCAAAAAGTAAAGCTACACCAAATGGTCGGCTCTGTAATGAAACAAGAAAATGACTTGAGCCCATATCTTGGGCAATACTGATTGATCCTATGCAGAACAGGCCTGAAAATAAGCAGTCTGACATTTGCAGAATGAGGTACCCAGAGGGTGAATTTGATGATGCTATCCCATACAGTGGGCCAATTTATCCTCTGGGTACCTCTTTCTGTTTAGTTTTGAGACCCTGATTCAGATTGAGGTTCACAGAGGGTAAATTTAGTGATGATACCCTGCTGTGCAGGGTAGCATCTCTAAATTCACCTTCTGGGGACATCACATTGCAGATGACAGTCTGCTTATTTTCTGGCTTGATGCAGAAAGGTTTCATCTCTACTAGAATGTTTTGAAATAAGAAATCAAAATATTGTATTTTTCTATGGCAGTAACTCGAAGCCTTTAGCACAGATTCTTAATTCTTTGAACACTCTCCTTACAGAAGTTTTCCACTCGACAGTTTTCATAGTACCTCAAAACTGTCTGGTGCCTAATGTTTAGCCATGGATATTTTAGTGCCAAACAAAGTGTTTTGGTGCCAAAACACTAATGGGATGGGAGAGGGTGTTTTTATGCTGTCTGATCTTAGGCCGTCACGATTATGAATGTTCATAATCGATTATTTTGATATAAAAACGATGGTTATTCCATTATTTATGGTTAATATTTCTGTCTCGTTTCCTCGAGCTTCATCTATGAAATAACTTGGGAGGCGTTAAAAATTAAAATATCCTAATCGTAAATGAAGCAAACGAACACCAAACCTTGAAAAATTTGACAAAACAGAATCTACATCGCATAGATTCAAACTTCAAATCATAGAAAAATGCATACTAAACTCACTAATGGCCCCATCCGCGCTCAATGCGTAATGATTATGAATTTAGCCTCAGGGAATGTCAAGTCAACAAAGCTTTACACGTGGAAATGAAACTTCCGGTAGTGGTACGTCGGAGAACAAAATAAATCATCATACTTTAAAAATAAATAACATGGCATTTCGAAGTTTTTCCCTTTTTACTTTCCGTATGTTAAAATTGCTTATCAAGTATCAAATTGATAAAAACAAAAACAACTCAATTACTCAACACTCGACGATGTCTTAGTCATAACAACGTTGATGTTTTTTTGGCAGGTTACATGACTCACATCAAAGGAATGAGAAGTATTGGGAACTGAGTGAGCATGCATATGATGATGACTGGGTTTCGGCTAACTTTAACTCGCGTGGTGCCGCGACTTGAAGCTATATATCGGTTTTATGTTTGAACCCCATTCACACACACATTTGTTGTCGAAATAGGTCCTTTATGTGAAACAATAGCTTGTGAATCAATATTTCCCCTTTGTTTAACAAAAAGGTATGACAGCAGTCAAATAATCGATCATTGAAAAAAAATCGTCGATTATGACCTCAATCTACGGTTGATCGATTTTTCGATCATTCGTGACAGCCTTAGTCTGATCCATTTAAATTGATCAAGTTTTGAAAAATGAACTGGCAATTACTTCAAGGGTAAATGAACATTTGGTCAGGGAAAAATCTGTCAGAACTTGAAAGTTCTGACAAAGTCCTCAGTGGGCAAAAAGGGATGTCCGCTAAGTTATATCTATGCCACAGAATCAAGTCAGACTGAATGATGTTGGTATGTATGCCTGTTGTTGTGCATTTCACAAAAATCAGTTAATGATTCTGCCTTTATTCCCAGCTGATGATTACCTTGTACTGGAAATAATATAATGTTTTTTTTTTTTGTTTCATCCTTGATCATGCTCTTCACTGCTGCAGTGGCTTTTTGTCACAAGTGAAAGGAACTTAAAATTTTATACAGAACTACGATTTTTTGGTGTCAAATCACAATTTTTAATCCAGTTGGCAAACTGGCACCGACAGCGTGGACACTGCCACTCAATATCAGTTGACCCTGTTTATTATACTCCTGTTCTATGTGATCTCCATCTACAGCAACACTAAACCATGTGGAAAATGAAAATCTGTTCCGCACATATGTGTGGAAGGGGAATCACTGACGGACTATTTTTAAATAGAAGCGAAATTTCACTGGAATTTTCTACAAATCGTGCAACGCAATTACAATTCCAATTGCTAGCAATAGTAATTTATATATTTTTTATACTTACCAATGACCCAGACTTAGCTGGTGCTAACTCTAAAATATTTAGGGCCAAACGCAAATTTTACCCCAAATCACCAAAATTTGCATCTAAAACCAAAAATTACATGTCCTATATGGTCCTCCATACTTTTACTCCACTGCGCATGTGCAGTGTCAAGGAGGTCTCGAAATTGCCACCAAAAGTCATTCTTACAACCAGTGCCCGGTAAGCGTTATGTACTCAGATGGGAGGTATGAGTTCCTAACTCATGGGAGGGCCATCCCCATCTGGGTCATTGGTAAGTATAAAAAATATATAAATTACTATAAATTTTCTAACATTTTTATACTGTACCAATGACCCAGACTTAGCTGAATAGTAAAAAGGTTGGAGGGCCTAGGACAAAAGGAAAATCCAATAGACTCAATTACCTATAACAGACCTATTCCCTAAGGAGAAAGAAGAGATAGTCTTACATATATCTTTCTTATTTGTAACAAAAAAGAAAGACACAATACTATTCTGTAATTGAGCACAATAACATCAATGATCTCTATAAACATCTAGTATAACCCTTTATACTAATATTTTTAAGAAAAGCTGATAAATACAGGAGTCTAGAGAAATGAGACTCTACATACTCATTTAAAAGTGTTCGAGGATTGTATATTAACGCTCAATTAATCACTTGATATATACGAATGCTTCACACCAATCAACACTTAAAAAAAATTACACAGATGAGTAAACATAGGCTTAACCCTAAAATCATTTTGGAACCGACACGGAATTACTAAGTCCAAGGGAGGTATTCCCTTGCTTTACACTATAAAGCAGGTGACCTAAGGGAACACCCCCCCCCCCCACCACCCTTTCTCTTGCCCTGAATCAAATACTCCAGAGCAAAGAGGGCAGCAGGACAGAGTCACTGCCGGAACCGAAAGCCTATACACACATAGTTGCCACTGTTTAGTAGACGACATTCTGAGTAAAAAATTGCGGACCTAAACAATGTAGATCTGCAGAAAATGACTCAATATTCTCAGATACAAAATCGTGAAAATGGAAGGCTAACACCAATATGTAGCCCTCATTAAATCTGTAATAACAATATTAATAGCTTAAGGCCATGAAGTAGAACTCTTACTTCATGAGCTTAAAACTAAAACACAGACTGCTGAATGAAGATATAATCATAAGCAGAACTGACTGAAGATTGAATCCATCTGACCATAGAATGGACCAAAATGTGGAGGAAGCTTCCACGGCATGTCCCACAACAGAAGCCTGAGTAAATTAGTCTACAGTCTTTGTGGAGCTAGAGAAGCTACCAACAGAATTTGCATTAAAATAATTACACTAGAGCAATATCTGCTGAATCAACAGCGCTGGAAGATATGCATATCTTATTATTCCATCTAACAAGATCGATAGAGCGTTTACTACAAACGCTTGAAGATCCAAACATAATGACACATACGTCTGCAACTGATTGTTGAGATGCGACGTGAATAAGTCGATCATTGGCCGCTCGCTTTGGTGGCAATCTGATTGAAAACTTGTTTGTTGAAAGCCGATTCTGGCGGCAACAAACGGCCCCTCCGCGAAGGGAGTCTGCTAATACGTTTAGATGACCTGGAATATGACGGACCGATAGGAGAACTAGATGTTCTAGTAGCAACCGAAAGATTCATTCCGTTAACATGAATAACAGGATGGAATGAGTGCCTCCATAATTCCAAAAATACGCTAATACCGTTGAGTTGCTGGGCAGAATTAGAATATGAACATTCTGAATTACGTTATCCAATAACGTAGCGCAAGCCAAAATGACATCATACTTGATGTTTGAGTGCTTGATAAGGAACTACGGACTCAAAAGACCTTGGCACTTCAATGAAACGACCCAACCTGTTTTACTGGCATCCGTCAAGACTGTAAAACTCAGATCCGGCAATTGCAGTGGAACTACCTGAGTTAAGCCCAGAAAACTTGCCCAAGACTGAATCTCTTATTCACTTGATTTGACAAGAAGATGACCGTATCAAGCGAAAGAATCTTCACCCTCCAATTCTGAATTAAAGAAAATTGGAGAGGAGCAATGCATAACCGCCCCATCAGTATAAAATCATGGCAGTTCCGCCTAAACGTATCAGTCTCATAAGATCTCTCACTGAGACTTTGTCTGAGCGAAGACAATAGTGAGCATAAAAACTGAATAATTTTGTTCTGGGTAACGGCAGACGAACAAAAATGTTGTGCGTTACGAAGCTCATCCGCCGGTGGGTGAATGACTTGGATGATACCAGATCCGACTTCTCCTCGTTTACTTAAGAAACCGAGACATCGGAGCAATAGAAGCAGATTCTGCACACAGTTCTGAAGCGTTAACTCATTGCCGTACCTGTATGAATGTCATCCAGGTAGGCCGACGTTATCGCAGACGAATAAGCTCGGAAATGAGTCATTACCGAGTCCATTATTCGAGAGAAGGCCCAGGGAACTAGATTCAGACTGAAGCATATTGCTCGGAGCTGATATACGACTCCTATGATAAGGAAGTGAAGATACTTTCTGACGCCTAATGTACCCTGACGTGAAAGCATGCATCTTGAGATCTATGCATGTAGCATAATCGTATACCCGAATACTCGCTCTGACCGATCGGGTGGACTCCATATATAAACTTGGAGCCACGATCAGCTTGTTTATCCAGTTCTGAATAATGAGTGAACGGAACGAGCCATCTGGTTTTTGGAACCAGAAAAGGATGGTTGTAGAAACCTGGAAATTCCTGGATTTCTACGATCACCATCGCGATCATTCCAGAAGAGACTAGACTTCTGATGGAAGCGAGCCTCTATCCTACTGACTTGGCGGAAGCTGAGTCCATCTTGGACTCCGAGTTAACAGAAGATTTCGTTTGAGGAACAATTTAGTCCTTCCGAAATCACCCCTTGAATCCAAGGGACGTCCGTAATCTATTCCCAAATAATTGAGAAACTCGACAGTCTTTCGCTCACTAGTACACGATAGAGGTTAAAACCATTACCTCCTGGTCCTGCGAGGCTTGCAGAAGGAGGAGAAGCCATGTCCTCCACTGTCCGCACCTCACCCCGTCGACCTAGGGACGTCTGACCGGAATTATGGCCCCTATATGAGTCGCTACCCTGACGGTCTCTAGAATAAAACCTAGAGGACGCATAGGAACCTCTATAGGAACTTCCCTTGGACGTATTCGTCCCAGAAGTGCCTGTCCTACTCTTCTCTGCTGAATCTGACTATATGGAAGCAAATTTTAATAGCAGAGAGTCAAAAGCTTTCTTGGTTAACTGATCATAGACTGCGGAAAGCTTGCCGTAGAAGAAAACTCTCTGGAGACCGGAGCGACTCTGAGAGTTTTTCACCTTACTATCTACACACGTGGATGTAGCCAGGGCCGCGTCATGTCTAACCAACTCCATATTGCCACTAAAGGACGGAGTTTTACGTGAGGCCCTTGAAAGAACTCTTAAGGATATTATCATCCTAGAATTCTTTTCCCTTTGAGACATAATGATAGCATTCTGGTAAGGTGATCTGCGTACGATGATGCGTCTAAGCTGACTCTGCTAGACGATATTATTATTTCCAACATCGTCATTGGAATTTGAAATAGACGACAGTAAAAAACAATACTAGGTCCTGCGCTGGTCGTCTAAACGCAGAGAACTCTCAGAATGCTCTGTCCTGCTGTTTCAAAATATTCTTTGAATTGATGAAAGGCAGATGTAGAACATATTGCCGATAAGAAACCTGACCTGCCCATTTAGGTAGCAAGGTAAATAAATATAGCGTCGTTCAACAGATCAAATGTCAGTGTGACATATCTGGACTATGTCGGAAACTGAGGGATGATGTCCCTAAACCGATTAAGAATTCTGTGTCCAGTGGCGCTATCAGTCTCTTATCCGGCAACGCAGCATATTGGTCCGGAGGAACGTCAGATGATAATGCCGGATGCACTCTACAGCAATTATGTTGTTCCGAAAAGGGAAAATACAACTCATCCGTATCCCTTTCGCCATCGTGTCGGACCACTTGTAATTCTTGGTCGTCCGTGCCTGAACCTGCAGCGGAACGAATCAACCCAGCTTCCTCTGATAATTCCTGATCTGACAGAGTTACTGTCGGTTGCTGGGATGCTGTGATATTTTTGCTATTTGTGATAGCATGTCTGTAACAGAGGTCTGAGGATCTGCGGTCTTACAGGATTTAGCCACTGGAAGCTCCTTGGACGTCCACTCCTGCATACATCCAATATGTGAATATGCGGAGTATGAAGGCCTCGTATCCTTGGCTACTGGATGGCGTGACCAGGTCGCCGCAGAATCCCTGGTCGGCGATATTGATTGAATATCACAGGTCACGTAGCCAAGGTGCGGTCGCGTATGCTACCGTGAGGATGAGGAAGCCGAAAGAGCAGTCTCTCCGGACTGTCTATATAACGGAGCGTCCCACGCGGTGGACATATGCTCTGACTGAGGAACGTTTTGTACCACAACATCTGGGCCCAGATGTTGTAATACAAGAGAGGAGCCTCTCTCGCTCGCAGCCCGGATGGACCTGGACGAGCTAGGAACCGGACTAATAGGCTTCCTCCGTAACATCCTCGTATCCGTCGTCACTGGGTGTGCACATTGTATTTTATAGTGCTTGCATCACCCAAATCTCCGTCCTGGACCGCAATGGACAAACCCGGGTGCTGAGCCATTCGGTGAATGGTCGCGACACCGGGCGAGCTGGCGGACACCAACGCCGTCGATCCTACTTGGGACCTCTTAGGCAATTGATGTATCTGCATGAGCACTTTACCGCTAGCTCTTCATTTGACTGTGACAACGGAAGCACACTTACGAAGACATCACAGTAATAATACCTAGTTCATGTTACCCTGTGAGACCAGTGGAGCCGCAGTCCTTCATGAAATATCCGCTGGAAGCTCCAGGGACGTTCATCCCTGCATTTATATAATATGCGAACGTCCCAACTGGAAAGGTCTCGTATCCTTGGGTAGCAGATGGAGTGACCTGGTCGACATGTATTCCTTGGTCGGCGAAGCAGGAGCACCAGGGACGTTGAATCCTGCATTTATATAATATGCGAACGTCCCCTGGAAATCTGTGGTCACATAGCCAAGGTGCAGTCGTGTGTGTTGACAAGGATGAGGAAGCCAATATAACAGCCGTGTCGGACTGTCATGCGACTGAGCGTCCCTAGCGGGAGGAGTGGACGTAAGCTCCAACTAAGCGAACAACATACAACAACATCGCGGCGCAGATGTTGATACAAGAGAGAGGGGGCCTCTCTCGTTCGTGGTCCGGGGGACCTGGACGAACTAGCTACCGGACTGACAGGCTTCCTCCGTACTATCCTCAGATCCGTCATTGCACATCTGAAGTTTTATAGTGCTCTCATCACCCAATCTGCTTCCCTGGACCGCAACGGACTAACCCGGGTGCTGTACCATTCTTTCCTGGTGAATGGACGCGACACCTGGCGGACTAGCGGGCAATCAATTGCTTTCGATCCTACTAGGGAACTCTTCAGCAATTGTCGTAATACCTTGAGCACTTCCCGCTAGCCCTAATATTGCAACGACGGAGACACACTTATTGAAGACATCACGGAAACATCACTCTGAATTCTGAAAAAGAAACTGATAATATATAGTGACCCTACGGAGAGAGGACCGTAATGGACCCCTCACCGCTAATAAAATACCGTGACACACGTCTACAACGTTGTCATATCAATCAACACACACAGAGCAAGAATTAATGCGACTACATTGACTATAAGAAACACAATGAACTTGTGAATTAGAGGAAGATATCCTCGCATTACGAATGAAGAATATTTTTCCAGAAAAAATATACAACGTCATATTACTCGCACTAACCCTTGAAATGAACATACATAATATATTAATTCATTATAACATTTAACATTTCAAAAGAAAATAATTTTCAAAAAAAAATTTTGGAAAAAATTTTCAGAAGAGCCCAAGTTCCCAATGGGAACCTTGAGCCCAAAGGATCCCAAAAAAGCCTAAGTGTGGACAAAAATTTTTAATCATTTTGAAAAATTAATGTAACACTTACGGACAATATTTATGTATCTTGCTATGAACTAAATTAAGCAGAAGACAAGTAATCACTATCAGAAGTAACAGTTGTCAACACAAGCAAAAGTGTCAACAAACCGGAAACATGACTCCAGGCACTGAAACAAACATAGCCCGAAATCAGTTACCAATTTAAACACTATCTGATGCAAAACAGAGGCTTCCAGAGAAGAAACTGTAGAACATCAGATGGTAGATGCAGACCAAAACACCTAAACACCCCTAGGGTGAGGACGTAAACATGGGGAAAAAACAGAAAATAATTCTGTTACCAAGCCAAAACTCCCAAGAAATTTTAATAATAAACATTACAAAAAAATAAGCCAACAGCATGGGAGAATAGCTGGGGGGAGGGGGGAGGGGGGGGGAATAAAGGAAAGGGAGAGAGGAAACACTGATTAAACAATGGAACATTCAAAGCAAGAATGACCACAACAAGGTCATGCCTCGAAAATAGGTAACATGAAATAATTTCGTAAAAAAAATTATAAGTTACAGTCCTGAACATTTGTTTCCACTGTTTTTTCCTCTCCACCTTCTATTTCCACCATATATCCACCATTTCTCTCATAATTATGCGTCTGGCATCTTTAAAACTGAGATTTACAAGCACAAATAACAGTGAAGTGTAACTCTATTGAGGGCCAAACAAAGAATGACTTTTGGCGGCAATTTCGAGACCTCCTTGACACTGCGCATGCGCAGTGGAGTAATTTTGAGACCTCCTTGACACTGCGCATGCGCAGTGGAGTAAAAGTATGGAGAACCATATAGGACATGTAATTTTCGGTTTTAGATGCAAATTTTGGGGATTGGGGGGTAAAATTTGTGTTTGGCCCTAAATATTTTAGAGTTAGCACCAGCAAAGTATGGGTCATTGGAACAGTATAAAAATTTTTAAATTCATAGTAATTTGTATAATTTTATACTTACCAATGGCCCAGACTAGCTGGTGCTTAACTCAAAGTTATTAAGGGCCAAACACAAATTTTGAACCCCCCCCCCCCCCCCAATCCCCAAAATTTGCTTGCAAAAACAAAAATTAAAAGTCCTATCTGGCCCTCCATATATTTACTCTCCGCGCATGCGCAGACATCAGGAAGTGACCAAAATTGGCGCCAACATCATTCTTTGTAGAAGAGAGTACTACATAAAAATTCAGCGGAGAGGTATGAGTGCCCACTCATGGGAGGGCCATCTCCGCCTGGGCCATTGGTAAGTATAAATATATACAAATTACTTTGAATTTATAATATTTTTACACTGTAAACAAATGGCCCAGACTAGCTGAATCATAAAAAGGAGGAGGGCCTAGGACTTCAGAATTAGTAGATCAACATAGTTCCAATCCTGTAATCCAAGGTGAAAGGAAATTAAAATTATTAGGAATTACATGTATGTCTCTCTATAGAGTAATAGAGAAGACATATCATACAAAACGAGCCCAGTTCAAGTAATTCCACATAATTTGCATGAAGACTATGCTAATTGGATGTAACAAGTTCCCAATTGAGAATATCCCCTACAAACATACACAATAAAACTCCAGATATACACAGGTAGGGCTGCACGGTATTTGTTTTTTCAATACCAAGTATGGTATAAAATAAAATACTGCGGTATGACTAAATACCGTGAGCGTTATCAGCTTTACATTTTCGGGACAGCTGGACAGGGTTCAATCCTGATCTAAATATACAGAACCACACCTATGTTTGAATGGGTTAACGATCACTGGACGAGAGCGAGTGGCACAGGGATACCACAAGAGCCGGTAGGCTCGAGTGGTTATCTCAGCGCCACGTGCTCGAGTCCAGTAATCATTAACCCATTCAAACATAAGTGTGGTTCTGTATCTATTACACACCCGACCATGAAAAATAATTCACTGTAATTAATCGCTAATTTAATTAAATAGTCGACAATTTAAACGGTTGAAAGAATTTTCGAGAGAAACAGGCGATTTTGTCAGAGAACCAGTCTTAAGTCTTTGACCTTGCCACATGTAGAGTCGCTGTTGATTCATTTTATTTGCAAAAAAATGTCGATCCGAACACTCCAAACTCAAAAGACTGCGTTCAACATATCAGACGTCACAAATTATGAGGTCTGAAATGTGTTTTCAAAAGTGTGTGTGCAGGCATCATTATATCTGGAGGATGGAAAATGTACAAGGATTTTAATTTGAATACGGTGTGAACTGGCCGCTCTGTTTAAATTTCGTGCTTTTTAAACGGAAACTAAAATAGAAGTTTGAACTTGGCTTGAATATACATGCCCTACTGCCACGATCGTTTAGAGTAAGGCAGTTTGAGATTCCATTCTGACTCTGAGTGAACTCTGCAGCCTTGGTAAGTTACTAGTTAGCACAGGTTAGCACATTATTTTTCAACATCATAAAGTTTCTGACTTGAAATTTAGCCTTTTTTTTATTTTACCTCAAGTCTTCATAACCTTTGTTAGAAATGGGCTGCACTTAAAAATAAAAGCTTTAGGTTGTCCACATTTACTACAGATATACAAAGGGAGAAATATATTGCATGATAACTGCAAGAAAATGTCATGTCTTGTCTCCACAAGTAATTTAGTTTATACACCTTTTTTACCCCCCCCCCCCCCCCACCCCCACCCATCTATAACCTGACAGCATTTTTTCGAAAGCTCACAAAATGAGCATCCAACAATCTTAGTCAGAGGCTCAAAGAGAAATAAGGGGGGGAGGGGGTTCTCACCAGTAAGCTCCAAGTTATTTTGGTTGATAATATTTTCGAAGATTAATTAATGTTTACATTATTTTGTACTAGTACTATACTTCACCAGTTTGTTATCTGAACGGTTCTGTCAAGATTTTTTTCTTGGTATCTGGTTCAAAACAAATAATTTTTTATGTGTCTGTTCCAATATCTTTTGTCAAGATTAAATTTGGAATTTGGTATTCTGAATTTGCATTTAGTAAGTAGTTTTAAAAGAGGACTGATAGAATGTGGCTAAAATGATAGAATTTTGGAGAACATTTTCTTGGGGATGGGGGCTGACCAATCAAACTGCTCTGAACTTTTGTTTCAAAATCAAAATGCAGGCCCTTGCCTCGAATTTGCCAATGAAAATGCTCTGCCCACTGCCCTGATATTTGCCAAAATTATAAAAAATACCCCCTCCCTCTGAACAATCTTCTGAAAATACCAGTCCCTTTCAATGAAAACTGCAAAATTACCTGCTCATTGGTGAAGGGCCACAACCCGCTCCCCATCTCATACACCCATGTAGCTAAGTCACATAGGTGGCATTCGATTTAAGTTTTGTTGCTGAGAATTAAAGCAAAATAACATCCTTGTATAAAACAGAAATACTAGCAAAAATCCTTAGTTAGTCATTTAAAAATACACATCAATCTGTGCCTGGAAAAAATTGTCACATTGTCTATGTTTTAAATATTCTAATAATTATGTTTGAATTCATGGAAGTCATCTCATAAAATTGATAATATATTGCATTCATCAGGCCACATGTATTTACCACCCCTCCCCTCTATTGGTCTCATTCCCACCCTATTCAAGACTTTTCAGAATTCAGTAGTGGGTAGCTGGTAACATTTTTTAATTTCCCCAGTACAAACTCCAGAAAGTCATATTTTAGCAATACTATATCCCCCTAAAAATCATTTTCCCCTGCCCCTACAAAAAAATAAAATAAAATAAACCTCTTGCCCCAACACCCACTAGCACGTAAAAAAACATTGGTTCCACAACTGTAAACTGCCAAGTTTTTCTTATAAAACCAGGCTTTTCATTCTTCCAAATTTATTTTCTTTATTCAGCTAGTATGGGGCAGGGGTGGGGGTGGGGGTGGGGGTAGGGGAGTGGTCATCTAGTAAGGGTAGAATTGGTGATAGTTAATTAGTAACTGCATGTACTAGCTGTCAAACATCTCCAGGCGCCGTCGGGGTGTCACCGTCCGTTTTTCCGCTTTGAACATGGTAACCAGTTTTCAAGATTGATTTAGTCTTGCTTCCTGAGTGAGAACTACTTCGACTTAACATGCTCTTCAAAGTATGTTTGCGTTGGCAAACGTGCTGCTTCACTGCCGAAGTGTGCATTGAATAGGATTACACTTACACAGTAGGCATCAGGTCGACTCGTCGGCAGCACACAGCGGTGAGGGCTACGTTGCAACAAAGTTTTGTAGGAACTGTACTAGTGGCTGGCTGCAATATCGAACCCAATGGACTTTTTTGCCCTAAAATTAATTAAGTTTTCCTTGGTTTTCAATAACGAAAGCAAAGGTTGAGTTTCAATGCTCAATTTCTTCGCAGAGATCATGTGTCTTTCATGACTTTCAACAGTTTTTAGCATAGTTGTGCTATGTAATGAGAATCGGTAATTCCGACAGATAAATATAGACAATGGTTCTCATTGGTTATATTCCACTGAAAGCTGCAAACTATAAGAACCAGCCTAACGAGAGAACTTGTGCAGAAAGAAAAAAAAGTGCCTATTTGGCCCCCAGGGGTGGGGGTGGGGGGGATGTAGGGGATGTGTGTGTGTGTGTGTAGGGGGGGGGGGATTGGGAGGCTACATAAGTTTAAATGAAGGTGTCAATGACACTGTAGCTCAACTTGACAAACTTGAACTTGGTAAGTTATAAATGAAATGGCAAAATTGAAGATCATTGGTACCAATGTCATTTTTTTTGCCAGTGGAAACATTTTTTGACAGAAACCGAAGAAAATCGATAGCTCCCATCTAGAGGCCTCCCCAAACAAGCATGCCAGGTTTCAAAGCAATCCGATCATAAATGTGCCCTGTAGGGTGTACAAAAGGGAAATATTGTGGTCTGACTGGACTAAATTCTAAGAACATTGGCCGTGGCAACATTTTTTGACGGAAATGGAAGAAAATCGATAGCTCCCATCTAGAGGTCACCGTAAATAAGCATACCAGGTTTCAAAGCAATCTAGTCATAAATGTGCCCTGTAGGGTGAGCCAAAGAGAAATATTGTGGTCTGACTAAACTAAGTTCTAAGAATGTTGGCTGCGGCAGCATTTTTTGATGGAAATTGAAGAAAATCGATAGCTCCAATCTAGAGGTCACCCCAAACAAGCATGCCAGGTTTCAAAGCAATCCGATCATAAATGTGCCCTGTGGGGTGTGCCAAAGGGAAATATTGAGTCTTCTGACTAAACTAAGTTCTAAGAACATTGGCCGCGGCAACATTTTTTGACAGAAATTGAAGAAAATCAATAGCTCCCATCTAGAGGTCTCTCCAAACAAGCATATCAGGTTTCAAAGCAATCAAATCATAAATGTGCCCTGTAGGGTGTGCCAAAGGAAAATATTGTGGTCTGACTAAATGGAGTATTAAAAACATTGTCCGCGGCAACATTTTTTGATGGAAATTGCAGAAAATCGACAGCTCCCATCTAGAGGTCACCCCAAACAAGCATGCCAGGTTTCAAAGCAATCCAATCATAAATGTACCCTGTAGGGTGTGCCAAAGGGAAATATCGAGTCTTCTGACTAAACTAAGTTCTAAGAACGTTGGCCGCTGCAACATTTTTTGACAGAAATTGAAGAAAATCAATAGCTCCCATCTAGAGGTCTCCCCAAACAAGCATACCAGGTTTCAAAGCAATCTGATCATAAATGTGCCCTGTAGTGTGTGCCAAAGGGAAAT
This sequence comes from Pictodentalium vernedei, assembly GCA_031216915.1. Lineage (NCBI taxonomy): Eukaryota > Metazoa > Mollusca > Scaphopoda > Dentaliida > Dentaliidae > Pictodentalium > Pictodentalium vernedei. The sequence continues at coordinate 246,833,732 of CM062296.1, forward strand.
ATTGAGGTCTGACTAAACTAAGTTCTACGAACGTTGGCCGTGGCAACATTTTTTGCCGGAAATTAAAGAAAATCGATAGCTCCCATCTAGAGGTCACTCTAAATAAGCATACCAGGTTTCAAAGCAGTCAAATCATAAATGTGCCCTGTAGGGTGTGCCAAAGGGAAATATTGTGGTTTGACTAAACTAAGTTCTAAGAATGTTGGCCGCGGCAACATTTTTTGACGGAAATTGAAAAAAATTGATAGCTCCCATCTAGAGGTCACCCCAAACAAGCATACCAAATTTCAAAGTAATCTGATCATAAATGCGGCCTGTGAAGTGTGCCAAAGGAAATTGTGGACGTACGTACGAGAAGTGATGGCAATAGCTCAGCTTGACTTTGTCAAGTTGAGCTAAAAAAGGTTCCACATGCAGTGACTGTAAATAGTTCAAAATGCATATTCGAGGAACGAAAAAAAAATGCCTAATTGGAGGGGAGGGGGGGGGGGGATAATTTCTGTCTGAATTTTTAACCACATAATTTAACCAAAACTGTAAAAAAGCATTTTTGACAAAAGGAAAAAAAGGTTTCTGCATGTAGTGACTGTAAATAGTTCAAAATGCATATTGGAGGAAATGAAAAAAAAAAAATGCCTAATTTGGGGGAGGGGGGGGGGAGGCATTGGTGTTTGTCTGGGTTTTTTAAACTGTAAAACAGCATTTTTGAAAGAAAAAAAAAGGCCTAATTGGCCCCTGGGGGTGGGGGAGGATGTGTGTGTGTGTGTGGGGGGGGGGGGGGGCACGGAGGCTACCTAAGTTTAAAAAAAGGTTCCACATGTAGTGACTGTACATAGTTCAAAATGCATATTGGAGAAAAAATTAAAAAAGTCTAATTGGGGGTGGAGGGGGGGAGGGGGGTGGTGGTGTTTGTCTGGGTTTTTAACCACAAACTTGGAGTCATCCTGCCAAGCTACATTGAAATCCCTTTATAATTTTGGCCTGTGGAATATTCTAAAGGTGTTCGGGCTTCGGGCCTCTGTTGCCATCAGAGTTGCCCAAAAGGGGACGTTCTCATCTAGACATTACATGAAGTCAACCTATCAAATTACAATGAAATCCCTCCATAAATATGACCTGTAGACTGTGCTAAAGGTTTTCGGGCTTCTGGCCCGTTGCCGTCACAGTTGCCCAAAAGGGGATGTTCTCATCTAGACATTATATGAAGTCAACCTATATTTGGGCTCCTATACTGAGCCCAAATATAAACCCAGGGGGCCGATTTGAACAAACTTGAATCAGATCCACTCCACAATGTTGTATATCAAATATCAAAAGATTCTGCCTGCTGGATCTGGAGAAGAAGATTTTTGAAGAAATTTGCCTGAAATGCACGAAGTTCGAATTCGGGCTTCTATAGTGAGCCCAAATATGAATCCAGAGAGCCGATTTGAACAAACTTGAATCAGATCCACCCCACAATGTTGCATACCAAATATGAAAAGATTCTGCCTGCTGGATCTAGAGAAGAAGATTTTTGAAGAAATTTGCCCGAAATGCACTAAGTTCAAATTCAAGCTTCTATAGTGAGCCCAAATATGAATCTAGGGAGCCGATTTGAACAAACTTGAATCAGATCCACAACACAATGTTGCATACCAAATATTAAAAGATTCTGCCTGCTGGATCTGGAGAAGATTTTTTTCCTTACTTTCTCATTTTTATGTCTAATGTGCCTGGACTAAAAGAAATTTGCCTGAAATGCACCAAGTTCAAATTTGGGCTCCTATACTGAGCCCAAATATAAGCCCAGGAGGCCAATTTGAACAAACTTGAATCAGATCTACCACACAATGTTGCATACCAAATATCAAAAGATTCTGCCTGCTGGATCTGGAGAAGATTTTTGAAGAAATTTGCCTGAAATGCACTAAGTTCGAATTCGGGCTTCTATAGTGAGCCCAAATATGAATCCAGGGGGCCAATTTGAACAAACTTGAATCAGATCCACCCCTCAATGTTGCATACCAAATATGAAAAGATTCTGCCTGCTGGATCTGGAGAAGAAGATTTTTGAAGAAATTTGCCCGAAATGCACTAAGTTAAAATTCAAGCTTCTATAGTGAGCCCAAATATGAATCTAGGGAGCCGATTTGAACAAACTTGAATCAGATCCACAACACAATGCTGCATACCAAATATTAAAAGATTCTGCCTGCTGGATCTGGAGAAGAAGATTTTTGAAGAAATTTGTCTGAAATGCGCTAAGTTCGAATTCAGGCTTCTATAGTGGGCCTAAATATGAATCCAGGGGGCCGATTTGAACAAACTTGAATCAGATCCACCCCACAATGTTCCATACCAAATATCAAAAGATTCTGCATGCTGGATCTGGAGAAGAAGATTTTTGAAGAAATTTGCCCGAAATGCACTAAGTTCGAATTCGAGCTTCCATAGTGAACCCAAATATGAATCTAGGGAGCCGATTTGAACAAACTTAAATCAGATCCACCCCACAATGTTGCATACCAAATATCAAAAGATTCTGCCTGCTGGATCTGGAGAAGATTTTTGAAGAAATTTGCCTGAAATGCACTAAGTTCAAATTTGGGCTCCTATACTGAGCCCAAATATAAACCCAGGAGGCCGATTTGAACAAAATTGAATCAGATCCAGCCCACAATGTTGCATACCAAATATCAAAAAATTCTGCCTGCTGGATCTGGAGAAGAAGATTTTTGAAGAAATTTGCCTGAAATGCACTAAGTCTCGAATTTGGGCTTCTATAGTGAGCCCAAATATGAATCCAGGGGGCCGATTTGAACAAACTTGAATCAGATCCACCCCACAATGTTGCATACGAAATATGAAAAGATTCTGCCTGCTGGATCTTGAGAAGAAGATTTTTGAAGAAATTTGCCTGAAATGCACTAAGTTCGAATTCAAGCTTCTATAGTGGGCCCAAATATGAATCCATGGGGCCGATTTGAACAAACTTGAATCAGATCCACCCCACAATGTTGCATACCAAATATCAAAAGATTCTGCCTGCTGGATCTGGAGAAGAAGATTTTTGAAGAAATTTGCCTGAAATGCACCGAGTTCGAATTCGAGCTTCCATAGTGAGCCCAAATGTGAATCTAGGGAGCTGATTTGAACAAATTTGCCTGAAATGCACTAAGTTCGAAATTGGGCTCCTATACGGAGACCAAATATGAACCCAGGGGGCCGATTTGAACAAACACAAACTTGAATCAGATCCACCGTACAATGTTGCATACCAAATATCAAAAGATTCTGCCTGCTGGATCTGGAGAAGAACATTTTTTACTCTTTTTCCCATTGCCAACAGTGTTAAAAAGCACAGACTCAGCACTTTTTCAAAGTCCTGAAAAAAGTACCTTGTGATCAAACCGATAGGGATTTTTTTTAACCAGTCGATTCTACCGGATAAAAGTTGGCTTTGTACAAAATAAGAATTCTCTGTGCCGTGTAGGTTTGGAGATATGGCAGTTTTAAGGTTTTTCCTATTTTTAGCTCCCGGGGTTCCCACAGGGCAATGAGAAAATTTTTTTTGCATCAATCAACTACTTATGACCCATTATCATCTCATATCAAATCTAGTTCAAATCGACCAAACGGTTCAGAAAATAGAAATTTTAGGCGTGGCCAAAATTTTTGCCCCTCCCATAATGAAGGCAAATAATGCCCGACAAACATCTCTTGAACAAACTTGATTCTAAACCTCAAAAGGACTCTGTATACCACATATCAAGTCTCTGCTACTTGTGGTTCATTAGAAGAAGATTTTCAAAAAATTTGGCCATTTTTTCCCCACATCTCTGCTCAATATGAGCCGAAACCTAATTTGCATAAAAATCAAAATGCCCCTATATAACCACTATTTACATGAAATTTAATTAAAATGTGGCCAGTAGTTTAGGAGAAAGAGGCTCAAACACCACCTCCACGCAGGACGACGGACGAAGAGTGATAAGAAAAGCTCACCCTGACTTTCAGTCAGGTGAGCTAAAAATCTCCAGTTAAATTTTACTGTTTTCACTTTTTTCTCAAAAACATAGATTATGACCCCTTATTGGAATGAGCTTGTTGTCATAAGCTATGTATTGGAGCCAAAATTGAAAATTTTAGTAATTCAAGAATTTATTTTGCAAGTATCATCTGCTACCCGCATTGGGGAAAGAGTTAAGAATGACCATTTCCAGCTACTGATACAGTATAATGATAATGCAAGTGAACAAGTATGTCAGCATGTAACTTGCATGCTTTACTCTGTCTCGTATGATTGATATGAGTCAGTGTGACAATGTTTGCCTGTTTTGGAACAAGTTTGTTCCTTTGTTAACCCATATAATACAATAGTTCAAAAGTAACGGTTAATCGATCAATTACTTTTTGGATCGATCAAGATGTTGATCATTGATTAAGCGATTAATCGGTTAACCATTTCAGCTCTAAAATGTATTTCAAAATACCTAAAATTGGACCATATATAGACCTTGCAAAACAAAATATGTGGATTCATTTTGAAAACTGTGGGAGGAGGTAGCTGGACAAATCATATATCCTATATTTGAAATTTCACAAGAATTCACTGTTTAACAACCCGTAAGTTTGTGAAAAATTGAACAAAATTAAATTCCTGGAAATATTCACACCTTTGGTATATATATAAATACTCTATAAAATAAAAAGGTTCTAGCTTGACAACTGTAAGAGAAGCTAGTTAGACAAACCTCGTACCCTATATGTGGACATACAAATGGATGGACAGATGAATGGATGGACATACAAATGGATGAACAGACAAATGGACAGGGGTAAAACAATATGCCCCAGACTTTTCATCACGGGGGCATAAAAAATATGAATTACTTGTAATACAGTCACTTGTGAATGTGCACACATAAAACTGCAACAAATGAAGAAACAGGCTTTCTTAGATGTCAGTAACACTGTACACATCTACATTCATTTCATTGATAATGTCCTAATACAGCATTTTTGATGACAAATAAGGGCTTTCTGGTTGTGTGTTCTTACACATTCCATAAACAGATGGAATCATTAATGAAAAGAGAACATCTGTTTCAAAGAAAATTTGTTTTATTACCAAATATGAAAAGATTCTGCCTGGTGAATATGAAGACGATCTCTGAAGAATTATCCTCATATTGCACTAAGACAAAATTTAAAATATGAATCCAGAACTTGATTTGAACAAACTTTGCTCCCCCCCCCCCCCCCCCCCCACCTTCCACAAGAGGGTTGATCAGCAAATATCCCAAGATCTTGATTGATGGATCTAAAGAAAATATTTTTAAAAAAGTCCAAAGAAGATCACATGGAACTGGTTTAAAAAAAAACATGAGCCTGACATCCCCCTCCCCATACCCCCTTATGGATGTTGTATACCAAATATCAAAAGATTCTGACTGGTGGTTCTGAAGATGATTTTTTTAATTTTTAAAAACAAGAAAGAACAGAATCAGCATTTTCCATTACCGACAGTGTTAAAATGACACAACTGACTGTAATTCTCTTGATCAAATCAGCTCTACTGGTCTTAAGGATGCTTGATAACTAAGAATTCTCTGTTCCAGGCAGTTTAGGAAGTATGGGCATTGAAGTTTTGTCTGTTTTTCAGCTCCTGGAGTTATCATAGTCCAAAAAAAATTTCAGTATAAATCCAGGACATGTAACTTGATACCTGTGCACCCCAAATTTGATTCAAAATGACCAACTGGTTCAGAAAAAAATAGGCCGATGAAATCGTCAGATGTGTACCCATTCGCGCAACTAGTAGAAAGCTGTATGACGGAGGGCCACCACGGATGCCAACATTATGTACACCATACAAGGTATGGGTACATATAGAAATGGATTGGAGGAGTGTCTAATTTGATGGATAAAGGGTTAATATCTCCGGATCAAATTATCAGATTTACATAAAAAACTATACAGCACAGCACACCAGTTACCTGAATAAATATATAAAGTAGCATGACAATTGGATTGATATTTTTTGAGTTATCTCATGCCAAAGGGATTGGAGGAATTTTCAATTTGAAGGATAAAGGGTTAATATCTCGGGATCAAATTATCAGATTAACACCAAAAACTATACAGCTCGGCACATAAGTAACCTGAACACAATTATAAAGTAACTTGACAATCCAAGCAATATTTTTCTAGTTATCAAATGCCAAAGGGATTGGAGGAATTTTCAATTTGAAGGATAAAGGGTTAATATCTCAGGATCAAAATAACAGATTATTTACACCAAAAACTATACAGCTCGGCACATCAGTAACCTGAACACAAATATAAAGTAACTTGACAATCCAAGCAATATTTTTCAAGTTATCGAATGCCAAAGGGATTGGAGGAATTTTCAATTTGAAGGATAAAGGGTTAATATCTCAGGATCAAATTATCAGATTTACACCAAAAACTATACAGCTCGGCACATCAGTAACCTGAACACAAATTTAAAGTAACTTGACAATCCAAGTAATATTTTTCAAGTTATCGAATGCCAAAGGAATTGGAGAAATTTTCAATTTGAAGGATAAAGGGTTAATATCTCAGGATCAAATTATTAGATTTACACCAAAAACTATACAGCTTGGCAAATCAGTAACCTGAACACAAATATAAAGTAACTAGACAATCCAAGTAATAATTTTCAAGTTATCGAATGCCAAAGGGATTGGAGAAATTTTCAATTTGAAGGATAAAGGGTTAATATCTCAGGAGGATCAAATTATCCGATTTACACCAAAAACTATACAGCTCGGCACATCAGTAACCTGAACACAAATATAAAGTAACTTGACAATCCAAGCAATATTTTTCAAGTTATCGAATACCAAAGAAATGGATACGGATGCCGGACGGACAGACGGACAGACAGACGGACGGGCGGATGGACAGATGGACAGACAGACAGACAGACAGACGGACAAAGGATGGACGAACGACAGATGGTCACCCCGGATGCCGGCATTATGTGTACCATAAATAGTATGGGTACACATAATAAAAATTGGAGGTAGGGTTAAAAATTTTGCTTTTCAGGGCAAAAGAACAAATATTGCCTGAGAACCTTTCGTTGAACAAACTTGAATCTTCAGCAAAGAAAGAATTCACATTCTAAAATTTCAAAGCATTGTGACAAATGGTTTATGAGAAGAAAATTTTCAGGCTTTTTGGGCACTGCCATCTGACAATCAGGCTTATCGACTTCTACTGAACAAACTTGGATGGATATCCCACAAGATAATTTGTGCTATGTTTGGCTGGGTTTGGTGCAGTGGTACTGAAGAAGAAAACTGATATGCAAACTAACCGACAATGTATGATGGATGAACGGCAGATTCCAAGTTATGACAATAGCTCACACTGACTTTTAGTCAGGAGGGCTAAAAATAAAATTTGAAAGATTTTCTTGAATAGCAATGATAGTTATGGACATAATGTTTGGTAAAGGGTTAATATACACATACATGTAAAAGTTCTTACCATAGCTCCTGGATCAGCATCATCATCACCAAATGCTAAAGCCAAGTTACTGACTGCTTGTGTAACACTTTCTACAGTCATTTTCTCATTGTATGTAAACCAATGATTCTGAAATGAAAAATGACAAGAATAACTGTTTGTTTATTTATTTATTGGTGTTTAAAGTAATTTAATTTCAGCATCTATAGCTACATCATGATTGCAAAAAGTGGAGTTTAGCCAATCATTTATACTGACAGAGACTCTGCCCACTTTAGAGGACTTCCTCCCCAGCATTGGTAGCCATGTCCTACTGTACTGGTAGAGCATTTGTTTACCACAGTGAATATGTATGTATTGGTATTTAACTCTTAACCTGCGGAGTATTTTCAAGATATTTTTCAGCAAATCTAGTCATGGCTGCTTTACAGCAGCCATGACTAGATTTGCTGAAAAATATCTTGAAAATACTCCGCAGGTTAAGAGTTAAATACCAATACATACATATTCACTGTGGTAAACAAATGCTCTACCACTACTAGATTTGATGAAAAATTCATTAGAATTTATCCCAAGAAATCATTGGCAAAGAAGTCTATTCAGGCTGAAAGGAGGAAATTTGATTAAATGTACCCAAATTATACTAATTTTAGTAGCAAGAGAAATCATGTCCTGGGCAGGAATATCTGCCAGCAGCATACAAGGAGTTAAGGTCACATACTTAGCACAATGGCTAATCGTGACTTCAATATAAAGATAAAGTAAAGTTCAGTCAACTGTTTATACCCATGTTGTCCATTTTAGGGGACTCCCACCCCAAGAACTGGTGGCTGGGTGCTATTTTACCAGTAAAACATAGCTTGTTTATCACAGCAGAAAAATACTATTTCATTTCCCATGGTTCCCATCGGGGACCACAGGGGAAAAAAAAAGTACTGCTCCACTTCCTTAGATTCCTTCTTGGGGAAGAATACAAAGGAGCAATGTTGTCAAAAAATTGTCATAGACATGTTTTTTTTGATATGAAGACCCTGTGTAATCAGAAAAACATCTGAATCACTGACCAAATCCTAATTATATTCTGTGTCCCTCACTGAAAACGCAACACAATTTGGTTGGTTATCAACAATTGTTGCAAGCCCAGCCCAGTTAATCTTCCTAAGCAGCCCTCTCAAAAGTTGTGGCCAACATAACACATCTGCATCATTCCCAACACCACTTTTTTATGCTTCTCACATACCTGTTGACATCCTAATCAGACATGTTCCTGGAAAATTCACTTTTCATTAAATGTTGGGAGTATTTGTCTTGAATTAATAAACAGTGGATTTAAGCATTCAATTGTCTCAGTACTGGAGGTTTTTACCATATCAAAGCTCAATTGAAAAATTATAAATTCAAAGTAATTTGTATACTATTTATACTTACCAATGGCCCAGACTAGCTGGTGTAAACTCAAAAATTAATCCAGGGCCAAACACAAATTTTGCCCTCCAATCCCCCAAATTTGCATGCAAAAACAAAAACTGAATATCATATCTGGTCCTTCATACTTTTGCAATCTGCACATGCGCAGTATCCAGGAAGACACCAAAATTGGCACCAACCATCATTCTTTCTATAATTGCCAGTTAAATGTTGTAAACAAAGGGGAGGTATGAGTGCCCACTCATGGGAGGGCCATACCCGTCTGGGCCATTTGTAAGTATAAACAAGAGGCCCCAGGGTGCCTGAAGCGCTCATCTTCTACAGAACACAATTTAAACAGAATCCAAGAATGAGTCTACATTAAGCAAGCCATCTCCACAGGCTACACTGTCAAGATTTGAGGCTTTCAGTGTCAATACACAAGAATGAGTCTACATTAAGCAAGAATGAGTCTACATTAAGCAAGCCATCTCCATAGGCTACACTGTCAATCCTTGAGTCCCTCAGGAGTGACAAAAATAATCTGGGCATCATGCCTTTTCTTCAGTTGATCATAAGTAAAATGTAGAGCTCCCCTATGAAGCCCCTTGATGCAACCTATGTGGATTAATTTTAGTACCTCTAGAGGGTACTGAATACAAAATTTTTAATTCTTCAGCAAAATGGCCAATTCCGGCTCCCATAGAGAGCCCAAATATTACCCCAGGCTCTTGATTTGAACACAGTTAAATCTGACTTCCCTAGAGATGTTGTGTACCGAATATGAAAGCATTCTGACTGTTGGATCTGAAGAAGAGAAATTGTAAAGAAATTTCTTCGAATTGCACTAAGTTCAAATTTGGGCTACCATAGCGAGCCCAAATATTAACCTATGGATCCGATTTGAACAAACTTGGATCTGACCCCCCTAGAGATGTTGTATACCAAATGTGAAAACATTCTGACAAGTGAATCTGAAGAAGAAGATTTTTGAAGAAATTCCCTCATAATGTACTAAGTTAAATTTCATGTTCCCATATGGAGCCCAAATATTAACCTAGGCACTCGAATTGAACAACCTGGAATCTGACCCCCCTAGAGATGTTGTATACCAAATATAAAAGCATTCCGACTGGTGGATCTGAAGAAGAAGATTTTTAAAGAAATTTCCTCATATTGCACTAAGTAAAAATCTGGGCTACCATAGTGAGCCCAAATATATACCTAGGGATCTGATTTGAACAAACTTGAATCTGACCCCCATAGAGATGTTGCATACCAAATATCAAAGCATTCTGACTGATGGATCTGAAGAAGAAGATTTTTTTAAATTACCCTCCATATTGAACAAAGATAAAATTTGGGCTTCCGTAGGAAGCCCAAATATTAACCTTGGGACTTGGTTTGAACAATCTAGAATCTGACCCTCATAACAATGATGTATACCAAATATTAAAAGATTCTGACTGGTGATTCTGAAGAAGAAGATTTTTAAAGAATATTCCCCATATTACCCTATGTTAAAACTTTGGGCTCCTGTAGAGAGCCCAAATATGAACCAATGAGCTTTATTTCAACAAACTTTATCTGACCCCCCTATGAATGCTGTATATCAAATATCAAAAGATTCTAGTGATTGGTTCTGGAGAAAAGATTTTTTTAAATTTTTGCAAATATGCTGACTCAGCATTTTTTCGATGCCCATTACAGAACACCCTAACATAACCGATGGCAATATTTTTTACCATTCAATTCTACTGGTCATAAGGATACTTCATACCAAATAAAAGCTCTCTGTTCCGTGGGGTTTGGGAAATATGGGCGTTTGAAAATATTTCTATTTTTAGCTCCCAGGGTTCCCATGGGGATGCGGGAATTTTTTTTTTTTTGGCATTTTTTTTACTTATGACCCAATACTACCACAAACCAAATTTGGTTCATACCGGACCATCGGTTCAGAAAATAGAAATTTTGGGCGGGGCCAAAAATCTTACCCCTCCTATTACAAAGCCAAATATTACTTCACGAACTTCGTTTGAACAAACTTGATTCTACTCCTCATATATCAAGTACACCGCAAATATCAAGTCATTGTACACACTGGTTCTTGAGAAGATTTTAAAAATATTTTGGAGCATTTTCCCCCACTCCCTCCCTATGGGGCTGAGCATGCTGAGTTGAACAAAAATGAAATGCCCCTTTGGGACCATCACTCACACAAACTTTCACTTGAATTGGCCCAGTGGCTTTGGAGGAGAAGACCAAAACATGGTGTTGACAGACGAAGGACGACAGACGACGGAAGACAGACGACGGACGACGGACGGAGAGCGATGAGATTAGCTCAGCTTGACTTTGTCAAGATGAGCTAAAAATATACAAATTACTTTGAATTTATAATATTTTTATACAACAACCAATGGCCCAGACCAGCTGAATTGTAAAAAGGCTGGAGCACCTAGGACATAAAGGAAAATCCAATTACTCAATTACTTCATAAAGGATATCTCCTATAGGAGAATAGGAGAGAAAGGAATTATATATGTCTTTCTCATTTACGAGGAACCAGAAAGACATTACACCAACAATGTAATTGAGTATTACATAATATATAATTCTCCATTTAATGCCAGCATAACTCATTATGCTAATTCGGTGAAGGGAAGCCAAAATATAAAGACAGTCCAGAGAATGAGACTCTTTATACTCATTTAAAAGTGTCCGAGGATTGTATATTAACACCCGTTTGCCACGTGGCATATACAAATGTTTCACAGTGAGCTACACTTTAAAAACAATACATAAATGAGACATAGTATTTGCTTCACACCAAGCTACACATTAAAACCATCCCAGCACCGGAGGAGGTATTCCCTTGCTTTTCACGATAAAGCCAAATGATCATAAGGGAAACAAGAGGGATGTTACATCCCAACGCTCACCTACATTCGCGCTTGATAATGTCGTTCCAATGTAACATGCCTAATATTTAGTTAATATAAATCATTAACTAGGCATCAAATTATTAATGTGGTTTATGTGATGGCTTTGGAAAGTCTATATTTCTGCATTTATTATATATCAATTCAACATAGAATCATTGGATATAAAAGCATTTTTTTCTTTTAGAAATGTTTATGATTAAGAATATGAATCGTGAGGCCAGGTATTAAATCATAAAAAAGAATTAGGAAAGGCTTTCATAAATCACTGAAATTGTAATTGAAGTATATTCATTGGTTAAAGAGGAGTTGTGGAAAAACATTCATTCAAGAAAGTGACTATAAGTCCCAACAAAAATACATCACATCAACAACTAAAATAAGCCTTAATGTTACTAGTAACAAGTATGAGAAAGTATTAAATAAAAAAAAAAAAAGTTAAAAAAATTTTTTTTAAAGAAAGTGAATATAAGTCCCAAAAATCCCTATTAAATTCCTCAAATATGCATGTAATAAAGGTGCAACGTTACCGCAATGTAGTTCACTAACCCATGCGTACAATATCAATTGCCTGGAAAGACACATAGAAACAGAACTCACCTTAACACCTCACCTTAACACAAACTTTTAGAACTTAAAATTGAGTAAGTCAGACAAAACCGTGAACATTGTGACTGAAAAAAAGAAAAGAAATCAGTTAAATTTCTGCATACAGTAGGGTTAATACCTACAGTTGTTATTGAAATGAGAAAATAAACAGTAATGAGAGGTGAAGGCACCACAATCTGCACAAAAGCTGACTTTAACGCAAATTCTTACAACACCTAAACGCTAATTCTTACAACAAGTTTTGGCAGAAAATCAGCCTCAAATTCCTCAAATATGCATGTAATGAGGGTTAAATATTACTGCAATGGAGTTCAGTAACACAAGTGTAGAATATTAATCGCCTGGAAAGACACATAGAAACACAACTCACCTAAACACAAAGTTTACAAAGTTTTACAACTTAAAATTTACTAAGTCCGAGAAAAACATGAAAATTTTGAGTGAAAAAAAAGAAAATTTCCGTTAAATTTCTGCATACAGTAGGGTTAATACCTACAGTTGTTATTGAAATATGAAAATCAACAGTAATGAGAAGTTAAAGCAGCACAATCTGCACAAAAGCTGACTTTAACGCAAATTCTTACAAGACCTAAACGCAAATTCTTACAACAAATTTTGGCAGAAAACTTTAGGTGAATTTTGGAAAAAAGTCATAGTATCAGGGTTAAATACTGTTCTGATAGTCCCCTACAACCTACATATGCAATATCAAAGGCCTGAGCCCACTGATCTTTGAGAACTCAGCTTAACACCTCACCTTAACACAAACTTTTAGAACTTAAAATTTACTAAGTCCGAGAAAAACATGAAAATTTTGACTGAAAAAAAAGAAAATTTCCGTTAAATTTCTGCATACAGTCGGGTTAATACCTACAGTTGTTATTGAAATATGAAAATCAACAGTAATGAGAAGTTAAAGCACCACAATCTGCACAAAAGCTGACTTTAACGCAAATTCTTACAACACCTAAACGCTAATTCTTACAAGTTTTGGCAGAAAATCAGCCTCAAATTCCTCAAATATGCATGTAATGAGGGTTAAATATTACTGCAATGGAGTTCAGTAACCCAAGTGTAGAATATTAATCGCCTGGAAAGACACATAGAAACACAACTCACCTAAACACAAAGTTTACAAAGTTTTACAACTTAAAATTTACTAAGTCCGAGAAAAACATGAAAATTTTGAGTGAAAAAAAAGAAAATTTTCGTTAAATTTCTGCATATAGTAGGGTTAATACCTACAGTTGTTATTGAAATATGAAAATCAACAGTAATGAGAAGTTAAACCAGCACAATCTGCACAAAAGCTGACTTTAACGCAAATTCTTACAACACCTAAACGCAAATTCTTACAACAACTTTTGGCAGAAAATTTTAGCTGAAATTTGGAAAAAAGTCGTAGTTTCAGGGTTAAATACTGTTGTGATAGTCCCATACAACCTACATATGCAATATCAAAGGCCTGGGCCCACTGATGTTTGAGAAATTCACCTTAACATTAAATCTTACAATATTGGACACGCCGGACGCCGACGCTGACGCCCGAGGTTATCACAATAGCTCACCACATCTTACAGATGTAGGTGAGCTAAAAACCATCCCCCCTCCACCTTGTTCAAAGGTACAAGACCGCAGAATGAGGAGGGCAGCGGAACAGCGTCACTGCTGGAACGGGCTGCTTAAATAACTATAGATGTAACACTTAATGGACGACATTCTGAGCAACAGAAAGAGGACCAAAACATCTAAGGTCACCGGAGATGGACTCTAAATTTCTCAGGTAAAACTTGGTAAATGTAAAGGGTTGTGTCCAGTACGCCGCCTTCATGAGATCAGTAATGGCTATACTGTTAGAATAAGCCCAGGAAGTGGACAGTGCTCTAACTTCATGCGCTGATATCTTATTTACACGACGTTGATCTGAAGGTAGATTTTCAAAGGCGATGCGTACTGCCAACTGAATCCGTCTAGCAATAGAATGAACAGAAATATCTTTTCTGATAGGAATTAAAGAAAGAAAGAAGCATTTCTTCCTTTTCTAATAAAATTTGATCGATGTTTATATATGCGCATAGCCCTGACTGGACACTGCAGAGGTCTATGGTTGTCCGTAGATGGAAGAGCCTTAATGGTAATAGACTCAGGTCGTTTATCTGCAGCCTGATTCTTAGCCAAAAATCCCACTTCCATAGTTTGAGTTATGGTATTACCCACACTACGATAGTGAGATTCGTCAAAAGATAAAGCATGAAGTTCACTAACTCTTCTAGCAGATGAAAAGGCTAAGAGAAATGCTGTTTTATAGGTCAAGAATTTGAACTCTACAACGTCCAACGGCTCAAATGCAGCTTCGTTAAGCTTCAACAGAACCCAAGCCAAATTCCACTTAGGAATTAATCTGAGGGTTCTAGGTTTATTAATAGAGAAATTTCTAACCAGTTTGGACAATGAAGCATTAGATCCAAATGCCAGGTTATCATGATGAGTGTGTCTGACAAAATAGACCTATAGCCCTTAATAGCAACGGGCTGCAGTTTGAGATTGTCAAACAAGTAGACCAGAAAGTTGGCAATATCCAGTATGGACGGATCATAGACGTCTATCGACTGATCCTTACATCAACAGAAGAAAACCTTCCACTTCGCTGCGTAGTTCAATGAAGAGGAGGACCTCCTGCAGTCCACTGCTCGTCCTGTAAAATGCTTGCCGTGCAAGAAGAACCACACAACGGAAATATGTGAAGGTTGATACCTTCCAGGTTGTGATGCAGTGTGTGTGGCTTCCCCTGATAATGAAGGTCCTCTCGTGGAGGAAGCTTCCGGGGAACGTCCCATAACAGACACCTGAGAAGATTGATCCATGGTTTCTGTGACGACAGAGGTGCTATTAGAAGAATTTTGCAACGAGACTGTTTGATCTTTAACAGAATCTGCTGAATCAATGTTGGAGGATACGCATATCCTATCATTCCGTCCCATGAGATTGACAGAGCATCTACTGTGTACGCTAGATGGTCTGGACATGGTAACTGATTGTTCAGATGCATCATGAACAGATCTATCATGGGGCGATCCCACTGGTAGCAAATCTGTTTGACCTCTATTGCTACCTTTGATAAGAGAGCCTGTATCTCTGCTAGGAGAGACTCTCTTTTGCAAGGATTGGACAGAAGATTTGTCCAACGCAGACATCTTGTTAGTGGTGGTTTCGCTCGGAATGTTAGCCATAGGCCATCCGAGACAACACTTCTCACCCACTGGTCTTCCGTAATTGTTATCCAGGCAACTGGCAAGCAATAGAGATCCTGACCATCACCTGTAGGCTTACAGGACGAGAAACCACCTCTTCCCTGTGAAGAGCCTTGACCCGTCGGCTTAGGGGCGTCTAACCGGTAGTCTCGATCAGACCTACGCCCCTTTCCCGAGTCGCTGTACTGACAACCTCCAGAGTAATTATAGGAGGGTTTCCTATACCCTCGTGAGGAGCCCCCTTTTGACGATTTCTGTTTGGGACGTCCTCCTTTACTCTTTTCTGCTGCTGTGGGTTGATGAGATGCTGATTTTAGAAGCTAAGTATTAGATGCTTTCTTAGTAGCCTGGTCATAGACTAATGAAAGCTTGTCGTCAAATATAGTATGTCCTGAGATCAGAGCGACTCTACGAGTTTTTCACTTTGTCATCTATCAAACAAGGGCCTGATCACGTCTGATTAACTCCAAATTAGCCAGAGTTAAGGTGGAGTTATACATGGTATACATAATTGCCCTGGAAAGAACTCTTAGAGAGGTATGAATGTCCTCAAATTCCTTTCCGTTGAGACGTTGCGCCACAGCTCTTGTAAGGTGATCTGCGTAAGACATAGCGACCAAATTCACTCTATTAGAAGAAACTGCCATCTCAATTGTGTCTTTCTTCTTCCCACTGGAGAGATTAAATACAGCATCGTCTAAATGGCCAAAGGCCTGCAACACCTGCTTGGACTAAACCGGCAAAGAAAGGACCTCCTCCTGTGTCCGGATAAAGTCTGCATCCATCAACGCCATCGGTTTCTTTCTAGTCGTCGCAGCATTCTGATTTGCCGGAACAAAATCAGGGTAGTATTGATGGATGAAATTCATCGTAAGCATGTGTTGTTCCGAAAGGGAAGGGTAATTTTCTTCCAAATCCCTTTCACCGAGAGAATCAGTTGTGAATCTTGGTCCCTTGCATCTGAATGAACAGATGACTGGACCGACCCAGCACCGTCCGACAGCTCAGGTTCTGAGACTACAGGAGGCTGCTCTTGCACTTGCTGGGATGCTGTGATCAGCTGTGCAATCTGCGACAGCAGAGTACGTTATAGAGTTCTGAGGAGCAGCGGCCCTCTGTTTCTTCGCCGCTTGCTGCTCCTGGGACGGTGTGTCAGAGATGGCTCTTTTCTCCAAACGTCCCGATGAATGAGGCCTCGTCTCCGTAGCTACTGGATGGTCCAGCTTCGCAGACGACAAGTGGTCCCTTCTTGGTGATGCAGGCTGGATATCTGAAGTCGGGTAGCTAGGGTGTGGTAGTGTGTGCTTTGTAGATGACATGGAAGAAGCTGTATGTCAATGTACCTGAGGCTGGCAGCGAGCTAAATAGAGCGTCCCTGACGGAAGGTGTGGACGTATGCTCTGACTCACGCAAGTTTTTTATCGCAACATCTGGCTCCAGATGTTACTGGGATAGAGGGACTTCTCTCGCTCGCGGTCCTTTCAGACCACGCCGAGCTTCCCACGGTACTTGCTGGTTTCTTCCTCTGTTCTATCGTCGCTGTTCGCTCCACTCAATCCCCTTCTACGAACCGCAATGGACACACCCAGCGTCATGGTACCCACGGGCAGAGTAACCGCTTCACTGGTGGAGCTAGCTGCAGACAAGGGATTAAAACCACCGGCTAGTGGCTTTATCACCGTCTAATATTCATGAACACCTTGGCAGCTAGCTCTGTTTGCTCATCAGAGCGCGACAATGGTAGCATACTTTCTCTTGGTGTCACATAACCATCACCGTGTTCTTGATCCTTTGAAAAAGAAACTGAGAAACTTGATTGTCTTTTCAGCGAGAGGACCGGCATTGGCCTCTCACCGCTAAGAACATACCATGACACCCATGTCCAACGTTTGTCATCCCAGCCAAGACATGTAGAATAAGAATTAGTGAGTAAATCGACTAAAAGCAAGCCAACAAGCATGTAAATCTGAGGAAGATTTCCCCACCTTGCATTTTGAGCAATAAGCTTTCATAATTAATCAAAAAAAGTCGACCGTACTCCACAATAAATATATGATAAAGATACATAATAAACAACATTCAAAATACAAATCGAAAAATTAATTTCAAAAAATCTTTCGAAAAAATTTTGACAGGAGCCCAAGTTCCCAAAGGGAACAAACGAGCCCAAGGGTATCCCGATAGAGCCTAAGTGTGGACAAAATTTCAAAAATAATTGCTACACTACCGGAATAACATAATATGTATCTTACAACAGTCCTACAGTAAAATAAATAGGAAACTACATATATTTATAAGACGTCGCTAATGTAAACAACGTCACATGAAAAAATGGAAACAAGACAGCAGGCACTGAATAAAAAGGCTCGAAGTCTGTAACAGATTTTAAACTATCCGATGTAAAGCAAGGTCTTCAGATGAAGAAAAAACTATACATCAGATACAAGATGCATGACCCAAATGCCTAAACACCCCTAGGGTGAGGACGTAACCATGGGGATATACAGAAAAAACATTCTGTATAACATGTCAAACTCCCAAGAAATTTATAAGAAAAATTTCAATAAAATAATCCAAAAAGCTTGGGAGTTTAACAGGAGGGCTTCAAGGAAGGATAGGGAAGGAACACTTAACAAACAGCGGATAAATCATTAGCAAGAATGATGACGTCAGGCCCATGTCCCAAAACTGGGAAACATGAAATAATTTTGATAAAAATTATAAAGTTACAGCCCTGAACACTTCCAACCACCGTTGTTCACTTCCATCATCCAATTATGTCCTTGGATCCATGAATTCTACAGTTGATTTGTGTCTGGCATCTTCAAAACTGAGATTTAAAAGCACCGATGTCAGTTTGTTGATACTGACTGGAGGGCCAAACAAAGAATGGTCGTTGGTGACAATTTCGGTGTCTTCCTAGATACTGCGCATGCGCAGATCGCAAAAATATGGAGGACCAGATAGGACATTCAATTTTCGGTTTTGGGGATTGGGGGCAAAATTTGTGTTTGGCCCTGGATTAATTTTTGAGTTAGTACCAGCTAGTCTGGGTCATTGGTTGTTTTATAAAAATATGCTAGAGCAGTGGAGTCCAATTAATTTGATTTTCTAAATTGAAAAACCTGGTTAATCGATTGATTTTAATTCCCAAATGACAAACCATTTTTATCACATAATCACCACCATATAGGTCATTACAGAAAATATTGCTCACAACACAACTAATGCGGGAATGACCTTAGAAGTCAACGTCATAACGTTGTAAATGAGTTGATTTCGGCTGTAGAATTGAATTTATCTTCTCTTTTATTTAACTGTTTACCTAATGCAAATAACAGTTTAAAAAAAATAAAATGCCAGCCAGCTACACATCCCCCAAAAAAGTGTGCAATTTGAGGTATTTGAAAAAAATTGAATTTTTTAAGTAGAAAACGGGACATAACTGTGACATAAAAATGTCAGACCAAACCCGATTTGAACTTGACCTGTTGATACACCTACATACCAAATTTTATTTGAATCAGTCAAAAACAACTAAAGTTATCATCGGGAAACAAAAACTAGAGGCCTAAAATGCTCACCTGGCTCAAGTTGTCAAAAGACATGAGTGCATCAGTAACCTACCGGCATACGGAGCCCAAACAGTAACCCATGGACACGATTTGAACAAATTTGAATCTGACACCCCTAGAGATGTCACAAACCAATTATGAAAAGATTCTAACTGGTGGATCCGAAGAGTTTTCAAGAAATTTTCTCACACTGCACTGAGTTAAACTATGGGCCCCAGTAAAGAGCCCAAATATTAACCAAAGGGCCCAGTTTGAACAAAATTGAATCTGACCACCCAAGAGATGTTGTATACCAAATATGACTGGTGGATGTGAAGAAGACTTTTAAAGAAATTCCCTCATATGGTACTATGTTACAATTCGGGCTCCCATAGGGAGCCTAAATATTAACCCAGGGAGTGGATTTGAACAAACCTTAATCTAACCCCCATAGACATGTTGTATACCAAATATCAAAAGAATCTGACTGGTTGATCTAAAGAAGATTTTTAAAGATTATTCATATTGCACTAAGTTAAAATTCAGCTTCCCATGGGGAGCCCACATATTGACCCAGGGACTCGATTTGAACAAACTTGAGTCTGACCCCACCCCCCACTGGAGATGTTGTATACTAACTATCAAAAGATTCGGATCAGGGGTTCTGAAGAAAAGTTTTTTTCAATTTTTGCAAATATGCTGACTCAGCATTTTTTTTAATGCCCCCCCCCCCCTCCCCCCTGTACAGAACACGGCAATTTTTTTTTACAATTCCATTCTACTGGTCCTAAGGATGCTTCATACCAAATAACAGTTCTCTGTTCCATGTGGTTTGGGAAATATGGGGGTTTAATTTTTTATATTTTTAGCCACCTGGGGTTCTTAAAATACAAATTTTTGGCGGAGACCAAAATGGATATGCTCCCACAGAGAGCCCAAATACTGACCTACCAACTTCCCTTGAACAAACTTTAATCTTCAACACCCAAGATTTTTAGGCTTTTGGGCCATTAACAAGAGCCCGAAGATGGCAGCTGCTTCATTTGAACAAAATAGAAAGGGTATACTCCATTGATGTTCTGTGCAATATATGTTTGATTAATTGACTTAATGTTGTGAAGAAGAAGACAAGTTTCCAAAAGTTAATGGACGACAGATGACAGACGACAGATGCAGAATGCCAAGTGATGGCAATAGCTCACACTGACTTGCAGTCAGGTGAGCTAAAAAAAAAAAAATGAATTTTTGTAGTCAAAAAGGGGCATAACTCTGGCAAAAACTGTCAGACTTGTATTTTATGTTGATACACCTGCATACCAAATTTCATTTGATTTGGCCAATTATAACTGAAGTTATCGCGAAACTCCCAAAAATGAATTTTTGAAGTTGAAAAAGGGGCATAACTCTGGACCACACCCTGATTCAAACTTGACCTGTATTTTATGTTGATACACCTACATACCAAATTTCATTTTATTTTGCCAACTATAAATAAAGTTGTCATCGGGAAACCAAAGAGGGATGGATGCAAAAATTTTTGCGGGACAAACATTTCCTGAATAGCTCAACATTTTCATTTTTGCTTTGGAAATATAGTTTATGACTCCTTTTTGCAATGAGCACAAGGAGAATATTCCAATGAGGTGCAATAAGCTATGTTTTCAAGGCAAAGTTGAAAAAATAACAAAATTTGTTCACCAATTTTTCCAAATAACGCTGGCCAGTTCAGTTATGTTAATTAAATGCTCAAATCATCATAATTTGACATGAAATTTTTTAATTTTGTTCACTAAAATTGATCTGAGCCTCAGTAACCTTGACTCAGAGCAATGTCTCTGACATCAGTTGAACTAATCAATAGTTCAATTCATTATATTTTCATTGAGCTCTGTCACAAAGACAAAAAAAAATAGAACAAATGCCAATTTATCACTATTATCACTACAATACAAAAACCTAAATTTCAGTTAATTGAATTATTTTCAATGGCAAAGTAGCTATTCAATTAACCCTTTACCCAATGCCGAAGATATCAAAATTTATTATTTTAAATATCATTTTTTTTTAATTTTTCCAAAAATTTCAACAAAACCATATCATGTGACCCCTCAATGGAACAAGCTCATTCCAAGCGGGGTCACATGATATGGTTTTGCTGAAATTTTTTTTAAAATAATTTTATTTTCAGCTACTGAAAGTGCATATTATGCAGATGGATATGGAAGATTCGTTGGGTAAAGGGTTAATATACTTCCACTGTACTGTAATAAATGTTTCATACTCAAGTAGATAGATGTGCATCCCAGCCACCTAGAAACAAACTTTGGTCATAGGAATTAGCAACTTCTTGTGCCACCAGTCAAAGTCTGTGAAGAATTTGATGTTGTTATGGCCCAGAAGTCTAGCCCTTAAATATTCCACAGCTTATATTCAGATTCACTCATCCGAAATATTCCAGTTGGCCAGAAAAGCAAACCCAAAGTTTGCTTCTCCAGCCAACTAAAATATTCCAGATGACAATCTAAAAATACCATCAACATTCACTTTATTTGAATGAATGCAAGAAATGTTTCTCACAAGCCAGAAAATAAGCAGACTGTCATCTGCAAAATGAGGTCCCCAGAGGGTGAATTTAGTAATGCTACCCTGCACAGCAGAGTAGATTCACAAAAGTTAAAAAATTTATAGTAATTTATATATTTTTTATACTTACCAATGACCCAGACTTAGCTGGTGCTAACTCCAACAAAACCAGGGCCAAACACAAATTTTGCCCCCCAATCCCCAAAATTTGCATCCAAAACAAAAAGAAATCATGTCCTAAAGGACCTCCATACTACGCCTCTACTGCGCATGCGCAGTGACGCAGTCATCCCGAAATTGGCTCCAATTATCATTCTTACTGGCAGTGCCTGGTCAGCGCTATGTACTCAGCGGGGAGGCAAGAGTTCCCAACTCCAGGGAGGGCCATCCCCGTCTGGGTCATTGGTAAGTATAAAAAATATATAAATTACTATAAATTTTTTAACATTTTTATACTGTACCAATGACCCAGACTTAGCTGAATAGTAAACAGGCTGGAGGGCCTAGGACATAGAGGAAAATCCAATAAGCTCAACTATATAGTAAAGAGGTAACCCCTTAAGGAGAAAAGGAGTATTAGGCTTTACATGTATCTTTCTTATTTAATATTAAATTAGAAAGATACACTACCCTTAATAATTGAGCACAATAACATTCATGTTCTCTATTAACATCCAGTATAACCCTTATACTAATTATTTTTAAAGCAAGCCAATAAATAAAGTAGTCCAGAGAATTGAGACTCTTTATAATCATTTAAAAGTGTCCGAGTATTGTATATTAAAGCCCGTTTGACACTTGACATATACAAATGCTTCACACCGAGCTACACTTTAAAAATAAGACATGAATGAATTTAAACATTAATATTACACTTTAAAACCATCCCGGAAGCGACTCAGAAATACTGACTTGAAGGAGGCATTCCCTTGCTTTTCACTATAAAGCAGGTGACCTAAGGGAACACCCGCCCCCCCCCCCCCTTCCCCTTGCCCTGGGTCAAATAGCCCAGAGCGAAGAGGGCAGCCGGACGGAGTCACTGCCGGAACAGAAAGCCTGCATAACTATAGTTGCAACTGTTTAGTGGACGACATTCTGAGCAACAGATAACGGACCTAAACAATGCAGGTCTCCAGAAATGGACTCAATATTTCTGAGATAAAAATTCGTAAATGTGGATGGCTGAGACCAATAAGCAGCCTTCATTAAATCTGTAATAGCAACACTATTAGCATAAGCCCAGGAAGTAGAAAGAGCTCTTACTTCATGAGCAGAAATCTTAAGCACAGACTGCTGAGAAGAAGATAAATCTTCATAAGCAGTACGGATAGTTAACTGAATCCATCTAGCAATAGAATGGACTGAAATGTCCTTTCTATTAGGCATCAAAGACAGAAAGAAACGTTTCCGTCCCTTTCTGATAAACTGAGATCTCTGTTTATAGATACGTAGTGCTCTAACAGGACAGAGTAAAGGCCTACGCCCGTCTGAAGACGGAAGAGCCTTAATAACAATAGGTTCCGGATATTTATTAGGAGCCTGATTCTTAGCTAAAAAACCCACATTAGTAGTGAAGGTGATAGTGTTCCCAACACTACGATAATGAGAATCATCCACCGATAGTGCATGAAGCTCACTGACTCTTCTGGCAGAAGAGAAAGCTAAGAGAAAAGCTGTCTTATAAGATAAGAATTTGAAATCTACTGTCCCAAGAGGTTCAAATGGCTTTTCCTTCAATTTAAGGAGAACCCAAGCTAAATTCCACTTAGGAATTAATCTAAGAGTTCTGGGTCTATTTATCGAAAAGTTTCTAACCAACTTCGATAAAGAGACATTAGATCCAATTTGTAAACTATCATGATGTGCATAGGTATCAGATAACATAGATCTATAACCCTTTATAGTAACAGGCTGCAGTTTGATTTCGTCAAACAAGTATACTAGAAAGTTTGCAATGTCTGGTACACCAACGACGAAAAACCTTCCACTTAGCCGCATAGTTTAGCGAAGAGGAGGTCCTCCTACAGTTAGAAATCGCGTCCACTGCTCGTCCTGTAAAGTGCTTGCCATGCAAGAAGGACCGCACAACGGAAAACCGTGAAGGTTGAGACCTTGCGGGTTGTGATGGAGTTGGCGCGATTTCCCCTGCGAAAGAAGATCCTCTCGTGGAGGAAGCTTCCGCGGCAGGTCCCACAACAGACACCTGAGTAGATTTATCCATGGTCTTTGTGGCGACAGAGATGCTACCAACAGAATCTTGCATTGAGATTGTTTTATCTTTAGCAATACTTGTTGAATTAACGGCGCTGGAGGATACGCATATCCTATCATTCCGTCCCAAGGGATCGACAGAGCTTCTACTGCAAATGCTCTTGGATCCGGACACGGAGACACATACGTCTGCAACTGATTGTTGAGATGTGTCGCAAATAAGTCTATCATTGGCCGTTCCCATTGGTAGCAAATCTGATTGAATACTTGTTTGTTGAGAGTCCACTCCGACGGCAACAAGCGACCCTTTCGTGAAAGGGAGTCTGCTAGCACATTCAGACGACCCGGTATGTGACGGACCGAAAGAAGAACGTGATGTTCTAACGCAAACAGAAGGATTCTTTCCGTTAGATTGAACAACGGAACTGAATGAGTGCCTCCTTGATTCCGTATATACGCCACTACTGTCGTATTGTCGGATAGGATTTGGACATGAGCATCATCAATAATGTCCATCCAGTGACGTAACGCAAGCCAAATTGACATCATTTCCTTGATGTTTATGTGCTTGCACAGGAATTGCGGATCCCAAAGACCCTGGCATCTCGAATCCGTTGGGATTAATGATGCACCCCAACCTGTTTGACTGGCATCCGTCATAACGGTAAAACTCGGATCCGGCAACTGCAGCGGAACTCCTTGAGTTAACCACTGAATGTTTGCCCAAGTCTGAATCTCTTGTTTCACTTGATCTGACAAAAGAACGTCTACATCGAGCGAATGAATTTTCACACTCCAATTCTGAGTCAGGAAAATTTGAAGAGGACGTGTGTGTAGCCGCCCCATCGGAATGAGATCCGCGGCGGCTCCGCACAGACCTATCAGTCTCATAAATTCTCTCGCCGTGACTTTGTCTGCGTGCAGACAATAGCGAGCGTAACAACTGACTAATTTCGCTCGGGTTAACGGCAGACGAACGAGATTGTTGTGCGTCTCGAAGCTCATTCCCAGATGAGTGAATGACTTGGACGGCACCAGATCCGACTTCTCCTCGTTTACTATAAAACCGAGACGTCGGAGCAATAGAAGAAGATTCTGAACATCGTTCTGAAGCGTTAACTCGTTGCCGTACCTCTGAAGAATGTCGTCCAGGTAGGCCGACGTTACCGCAGACGAATGAGCTCGGAAGTAGATCATTACCGAGTTCATTACCCGAGTGAAAGCCCAGGGTGCTAGATTCAATCCGAAGCACATCGCCCGGAATTGATACACCACTCCCAGGACTGCAAAGCGTAGATACTTTCGGAATGTCGGATGTACCATGACGTGAAAGTACGCATCTTTGAGATCTATGCTCGTTGCATAATCGTTCACCCGAATACTCGCTCTGACCGATCGAATCGTCTCCATATAAAACTTCGGAGCGACGATCCGCTTGTTTATCCAGCTCAAATCTATGACTGGACGGAACGAGCCGTCTGGTTTCGGAACCAGAAACAGATGGCTGTAGAATCCCAGAGATTCCTGGTTTTCTACGACCTCTACCGCGTTGTTCATTAAAAGAGACTGCACCTCTGATAACAGAGCGTCTCTTTTCTGTGGATTTGACGGAAGATGAGTCCACTTTGGACTTCGAGTTAATGGAGGCTTTCGTTTGAAGGATATCTTTAGACCTTCCGAAGTCACTCCTCTCACCCAAGGGTCGTCCGTAATCGACGCCCACTCTTGTGAAAAACTTGACAACCTTCCGCCAACCGGAACGCGATAGAGGTTTAAGCCATCACCTCCTGGACCTGCGAGGCCTGCGGTAGGAGAAACCATGTCTTCCATGACCCGCACCTCGCCTCGTCGACCTCGGGGCGTCCGACCGATTGTCCCGGCCTGAAGGACGTCCCGAATGAGAGTCGCTATCCTGACGGTCTCTCGAATAAGACCAAGAGGACGCACCGGAACCTCTATAGGAACCTCTCTTGGGCGCATTAGACCCAGAAGTGCCTGTCTTATTCGTGTCTGCTGTATCCGACTTTTTAGGAGCCGATCTGAACAACAGAGAATCATTAGCTTTCTTTTTAATTTTATCATAAATAGCGGAAAGCTTGCCGTCAAAGAGAAGTTCTCCTGAGACCGAAGCGACTCTAAGAGAGTTCTTCACCTTAGAATCCACTAGGGTGGATGTAGGTAGGGCTGCGTCACGTCTAACCAACTCCAGATTTGCCACTGAAAGGGCGGAGTTACACGTGGAATAAGCTACTGCCCTTGAAAGAAGTCTTAAAGAGGATTGTATATCCTGAAACTCTTCCCCTTGAAGGCGCAGTGATAACGCCTTAGTAAGGTGATCTGCGTAAGATAAGGCATCTAAATTGGCTCTGTTAGACGCAATAGCTGTTTCCAACAACGCGGTTGGAATAGAAGCTGACGACGGTAATGATAGCTCTAAGTCTTCCGCCTCGTCGTCCATACACAGAGGAACTCTCGGTATACCCTGACCTGCCGTATCGAATTTATTCCTTGCATTAATGAAAGGCAGGTTGAGAGTATTAGTGGACAAGAAACCTGCTTTCCCCGTCCTGGAAGCAAGTTTAAATATAGCGTCGTTCAATAATTCAAATGTTCTAGCAACATTATTGGACTGCGACGGAAACTCGGGAGCGATGTCCCTGAACCGCTCAAAAAATTCAGAGTCCAATGACGCTATAATTCTCTTGTCCGGAAGCGCAGCAGTCTGGCCCGACGGAACAACTTGAGGGAGAAAGTGCCGGATGAAGTCCATGGCAGCTTTATGTTGTTCCGAAAGGGATAGCTCCACGTCATCCGTATCCCTTTCACCATCCGGTCGGACCTCACGATGTTCCCAGTCGTCCACCCCCGATGCTTCGGCGGAGCGTACCGACCCTGCGCCGTCCGATTAAGTCTCGATCCGACACCGTTTCTGTCGGCTGCTGGGATGCTGCGATAAGCTGTGCTATCTGTACAAGAATGTCCGGCGTCGAGACCTGCGGAGGCGCAGTCTTTCGCTGCTTCGCCGAGGGCAGCTCCGCATCAGATGGCTCCCGCATACTTTTCCTATGCGAACGTCCGGAGTCCATCGGTCTCGAATCCCTGGCTGCCGGATGGTGTGACCTGGTCGCCGAAGAATCCTTCATCGGCGAAGCTGGTAATATATCGGCGGTCACGCAGCCAAGGTGCGGTCGTGTGTGCTGACGAGAAGAGGAAGCCTTAACAGTCTCTGTGGACTGCTTATACAACGGAGCGTCCCGAGCGACGGACGTATGCTCCGCTAAAGACACATTTTGTACCACAACATCTGGTCCCAGATGTTGTTGTACGAGAGAGGGACCTCTCTCGCTCGCGGCCCGGCTGGACCTGGACGAGCTAGGAACCGGACTAAAAGGTTTCCTCCGTTCTCGCTTACTATCCGCCGTCACTGGGTGTGCATCTATTATGTTTATAGTGCTCGCATCACCCAAAATTTCCTCTTGGACCGCATCGGACGAACCCGGCTGCCGAACCATTCGGTGAATGGACGCTACACCGGGCGAGCTAGCGGACGACATTTGTCTAATCTCCATGAGCACTTTTGCCGCTAGCTCTGAATTCATTTGTGACGACGGACGCACACTTGAAGAAGATAACATGGAAACATCACCCTGTTCTGGTTCCTCTGAAATAGAAACTGAGAGAGTAGAGTGACCTTGTGGAGAAAGAGCCGGCATCGCTCTTTCTCCAGAAACAACATATCGTGACACACGTTTCCAATGTTTCTCATCCCAATGTTCACATATAGGACAGGGATTAATGCGAGAACACTGACTACAATTAATACAATGATCATGAAAGTCAGAGGAAGATTTCTTCCTATTACAATTTGAACAACATCCCTTCATTGTGAAAGAACAACAATAAGTCCTAGTTACTCGCAAAAACCCCTGTCACAAAGATACACAATAACATGATCCATTAATAAATGAAAAAACAATTGCAAAACAAAATAATTTTGAAAAAATATTTTTTCAGAGAAGCCCAAGTTGCTGAAAAGTAACGTTGAGCCCCGATGGATCCGATGGCAAAGTGTGGTCAAAAATTTTAAATTTATATAAAATAATTAATGAGACACTTTCGGATAATATAAATGTATCTTATAATGAGATAAACTACCACAAAGGCAAACAGCCCCCCTCAAAAAAGGCTGTTGCCAATGAAAACAAACAGTGTAAACACACTAGAAAACATGACTCCAGGCACTGAAAAAACTGGCCCGGAATCAGTCATCAATTACACTCTATCTGATGCAAAACAGAGACTCCCAGGGGAGAATCTGTAGAACATCAGATGGAAGATGCAGAACACAAACGTTATACACCCATGGGTGAAAACGTAACTATGGGGAAAATAACAGAAAACATTCTGTAACCAAGCAACTCTCCCAGGAAATTTTAGAAATGAAATTTCTCAAAAATATGCCAAAAGCATGGGAGAATTGCCAGGGGGGACTTTAGAAGGCTAGGGGAGAGGAAACACTGAATAAGCAGTGCAACAATTAGCAAGAATGACAACAAGAGGCCCATGCCTCGAAAATAGGCAACTTAACATAATTTCATCAAAAAATTTTAAGTACAGCCCTGATTATTTTTTGCCACTTCTTTTTCCTCTCCTCCTTCTATCCTCCTTAGAATCACATTTTCTCCCAAAATTACGTGTCTGGCATCCTTTAAACTGAGATTTACAAGCACAAAGATCAGTGAGATGTTGACTGATGAAGGGCTAAACAGAGAATGATAATTGGCGCCAATTTCGGGATGACTGCGTCACTGCGCAGTAGAGGTGTAGTATGGAGGTCCTTTAGGACATGATTTCTTTTTGTTTTGGATGCAAATTTTGGGGATTGGGGGGCAAAATTTGTGTTTGGCCCTGGTTTTGTTGGAGTTAGCACCAGCTAAGTCTGGGTCATTGGTACAGTATAAAAATATTATCCTCTGTGAACCTCAATCTGAATCAGGGTCTCAAAACTAAACAGAAAGAGCTACCCAGAGGATAAATTGGTCCACTGTTTGGGATAGCATCATCATATTCACCCTCTGGGGACCTCATTCTGCAAATGTCAGACTGCTTATTTTCAGGCCTGGTTTCTCAACTGAGACTTATTTGACTGAATCGTAGACTACATTTTGAATACCATAAAAAATTTACTAAATAATTATGAGTGATGAGTCACCAATATTTTTCGATGTTTACTTTCAATAATTGTGTTTATATCTTGAGGTCTTCAAGATGAAATAAATATTCTTTGATTGGAGCATCTATAACTGAGGCACAAAATAATGACAGATTATCAAAGAAATTGCAGAAAGAAAGGAATTGTATCCCCCCTCCAACCCGCCCCCCCCCCCCCCCCCCCCCCCCACTCCCCTATGAAGTTATAGAAATTTCCACTTTCATGGTACTCATCAAAATTGCGGATTTCAAAGCATCACTTCAAGGTAAATACAAGTCAAATTAATACTGGAAATGATCAATTTGTTCTAAAAATGTATAATGAAAAGAAAATCTAGTGTTTTTGAGTGGATATCAATCATTTCCAGCAATAATTCAACATGCATTCACCTTGAATTGATGCATGAGCCAAACATGTCCGTAATATAAGTTTTTGCTTTGGTATGTCCTTTCAAAGGATGTTCCAAACAAAAAACTTATATTACGAACTTTCAGGCCATGTTTGGACTAGAAATTCACCACCTGAATTAGATTGCAAGATGCTGTCTGTTCCGATTATCACTCAAATCACTACCACATATCAACGATTCAATGTGCTGTTTACTTTCAAGCATCAATTCAAGGTGAAACTAGTGGAATTATCAGATTCATATAAAGAGCGTATAATAAAAAGAAAATCTAGTGTTTTTGAGTGGATACCAAAAATTATAAATCCATAGAAATTTCTATATTTTCCATACTTACCTGCGGCCTAGACTTAGGTTGGTGCTAACTCAAAAATATTGAGGGCCAAACACAATTTTGCCCCCCAATCCCCAAAATTTGCTTGCAAAACCAAAAATTGGAAGTCCTATCTGGCCCTCCATACATTTACTCTCCACGCATGTGCAGACGCCAGGAAGTAACCGAAATTGGCCCCAACATCATTCTTTGTAAAAGAGAGTATTACATAATAATTCAGTGGGGAGGTATGAGTGCCAACTCATGGAAGGGCCATCCCCGTCTCAGCCATAGGTAAGTATGGAAAATATAGAAATTACTCTGAATTATAATATTTTTCCAACTGTACCCTATGGCCCAGACTTAGCTGAATCGTAAAAAAGGTGGAGGGCCTAGGACTTCAAAAATAATTCCAATCCTGCAAACCATGATGAAAGGAACTTAGAATACTTAGGAATTACATTATGTCTCTCTATACAGTAATAGACAAGACATATTCTAAATAAGGAGCCCAATTTAAGAAATTCCTTATTGTAAGCATGAAGACAATGCTACACAGGATGTGACAAATTCCTAATTTTTAAGGATAGTCCAGTCTAAGCTCCAAAAATTAGGATGGTGTATCTGAAAATGAGTGAAAATCTCCCACAAACATGTGCCATACAATAACAGCTGTATGCAGGATATAATTATGGATAAAACAGCTTCCTTCATAGTTACATACTTTTTAAGCCAGAGAAGAGGTAAAAATTAGTTAACTGATTATGCAGCCTGCTAGGTACTCAAAGAGTAGCAATTTAATCATGATGATTTTTAAATAAGTGTTTGCATATAACAAATCAACAATAATCACAGGAAACTAATCCAACTAAAAAGCGGATGTGCCCATGAAGTCGCCATAGAAGACGACCCAAATACATAGTATTTATTAAATTATAGGAGGCTTGCAGGAAGAAAACTATGTCTTGCCCAGTAATTGCCTCTTAACACATAGGCAGTGTGTATGTGTGAGTGGAGGGAGGGGGAGGGGGAGGGAGGAGGGGGGGGGGAGGGAATTCGAAGTCATATCGAAATCTCCTCACCCACATTATTTAATCATTCCTGTGTCAGTTATCAAAAAGTATAGGAAGTGCAATGGTTCCCTCATGTCTAACTGACTACATTATGCCACTATGGGCAGAGAAGGACATGAAGAATAAAACTTCCCCTGAAAGAAGACCCTCTCATGGAGAAAACTTCTGGGGAGCGCCCCATAACAGATACTTGAGAATACTGATCCAAGGTTTCTGTGACAACAAAGGTGCTACTAGTGATGTGCAGTTAACCGAAATTACAGTCGGTTTCGTTTTTTTTCTAAATACCGAAACCGAAACCGTATGTGTGCAAAAAAATCGCATTTTCGGTTCTTTTCGTTTTTTTTATTCCTTTAAAATTCCCGCGAAATAAAGATGCTAAAAGTCAAAATGGCAGAAAGAAATCAACATCCAATCTATGATTTCTTCACAAGGATTGATGAATGGCAGGCACAATGCGCCCTCTGCAAAAAAAGGTTGGTTGCTGACCAAGGCAACACTTCCAATCTTGTACGACATTTTTACAGACATCCTACAGAAATTGAAAAATTCAAAGCATTACAATCTCAGCGGGAGGCGACAAAACGAATGAAGGTAAGTGTTCAGCCAATCCTCACCAACCACAAGTCACTACCCTGTATTCATGGGCGGTCGTTCTTATCAGCATCAAATAATAACAAACATCACCATAATCCTATTGGTGAACAATTCCACCATTCTGTACCACTGTGTTTTAACACAACCCCTTTATGTTAAATATTATACAAACGTTAATTTTATGCTTGGAGAACTGAACCATTCTATTGAACGAATTGATACTGCGACATTAACAGTCATCAACTTTCAATGAACTGACAGAAAAGCTATAAATAGCTCTCCCATAAAAGCATTCTGTCCTGACAATTCGATGGGGTTCACAACGGATGCTGGTGTAAATTACGATGACGGGTTTCCATCACTTTCCAATTTACAACACAAGCTGTCTGGGTGCACCTGTTTTGAAATATAATTATTATGAATATGCAACAAACTTTTCACCACATTAAATTCCGATATTCAATTATTTACATTTCATGAACATGATGTGAACTACACTAGGGGAACGAACGTACCTTTTGGAAGAAATAATAGTTAGTAAATCCTATACTGGGGAAATCCAGATTTGCAGAAATTGGCAGAAAACTCGACATCAATGTCATCACATATTTTCTGACCGGTAGAAATCCAAACATTAAATGCACAAAACACCTAACGGAATTCTTGTTAACATGTGGAATAAAAATAATACACTACTATTCCAAGACATCAATTGTTGAGAATTTGACAAAACCCCACTCCGAACCTTGTTTCCACATTTTTTTCTATTGACGAATGAATAATGGCGTGACCGATATTAGAACTTTAGGGTGGAGCCAAATCTCCTGCCAATTACGTGACGGTGATCACTTGTTCTGACAATCGCGTCACACCAACAAATGAGTGTGTCAATCTTGTTTTGATACCTGACTTGGGGGAACTGTGGAGGGCGGTTTGGCTGGAGGCCGGTTTTGGTGTAATTCTTTTTACTGGCTTTTAGGTGGCCGAATCCCGAAACGTTTCAAACCGAATCATCCCAGACTCAAAATGTCATCCCCCACCCCCGCCCCACTCTCCGTCTACGAATGAGAACAAATCTGTGGAATTCTGTGCCAATGCTAAATTGCTAAGTGGCTTTCTCATGATCTGCAGTGGGTAGGGCCATGCTGGCATTCCACTGGTGGGCCGAGTCAACCAGCACATGAAGTGACACATTGAACACTTGGTGTTCAGTTTAATATTAACAATGACGTCAACGACTTTTATTAATAATGTTTTACATTAAAATTTTAAAACTCGGGATTCGAAAACATCAACATACCAGGCTTGGCAATTTCAGGAGAGCGATTTTTTAGCTCTCCTTACTGCCCTCCTGAAAGAATTAAGGAGAGCAAAAAACTGCCCTCCTAAATATTTTGGTCTGGGATGATTGAGATTACATGTATTATGCTCACATTAAATTTTTGTTGTAAAGCAAAAATGTAATTTAACTTCGAAGTCACATAACATCACGTAATTTCATTTTGAAAGTGGTTTAGTGGTAAAAGGTAATGGCTGCAACTGTGTTTGGGTATGCACTTTGTACATACCCAAACACAGTTGCAATCATTTGAAGCAATATGGGTCACAGCAATATTTTTTTCTCTGTAAGTTTCAACAACTGACATCATAGTTTGAAGGGTAATTATTCAAGGAATATTGACACTATAATATACTACCATTGCTACTATCCTGTCACTTGAAGCACATGCACCAGGATGTGACTGTAGATTCAAGCAGACCTGTTGTCCAAGAAAGTCGCGTATATTACGCCTACCACTACCACCTTCAACCCTCCCCCCCCCTCCCCACCAACTTCACACAGACAGGTCTTGTCAAGTGTGTGTTCGGTTGTTGAGTGAGACATCTAGATGTCTAAGAGATTTCACTTTACATTAGTAAAGTTAATAAAATCACTGATGTAATAGTCTGTTGGTTTCAGTTTCAATGAGTTCGTTCAACTGGGTACTTAAAATGCTGTGTAAAGCTAATTGCTCTCCAAAGCTGATTGAGGAGAGCGATTTTTTGCCCTCCTGCATTTTTCAGAATGCCAGGCCTGACATACCTACCTGCCAGTACCTGAAAAAGAAATGAATTAAAGATATTAAATAACAAGTTGGACATGTTGCGAATTTGCTGGTGAGTACAGAAAACCCCAATAAAAACTTTAAAACAGTTGCCTTCATATTTTGTTTTTTGCCAGATGTTCCGTATTCACACGGCGTATTTCACTATTTGGCAGATCGCTATATTTAGTAAACCAGAACAGTAAAAATAAAACTGCATGAAAACTGATTGCCAATCGTATTTCAAAAGAAATATTCTCAAATAAGTGTACTTTTAAGTTCATATTTGGACTGCTTTCGTTTGAGTTTGTTAAAACCGAAACCATAACCGAAAACTGCGGTTTAAAAAAAAACGAACCAAAATTTTCGAAACTGCACATCACTAGGTGCTACTAGTAGGATTCACAACAAGACTGTATATTCTTAAACGTAATCTACTGAATCAAATGAATTGGAGGATACGTGTATCCTATCATTCATCCCCATGAATTCTGCAGTGAGTCCACTGCATGTACTCAATGATCTGGGCATGGCGACACAAATGTCGGTAACTAATTGTTCTGGTGCATCGCATACTGAACTATCATGGGGTTATCCCATTGGTAGGAAAACTGTCCAAATACTTGCATGTTGAGTGTACAATACAAAGTAAAAAGTGACCTTTCCGAGAAACGAGTCTGCTAGTACGTTCAGACGACCCAGTGTATGATGAATAGAGATATTAACATAAAAATTCTTCTCCGTTAGTTATCATAACGGAAATGAATGGGTGCCGCCCTGGTTCCTGATGTACGCTACCACTATCGAGTTGTCCAACAATATCTGAACAAGCGTGTCTGCATTGATGTAGCGCTAACAATAATGACATCATTCTTTGATGTTTATGTGTTTCTCTAGGAACCGAGGGTCCCAAGACCCCTACATTTCGAGTCTGTCGGACTCAGGGTCATGCCCCAAACTATTGACTCATACCCATCATAATCGTGAAAGCCGGATCTGGCAGTTGCAGTGGAACTCTTTGAGTTAACCACTGGATATCTGCCCCAATAAGATCCTTTTGTTTACTAGATCCGTTAAAACAATACTGGTTCTGAGCGAATGCGTTTTCACAGTCCAGTTCTGGGTAAAGAATAACTGGAGGGAACGTGTGCGTAAGCGACCTATCTAAACAAGATGCGTAGCCGTTCTGCACAACCTCTTCAGTTGCATAAATTTCTCGCCGTTAATGCGTCTGATAGTAGACAAAAGCGAGCATAACAACTGACTAATTTCATTCTGGATAATGGCAGACGAACCAGATTGTTGTGAAACATTACCGAGTTCATTATTTGAGTGACAGCCCAGGGCGCTATCTTCAGACCGAAGCACATCACTCAGAACTGAAACACTATCCCTTGAATGTCGAACTGTAGGTATTTTCTGAATGCCGGATATACCAGGACATGAAAAAAAGGATCCTTAGATCTATGCTTGAAGCATAGTCAATCACTTGAACGCTCGCTTTTACCGACAAATGATAACCATAAATAAACTTTTAGAGCTTTGATAAACTTGTAATCCAACTCCAGTCTATTATCGGTCGGAACAGGCTCTATGGCTTCAGTACGAGTAACAGGTGACTATAGAATCCTAGAGAATCTTGATTCTCAACAACCTCTATTACTTTCATTGTCAAGAGAATCTTTACCTCCGATTGGAGAGACTCTTATGCAAGGATTTGACAGAAGCACTGTCCATCACAGACATTAAGTTAGTTGTGGTTCTCTCGGAAAGATGGCCGTAGGCCGTCCGAGACCACACTTCTCGCCTACTGGTCTTCCGTAATAGTTATCCAGTTTGATGCGAATCTTGATAACCATCCGTCAACTGCTAAGTAATAGAGGTCCTAACCCTCACCTGTAGTACCTGCGAGGCCTATGGAAGGAGAAACTACGTCTCCTTCACAAAAAGCCTTGAGCCAACGGCTTAAGGGTGTCTGACGTGTAGCCTCGATCAGACCTAAGTCCCCTATCCGAATCACTGTATGACGATCCATTGAGTAATTATAGGAGGGTTACCTATACCCTCGCAAGGAGTTCTTTTTAGACGACTTTCTGTCTAGGGCATCCTCCCTTATTCCTTTCTGCTATTGCTTGGTCGATTAGACGCCGTCTTAAGTAGCAGAGTATTGATGCTTTCTTTATAGCTCGATCATAAACCAATGAAAGCTTATCGTCAAAAATGGGGAAGATGTATTGAGAGTTTCGCGGCGTTTGAATGAGCAGATTAAGGACCTAGTTATGGCCTTACCTTCGTCATTCAGTATTCGCTCGACAGCAAGTCCATTTTGGAGGCCTGAGAAGCAGCGGTCTTCTTTTGCTTGGCCGTCGGCTGCTCCTGGGAAAATGTGTCTGAGATGGCTCTTTTCTGCGGATGTCTCGATGAATGAGGCTCGTCTCCTTGGCTACTGTATGGTGTGACGTCTCTGACAAAGAGTGGATCTCCTCGGCGATACAGGTTGGATGTCACAAGTCACGTAGCCAAGGAGTGGTCATGTGTGCTTGGTAGATGCTGAAGTAGAAGCCATAACTACAGCCGACCCCAGCTGTGAACTGAATGGAGCGTCCCGGGAGGGAGGCGAGGACGTACGCTCTGACGCAAGTTCCAAACCACAACATCTGGCCCCAGATGTTGTTATGAAAGAGAGAAGGGGCTCTCTCACTCGTGGTCCTTCAGACAGCAATGAACTTCTTGCTGAACTTGACGGCTTCTTCCTCTCCGTCATCGCAGGGTGAGCCTGTTATTATTTTATAGTGCTCGCTCTACCCTTTCTATTCACCTCGACGGCAACGGACACACCAAGCATCACGGCACCCTCGGACGGTGTAACCGCTTCACCAGTCGCTGTGGTTTATTGCCGTCTAATATTTATGAGCACTTTAGCCGCTCTGATTGATTATCTAAATGCAACGACGGAAGCACACTCTCTGACGGCATCATGTAAACATCACCATGTTCTTGTTCCTCTGTAAATAGAAACTAGAGCGACTTTTTGGCAAGAGGACCAGCGGCGGCCTCTCACCGTGAGAGGACCGGCAATGGCCCCTTGCTAACAACGTACCGTGACACCCGTCTCCAACGTTTGTCATCTCATGTGACACATGTTGAGCAAGAATTAGTGGGAGTACATCGACTACAAGCAAGGCAACCAATATGCAAATCAGAGGAATTACTTCATCGCCATGCTTATTGAGCAATATGCTTTCATAATGAAGCAAACTAAGTCGATCATACTCCCATAAGCTCCACATTAAATATTATATAAAGATACATAACAAAAAAAACATTCAAAATATAAATCGAAAAATAATTTACACAAAAAATTTTTTCGAGAAATTTTGACAAGAGCCCAAGTTCCCAGAGGGAACAAAGTGCTCAAATGTTTCCTGATAGAGCCCAAGTGTGGACAAAAATTATTTTTCTATCCAAAAATTAACTGCTGTACCGGAATATTTAATGTATCTTACAAGAGACCTACCACATAATAAACAGGAAACTACGTATATAAAAATAGGCCGATGAAATCGTCAGATGTTTACCCATACACGCAATTAGTAGAATGCTGTATGACGGAGGGCCACCACGGATGATGACATTATGTACACCATACAAGGTATGGGTACATATAGAAATGGATTGGAGGAGTGTCTAATTTGATGGATAAAAGGTTAATATCTCCGGATTAAATTATCAGATTTACATAAAAAACTATACAACACAGCACACCAGTAACCTGAATAAATATATAAAGTAACATGACAATCGGATTGATATTTTTTGAGTTATCTCATGCCAAAGGGATTGGAGGAATTTTCAATTTGAAGGATAAAGGGTTAATATCTCAGGATCAAATTATCAGATTAACACCAAAAACTATACAGCTCAGCACATCAGTAACCTGAACACAATTATAAAGTAACTTGATAATCCAAGCAATATTCTTCAAGTTATCAAATGCCAAAGGGATTGGAGGAATTTTCAATTTGAAGGATAAAGGGTTAATATCTCAGGATTAAAATAACAGATTTACACCAAAAACTATACAGCTCGGTACATCAGTAACCTGAACACAAATATAAAGTAACTTGATAATCCAAGCAATATTTTTCAAGTTATAGAATGCCAAAGGGATTGGAGGAATTTTCAATTTGAAGGATAAAGGGTTAATATATCTCAGGATTAAATTATCAGATTTACACCAAAAACTATACAGCTCAGCACATCAGTAACCTGAACACAATTATAAAGTAACTTGATAATCCAAGCAATATTCTTCAAGTTATCAAATGCCAAAGGGATTGGAGGAATTTTCAATTTGAAGGATAAAGGGTTAATATCTCAGGATTAAAATAACAGATTTACACCAAAAACTATACAGCTCGGTACATCAGTAACCTGAACACAAATATAAAGTAACTTGATAATCCAAGCAATATTTTTCAAGTTATAGAATGCCAAAGGGATTGGAGGAATTTTCAATTTGAAGGATAAAGGGTTAATATATCTCAGGATTAAATTATCAGATTTACACCAAAAACTATACAGCTCGGGACATCAGTAACCTGAACACAATTATAAAGTAACTTGATAATCGCGGAAAATATCGGTGTGGATTCGACAAGTTTTATGTTTCTGATGATAATAAGATAGAGCATGAAAATAAAAAAAATTAGAAAATAATAAATCTTCAAATAATTAGTTTTGAATAAAAAAAAAAATAAAATTAAAATATAATGTTCGAACATGGAGAATTGCTAGAACGGATAGCCGAGAATACGGCTGCGAAACAATCCATTCAAATCGTGGTGAGTGGCGATTCGACTCGATTCGCTATGAAATTCGAACCTTCCATCGAATTGAATAGAGAAAAGTTACGAGACGGCTTTGGTGAATCTGGAGACTTATTATTCCTTTCTCAACGTCACCGAAAAGAATAACTCGTTCAAGTATTCCGACGGAACGTATTGGTTGGAGATTCAAAATGCCCAAAGGGAGTTACGACATAGACGATTTGAACCATTACATTCAGACGCGAATGAAGACGGATGGAAAGGGAAGCAACAAGATCAGACTCGCTCCCAATCCTAATACCTTACAGACGATGTTGGATTTAGAAGATAATTTTCGTGTGGATTTCAACACAGACGATTCTATAGGCAAGATGTTGGGATTCGATCGAAAGATGTATCGAGGCCACGCGGCATCTGAAAATACGGTCGACATTCTCGCTGTCAATAGCATTCTGGTGAACGTGGACGTGATTGCTGGAAGCTACGTGAATGGTAGCGCTCAACCGACGATCTATTCCTTCTTTCCAAACGTGTCGCCGGGTTATAAGATCGTGGAGCGACCTCGAAATTTAGTTTATCTACCAGTGATTTTAGACACGTTGTATAGACTGAAAACCACGTTGACGGATCAAAATGGTGAACTGTTAGATCTTCGCGGAGTGAGAGTGACGATACGATTTCACATAAGAGAAGTATAAAAAGCACAAAAAAAAAAATATTGTATATATATAGATAACAAAAATAAAATAAACGCAATATTAATTTTACAAAAATTATTTTAATATAATTATTAAACAAGAAACAATTGAAGTAAATATATTTTAAAAAACAGAATTATGACAGAATACGTGGTTAAAAACGTGAACATATCCGCAGGACAGAGGAAGAAACTTAAGAGAGCGTTAACAACTTGAGGCGAGGCGGTGAGATTCAAATTCACTCACGAAGATCTGACGAGAGGCGGTCAGGATTCGATCGCCTGGACCAGAAGTCAAATCAAAAGGATGGAGAAAGCGATTCGCGATGGAAGAGGGTTGACGGTGAGAATGAGTCCCACTCAATTGAGATACAATTTGAGAATGAAAGGCGGTTTCCTACCACTATTGGCAGGAATAGCTGCAAAAGCATTACCCTTCGCCGCAAAGGCGCTACCCTTTCTCGGAAAGACTCTTGGCGTGGGAGCTCTCACGGGACTCGCTAGTTCGGCAGTTGAGAAATTAATGGGTGGCAGCGGACTGTTTTTGAAGAAGGGAGGAGCCGTGTGTCGCGTCCACGTAGACGACAGCGGTAAAGGATTGTATCTAGAACCCGTTAGAGGTGGCAACTCTCTGAGAGGAAACGGTCTCTATCTGAAGAGTGGACGGAACGTCGAGCGACTCGGAAGGGTTTGTTGCTCGGTGAGAATTCGCCGTTTAAGAACATACCGATTTTGAATATGTTATTATAATATAAAATTATATAAAATATAAATCATAGAAAGTATAAAATAATTTATTTAATGCTCAGGCATCAATTCACGCTGAAAAATTAAGTCATATTCCCCTGTCGGTCGGCAAAACGAAATATCAAAATGATATTTAGAAATCGATATTTCATCGTAGGTTCGGATGACGAATCACATGTACTTTAAACGAGTCAGCACATCAGTAATGAATTCCAGAGTCCCAAATACAAACGAATTCGAATAATTGATAGTGACAGTGACTAAATCAATTCATTAAATCGCGGTTTCAAAGTTTGACTTTCTCATTCACCTTCCAGCGAAAAGCCGAAATCACTTTCAAATTTCTTCAGTTCAACTTCACACGTCTTCAGTGCATTGAGTTCAAAAAAAATAAAATGACGTGTCTTGTTATTGAAAATAAGAAAGTGGTGTTTTTTGTTATTGTACTATTTCTTCGAAACACATTGCGATTATTTCAATTCGCCAGCCTTGGTAAATCGTAAAGTTAGGGGAGAAATAAGACGGGACTACTTTTTGTGCGGATATTCACACATTCCAATGGTTGGAGTTTGGTTGTTGTAATTTTTGTATGGACGCCGGTTCGGCACATAAATTTTGCGCCTTAATGGCAAATAAAGGCCACAAATTGGAGAGTTTGTAGTCGTAGAGCATTAAATAAAAAGAAAATTCACGAAAATTTGATGAATACCGAAAATATCTCGTTCGTGGCTACAAGAAATATGAGGATCTTCACTCGCGACTGCGTCGCTCGTGAAGATCCTCATATTTCTTTGTAGCCACTCACGAGATATTTTCGGTATTCATCAAATTTTCGTGAATATCCTCTATATATTTAAAATGGATAAAAAGGTGGAGAAACAATTAGACGATAATGACGAATATCGCGAGATAGAGTGCGAAAAAGATGTGGAAAAACGATTAGATGCTAATGATAGATACCTTAGGAAAGAACTGACAAAGGAGTTAAATAAAGATCGGGATATGCGGTTGAAATTTAAAACAATGAGACGTTTTCCACCGTTACCACTATCTTCTGAAGAGAATGGTAATGATCCGAGTGTTACCAAGAGATGCACAACATTCGTTCATAATTATGATTTGGATAAACAAATGTGTTGTTATAAAAACGTAGCATATCACAAAAAAAAAGAAAAGAAGAATCGACGCTGAAATTTAAGAAAAAAGGAAACATTATTATAATATATGGGTAATAGTGAAGAAGGAAAACAAAAAAAAAAATGAGATCAAAAGATGATCTCATTACTTTTTTTTTTTTCAGTTTTCTTCGCTAAAAAATCAATCTCTCTATTGTTTATATTTCCAAGTCCGTTATTAGCATGTTGACACTAGTGTCTTCTCCTTTTTCGAAAACGTGTTGAATGTTTATCTTTACTCTTTTGAGTTTTTTTACATCGGTCAACTCGCTCTCACCACCCAATTTCTTCACGAGTTCGAATGAGATGTTTGGAAATATGTAATTTCCATAGGGCAATGACAAATCGTCTTTGTCGAATTCTCTATCTTCGGCGATGACGATGTTCTGCAGATCGCTTTGGTATTCGTAAATCAAATCGAGCGCGGCTTCGTCCAATTTCAAAGGCATCTTATATTTGTCGTATTTGTGCTCTAAGCCCTTCGTCTCGACCTCGTTCAATTCGATGGGATCGTGTCGTTGTAATCTATAGATTTTATGACCGAATTTCTTATTCGCTTCGACTCGTTTCAATTTCAATTCGCATCTTTTAGGTGTTGTTGCCCTCATGATCGATTATTTTGTTTTTTTTGTTTTTACGAATTCTTGCAAATAATGTATATTTTAAATTTTGTATTTAAATAATAATTTGTTTAAAAAGTTTTTTTTGCTCTTTATATATATTAAAAAAAAAGTTGTTTTTTTTAATTTTCAATTTTTTTAATGTAAAATTTTTTAGTAAAAGTTTTTTTTTCTCTTTATATATAAATAAAAGTTAAAAAAAAAATATTCTTACAAACTCAATTTTGAGGTAAAAACAATGATCAAGTCTAAACATCCGAATTATAGTCTAGAACGCGCAAGACTTCATACGTTTAAAAATTGACCTTCGCATCTCGCTCAAAAACCTGAAGATTTAGCCGCCGCGGGTTTCGTTTACGTGGGTAAAGGCGACAAAGTCAAATGTTTTTGTTGTGACATACATTTGATGAATTGGGAACCTCACGACGTACCTTTACTAGAACACATAAGTAATATTGAAAAAGGCGAATGCGATTATTTGAACAAGATCCTAACGTTGGGATTGATCAAAATCCAAGACGAAGAGAGGGATAGAGACAAAAACCAAAAATTATTGATGGATATGTTACAACTCGGATACACCAAGGAACAATTGTACGATGCGTTAAACATCGCGAACAAGACCCTGTCTCAATTCATAACTTTAGAACATCTCATCAAATTCATGGCGGAAGCGGACGAGTTAGCGTCACTCGTCGAAAACAAGCCGAGCAAAAAAACATCCACCAAGTGTCTGGTCTGCGAAGGTGTCGCAAACATCTTGTTTCTACCGTGCGCACACCTGCGTTACATATTAAAACATATTAAAGAAAAAAATTGAATTTAAAATTTAACTTTTTTTTTTTTTTATTATATATATAAAAAGAGTAAAAAGCAAAACTTTTTTAACAAATTATTTAATACAAAATTCCAAAAAAAAATATTCTTACAAATGAAGCAAACAGATAAAACAATGGTAAATTTAAATGAGAAAACCATACCTCAGTTAAACGAGATTTGTAAAGTATTACAAATTTCAGATTTCAGAAATCATAGAACTAAATCAAAAAAAAATTGATGTCATACAAGAATATTTGCGAAACGCTAGAAAGGCAAACGAAATGTCGATAGCAACGACGTCAAAAGATGCATCGGTTGTGAAAAATGAGAAGGTAGTAAAAGGAATCGAAATGCTGACGTCGAAAAAAAACAAAAACGTTTCGATTGTGAAAAATAAGAAGACGACTAAACGAAAAGCCGTTGAAGAACATCAAGTTTCCAAAGAAAAGAAAAGAAAAACTAAAACGAGTGATGCACTTCGGATTCAAGACAAACGAGATATATCGAGCGAAATTCAATGAGCAATCGACGAAGAGAAAGGAGAAGAATATGTAACATGACTCGTTGCGGAACTATTTCAATCGAAACCCGTAGAACGGGAGAGTGCGATCAAAGACGTTTTTAAAACTTTCGACGTGGTTCCCTCGTTCAAGAAAGTCGATCCGAAATTTTTCATGGAACGGGTGAAGAAAGAAGTATTGGATTTGTTTCGCGAATACATGAACGTGGGATTAAAAATTAAGATGATACTCCATTGCATAATGAATAAAATCAACGTGAAGTCCGGCGAGAG
This sequence comes from Pictodentalium vernedei, assembly GCA_031216915.1. Taxonomy (NCBI): domain Eukaryota; kingdom Metazoa; phylum Mollusca; class Scaphopoda; order Dentaliida; family Dentaliidae; genus Pictodentalium; species Pictodentalium vernedei. Next base: position 246,877,157 of record CM062296.1, read on the forward strand.
CATCGTGAAAAATGCATATTTCAGATCTAACGTCGAACCTGTATTTCGAGGTTCAGATCTATCGGACGTTTTCGAAAAGATGAAAGACAAGATGTTGACGTCTCTCGCGAATTATCAACATGAAGGTAGTAATTGGACGTTCGATGACGTGTTGAAACTCGAAATTCACTTAACTAAAAACGATCCGTTGAAAGGATCTTCCTACTTGGAATTACCGTATTTCTTGACTAAGAAACATGCCGTGGTCAACGGGAGAAATAAAGATGATCAGTGTTTTAAATGGGCAGTCACCTCCGCTTTATACCCTGTCGAAATAAACTCCGATAGAGTTTCTCGTTACGAAGAAACTTCTAAAAATCTTGATTGGACCGGAGTGACTTTTCCAACAGAGTTAAAACATATCGAACGTTTTGAGGCTCAAAATCCCACCGTAAGCGGTGAACGTCCTTGGATACGACGACGAAAAACGAACGATCTACCCTCTCAGACAGACTTCGTATCGCAGAAGAGAAAAGACGATTATTTTATTATTGATTTCGAATGGTGACAATCGTCATTATTGTTGGGTTAAACATCCGACCCGATTACTGTCGAAACAAAATAATAATCATAACGGAAAGATATCTTTATGTTACAATTGCATGAACATATTTAAGACCGAAAAATCATTAGCGAAACATCAGGAATATTGCAACGAAAATCAAGGTGTCGCCGTCGAAATGCCAAAACCCAACACCATCGTGAAGTTTGAAAATCACAATAGAAGGTTAAAAGTACCATTCGTCGTGTACGCCGATTTCGAATGTTTCACCGTGAAAATGAGTTCCTGTCAACCCAACGCTCTTCAAAGTTACGTCGAAAGATATCAAAAACACACACCTTCGGGCTATTGCATTTACGTGAAATGCACTTTCGACTCGCAACACGACATGGGTCCCTTCACCTACACGAAACAGTGCGAAGATGACGACGTGGCACAAAGGTCCGTGGAAGAGTTAGAATCGAAAATTCAAATGTTATACGACAAATTCAAAACTCCGGCAAAAATGATCATCACGCGAGAGCAGCAGGACGAAAATAACAGAGCCACCGAATGTCACATATGCAGACAATCTTTCGACGAGAATTCGGAGGAAAATAAGAAGGTCAGAGACCACGATCATTACACGGGTCTGTATCGCGGTCCGGCTCACAGCAAGTGTAATTTAAAATATCGAGATGCCGCTTTCTATCCGGTGATGTTTCACAATCTCTCGGGTTACGACAGTCATCTGTTCGTGAAAAATCTCAGCACCTCACACGAAGAATTAAATTGCATCGCGAACAGCGAAGAAAGATACATTTCCTTCACGAAATGGAAGCTCATGGAGAAGAAAAGAGTAATCGACGGAAATACGTTGAAAGAAAAAATGAAATCCATTTGTAGATGCATACGTTTCATTGACAGTTTTAAATTCATGTCGACCGCTCTGGAAAAATTAGTCAATAACATGAGCAAGGATAAATTTAAAATCACGAGCGAACATTTCGGAGAACGAGTAGACGTCATGTTGAGGAAAGGAGTCTATCCTTACGATTACATGAACGATCTAAAGAGATTCGAAGACACCGCACTACCTTCAAAAGAAGATTTTTATTCGAAATTATACGAATCCGACATTTTCGACAAGAATTACGAACATGCTAAAAACGTGTGGAAATCATTCGATATGAAAACCATGAGAGATTATCACAATCTCTATCTGAAGACCGACGTTCTGCTCTTGGCAGACGTGTTCGAAAATTTTCGAGACGTCTGTCGTCAAAATTACGATCTGGATCCCGCTTGGTATTTCACCGCACCCGGTCTGGCATGGGACGCTCTGTTGAAGACCACCGAAGTCCAATTGGAATTATTATCCGACGTGGACATGTTGCTCATGTTCGAAAGGGCTGCGAGAGGTGGCGTCTCGATGATCTCCCACAGATATTCTGAGGCTAACAATCCCTACATGAAAGAAGGTTTCGATTCAAAACAGTCGACTAAATACATACAGTATTGGGACGCCAATAATCTGTACGGTTGGGCTATGAGTCATCCTTTACCGATTGGAAATTTCGAATGGGTGAAGGAACCGGAAGAGATGCAAAAATGGAGAGACTATCCTTGCATTTTAGAAGTCGATTTGAACTATCCGGAAAAATTACACGATCCACACAACGATTATCCTCTAGCTCCCGAACGAATGGAACCGAACGAAGGAGACGAGGAAAAACTCATTCCCAATTTATTTAACAAACGTAACTACGTCGTCTACAGCGAGAATTTGAAACAGTACGGCGATTACGGGATGAAATTAGTCGACATACATCGCATCATTCGATTCGACGAAGTGCCTTGGATGAAAAAATACATCGATCTCAACACGAATCTCGGAACTCGAGCCGAGAACGATTTCGAAAAAGATTTCTTCAAACTCATGAACAACTGCATGTACGGCAAATCGATGGAAAACATCAGGAAGAGAACCGACGTTCGACTCGTCACGTCTGAGAAAAGAGCTAAAAAATTAGTCGCGAAACCCAATTACAAACACCGAACCATATTCGACGAAAATCTAGTGGCCGTTCACATGCAAAAGACGCACCTGAAGTTCGACAAACCGTATTATCTCGGACCGATCATCTTAGATATCAGCAAGCGATTGATGTACGAGTTTCACTACGATTACGTCAAACGAAAATTTGGTGACAAAGCCAAACTACTGTTCACCGACACGGACAGTTTAGTTTACGAGATAGAGACGAAAGACGTGTACCGAGATATATCTCCGGACGTGGCCGAGTGGTTCGACACGAGCAATTATCCCATCGATCACCCGTCCAACATTCAATCGAACGACAACAAGAAGGTGTTGGGTAAATTTAAGGACGAGAGCGGCGGTAAACAGATCGTCGAATTCGTGGGCTTGAGACCCAAACTGTATGCTTATCGTCTAGAAGATGATGAAGAGATCAAGAAGTGCAAAGGAGTTAAAGCGTGCGTGGTGAAGAAAAACATCTCTTTCCAAGAGTATAAAGATTGTCTGTTAGGAAGTGGTCCGGTGTATAAGACTATGAAATCGATTCGAAGCGAAAATCACGACTTGTATACCGAAATAGTCAACAAGATTTCGCTGACGGCCGACGACGATAAGAGATTCGTGTTAGACAATAAAATAAGCACTTTGGCACGCGGACATTGGACTTTGGATCTAATTTTAGACGATATGAATGGCGATGATTGGATTCTAGATACGATGATGGATGATAAGATTCCAGATATGATTGTGGATGATAGGATTCCAGAAAATCAAGAAGAATTAGATGAACACAAAATTATAGAAATCGATAGTGACATCGAGAAAGTTAGTTTAAAAAGAAAAAGAAAAAAATAGAAAAAAAAATAACGTCATTTTTAGTAAATTATAATAAAATAAAAAAAAAAATATATACGCATTTATGAATAAGAAAATAAAGATATCCGTAGAAGGTGTCATCTTACCCAACGAACCCCTATCCAACATCAATCTGTTGAATGCGGCAAAAGATTTGAAAATCAAAGATTTTCTAGGAGTGTTTTCCAGAGATGCCTTGCCGAAGAGAAGACCTCGACAATCAGAATGCGGAATTTTAAATCTAGATGATTCATCGGGTGAAGGCACTCACTGGGTGGCGTGGATGAAGAACGGGAAGAAGAAAAATTATTATTTCGACAGCTACGGAATCTCGCCGCCAAAAGAAATAAAGAACTATTTCAACAAATCGATGGTCCGTTACAGCACGGAACAAGTGCAATCACCACATCAAGTGTTTTGCGGTCACCTATGTCTCTACGTTCTCAAGAGATGGTCTGAAGGAGATCGATTTCAAGACATTCTCAATGACTTACATTAAAGAGAGATTTTTTTTTTTTATAGTATATATAAAGATAAAAAATTATTTTAAAAAAATTTTAATCGAATAAAAACGAAAAATAAAATAACATAGTTCATTTTTAATAAACTGCGTTTGAACATATTTTTTCTGAACAACAAAAAAATCCCACAACAACATGCCAGTCGATAAATTTGGTAGAAGTGACGACAAAAAAGTCAACCCGAGAAAGAAGAGGAAGACGTTCGAAGTCAACAATGGTTACGACGTTGCCAACTTGGACGAGCGTTATGTTCGGAGATACGAACCTCGAGAAGAACCTTTGAACATGAATGATAAGAAGCTCTGCAATCTTCCCGAGCAGATAGATCTCGCAGATGCTGCGACTAAAAAATATGTTGACAGGGGGAACGCCGATTTCGAACGAATCCTGCTAGATAATTACGTGGATAAAACCATGACCGACGATCTCGATCTGAAATCCAAACGTTTGGTGAACGTCGCGAATCCCGTAGACCCCACCGATGCTGCGACCAAGAAATACGCGAACGACTCTCACGCGAGATTCAGCGAACACCTGAGAAATAGATACTTCTGAAAACGATGCACTCGGAATTGAATGCCAATTATAACAAAATAACGAACGTGGCCACTCCCACGAATCCCAAGGATGTGGCGACCAAACACTACGTAGATCTGGAACAGAGAAAGTCTGACAGATGTGAAATGAAATCGGAACTGAATGCGGGATTCCACAAGATATTGAATCTGTCGAAGATCGACGATGCGGATGCAGACTCAACCGCGGTCAACAAGGGCTACGTGGATTCTGCCATGATACAATCACAAGAATACCTAGAATCGCAAGTGGATAATCTCTACCTGAACAATCTGGCGGAACCATGGTGGGTGGCATCAACATGAACGGTCACAATTTATTCGGTCTCGATCACGATCACGAATTCGATTCCAGCGCGGTAAGCAGGAAGTATGTGGACGACAACTCGGTCTGGAGAAAGGGCGACATCATGGAAGGTAAACTAGACATGGGTGGACACGCGCTCACGAATCTACCAGATCCTGTGAACATGACAGATGCCTGCACCCTGATTTCGGTGGTGGAGAAAGTCAAATATGCTAGACAATTGATCACCGTGTGGGCCGAAGAGGCCGGCGCCTTAGATGAAGGAAAAGCTGAGTGGTCTTTCGGAAATGGAGGTAGCGGATCGAAACACGGTCAGGTGGGATATCCCATGCCGTTGGGAGGTGAAATCCTTCGAATGAGTCTGGCTTCCTCGGATTTGAATAACAGAGCGGTCGTCAATCTCATGGTGAATGGTGTAGAGAGCGATAAGAGATACAGCGTCGAAAAGACTGAGAATCAACACGCGAATGTTAGCACGTTCGGCACGCCTCTCAGAGTGAATGCCGGTGACAGGATTAATTTCGTTACGAAAACCAATAATCCCGAAGCCACCACTTCCATGGTGAGTCTACTGATCGAACTAGATTCTTTGAACAAACAGTGAACGTGTGGAAAATAATGAATTAAAAAAAAAATAATGTGTGATTATTAAAAACAAAAAAAAAACAAAAAAAAAAATGAGATCTAAAGATGATCTCATTACTTTTTTTTTTTGTTTTCCTTCTTCTTCACTATCGTCATATATTATAATAACGTTTCCTTTTTTCTCAATTTTCAGCGTCGATTCTTCTCCTTTTTCTTTTTTTCTTTTTCTTTGTGATATGATACGTTTATGACAACACTTTTGTTGATCCGAATCATAATTATGAACGAATGTTGTGCATCTCTTGGTAACACTCGCATCATTACCATTCTCTTCAGAAGGTAGTGGTGACGGTGGAAAGCGTCTCATTCTTTTCATTTCCAACCGTCTATCCCGCTGTTTACCTAACCATTTTTCCACATCTTTTTTTTTGTTTTTTGGCTTGCAACACAGGATGGAACATCTGACGGAAACGGAGAGACGATCGCACAGGATTGAACAATCTAAGATCTCTTCGAGTTTTAATATCTTCATCACGAAATATCCTTTTTGTTTCTCTCGAGTGAATAGCACGCGATCTTTTAAATAATTCAGAACGTAATCGTAAATATCTTCTTTTTTTTTCAAACGCGAAAATGGAACGTGTATTTCGTTTTCTACGTGACTACTTAGGAATTGTAACATTTTGTACGTCGAGAATGTTGAAAAAAGACGATTTTTTTCTCGGATGAAACTTTTTTTTTTTTTTTTGTTAAAAAAATATCATTAAAAACGAATTTATTTTTTTATTCTTTTTTTTGTTTTTAATAATGACTCATTAATTTTTATTTTTTTTTTGTTTTTTTATTTTTTTCACACACTCGTCTCTCATCGAATGATCGACATCTTATTTCCGTCCGATTCGAATTGTAATTCTCTGTCCGACAGAACCAGGGCGAAGGCTTCGGTTTTTCTCGGAACGTTCCTATCGAATTGCATCTTGATCTGAATGTCTAAGACGCTACTCTTGAGTCGTTCACTCTGTTTACTGACGTCGAATACGAACATGGGATACATCGACTTGTATTCGCCGGGAGATATGTTGGGGTTGCTCATCAATTCGTCGAGACCGTGATACTTCTTTCTAAAATCAGCGGCATCGCCGTACAGTCTGCAGAAATCGTTCTTGTCGAACGACGCATTGTAATCGATTGCTGGATAGCTCGTGGCGTTCAGAAACACTTGCATGTTTCTCAAACTGCAGTGATCGAACAGCGACGCATTCTTTTCCTGAGACCCGTCCCTATCGGTCTGAAACGCAACCACGATGAAACGCGGCCTCTCGGAAGCGGATTTCACTGTCAATCTCCAATCGAAGTGATTCATGGAGGGAGGAATGCTAGCCGTGTCGCACTGTCTCATTCTAAATCCCACGGGTAATTTACTCTTGGATTCTATGGTCTTGTAGAGATGTGCTTTCTCCACGATCGAAGGCTCCACGTGCGGAACGACCCACGATATCTTGTGTAGAGTTATCTGACCCGCACCGGTCGCAGCGAGTCTCACTATTTGCGTCATCGTTTCCTTTTCGAATCAACGTCAGATTGTGTTTGAACCGTACATGATCTTGTTGTAATCGTCCACAAATCCGAAGATGTGTTTCAAAGGTATCCTGAACGAAAACGTTCCTTTAGGTCTGGACGTTTTGACGACATAGTCGAATATCGCGGCTGCGCCTGCGCTAGCAGGGCCGACGGTGTCTTTCCCCCACAACTGATTAAGTCCTCTGGATTTCGAAAAATCATCAGAATACGTCACGAGTCCGAACATCGTGGTGGCCTGACCAGGATGAAACACAGATTCTATCTCTTGTCCGGATAGCATGTACTTTATGTTACTGAATAGATGCATGATGCCATTATTGGCTAGAGTAACCGTGTCGTCGTCGGCATAGTCGCTCCCATCTTCCTTGGTGAGACGTCCCTGCACCACTATGTAACTCTCGTTAGGATGTACGAATAGATCCTGAGTTTCGACGTTGATTCTTATCTCTCCCGCATTGTTCAAACTCGTCCCGGTTACCGGTTCGTATTCGTGAACCTCATATTCTTGAATACTTTCATCTTTCACTATGCTTTGTGCTATATCTAGTATGTTTGTCATTTTAAAGGATTTTTTTAGTTTTTTGTTTATTAATTAACTTGCTTTTTTTATCTAAAAATAGTTTTTAATTATTTTTTATTATTATTTTTTTCTCTCTTATATATATGTGTGTGTAAACAAGAAAATGTCAAAGAGAGTAAATAAAAAAAAATTTTGTCTTCTTCATCAAAACTTCGTCTTCTGTAATTGTTGTTCTTCTTCCTGATCTTAGATCTCTCGGGATATAGATTCGCGTAGACCCGTTTTTCATTTTGAGGATCGCTAGCTTCCACGGGAGTCATCTTGATCGATTTGTGTCGCGTGTTGTTGTAATCTTTGACCAGACCGTTCAGAGCATATATGTATTTCTTGGTCGAATTCGCCATGAAGTATCTGTGCATCTTTTCCTTCATCGTTCGATTCCAACGTTCCACCACGCTGGCTTTCTCTTCCTTTTCGATCGAGTAGAGGTCTACCACTCGACGAACGTCCTTGTTGTAGAATTCCTTTCCCTTATCCACCCACAATTTACTCGGTTTTCGAGAAGACGAGTCGAACACGCTCCTCAGAGCCTCGGCGACGAGAGGTCCCAATTTATTCTTCAAAGCTCTGATCCAACCGTATTTGGAAAACACGTCGATGACCCTCAATAGATATTTGACGCCCTCGTTCCACCTCGAAAACGATCTCATGTCGACCAAGTCGGCAGACCAAATATCATCCAGACCCTTCACAAACACCCTTCTCTTTCGAAATTTACACACTATGGGTTTGTGTAACTCCTCGGCCAATTCGCTCGTCAATAATCATTTCTTCTTCTTTTCAGATGCGCTTTTTTTTTTTGAACGCCCCATCCGAATCGACGTTTCGCACCGATCAAATTGCCGACCAGCGAACGTTCCATCTTCTCTCTCCTGGTCGGATTCGATATGCCTCTCAATCTCCCCAACATGTTTTTGTCACAGACGTCGTTGCGAGTCTTGGTGTCGGGATGTCCGGCATAGCACAGATCGTGATCGTACGCGTCCGCGTCCACCCTATTCACAGGTTTGCTCCAAGATTTGGGAGTTAGATCGGCGTTGAGTCTCTTGTTCAATTTCGTTCCAGGTCCCGTGAAACTGCGACCGGGCAGATGCATTTCGAAAGGTAGATTGTTGATCATTTTATTCATGATGCCTTTACATTTGCTCGCGTTCTTTTTTTTGACGAATCACGTCTTGACAGAACCACACACGTCGCAAATTCTGCGAAGCATCCGTCTGTCGTTTTTAGTTCGCACTTCTCTAGAATTACTCGTCTCGGTAACTCTCTTACACTTTACGCAATACATTTTTTAAGAGTTATTTAAATTAATTTCGTTTTTTTATTTTATATATAAATTTAATATTTTTTTTTTTTTAAATTCTGTTCTTACTATATATATATATTTTTTTTTTCAGTCGCTGCTCTTGAGTTCTATCATCTTACTGAATTCCTCCCTGGCCTCTTTCCTCCCCTTTTCCACAAGAGAATCCTTCATCTCTTCCTTGATGATCTGACGAGTCTTGATTCTCACGGCTTCTTTCATGGCATCGTATTTCGTTTTCTCGCTCAATATCGCGAAGTATTCTCCGTCCGATATCCTACCGTCTTTCAACGCCATAGAGATCATTTCGGATATCGTGTCGATCTTGGAGTCGGCCAAGACGTGAATCTTGACGTGTTTCCTCGCCTTCAGATATAATTTCCTACTCAAAAAGTTTCCGAGCGTGCTAAACAAACCGGCGGCGAGAGCCACTCCTTCTACGGTCAACACGATCGGAATGCTGACCGCGGTCGACAAAAATCCAATGCCGGCCGCGTGTAAACCCAGAGAAATCGTGATGAGTGTCGTGTCGATCGCGTTGACGACTGTCACAAAACGCGAATACTTCTTCTTGAGGGAACGACGAGAATCTCTCTCTCCAATTAGATACTCTTGGATTCTATTGATTTGATCGATGCGATACCTCTCTCCTTTTTCTCTTTCTTCTAGCGACGGCGCCGTCGGCAAAACGCCGTTCGGCTTCTCGTCCTCATCATCCACTAACGTCGGATACAATTTGTTTCTGGTTCTCATTTTTCAAGTTATCGAATGCCAAAGGGATTGGAGGAATTTTCAATTTGAAGGATAAAGGGTTAATATCTTAGGATTAAAATAACAGATTTACACCAAAAACTATACAGCTTGGCACATCAGTAACCTGAACACAAATATAAAGTAACTTGACAATCCAAGTAATATTTTTCAAGTTATCGAATGCCAAAGGGATTGGAGAAATTTTCAATTTGAAAGATAAAGGGTTAATATCTCGGGATCAAATCATCAGATTTACACTAAAAACTATACAGCTCGGCACATCAGTAACCCAACACAAATATAAAGTAACTAGACAATCCAAGCAATATTTTTCAAGTTATCGAATACCAAAGGGATTGGAGGAATTTTCAATTTGAAGGATAAAGGGTTAATATCTCAGGATCAAATTATCAGATTTACACCAAAAACTATACAGCTCGGCACATCAGTAACCTGAACACAAATATAAAGTAACTTGACAATCCAAGCAATATTTTTCAAGTTATCGAATGTTAAAGGGATTGGAGAAATTTTCAATTTGAAGGATAAAGGGTTAATATCTCAGGATCAAATTATCAGATTTACACCAAAAACTATACAGCTCGGCAAATCGGTAACCTGAACACAAATATAAAGTAACTAGACAATCCAAGCAATAATTTTCAAGTTATCGAAGGCCAAAGATTGGAGGAATTTTCAATTTGAAGGATAAAGGGTTAATATCTCAGGATCAAATTATCCGATTTACACCAAAAACTATACAGCTCGGCACATCAGTAAGCTGAACACAAATATAAAGTAACTAGACAATCCAAGCAATAATTTTCAAGTTATCAAATGCCAAATGGATTGGGGGAATTTTCAATTTGAAGGATAAAGGGTTAATATCTCAGGATTAAATTATCCGATTTACACCAAAAACTATACAGCTTGGCACATCAGTAACCTGAACACAAATATAAAGTAACTTGACAATCCAAGCAATATTTTTCAAGTTATCGAATGCCAAAGAAATGGATACGGACGCCGGACGGACAGATGGGTGGACAGATGGACAGATGGACGGACAAAGGATGGACGAACGACGGATGGTCACCCCGGATGCCGGCATTATGTGTACCATACATAGTATGGGTACACATAAAAAGAGCGCTGTTAATGAAAACCAGAAACGAGACCACAGGCAACATGGCCCGAAGTCAGTAACAGATTTTTGAACTATCCGATGTAAGGTAAGATCTTCATTAGAACAAAAAACGAAACAATGGATGTATGATGCATGACCAAAATGCCTAAACACCCAAAGGGTGAGGATGTAACAGTGGGGATATACAGAATAAACATTCTGTGTAACATGTTAAACTCCCAAGAAATTTTATAAAAAAATTTCAATAAAACAAGCCAAAAGGCTTGGGAGTTTAACTGGGGGTGATCAAGGGATGGTTGGGAAGGAATACTTAACAAACAGTGGAAAAATCATTATCAACAATGGCTTCTGGTACAGGCAAAAGGCTCGATAGGCATTCACTCACATTTGTGTGTGTGTTGGGGGAGGGGGGCATTGTCCAAGGGGGTGGGGTGGGGGGGAGGCTTGGACCAGTGATATCCATATTTGTATGCTTTTACTGACGAATGTGTTGGGGGGAGGGGGGCATTGTCCAAGGGGGGGGGGGGGGGGGGAAGGCTTGGACCAGTGATATCCATATTTGTATGCTTTTACTGACGAATACCATTAAAAGTGTCAAAATAAATTATTAAAATGAAACATAATGCATTTGGGTTGGGGGGGGGGGGGGTGCCCAGGTGGGCCTGTGGGAAGCATAACAAGGAAAATATTGATGTATTGGCCATGCGCAAAAATCTCACTGACAAGCATCCAAATCTCACTGAGAGCTCATCAAAATCTCTCAACAGGTCTATACCCAATACTGAACAATACTGTGCATGTGAAGACATTGATCTTTCAAGAATATTCCTCATACTGCACTTTAAGATTTGGATTCCCATATGGAGGCCTAAATATGAACCCAGGAACTTGATTCAAACATCGCTGAATCTGATCACCATAAGGATGTTGTATACCAAATATCACAAACTACTAACCACTGGGTTTAAGAAGATTTTTAAAAAGTCTTCGTCAAATTGCACCAAGTTAAAATTTGAGCGTCCATAAGGAGCCCAAAATATGAAGCCAGGTATTTCATTTGAACTAAAGACCAGGCTGAGCGTTAATAAGCCATGCTGCCCATTTTAGAGAGGGTTTCACCTCCCAAGCATTGGTGACTGGGTCCTATTTTACCAGTAAAGCAGAGCCTGTTTACCACAGTCCACAGGCACTGCTTCACTTCCCAGGATTCCCGCGTGGAAAAAGGATGGTTAAACAAAGACTCAGGGACTTGATTTGAACAAATTGAATAGAACTCCCTTAAGGATACTGTATACCAAATGTCGAACAATTAGGACAGGTGAATGTAAAGGAGATGTTTAAAGAATATTACTCTTATTGCATGGAAAATTGAAATTCGGGCTTGCGTAATGCAGCCTGCACCTCTACCTACTGAGCCATAATGCCCCCAATCCAGTCCACATTTGTAAGCGTCTGTACCAAATATCACAAGATTCTGATATGTGGTTCTGGAGAAGAAGAGTTTTAAAGATTATTTCTCATATTGCACCAAGTTAAAATTCAGGCTCCTATTAACCCAGGCCTTGATTTGAACAAATGTGAATCTTTTCAAATATTTGATTGGCAATTTTCATCTTGGCTTTCAAAAAGTGATGAGAAATGGGGAATATAAGGCTTAATTAATAGACAATGGTTAGCAATTGGAACATTTTTGAAGAGCATTTCCCTGTGCTAATCCAGTTTTCAGACACCCTGGAGTCGGACAAACAAATTGGGACTTACAAAATTTAAACATTCTACCACAGAAAGATTAACTTCTGCTACTAACCTGTGCTTCAACTCTTGCCTTATCAATCAAAGTTCTTGAATCAGCTATCAATCCACTCATAGCACAACCTTTAAAAGATGAAATATATGCAGGAAAATGCCCCAAAACAGAAAGAGAGCAAACTCGACTTTATGATTCTGGAGAACCATGGCTTTTCCCGATGAGATTCCATGATTGTTCATGACCCTAGAGTGTCTGATGAATTGTTTTTAACTGTCTCACTGAAGTTCCTTCATTGATGTTATGAAAAAGGTGAGTATAGTCTTTATTGTTTAGGTAAAAACCATCATTAACGGTGGAGTGGGTTAATATCAATATCATCGTCCGACAAGTTAATGACCAACAAAAGGAGTTATGTTTGTTTGACATAAAACCACTGAGTACTGTGTCTATTTGAAAATGGTCCATTTTATCTCAAATGTATCCAAAATATTTATGTCTGGCAGCTTGTAGAGGGTTAACAAGTGCTAACAGGAATATTTATTCATGCAACTTGTAATTTCACACCAAAAACTGCAAATGGCCATTTTCACTTAAAATCTATGGAACGTTTTCAGAGAAATCCAGGGAGAACATGAATTTTGAGCTTTTGATGGGTATCATTGTTTATCCGGCCCAAAACGGGTTAAGGTTTTTTTTTTTAATATGCTTATTACTTACTTATTTCTGTCTCAAATGGCATATATGTGACTAACTGTTTGAGCCCATCCCTCCTCTCCCCCTCCAGACAAACTCCCAACTCCCGTATCTACGCCCTTGGGCTTGAATGACATTTATGAAGGCAGATTGCAGATATAATTGTTTGTTCATTAAATTTACAGGAAATAATCGCACTAGAGTTTTACTTCATGTTAAGTTCACTTGTTTGTTATTTAACACGTTTTAGTACTATCCTGTACCAGGTTAATACATAAGATACGGAAAATGTGTATTGTGTTACTAAAACCAAAACTGAAAACGAAACCAGATTTCATCCAAAACTGAACCAAAACTGAACCAAGGGAAAATTTCAAAACTAACCAGCTCTATTACACACCTCTAGAGTGTTCTGAATACAAAATTTTTAATTCTTCAGCAACATGGCCAATTCCAGCTCCCAATGGAAGCCCAAATAATAACCCAGGCTCTCGATTTGAAAAAAGTTTAATCTGACTTCCCTAAAGATGTTGTGTACCATATATGAAAGCACTTTGACTGTTGGATCTGAAGAAGAGAAATTTTAAAGAAATTTCTTCATATTGCACTAATTTAAAATTTGGGCTACCATAGCGAGCCCAAATATTAACCTAGTGATCCGATTTGAACAAACTTGAATCTGACCCTCCCTAGAGATGTTGCATACCAATTACGAAAGCATTCTGATTAGTGGATCTGAAGAAGACTTTTTAAAATTATCCCCCATATTGAACTAAGTTAAAATTTGGGCTTCCATAGGAAGCCCAAATATTAACCTAGGGACTTGGTTTGAACAATCTTGAATCTGACCATCATAACAATGATGTATACCAAACATTAAAAGATTCTGACTGGTGGTTCTGAAGAAGAAGACTTTTAAATAATATTCCCCATATTGCCCCAAGTTAAAAATTTGGGCTCCTGTATTGAGCCCCAAATATGAACCAATGGGCTTTATTTTAACACACTTGTATCTGCCCCCCCCCCCCCCCCCCCACCCCTCCCCCATGAATGCTGTATACCGAATATTCTGGAGAAAAGATTTTTTTTTAATTTCTGCAAATATGCAGACTCAGCATTTTTTCGATGCCCATTACAGAACACCCTAACATAACCGATGGAATTTTTTTTTTACCATTCAGTTCTACTGATTCAAAGGATGCTTCATACCAAATAACAGCTCTCTGTGCCGTGTGGTTTGGGAAATATGGGCCTTTGAAAATATTTCTATTTTTAGCACCTTGGGTTACCATGGAGATGTTGGAATTTTTTTTTTTTTTTTTTTTTTTTTTGCATTTGTCAAGAACTAAGGACCCAATAATACCACATATCAAATTTGGTTCAAACCGGACCATCAGTTCAGAAAATAGAAATTTTGGGCGGGGCCAAAAATCTTACCCCTCCCATTACAAAGCCAAATATTGCTTCGTTTGAACAAATTGGACACTACACCTCAAAAGGAAGCTCCATAACATATATCAAGTCATTGTACACACTGGTTCATGAGAAGAAGATTTTAAAAATATTTTCGAGGATTTTCCCCCACTCCCTCCCTATGGGGCTAGGCATGTTGAGTTGAAAAAAAATGCAATGCCCCTTCGGGGCCATCACTTACACAAACATTCACTTGAATTGGCCCAGTGGTTTTGGAGGAGAAGACCAAAACATGGTGTTGATTGACGACGACGGACAGACGGATGGAGAGCAATGAGATTATATCAGACTGACTTTGTCAAGATGAGCTAAAAATTGCCAATTAATTTTCATTTTTTGTCTCCAAAATATAGGTTATGAATCCTCATTGGAACGAGCTCATTCCAACAAGGGGTCATATCTTATGTTTTTGAGACAAATAATGAAAAAAATTAGTTAATCAAGAAATTTTTTTTTGCAAGTGTTGTCTGCTTTTCATGTTAGGTACCCGCTGAGTATTTTCTAAATATTTTTCAGTAAATTTAGTTATGGCTGTTTCACAGCAGCCATGATTAGATTTGATGAAAAATTCATTCCAAATTCAGCTGAAGAAATCTATGATGAAAAAGTCCCTTCAATTTACAAGAGGACAGTACTTTAAATGTGCCCAAATTATACTTATTTCAGTTGCAAACAAAATCCTGTCCTGGGCAGGAATACCTGCCAGCAGCATGCAAGGCATTAAAGTAACAAGAGGCCCCAAGGGGCCTTAATTGCTCAGCCGCCAAAGTGGTTAAAAGAAGTATTTGGGGTCACATTCAGTTAGACATGGTTCATCAACACTACAAAGAAGTGAAGTCATGAAAGGCAAATTTTATGGAAAAAATCGCGACATCGACGCCGTAGCTGCAACGGGTGGTGCAATCTCACAAAATTCTAAGTTCATCAAGGGCCTCAACTCCAAGGAAAATATTTGAAACAACACATGCATTGAACAGTGGCTAGACATCAATAAGATACACTTACATGCCAAATATAAAATCATTCCATCAAGTATTTCAAAAGTTATCGAGTTTTGAAACTCGTTGGTCACAGACAGACCGACCAATAGACAGACCGACCGACAGACAGACATTGCCACTTATAGAGCTGCTAGTCGCAGCTAAAAACACTAAACCTAACATGCCCACCACCACTCAACACCCACCCATATAGAACTCAAATATTAAGCCAGGGACTCAAATTGAACAAACTTGAATTTCTTGGGATGTTAGATACCAGATATGAAAGAATTCTGACTGGCAGATCTGAAGAAGGGTTTTTTTTAAAGAAATTCCCTCATTTTGTACGAAATTAAAATTCAGGCTCCCACACACAGCCCAAATTAATAACCTAGGGGTTCGATTTGAACAAATTGGAATCTGACCCTCCTAGAGATGTTGTATACCAACCAGGGTTGGGGTATTCGTATTCGTATTCGGTATTCAGTCGTATTCAATACATTTTTTCAAGTATTCGAATGTATTCAGTATTCATGCAATTTTAAAGTATTCGTATTCATATTCGTATTCAAATACAGTAAAATTTGAGGTGTATTCATGAATACTTTTTGAATACTTTTTGAATACTTTACTTGTTTTTGTCCAAGATGTCATCAAGGAACAAATCGCTAGTTTTTATTCATTACAAAATGCCAGATAATCCATCTGGTACTATAAAATTTCAATGCAAGCACTGTCCAACATTCATATCAGGTCCATCAAATAGTACATCAAACTTCATACTACACATGAAGGTAAGTTCAATTATTTATCTGTCTTTTGATAGTAAACTCTTCATTGTTCAAATATTGTTTCACTGTAAATTGAACATTGTAATTGTACAGATTATTCTTAGGACAAAGGATATCAGTCTGGCCAAAGTGGTGTACGGACAAAATGCCAATGGACAAAATGCCAATCAGACAAAATGCCAATGGACAAAATGCCAATCAGACAAAATGCCAATCGGACAAAATGCCTATTGGACAAAATGCCAATGGATTTTTTAAAATTGTTTTTTTTTCATTAATTTTTTTTTTCATTAAATTTTAAAATACCAATGTTTTTTTAACTAAAACTGATCATGAAATTTGAAAAAAAAATGGGCCAGATGGATTGCATTTTTTCTTTATTGTTATTTTAAAATCACAGTGCTTATGCTGCAAATTGGACAAAATGCCAATCAGATCTTACATTGAAGTACAAGTGACAAAAAAGAAACAGTGAATTAAATTTTTATTGCTCCATAATTATAGCACTTTATCTAACAACATCTCTTGAACATTTCTCCAACAAATACATAACACGACATAGCATAACACATGTACATCAACTCACACTTTTATTTGAAGATTTGCCCATAGGGTAAGTCTTTACCTAACAGAAAGTACCTATTTTTTTAAAATTACTTAAGGCTAAAAAAATAAGGTTCTGGTTCTCAGGCAATCCCTCACTGAATCTGAACCCCCCTCATTGAACATTGTCTTTCATTGTCCACCAATATTAGAAAAAACTGAGGAGACTCCAAGTTTTTTATGTTTTTTCATAGATTCATATTTATTTTTTGTGTTTGCAATATATTTGACTTTTTACAATTTATGAGAGAGTGCCTACAGGCACTCTCCCATAAATTGTAACAAGTCAAATATATTGCAAACATCAATAATCTTACTTTAAAATAATGAGAAGAGTGTTAAAAGCATGGGAAAGCTATGAATTGGAGTACCGACAGTTTGTTTTCGTAGGAACGTTTTATTTTTTTGATTAACTAACTTTTTTTTGGATATAAATATGCACTTCCAGATTTCTGTGTGTACAAAAACCTCTTTAGCTTTTGATTAATAGCAAAATATTTATCTGCTTTCCTTCTTTTGTCTGGGTGTGTTTTTATAGCAATTCGCCACCAGTTTTTGATAACAGAGAATGTTTAGCTCTCTTTCTATTGTTGTTGTTAGGGCAATTGACAGATAATTAAGAAAAAACATGAATTTTTCATTCAAATACAGCATCAAATAGAGGACAAAGAAAAAGAGTGTTCCTTCCAAATTATACCTTTTGACCCTCACTTGAATAAGCTCCTTGAGCTGGTTTAAGTGTGAAGTTAAACGGTATTATTTGGAAAGAAGATTCATCCATAAGCAAAAAAAGAAAAAAACATGATTTTTTCCTTCAAATACAGCATCAAATAGAGAAGAAAGAAGAAGAATTTTCCTTCCAAATTATACCTTTTGACCCTCACTTGAATAATCTCCTTGAGCTTAAGTGTAAGTGGGGGGGAGGGCAGGCACCACGAGCAAGTCGGAAGCAACCGTGGGAGTGGTGCCTGCCCTCCCCCCCACTTACACTCCTCCTTTATTGCTGGGTATCAACTCCATAGTTCTTGCAACAAGACACAAGTGATTGAAAATGTTACCATCCCATCTATTTTATATTAAAATATACTTTGATTTAATGATAAAAACAACACTCACTATGAAAAAAAAAGCCACTCAAAGAAAAAGCCCACCAAAGCTTACCCCACTCCCATGTTGTTTTAAAATAAATAACAGAAAGAAGTGACTAGGAATTTTCATTCAATTGTAGAAACAACAGGGGCTTTGATAAAAGCCTCACAAAGATAGACAAAGCCATATACCCCATTATTGCAGCATAAACACTGTGATTTTAAAATATCAATAAAGAAAAAATGCAATCCATCTGGCCCATTTTTTTTTCAAATTTCAGGATCATTTTTAGTTAAAAAAAATGCCGCTCAGGATCACAGATCCAATGTCGAGTTGTGACCTTGACCTTTGACCAGGCGAGTCCAAGGTCAATAGGGTTCTTCCTCGCACCAAGGCCAACACACCTATGAAGTTTCATGACTCTAGGTTGAACCACTATCAAGTTATCATCCGGAAACCAATTGTTGCAATATACTATGTTCAAGGTCACTGTGACCTTGACCTTTGACCTGGTGAGTCCAAGATCAATAGGGTTCTTCCTCGCACCAAGGCCAACATACTTATGAAGTTTCATGACTCTAGGTTGAACCACTATCAAGTTATCATCCGGAAA
The DNA here is from genome assembly GCA_031216915.1 of Pictodentalium vernedei. NCBI lineage: Eukaryota > Metazoa > Mollusca > Scaphopoda > Dentaliida > Dentaliidae > Pictodentalium > Pictodentalium vernedei. Next base: position 246,895,917 of record CM062296.1, read on the forward strand.
CCAATTGTTGCGATATACTATGTTCAAGGTCACTGTGACCTTGACCTTTGACCTGGTGAGTCCAAGATCAATAGGGTTCTTCCTCGCACCAAGGCCAACACACCTATAAAGTTTCATGACTCTAGGTTGAACCACTATCAAGTTATCATCCGGAAACCAATTGTTGCGATATACTATGTTCAAGGTCACTGTGACCTTGACCTTTGACCTGGTGAGTCCAAGATCAATAGGGTTCTTCCTCGCACCAAGGCCAACACACCTATGAAGTTTCATGACTCTAGGTTGAACCACTATCAAGTTATCATCCGGAAACCAATTGTTGCGATATACTATGTTAAAGGTCACTGTGACCTTGACCTTTGACGTAGCGAGTCCAAAATCAATAGGGTTCTTCCCCTCACCAAGGCCAATCTACCTATGAAGTTTCATGAATGTGAGTTGAACCATTATCAAGTTATCATCCGGAAACCAATTGTTTAAGATTTACTATGTTCAAGGTCACTGTGACCTTGACCTTCGACGTAGCATGTCCAAAATCAATAGGGTTCTTCCTCCCACCAAGACCAACCTATGTATGAAGTTTAATGAATGTGAGTTGAACCACTATCAAGTTATCATCCGGAAACCAATTGTTTACGCTCGCCCGCCCGCCCGCCCGCCATTCACCAAACTATAAGTCGAGTTTGACTTCGTCACAACTCGACTAAAAAACCCATTGGTATTTTAAAATTTAATGAAAAAAAAAATTAATGAAAAAAAAAATTTTTTTCAAAAATCCATTGGCATTTTGTCCAATAGGCATTTTGTCCATTGGCATTTTGTCTGATTGGCATTTTGTCCATTGGCATTTTGTCCTGGATTCGGCCAAAGTATTAATTTTTAATCCCTTAACAACTCCATTATCCAATTAACACTAATCTAATATTTTTCTACAGTAATAGTAGAAATAAGGTGTAAACTGATGTGCACGGACATTTCCCCATTGGACATTTCCCCATCCGGACATTTCACCATTGGACAATTCCCCATCCAGACATTACCCCATCGAGGGCGGACATTTCCCCATCAGCATTTCCCCATCAGAGGCAGACATTTCCCCATCGGAGGTGGACATTTCCCCGTCGGATATTAACACCTTTCCCCATCGAGGGCAGACATTTCCCTGTCAGATGTTACCCATCGGAGGTGAACATTTCCCCATTGGGCATTGCTCCATGTCCAATGTAGCTGACAGCTTCCACATGTGAATGAGTGACAAGTAACTCTTAAAAAGATTTCATTTTTATTCTTTTATAACTCAAAAAAACAACATCTCGGCATATGGTAGAGGCATTAGCACATTTTAGCACAATCTGAATTTCACAACAATGAAAACACAACATCAATAATAAAAAACAAGAATTTTTATCTGGTTACAAGTGTATGTATATAAATATGTTTGCTTATAAATCTTTTACACATGCTTCTTGTTGAGTTGTTTGATAAACATTGATGCATTCATTGATATTTACTTCAATGAAGACGCGAATGTTTATCAATCAACTAAACAATATTTTGAACGAAACTGGCTTGACAGAAAGAACAAATATTAAAACTGCAATGGAAACATCCATATTGTTCAATCCACTTGTGTGATAAAAAGTGATGTATTCATTGAATTTCACATCAGTGAAGACATGACCGTTTATCAATCATCTCAACAAAAAGTTAACTGTAAATTGCTACGAAAACAGAACACAAATGTCTTATAAACACGAACAATTCAAACAATATTACCCATGTCGGCTTAATAAAAAGGGAATGATACACAACAAATCAATAGAAAAATTTCAAACAAACGGACCCACAAAAAATTAAGAAATGGATGGTGAAAAGTCCGCATGGGGAATTGTCCATTTTTCTATTAAGCAGAATGGGGTAATGTCCGATGGGGAAATGTCCGGCCTAAATGGGGTGGGGTAATGTCCGGATGGGGAAATGTCCGATGGGGAAATGTCCGGCGACCGTAAACTGATAGATCTGTAAAATTATTGTGATTGAATTACAACATTTTTCCAATAGTGCAGTAATTGCCTAACTGATTTTTGTGAATAGCACTGGCCAGTTTTTTTTATTCTCACCAGCAATGTATGTTTAAATATTAATAAAAGACATGAAGAAAAGAGGCCACAATAAGCTACAATTAATAGACATTATTGGGGGTCGTAAAATACAGTTTAGAAGAAAAAAATTTTAAAAAATACCAAAAAAATTGTGTTAATTTCTCACAGTTTCCTATTTAATGATTTTATTTTTCCATTTTTTCCTTCCAAACTGCATCTTATGACCCTACTTTGGGGTCATAAGATGCAGTTTAGAAGAAAAAAAAATCCTGAAAAAAATAGAAAAAAAATTGGCGTTGATAGTATGTATATGGCGATATATATATATATATTTAAAACGAGCTCATTCCTCTGAGGGGTCATAAACTATGTTTTTCAGACAAAAAGTTAAAATGTCATGTAGAAAAAATGGTAAAAATTGGTATTCTTGTTCTGTAATTTTTACATAGAAGTGTGGGAAAAATTTTGGTGTAGGGGGCAGGGGAGGAGGAGGGGGGGCTTTGTGTAAGTGGATTTTACACTCTTTTTTTTTTTTTTGGTTTGTCATTAGTACCAACTTATGTCTGTTGATTGGATTCTAAAGGATTAAAAGATCCAACCTCTGAAAATCTAATTCTTCACCAAAAATCCCTTATACCTTTAATCCCAATAAGAATGATCAAATTATCATCCATTTACAAGAAATAATTTTGAAAAGTATTCAAGTATTCATATTTGTATTCATGAATACATTGTAAAGTATTCGTATTCGTATTCAAATACATTTGAAATTTGTATATTCATATTTGTATTCATAAAATTTCAAAGTATTCGTATTCGTATTCAATACATTTACAATGTATTCGCCCCAACCCTGATACCAACTATGAAAGGATTCTGACAGGTGGATCTGAAGAAGAAGATTTTTAAAGAAATTTCCTCATATTGCCCAAATATCAACCCAGGGATCCCATTTCAAAAAACTTGAATCTGCCCCCTCTAGAGATGTTGTATACCAAATATCAGACGATTCAAATTTATGATTCTGGAGAAGATTATTTTTAAAGAAATTTCCTCATATTGCACTGAGTTAAAATTCGGGCAGGTAGTCTGAGGGCACTCACCTGACATGGTAGCCTAAATATCAACCCAGGGAATTGATCTGAATAAGTTGCATCTGCCCCTCCTAAGAAAAGCTTATACCAAATATTAAAAGATTCTGACCGGTGGATTTGACAAAACAAGATTTTGAAAGAATATTTGTCATATTGAAATAAGCTGTAATTCGGGCTCCCATAGGGAGACCAAATATAAACCCAGGGACTTGGCTTGAACAAACTTGAATCTCACCCCCAAGAATGCTGCATACCAAATATCAAAATATTCTGACTGCTGGAGCTGAAGAAGATTTTTAAAGAAAATTCCTCATTTTGAACCAAGTTATAATTCGGGCTCCCACATTGAGCCCAAATATGAACCCAGGGAATTGTCTTGAACAAACTTGAATCTCACCCCCCCCCCCACCCCCCCCCTCCACCCCCAAGGATGCTGCATACTAAATATCAAAAGATTCTGATTGATGGATCTGAAGAAGAAGATTTTTAAAGAATATTCCTCATGTTGCACTAATTTTCCCATTGAGAGCCCAAATATGGACCCAGGGAGGGAATTGATTTCAACAAATATGTGAATAAATCTTCCAATGATGTTGTATGTGAAATATGAAAGCTTTTTGACCAATGGTTTGGGAGAAGAAGATTCTTTAATGTTTTCCCCATTACCCAAAGTGTTAAAAAATGCTGACTCAGCACTTTTTCAGAGTCCCGAAAAAGTATCCTATGATAAAACGGATAGCAATTTATTTTGACCATTCCATTCTGTTGGTCCTAAGGAAGCTTCACACGAAATAAAAATTCTCAGATATGGACATTTTAATATTTTTAGCTCCTGCTGTTGCCATGGGGCAATGGGAAACTTTTGGGGGGATAACTTAACTACTTATGACCCAATAAGCCCTCATATCAAAATTGGTTCAAATCAGGCTCCTGGTTTGAAAAACAGGAAATTTTGGGTGGGGCAAAAATCCCCCCCCCCATAATGACTGCAAATATAGCCCCTCGAACTTCTCTTGAACAAATCTGAGTCTCCAACTCAAAAGGAAGCTGCACACCAAATATTAAGTCTCTGCTACTGCTGGTTTATAAGAAGATTTAAGATTTAAGCTCACTTTTTGGCGTGACACTACCCAGGGATGGGTCAGCTTGATTTGAACAAACTTCAATTGACATATGATAAGGAACATGCACACCAAATTTGGTTCAATTTGGTCTGGTAGTTTCTGAGGAGAAGTCGATAATGTAAAGTTCACGACGGACGATGACAGATGGCAAGTAATAGTATAGCATAGTATATCTTTATTTAAGTGACATGTGCTATAACATAAACGTAATTATTTCAAACTTTGATGGTTTTACATCAGCACCCGGCCACTAGAGTCTATATGTCACCTATATTTATACTTGTGACCCGTTCATGTTAATAAGTTAAGATCCCTTGGGTGAGCTAAAAACAAAAGCCATTGATATTTTAGTGCTTGTAGACAAGAGAGTACACAGTACAGCTCTTACAAAAGTCAAATCTGGAAATAAAGGGCTTATATCATAACCCAATGGCAGGCTACGTCATATACCACGATCGTAACCCAAAGGAAAAGGGTGTTGTGGTGCATCTCTGCAGGGTTGGGGCAAATACATTGCAAAATATTTGAATACAAATACTTTGAAATATTATGAATACGAATACACAAATTCCAGATGTATTTGAATATGAATATGAATACTTTACAATGTATTCATGAATACAAATATGAATACTTGAATACTTTTCAAAAAATTTCTTTCAAATGGATGATAGTAAAATTAAATTGAAAAACATAGAATATCTTGGAACATTGTCAATAAAATCATATAAAAATTAATGCCCGTGCAACCAGCTGTCCAAGCTTGTTCCAATGACATCCATACATGAAAATGTGAAAATATAAAAAATAATTTTTGTTGTTCAGAAAACTTAGTCAGAATATAAAAAATAATTTTTGTTGTTCGGAAAACCTGGTCAGATAAAGTGTCAACTAAGTTTGCAATTAATTATTCAATCACTGTACAGCTGGAATTAAGTTGTAATTTTAGTAATTTGTCCCTCCTTGAAGTCCGAGAACTCCAGTGAGTAGTTCCCTATTCTCATCCTATATTTGTATTTGAATTCCAAATATTCTGAAACATTACTTAACATCATCAGCTGATAACAGTTGAGATAACAGAGTTTCAATAAGTCTATCCTGTGCTTGATCCTCACCCACCCAAGCCCCCCCTCCCCTCCCTGATTGCTTCTAGTGCTGTATGTAATTACTGTACTGTTGGAATTAAGTTGTAATTTATATACAATAATATTTCAGTGCTATCAGTCTACACCTTATTTCTACTAGTACAGTTGAGCCCACTTACTTGGATACCTCTTAACTGAATAACCCTGTTAACTGAATATAATTTCCCAACACAAAACCATTTACCATACCTCCAGTACAAATTTGACCTGTTAATTGAATATAGATTATAGGGTAAATTCCTGTTAATTGGATAAAAAATCTTGTACCATGTCGAAAAATTACCCTGACTCTCCCCAGTTTTCCTTTGGTTATAGACCTATTTGGCCTCAATACATCCAATACAGGAATTTAATCTATTATATCTTGTTTGACAGACCTCATGCAGCTCTGTCAAACAAGATATAATAAAATAAATGCTAAGTTTATCTCTAGAATACAGAAAAATGACACAATCCCTGTTAATTGAATAATTTTCATTGGCGAAGTGGCTATTCAATTAATAGGGTTCCACTGTACTGTAGAAAAATATAAGATTACTGTTAATTGGATATTAGAGTTGTTTAAGGATTATTTATTTGTTTATTTATTTATTGGTGTTTAAGGTCACATATTTCTGCACAATGGCTAATCATGACCACGACAGTTTTATGGGTGGAGGAAGCCGGAGTACCCAGAGAGAACCACTGAGCAACTGTCAATTACCCAACATACTAACTCCACACAAGCAAGGTTAGCATTGGTTGAAGACAGGCGCACTATCAACGTGCAGTATGCCTTAGTACACAGCATCACCATGCCCCCACATGGGCAATGGGGGTGAAGTGTCTTGCCCAAGGACACAATGCGGTTGCCGCAGGTGGCATTCGAACTGAGGACCTCTCGGCTTGCAGCCTGCACCTCTACCAACTGAGCCACCACGCCCCCTGTTTTGGGATTAAGAATTTGCACAGGGACCAGACTGATATACTTTGTCGTAAGGTTAATCTTAATAATTAGTCTTTTATCTAACCACTGTCTTCATCATATATCCATATCACACCAATCCTGATAATCTGTTGGGAAACATTTCTTTGAAGAGCTTTCATATGGAAGTTCTGCGCAAAAATCTGATTGCACCTAATTGTGTACAAAATGGCTGCCAGCAGCTGTCTTGAATTTCGGACCAGACCAAAAACACTCGTTCTCATCCCATGGTGATAGCAAAGGTACCCAAGAAGTTTCGTAAAGATCGGTTCATAAATACGGCCTCTAGCCCGAGCCGTATTGAATTGTTGAAGGACAGGCGGACAGACGACTAGCCATGGTATAAGCTCCAATTTGACTTAAGTCAAAGTTGAGCTAAAAATAAAATAAAAAAACACCCATTCACTTGCAAAAATTACAAAAAAAGAAACAGAGGGTCTACTTTGTGGTGCCTTAACAATGCATATTGTGTTTATGTTGTAGGTTCTCAGAAAAGTGAAAATGACAGGAAAGAAAAACATTATTTTTAAATCAAGATGCAGAGCTTTATATGTAGTAATATACAAGTTACATAACAAGAGTACCGCCTAGCGGGGCAACATATACGCCCGTGGTGATCACCATGTGTGCAAAGTTTGAACAATATAGCATGTAAAATGTTGAAGGAGTAGGCGACACAATACTGTAATATTTTAAGTATTAAAAGGGGGCATAACTCTGCAAATACAAAACAGAGTTACCTGCTCTTGTTACATGCACAATGGCAATTGGTGATCAACATGTGTGCAAAGTTTGAACAATATAGCATGTAAAATGTTGAAGGAGAAGGTGACACAATTCTGTAATGTTTTAAGTACTGAAAGGGGTATAACACAATGGAGTTACCTGCCCTTGTCACATGCACACCGACAACTGGTGATCACCATGTGTGCAAAGTTTGAACAATATTGCATGTAAAATGTTGAAGGAGTAGGTGACACAATACTGCAATGTTTTCAGAACTAAAAGGGGGCATAACTCTGGAAATATAAAACAGAGTTACCTGCTCTTGTCACATGCACAACAGCAATTACTGATTAACAAGTGTGCAAAGTTTGAACAATGTAGCATGTAAAATGTTTAAGGAGTAGGCGACACAATAGTGTAATGTTTCAAGTATTAAAAGGGGGCATAATGCGGGAAATACAAAACAAGAGTTACCTGCTCTTGTCACATGCACAACAGCAATTGGTGGCCAATACGTGTGCAAAGTTTGAATAATATAGCATGTAAAATGTTGAAAGAGAAGGCGACACAATACTCTAATGTTTTAAGTACTAAAAGGGGGCATAAATCTGGAAATACAAAATGGAGTTATCTGCACATGTCACATGCACAACAGCAATAACTAATCAACATGTGTGCAAAGTTTGAACAGTGTAGCATGTAAATTTTTGGAGGAGTAGGCGACACAAAAATTGTTTACAGACAGATGGACAGACAGACAGACAATGCCATAACATAATACTCCCGTGTTTTCAAAACGGGCGTATAAAAAGAAGATAAAATTTTTCAAGAGGTGAACTGAAAGTCAAAGTGAAAATATAATGAAAGTGTCAATGACGCTGTAGCTTAACTTCACTGTGTGTAGTGTTTGATGAAAAGGGTAATGTTCAATGTTTATGAAAGGATTATGAAATAAGACAAGAATTGTGATAGTTGAGAATACGTTAATTTCTGTTCCCTATATGCTATGTTTTCAATAACAATAATTTAAAGGTGTAGACTGTATTAAAGAATTGAGGCCTGGGTTAAAAATCCCTTCATAAATACAACCTGTAGACTGTGCTAAAGGTTTTAGAGTTTTGGGCTCACGTACCCGTCACGGTTGACCGATCGCGACGTTCTCATCTAGACATTATACAGAGTCATTATTGAGCTAAAGGTTTTCGGGGTTTGGGCTCCCGCATGGGTAATGGCAATAGCTTATCTTGACTTTGTCAGGCTAAGCTAATAAAAAAACATTTCTGAGAAAACACTTCACTTGAGAAAAAAAAACAAATGATTTTTTTGTCTGTACCTACAGAACAGTCATCATGGACTGATCACTTTCCAGGGGTGGGCAATATTTCCACGGATGCATATATACAGATTATCATGATAATATACATGTCCTATGATTTGTATCAGATTCGAGGTGGTGTCCAGAATGGGATCTCAATGAGCCGGCTTTGCCGGTGAGTTGTGATCCCATTCTGGACAACACCGAGAATCTGATGCAAATCACCGGACATGCACATTATCATGATAATCCATTTTTCTAAGAATTCCGTCACATACACAGATTAAATCTTAAATTATTAATCCATTTTGTGACATAATGTTGGGCGAGAAAAAGTTCTTAAAAAATCCATTTTTTATGGAACAATATTGTTGTGTACTTTAACAAATAATGAGTAATGCAGTCACCGCAAATTCTCAATGTTGCGTTGTAAAATTATTCACTCTCACCTTCACTCCCTATGATGATAAGCTTAAATTTACAAGTGCGTAAAATTTTATTGTGCAGTTTCTATTTAATTGGCTATTAATAGTTCTGTCGCTAATTGTAAGAAATTCTGTTTTATTTTGTAAGCAATCAGCTGAGTCGATCAATGAAACGCACATAGAATGTATTCATACACCTGTTATGATAGCCTGCTGCGTTCCTGGAAACAAGTCATCTATATGATATGGAATCAGAATGAGTCGTCTATATGATACGGCATCGGAACACATTATGTGATACGTACGGTTTCTTGTGGTTTTCAAGCCAAAATGTATACGATTGTTAGATAAACATGCAATATTAGATTCCAAACACTAATTATAGGAATAATCATCAAAAATTCAATTAATGAATCACCGGTTACATCCCAGTGCTTCATTAATTAACCCTCTGCACACTGATGTCAAAGTACAGAAATTTCCAGCAGCAAATTTTTCCCATAATGCCATTCAGAATTAAACCAATTCAGTCTTGCTTGACAGAGCTCAGTGAGCTCTGTCAAGCAACACTGAATTGGTTGAGTTCATTGTTGCATTATGGGAATGAAAGTGTCAATGGCACTGCAGCTTAACTTCACTGTGTGTAGTGTTTGATGAAAAGGATAATGTTCAATGTTTATGAAAGGATTATGAAATAAGACAAGAATTGTGATAATTGGGAATATGTTCATTTCTGTTCCCTGTATGCTATGTTTATGATAAAAATAATATGAGGTGTACACTGTACTAAAGAGCTGAGGGGTGGGTTAATATGACCTCACAGTTAATGTATGTGGCCCTCACAGTTAACGTATATCAACAAAAGTTACCAAGTTACAGTGAAATTATTCCAAAACGAGTCATCCTATCAAGTTACATTAAAATCCCTTCATAAATATGGCCTGTAGACTGGGCTAAAGGTTTTCGGGCTTCGGGCCCCTCTAGCCGTCAGTTTCCCAACTGCGTCCAAAGGGGACGTTCTCATCTAGACATTATATGAAGTCAACCTACCAAGTTACAATGAAATCCCTTAATAAATATGACCTGTAGACTGTGCTAAAGGTTTTTGGGCTTTGGGCTCTGGCAGCCATCATGGTTGAATGATCGCAACCAAAAGGGGACATTCTCATCTGGGCATCATCTGGAGTGATCCTACAAAGTTACAATGAAATCCCTTCATAAATATGACCTGTAGACTGTGCTCAAGGTTTTTGGACTTTGGACCCCTGAAGCCGTCACAGTTGACCAATCACGACCAAAAGGGAATGTCATCATCTAGGCATTATATGGAGTCAAACTTACGGGTTACAATGAAGTCCTTCCATAAATATGACCAATAGACTATGCTAAAGGTTTTGGGGTTTTGGGTTCGGGCAGCCATCAAGGCTGAAAGATTGCGACCAAAAGGGGACGTTCTCATCTAGACATTATTTAGAGTCATCCTACCAAGGTACAATGAAATCCCTTCATAAATATCACCTGTAGACTGTGCTAAAGATTTTTGGGCTTTGGGCCCCTGTAGCCAACACAGTTGCCTAATGGTGTCCAAAAGGGGCTGTTCTCATCTAGACATTACATGAAGTCAACCTACCCAAGTTACAATGAAATCCCTTCATAAATATGATCTGAAGACTGTGCTAAAGGTTTTTGGGTTTTAGGCTTGGGCAGCCATCATGGTTGAATGATCGCAACCAAAAGGGGGCATTCTCATCTGGACATCATCTGGAGTGATCCTATGAAGTTACAATGAAATCTCTTCATAAATATGACCTGTAGACTGTGCTTAAGATTTTCAGGTTTCAGACACCTGTAGCCATCACAGTTGACCAACCATGACCAAAAGGGGATGTCATCATCTAGGCATTATATGGAGTCAACCTAACAAGTTACAATGAAATCCTTCCATAAATACAACCTACAGACATGCTAAAGATTTTTGGGCTCGGGCAGCCATCAAGGCTGAATGATCGTGACCAAAAGGGGACGTTCTCATCTGGACACTATTTGGAGTCATCCTACCAAGCTACAATGAAATCCCTTCATAATTATGACCTGTACACTGTTCTAAAGGTTTGCGGGCTTTGGGCCCCTGAAGACTGTGCTAAAGGTTTTCGGGTTTTGGGCTCGGGCAGTCGTTACGGTTAGCAGATCATGCCCAAATGGGGAAATTATCATCTAGACATTATAAGGAGTCATCCTACCAAGTTACAATGAAATCCCTCCACATTAAACACGACCTGCAGACTGTGCTAAAAGTTTTTGGGTTTAGGGCTTGGGCAGCCATTACGGTTGATAGATCATGCCCAAATGGCTAGGCATTATACAGAGGCAACCTACCAAGTTACAATGAAATCCCTTCATAAATATGACCTGTAGACTATGCTAATGGTTTTCAGGTTTTGGGCTCGGGCAGCCATACCAGTTGCCCGAGCGCGACCGAAAGGGGACGTTCTCATCTAGACATGACCCCAAACCTGCATATGAAATTTCGTGACGATCAGACAAGAACTGCAGGGTGTCGCCCATGCTAAAGGAAAATGTGAACAGACATCACAGACTAACAGACTCACAGACTTCCGCACGCGTGATGGCAATAGCTTATCTTGACTATGTCAAGTTATGCTAAAAATGGGAGGGTTGATATTTCTGTATTTTGACAACAGTGTGCAGAAAGTTAAAATTTTGCTGATTATGCTTTTTATTACCAGGTAAACACATGCATGGACATGAATGCCCATGAGTGGATTATGACCAATACATGGTTACTGTACTGTAATAAAAAGAACTCACCAATGGTGTTAAACCGATGATCGGAACCAGCCACCACAATTGGCCGATTGTGGGCAATCGGATGACAATGGCTCCCGGAACATCGGTTCAACCGATTGTTGCCAAGCATTTTGAGATGATTTATTAACCGCATTTTATTATCTTCTGCAATTGTTCAATTGTTGATGTAAAATGATGTCAATGATACCATTCAATAAAACTGAGAAACAACCACAATGTGTATTCTTAATCTCTTTACGGGACATGCAAGTTAAGCGACATGCAAAGCTTACAACTGAGCGAATTCACTAGTTCATACCATAAAAGTGTCAGTTATACTCCATTGACTCAAGTTGCAGTAAAATTCCAGTTGCACACACTTGGGCAGTAAAAGTGGTTCTGAGAGCCATGTTTACCGGCCAAACTATGATCGACTGGTAATTTTATTTCGACCCCAGGCAACGAAGTTTACCAATGAAAAATGTCCTGTTTAATGTGGTTCTTTGGAGCCTCGACTTGTCTAGTAGCGTGCAGTATTACAATCGGAATCGGCCAATTGTGAGCTTAAATACCGGGTAATCGGTCAACAACCATTTTTGGTAATCAGTTGAACACTACTTACCAATATGTGAATCAACTTCTAAAATTTTTTCTATGCTGGCCTCTTCTATCAGAGGAGAAGTAACTCTCTTCTCAACTGCTAGCACTACACCTTCTGAAGTTTTGATGCCTATAGCTGTAGAACCAAGCTGCAAAGACATGTAAACATCAATTAAATGTTTAACATCGTTCACTTTGAGGTCAAAATTTCAAGCAGCACATTTTTCCCATAATACAACTAGGAATTTAACAAATTGAATCTAGTTTAAAAAAGGCTCAGGGAGATCCCTCAAACAAGACTGAATTAGTTAAATGGTAGTGTGCTAAATTATTTTTCGAAGGTGATTTGTAACACGAGTATTTTTTTCCAGGGTATCAAGCTGCAAGTAACAGGAGCACCAGTTTAATAAGGTTTTGTCCACAAACAATTGTTTTCTTACAATTTACTGGAGAGTGCATGCTCTCATTATTTAATACATTTGAAACTAGAAGTCCTGTCACGAACTGTGCGCTTATCTAGGCTTATTTGCGCGTGGGAATTGCGCGCAATTGCCATATCGAATGACGTCCAAAGCACGAAAGGTTCTCCTGGTAACTCATAGCAAACACAGGCAATGTTTCAGCCAATAGACCTCCAGGTTACCCGGAGGTCCATTGGCTGAAACATTGCTTGTGCACAGGCCATATGCACGGAAATTGATAGCCTTACACTGGTCATAACACAAAGATTAACACACAGATCAACATGCTATTTGTGCACATTTCATGACAGGACTTCTAGTTTTAACTGTAGTATAAGATTGAAAGAATTCTTTTCCTTCCGATGTTCACATGGGTGTGGGTGTGGGGGGGGGGGGGGAGATAACCAGACCCAGATACACCCACACCCACCCCACCCACCACCATCATGTCAAAGTCCTGTAGACATTCTTACGACTTTTACAACTATTGTTTGGACTTTGTTATGGTTGAGTGAGAGTATAAATTAAATATATTTATATTTTTTTTAAATGGTTTCTATGGGAATGTTTGAAGGGAAGTCGGGAAGATAATTATATTTTAACATGACCTTAAAAAGAAATGTATAAATGTATGTATTCAAGAGTTTGAACAACTTTTTCAATGTTAAAATGATGAAAATTCAGTAAATAAATGTTAAGTTATTATAAGTAGTTTTATTTTTTTGGTGGGGGGGATTATTAGATATCCTAGGATAACTTTGCCCTGGGGGGGGGGGGGGGGGGGGATATCCTTGGACATCTTCTCCCTGGGGGAAGTTATCCAGGGAGGGAAGATATCGTGGCACACCAGGACAAAGCATCAGAAAGACTAGAATTCAATAAATGTATCTATATTCAGATCAGAAAGTGGTAAGCACTGCTACAATTTTAGTTTTGAAATATTTTACAGTCTGCAACATTTTCATTAAAACACTAAGATTTCAAATTGGTTAGATCTGTTGTTGTTTTTGTTGTTGTTGTTTTGGGGTTTTTTTGTGATACCAACATTTCTTAAATTCTATAACCATTTAACTGCATTTACACAATGACTGTGGTTTTTGTCGGATGAATAAGCAACCATGGATGGTCGGCAAACTTTACTGATACAGAAAAATTTTGTGAGGTGTTAACAGAATTATGCCTGTTGTGGTGTGTGTTGTCTGTTGTGGGCGTGGAAACATTGTTTGAACAAATTTGAATTGACATGTGATAAGGACATGCACGTCAAATTTGGTTCAATTCGACCCAGCGGTTTATGAGAAGTCTATAATGTTGAGTTCACACCGGACAGATCGATGGACAACGGGCAAAAAGGGATCACTTAAGCTCCCCCTGAGCCAGTCTTTTGATATTGAGGGGCATCATCGTGCATGCATGCCATCGCACACTCAATTTTGAAAAGCTCTGCGCCACTAATGTCGCACATTGGCAAAAAGCAGCAGTAGCAGCGCGCTATACGATCACCTGTTTGAATCTTCAAATTACCTTAACACAAGTGGGGTTAATGCTCATCAAGCATCGATAGCACATGTACATGGCCTTATGCAGTAATATGCAACTACATGGTACAGTCGCGGTGTAGGTTTCACTTTCAAAAGAAGTCTGGAAACAATGTTGCAACTTCAGACAAGCCGACACATCAACAGTCGATGCCACAGGGTGGCCCAATTTAAAATGAAATGGTTCATTCCATATTATTCTAGTTACTGTTCCCGGTTCCAGTTTTTCCTTATTCAAACTGTGTATTCTACTTTCGATTCTTTGCGTGCATTTCAGTTTAGTTTACAGATTTATTTTTTGAAAAAGAATGTTCGAAATAATGAACATGTATTGTGAGTATGTGATATTTATTTTATTGTTATGACCCAATACACTTGACTTAACGTCACTATGAAAACGGGGATGTTTTTTAAGAATACAGCATGTGTATGATAGATGGTCTGTCACTATCACACACATGATGTATTCTATTAAAACATTGCCGTTTCCGTAACTTTTTCATAATATCTGAACGTTTCGTAAGTCGGGAAAATGTCGCTTGCGAATTAGAAATGGCCCCCATCACACTTGCCGCACCTGCATTTTACAAAATCGAAAGACTTCCTTGAGCTTCATTCAGGTGTGCTAATAAAGTGTAGCTAGCATGGATATGAGCATGCAAGATGCCTCTCAGCATCTCTCAAAAGGCCAGAAAGAGATTGGGTTGCGAAATTCACCCGACATAAACCATGGTACCACTGCCTTAGTAGGTGGATAATGATGAGCTGTTACACTGCCCGGAAGTAAATTAAAGATAACATTTATATCACCCAAATAAATGTTAGGAAAGACGATGACAGATAGAAGATATAAATGATACAATACAGTATATCAGGCCTTACATTTTTAAATAATGTTGGGCCAATAAAAGGCCTTTTAGAATGGACTTCCCGGCCAAATTTAGTGTCATAGAGGCCTGTTTTCATTAGTGGTACTAGTAAATTTAATGGTAAAATATTATTTTCCTAGGGCCTATTGTAGGCCTCAGAAACACATTGGGATTTGTCAGGACTGAGGCTTAATGCATCAGCCCCGACAAGAAAATGCAAAGCCAGGCTGTGTGCTCAATTACCTCACTTTTATGGTAGATATTGCATGCAAGCAGGGACAGGATTTCTAGTTTTTACTGAATTTGTTTTGTACATTTCACTATAAAATGAAAAGATGTTGGAAATCCCCTATGTATTTTTTACACACAGTTGGGAGCGCGGTGGCTCAGTAGGTAGAGGTGCAGGCTGCAAGCCAAGAGGTCCTCGGTTCAAATCCCACCTGCGGCAACCGCGTTGTGTCCTTGGGCAAGACACTTTATCTCCATTGCCCGCGTGGGGGCATGATGACGCCATGTACTAAGGCATACTGCACGTCGATGGTACGCATTTCTTCAACCTATCTAACCCTGTCTGTGCTGCAGTGAGGAGTTACGATGTTGGGGAACTGGCAGCTGCTCGTCGTTGTTCAGTGGTTCTCAACAGGTACTCCGGCTCCCTCCACCTGTAAAACTGCCACGGACATGATTAGCCATTGTGCATAAATATGTGACCTTAAACACCAATAAATAAATAAATACACACAGTTTGGCTCTTCAGCCAAAAGAGTCCTCGTATAAATATTCATCTACCCAAACTCTATACACTGCTTTTACATAAAAAATGAAAATGTACTTACCTTAATTGCTTCAATGGCATATTCTACTTGGAAAAGTCGTCCCTCAGGTGAAAATGTGTTCACTCCTCTGTCATACTCGGATCTGGTCAGAAACATTTTTCTTGGTTAAACAGCTTTTACCTAGCAAATATGAATATGATCTGATTTTGTTGTACATACTTGTGCATTCAGGCAACAGAGAGAACATTTGTAACTTGGGGCATTGAAAAGATGACAGATTAGAAGGGGGGTAGGGGGGCTGGTTTTGTCTCAACTGTGATGGCTCAAGTCCCAAATGCAAAAATTCACTGGTAAATGACACCTCATGTCACAAAGTGTGAAAAGGCAGGGGAAGTGCATGTTCTGTTGCGATCAAATAGCAGGCAGATTTTACAGAGTTAAAAACTTGCTTTTGGAATGATCCCATGTTAATTTGTTCCACTCAGATTGATCATTTACAGCTTATTTTTATGCCCAGGAAGAACACAGTACCGGTTAACACTTTAACAGAAGGAAACTAGAGGTAATGTGAGAAAGCTCACAAAGTGATATCCCCCGCACCTGTCAGAATGGAATTATATTGCTTCATGCACATCTTCATATGGAGTTCTTCCATTGTGTAAAAGTTTCATGAAAATTCTTCAAACGGCTTAGGAGGAGTTGCACTTATAAGGATGGACAGATGGACAGACAGACAGGGTGATTCCTATATCCCACCCTCCCCCAAACTTTGTTTGCGGGGTGTATAAAAAAAAACGTGGTCATCAGTTCTTTTCCAAAATCAGAGTTTATTCTTGCACTCAATTGAAAATGTGATAGGTCAGCTAACATATGTCGCAAACATAATATCCCAGTACAAGTTACACTGACAGTACCCCACCAGTACTGTTTCATCATATATCACTGCTAGTTCATTTGACAACAACCTAGTTACCCAATTCTTCAATAATCACTGTCAACACAAAGTGGACAATAACAAATGAACATGAAATTCACTCATCAGTTGATAGTTTTCACAGTGGGAATATAACTTCAATATGTTGTAACTTACATGTAATTATGTTAATAATCTTAAAATAGTGGGCATTTTGTGCATGGACTTCTGGGATTGGATATCATTTGGGAAGCATTACATTTTCCATTTGGGATTTTCCAGTACTAGACGCGTGACTACAAATCTACAAAATGGAGTAAATTGGATTGTTAGAAGCTATTGGAAAACACAGCCACTGAGTATGTATTTTCAGTCGTTGATTTCCGTCCCACAATGGAAGCAATCTGAATTGCTGTGTATAAAGAGGTACCTACTTTTGACCTGTACATGTATATCCACATGGGGTTCGAATCGAAAATTCACTTAGACCATAAATCAATAATTAAATCAAGTAAATAAATGTATGTTATTTATTACTTTACAAAGTGCGATTTACTGGGATTTCCAGGTTTGTTTATAAACGATAACTTCACAAGTGAATTACATGTATGCAATCAACAATTCTGTCATGTATCTGTGCACGCAAACGAAGACACTTTGCCATGGGTGTAATGGGGACTTCACTGGGTTTTTTATTTAACCCTTTACCTAACATGAAAAGCCAATGAAAACATTCTTGAATAACTATTTTTTTTCATTTTTTGTCCCAAAAACATAGGTTACGACCCCCTCATTGGAACGATCTTGACGAGCACGTTCCAATGAGGGGTCATAACCTATGTTTTAGAGACAAAAAAATTGGCGATTTTTTAGAACAGAGCTGGCTGGTTTGGGCCGATATGTTAGGTTACGTTAGGTAAAGGGTTAAATAATATAATTATCAAGGCGAGGGACTATATTTTGTAAAACACTCATGCTCATTTGCGCACTCGTGTTTGTACAACATCCCTCACCTCTCATGAATAATTTCATGTAACAAATCCAGTCAAGCGATTACTCTATTTAATTGCCCTTTGATATATTTTATTCATCATGAAACTAAATTTAAATAGAGGTGGAATTTAATTTTAAAATAATATGAGCGTAAGTCACCTATTTTTGCCCAGAATGTCAGACACTGATGACAGTCACAGTCGACACTAAACTGCAAAAAACTTTGTTTTATTTTCCTGTATTTCAACTGAAACTGCTCTCATTCCAGGAGCGATTCAGTGATTATCCCGGGCATTCCAGGAGGTTAACAGATCTGATCATGGCACAAACACAGGCACTGCAATTTGGTCTAAGACTATGGCCTGTCAGTATGGAGTTTCAGTGCTATTGCTGTATTGGGATGCGATTAATCGACTTTGACTTGACTTTTGGTACTCGATTAGTCACACTTGAAAATTCTGAAGTCATTTAAGAATATAGTAAGATTTGTTTTGTTATTTTTTGTTAGATGTATGCCGAATAGTCGCAGTCAAAATAAAGTAACAACAAAATGATTTTCTCACACGAAGGATTAACGTGTGTATATGTTACTGCTACATGTACGATGATAACATGTTTGCTACAACTGAAATAAACAGTTCTTTCTTTGAGTGATATATTTATCGGCATAAATTAAACTGAATCCCAATCACCTGATGTCGTGGCAGATCACTAGTACTGAAACATTTTCCATTCATTAAAACTTGACCATTTCCCAAAATACGCTAACTCAAACACTTGCATTTGCAGTGATAGATTATCAGCAGGGACTGACCTGAGCATTTAAAAATAAGAGCTAGATTTGAAGCCTACTTTTGAAATCTAGAAGCCAGATTTACTTCCTAGCCGGCTGACTGTTAACCCTTTACCCAACGTAACGGCCAAAACCGGCCAGCGCTATTCTCAAAAATCGCCAATTAATTTTCACTATTTTTTTCATTTTTTGTCTCAAAAACATAGGTTATGACCGTTAGTTGGAACGAGCTTGTCGAGCTCGTTCCAACGAGGGGTCATAACCTATGTTTTGGAGACAAAAAATGAAAAAAATTAGTTATTCAAGAATTTTGTTTGCAAGTGTCGTCTGCTTTTCACGTTAGGTAAAGGGTTAAATTACTGCTCATGTCAAATTTTGTTCATGTGTTTTGCCTTGTCACAATTTATGGGAGAGTGCCTTTTTAGGCACTCTCCCATAAATTGTAACAAGGCAAATTCACACAGATGATTTATAATTTAACTTCAAAGAAAATATGCTTTACAGAATGTGAAGCCTTTAAGTTTCAGCATCTTCACAAGTTCACACCAGCACAAAGCCCAAATAAGAGCTTCAGGCACTCAACCAGTTAATTGTAGTTATATTACTTATGCACTTAAGGCCTAAAAAAATAAAAATCTGTTTCTCAGGCCCTCCCGCATGGTCCTTTTGGCTGCCGCATGCTCTCTTTTTATAACCAATTTAAACTTTAAAAAAATAAAAATTAAATGGTTTATGTTTGATATTTTACCCAAGTTAAAAATGTTGATGAATTTGTCCCTTGAGTGCAAGAAGGCTTTGCAATGCTTTAGCATTGCAAAGCCTTCTTGCACTCAAGGGATGAAATACACCACCACCCATGCTATTCTGTAGATTATGAGGCCTAAAACTTGAACCAAGAACATGAACTTTTGATGGCAAAGTAGAAATTACTGAAATAAAAAATAAAATAAAAAAACGCTCGCCTGCATGCTATTTCTCAAATAATGGCCTTAGAAACAGAAGATCTACTTCTTTGTGTGGCCTAATTACATCCTCTTTTTTTTTGGCATAATTAAAGCTGTTTCTCAAAAGATTAAAAAATATTTTTATATCACCACAATAACACTTCATTTTCACAATAGTTCTTCGTCAGGTCTTGGCTGACGAAGTGACCAGTGGAGGAAATGGGAGCTTATTGTTACAAGCCAAGTTAGAAGCCTATATTTATGATTCAGGAGCCAAATCAGAATTTGAGGATTCAAATTCACACTAGTTCCTTACTAGGTTGGTCCCTGATTATCAGTTTGAGCAGTCTGTGGTGGAGTTTAATGCTCACCACCCATTGTCGCTGTCATGGCAACAAGCATTTTCATGATAAAACCCCTGGCCGGATGGCACGTATCATAAGTCATCAGAAACTTTGCCAGATTGTTTTTGTTATGATGTGCGTAAATGTAAGCTTGACACAAATAGCCTCTGCCCTTAAGAATAAAAGGCTGACGCAGCTACTTTTCACCCCAGATCAGTTCTTACACACTAAAAGACAATGAGAAAACATTCCAGACTCTGCAGGGTTCATTTGTTTTTTGTTGATGAAGCAAGGTTGAAAATTTTCTCATTTTTTGTAAGCATGAAGATTTGAGTCTTAGTACCAAGTCACTGGAAGGACCCTTCATATGGACTTTTTGAAGAATCCCGACCTATTTATTGCCGAGTAATTCATAATTAGCCCTACCCAATACATCTAGACCAAAAGTGACCACAAATAAGGTCTTTTTAAAGGTGCTATATAGGTAAGGGAAATTTGTTGACTTTGAAATTCCCAACTCTGATATTCCATAAATTAAAATTAAATATACACAAATTATATACTGGTATTCCGGTACTAAAAACATTCTGCACATGGCCCTGCTAGTGGGAATATCTGTTGTTATAACAAGGCATATCCCTGTTAGGTATGTCAAATTTTCATACCTAAGTACTATTAACTGTAGTCTCCCCAAATACGCCAAACGAAGTCCCCAGAAATCATGATTATTTTCCACAAGTAAACTTTATGTGCATATTTTAATTTGTATTTTCATTTCATTTGCAACATTATTGTTTTTCATTTTAATTTTCATTTTTTTTTTCGTTTTAAGTGTAATTTACTGAAATGACAAAAATCATAAAATAAAATGTAGTGTAAAACCGATGATCAGAACTGCCCACCACAATCGGCCAATTGTGGGTATCGGTTGACAATGGCAACGGCTCCTGGAACAAAGGTTCAACCAATTGTTGCCAAGTGTTTTGTGATGATTCATTAACCGCATTTTATTATCTTCTGTAATTGTTCAATTGTTAATGTAAAATGCTACTAATGATACCATTCAATATAAAATTGAGAAACAACCACAATGTGTATTTGTAATTTCTCTAGATGGCCTTTTACAGGATATACAAGTTAAATGACATGTAACGCTTACAATTGAACGTACTTGCGACAATCGCCAGTTCATACCGTAAATGTGAAGGTTGCACTTCATTGAATCAGGTCGCAGTAAAATTATCAGTCGCATGCACTTGGGCGGTACACGTGGCTCTAAGTGAGAGCCATGTGTACTGTCCAAGTGCATGTGACTGACAATCACGACTGGCACGTGATTTCCACAAGTACGCTCAATTGTAAGGGTTTGTCTGTAAATAATGTTCAATTTAGTGTAGTTCTTTCAAGCCTCAACTTGTCTAGTAATACATGGTATTACAATCGTAATTGGCATCGGAATTCACCGATTGCGAGCTCAAATAACCGGTGATCGGCAGGCCTGGCCTTTTGAAAAATCCAGGGGAGCCACTATGGCCCTCCTAAGTCTGTTTCAGGGGAGCAATTCTACACTAATATCAAATATACAAGGTTATTAATATGAAAATTGAGGAGGGCCATTACAGTTTAAGGAGAGCAATTATGGCTCTCCTCAATTTGCCTTTAGGAGAGCCAAGGAGAGCCGGAGCAATAGCTCCCCTCAAACGGCCAGGCCTGGATCGGTCAACAGCCATTTTTGGTAATCGGTTGAAAACTAATAAAACGTTTGAAAATTTAACTATGGGTATCTCACTTCCATTACTTATATAGGCCTTTAAGGGGGCTATATAAGTACCGTAATGGAATTTTGTTTATTTTGAAAATTCACACCTCTCATATTCCTTAAATTCAAATTAAATATACACAAATTATACATCAAAATGAAGGTTGGGATGTATAGAACACGAAACACATATGTAATCAACTCATAGAGTCGACTGTAGGCACCACTGGTTCCTGGAAGTCTGCTACCGTATTCGCACCAGAACTGATAATAAAATATTTCATCAGAACAACTTGTGGCTAAATGTGCTTCATATATCCAAGAACAAAGCTAGGCATTCAAAACACTATCGATTACAGCGATAGGACTGCATTTGGGAAAAGGACAACACTGTCTGCATTTTTTATTGAAGATGGTTTCCATGCTCGACAGACATGCGCAAATCACTTGATACCACAAATTTCCATCGAAAAACAAAATCGTAATTCTCTCAGAAATTTCAACAGGTATCATGATACCTTGCGTTGAATATGGCAACTGTGCAACCTCTATCTAATAACAGTATACTGTATGACGGCGATCTTTTTCATTATTTGATTTTACACGGTGTTGTTTTTACATGCTTTTTCCGTCCGATGACGTCGACCGGAAATCGAAAGTATATTCGTACGTAAACAAAAGCAAAGGCATTGAAATTTACCGCCATGCAGCTCTGTCGTGTTTTGAAGAATTTTGATCCCCTAGCTTTGTTCTTGGATATGTAAAGCACATTTGGCCACGAGTTGTTTTTGTGAAATATTATTAAATTATCAGTTCTGGTGTGAATATGGTAGCAGACTTCCAGGAACCAGTGGTGCCTACAGTCGTCTCTAAGAGTTGATTACACAAGTGTTTCGTGTTCTATACATCTCAATCTTGATGTTGATGTATATTTTGTGTATATTTAATTTGAATTGAAGGACAGAGGTGTGAATTTTCAAAAATGACAAAATAAACAAAATTTCATTACTTATATAGGCCCTTAAGGGCCTATATAAGTAATGGAATTTTGTTTATTTTGAAATTCTCACCTCTCATATTCCTTAAATTCGGATTAAATATACACAAATCATACATCAAAATGAAGGTTGGGATGTATAGAACACGAAACACATATGTAATCAACGCGTAGAGTCGACTGTAGGCACCACTGGTTCCTGGAAGTCTGCTACCGTATTCGCACCAGAACTGATAATAAAATAATATTTCATCAGAACAACTTGTGGCCAAATGTGCTTCATATATCCAAGAACAAAGCTAGGCATTCAAAACACTTTCGAATATAGCGACATGTCTGCATTTTGGAAAAGGACAACACTGTCTGCATTTTTTATTGAAGATGGTTTCCATGCTCGACAGACATGCGCAAATCACTCGTTACCACGAATTTCCATCAAAAAACAAAATCGTAATTCTAAGAAATTTCAACAGGTATCATGATAACTTGCATTGAATATGGCAACTGTGCAATCTCTATCTAATAACAGTATACTGTATGAAGGCGATCTTTTTCATTATTTGATTTTAGACGGCGTTGTTTTACATGCTTTTTCTGTCCGATGACGTCGGCCGGAAATCGAAAGTATACCCATACGTAAACAAAAACAAAGGCGTTGGAATTTTCCCCAATGCAGCTCTGTCGCCGTGTTTTGAAGAATTTTGATCCTCTAGCTTTGTTCTTGGATATGTAAAGCACATTTGGCCACAAGCTGTTTTCGTGAAATATTATTAAATTATCAGTTCTGATGCGAATACGGCAACAGACTTCCAGGAACCAGTGGTGCCTTCAGTCGACTCTATGAGTTGATTACACGTGTGTTTCGTGTTCTATACATCCCAACCTTCATTTTGATGCACTTTTTGTGTATATTTAATTTGAATTGAAGGAATATCGGAGGTGAATTTTCAAAATAAACGAAATTTCATTACTTATATAGGCCCTTAATGGCTTTATATGGAATAATACAAAACCGCACCGCGGCATTTCAAAATACCGATACCGAACTCAAATTTCCAATACCGCCATTCTCTATACATAGGGACGGTTTTGGTTGTCGCGTCTGGAGACTATTTGTTTGGTCAGACTCAGAGGACTTATTATAATATAGCGAAATTAGGGAAGTTTCGTAAGCATTTGCAGCGTAGAAGATAATAGAGTTCCGTCGTGAATCGCTTAGAAATTACCAGACAGTGCACGTAATTCTATTCTACTATGAGCTGCTTCACATACAAATATGATATACAAATTATAAAAAGAAAATATGAGAAGAATGACAAAGCGTGTTCCGAATGAAAATAAATTAATGGGACATAATCCTGTATCCCACGGCATTCGATTTAAAATGGATAAATCCACGGAACATCAGCATGAAATGTAATTTGAGGACCCCGATAAGTACATTAACAGTGGTTTAAATTTAGGACACAAAGTTTCAATCCCAGTTTCTGTTCAATTCAAATTAATTTTAAACTATTCCACATAATTTTTAAATCACAAGTGTAAAATACGCGTATTTCATATTGGTTAATGGGAAGTTTCGTCCCCGGGAACTTTCAACCTCTGTGCTTATCAAAGCGGGACCGGGAAGTGCGTCCACGGGAACTTTCCTCCCCAGTTAGTGGGAAGTTTCGACCCCGGGATCTTTCGTCTTCTTCATATTTGTGATTTCAAAATTTGCATCGAAAGCAAACTTGTCACTACGCTACATATTTTG
This sequence comes from Pictodentalium vernedei, assembly GCA_031216915.1. Lineage (NCBI taxonomy): Eukaryota > Metazoa > Mollusca > Scaphopoda > Dentaliida > Dentaliidae > Pictodentalium > Pictodentalium vernedei. The sequence continues at coordinate 246,920,363 of CM062296.1, forward strand.
AAATCACACATGTAAACTACGCGATTACTAACTTTTAACTATAAAAATGGCAGGGTAAATGGAAACTTATATTTCATTGATCATCAAAGACATTTCAAATATCAAGAGGGCTACTAAACGCCGAACACAAATAAAATAATGGGACCTGTGCCAAATAAATTTTATATATTGGTAGATTATAGAAAAAACATAATATATTTCAAGTTTCAAGTGACACACACAGTGATTTAATTAATATTTTTATTTCAACTGTTTGGCACAGAGTTCGATAAGATCTGTTCTTACAATATCTGAAACCTCTTTAAATCTCGAATTCAACAGTACACACATTCTCAGATTAAATTCACAAGTAAGTAGTATTTTCAACTGTTTAAAATTCAATATTCATACTGATCCGGTGACACAAAGATGGTGGGCATGAAAAAGGGTCAAATATCAAGGACGGTTTGGGTTTCTTAATGGGGTGGGGGGGGGGGGCGTTTGGCTAGGGTACGGTTCGGATGCAAGTCATACTTACTGTTATCAAGTTTTGATCGGCATCCATTTCAGAAATTTCATCGTCATCTATTTGGTATCCGACGTTTTCGCCACCTGCCGATTTCGCCACCGAGCGTTTCGCCACTCGGCCCTTTTCGCCGCCCGGCGATTTCGCCACTTGGCGTTTTTGTCATCCCAGGTAATATTGCTTGCAGAAACAAATTATTAAATAAATTATTATATTAAACATCGTGTTTATATAAATTAACATAACCTGCACTCGGGGAGAGCGGTGGCTCAGTAGGTAGAGGTGCAGGCTGCAAGCCGAGAGGTCCTCGGTTCGAATCCCCCCTGCGGCAACCACGTTGTGTCCTTGGGCAAGACACTTCATCTCCATTGCCCGCGTGGGGGCACGATGACGCCGTGTACTAAGGCATACTGCACGTCGATGGTACGCATGTCTTCACCCAATCTAACCCTGCCTGTGCTGCTGTGCGGAGTTACGATGTTGGGGAGCTGGCAGCTGCTCGTCGTTACTCGGTGGTTCTCTCCGGGTACTCCGGCTTCCTCCACCCGTAAAGCTGTCACGGTCATGGTTAGCCATTGTGCATAAATATGTGACCTTAAAACACCAATAAATAAATAATATAAATAAATAAATAACCTGCACTCATAGTGTATCAAACGTTGCTGACTTATTGTGATAATATTGACCTCACTGCGGCGTGTTCCATTGGTGTTCAGTGTGTGTGTGTGTGTGTGTGTGTGTGTGTGTGTGTGTCAGTTACTTTTGTAAAGCCATAGAGAACAATCTGCATTTAAGGCTTAAACATTATTATTATTATTATTATTATTTAAACTAATGCGGCTATGGGCCGAAGATAACGAGAGCTTGCTTTCAACAAGCTCTTTTCTGCGGGAATGTGCCAAGATTTATGCCCCAATGGACTCTTGTCAACAGATATTTAAAATTTAAATTGATTTAATTAGTTAATTTATTTTAACCATAATAACTGTAAATAAAATGCTTCTTATATCTTTTCATTACTCCACTGTAGGCTTACATAAAATTTGAGATTCAATATATATTTCTACCATTTAATGTTTTCCAAAAATATAAAAAGAGAGTACAATTACATAAAATTATGTTAACTACTGTTATGTTTTTTTCTATTGCACCTCCCCTCTCTTCTAGTACCCCTCAACTTTCAAAAATGCTCGGCGGCGAAAGGGCTTCGGTGGCGAAATCACCGGGGGTGGGGAAAATACCGACATTCAAAATAGATGAATGCCCTCTCTCCATAGCTCTGAATCAGTGAGTACATAGTCAACTATTTTCGAAAAAGTTAAGGTACCACATTTATATAAATGATCTACCACAGATAGCCTGGACCGAAGAAGAGAGATTACCATTAGAAAATTGAATAAGCTGATAAATGTGAAATCCATACCGGAGGAGGAAAGGAAGTCTTTTGCTGGGAAAAATGCGGGTTTTGTTGTTTTTTGTCTGGATGGCAAGAAAAGAGTCAACGAGAGCAAATGAAAGTCGATCAACAAAGGTGCCAACGTAGAGAAAATTCAGAAGACTCTGAAACTCACAGTTGCACCTTCACAAACAGTTACTCAGTCAATAGAAGATTACCCCGTAATATTGTATTCGTCTTCTCAGATCACACAGTCTATCAGTCAACCAGTGGAAAATGAACCAGCAAAGCTGGAGCCATCTTCCCAGATTTCCGAAACAACTCGACCAGAAAAACAGACAAAACCGAAGGACCCACCTCGTTTAAGTTGGTGTGGAAGGGCCACCGATGATTTACAATGTCCTGGACAGTCATTTCCACCGGAATAGGATGGCAAAACCTATGCGGTTGTCTGAAACTATGGCGGTGGATAACATGGTGGATCAGATGTAGAGTTTACCGAGACAGTGCCATCCTGAAAAGGGGTTACCGTGCTTGGTTGAACTGACATAATGTGTGATCCTGAGGAATTTCCACCTAGTTTACAAATGATCTTATGTATTCTATTATTGTTGGAGTTCACCCAAGAATATTCCAGCCACCACACCAAACAGTTCTCTCAGTTGAGACATTCGCTGAAGAACCCTGGAGTGGTTGTCTTAGATGGGATTGAGTTGGACCGTAGTGTACCAGACTGGAGTGGTGGAGACATCGGGCTGATGCTTTAGACGAGCTGTTGTCAGGTGTTGCCATTAATTGTGAAGAATAGAGGACCGCATGTCCATCATATGGAGGGTGTTGGATATCATCCTCACAGAAAGATGAACACCCATCTTTCAAAGTTGCAGGGAATTCGTCTCTTCTGTTTTAGAGGAGACACTGTCCTCGTGAATGCCTTAAGATTCGATTTTCCAATTTTTGCTACTTCGGATTTACGGCAATAGTAACGAGCATCGGATACAAGGACTTAGATCAGTCCCCGATGGCCGTTTGCCGATTGACATCCCTTATATTGTGTTTAGCACCTGTATGATGGATTCATGCCCCGCCATATGTTGTATATGTGGTTGTGTCACTATCGACAGCTAACTTGGGGGAGTCTCCACTACGCAGGTACTAGTTACGACCAGTAATGCCACTCATTGCCCGTACTATGGTCTAAACGTTCTTGACGAGGTGGTGATACCTTTCTTACCGGGTTACCTGGTGAGAAAGGTTGTAGCGATAAGGAGTCTTCGCTCGATGATGCTACGATCTTCAAGACATAGGAAGTGTGGTATGATTGGGCTGAGTTACCGAGTTCTGACAGTTTAAGACGTCTGGACGGAAGTTTCATATGCCATTAGTGGCATTGAAACGACACAAGTTTTAGTCAATCCGCTCTCCCCTTGTCTCCCCAAATTAGCCCAATTGAATGTCGATTCTACACACGTCGCAACTCTGATGAAATCGTTTCTCAAACATAACCTCGTCTGTTTGGCCGATTTCGTTTTTTTGTCAAATAATTCTTAATTTCTATATGCATGCCGTACAGCATATACTGCCACACTAGACAAGCATGCATTACCCCCACCCGCACGTCAAAATACTGCTTGAACTAGAATAACGTACTCCCTATACAATCGGTGGCATGCACAACCATGCATTACCCCCCCCCCCCCCCCCTCGCACCCCCCTCCTCAACACACACACACACAATATAGACTAGCATTACGCACTACCTATACCAGTTACAGAAAAACTATGAAGCTTTAGGTCGATTAGTAGTACCAAGGACTGAAAGGGGACCTACATGGCGTACATAACGCCCATACTTTACTACATTTTACAACGACCAAGGACTACCTCCAAATACCACACTAGACGACCATGCATTACCCCCAACCGCCCCATAACACTGCCTTGACTAGCATTACGTACTACCTATACCAGTCATATGGTAGTACAAAGCATTAGCAGTACCAAAGGCTAACAGGGGATTTGCAGGGGAATATAGTCATATACCGCTACTACCATACCAGGCCAGTTCGAGAAACTCGACACCCTCAGGCTTGAAAAGCATTATGTCAGATTGTACGTTTCTATGACATTGCGCACGCCAATCGTGATGTCACGTCGTCAATAGCAACGTCAACTATTTCGTGGGGAAACCTTGCAGGAAAACTCACCTTCCCCCATCGATATTCCATCACATACTCCTACTATATACCCACAGCCCTGTGTGTACATATATTACTACACATTTTTAGCATACTATCTATGCAGCACGTACACCACTTGCATATCAAGATGCATGGGGCCGACGTTTTGCACAGGAAAGTGTTGCTCTGGCGAGAGCTCCGGTTCTTATGGCAATTTAACACAAGATTCTCTGACAAAGTTCCGGGAACCGGGCCCGATTCTAACGTGCTGTACCACTGGTTGTGTCTGACAGTCCTTCACCTTTTAGGAATCACACAACTCTCAGCTGGTTAAAATAGTGATTCAGGGGCTAGGGAAAAACTCAGTCAGTGGCATTGGGGACTCGGGGGGACTGCGTTCTTTCTGGTGACTGTGCATTTTTAAATTTACATTTATTCATTGGTTTTTAACCCTTTACCCAACGAATCGCCCGCATCCGTCCGCGTAATATGCAAATTCAGCAGCTGAAAAAATATTATTTTTTTAAAACATTTCAACAAAAACTATATCATGTGACCCCTCTTTGGAACGAGCTCGACGAGCTCGTTCCAAAGAGGGGTCACATGATATGGTTTTGTTGAAATTTTTTGAAAAAATTTAAAAAATGATATTTAAAATAATAAATTTTGAAATTGTCTGCGTTGGGTAAATGGTTAAAGCTGCTTTCAGTCTCTGTGACTATATCAAGTGCAATGTCAAGTTTATCAAACCGTTCTTACCTTTCATGCTCACTTTAGAGTCACACCCCAAATTATAATTAACGAGTCATATTTCAACAGTAAAACAAAACTTGTTTACAAACGTAAACAAGCACTGCTCAAATTCTCGGTGTTTAATTTATTACGTACCCTGATGTATCATTAAAAGAGAATTAAATAAAACGATTCGTGATATGAAAATGAAAGATTTCTTCTGAAAGATTCTAACTCTGCGGCTTGATGTTTGCATCAACATTTTCTTGTTTCTCGGCCATGCTCCCAGCGTGTATGTATCGGCGCCACTGATTGGTTAGAGAAATGTGATTGACAGGTTTTTGAGTATGATGCTGAATTAATGTAGTGTGATACTCAATTAATTTAGCATCATGCTATATTATTTGAGTACATGATGCTGAATTAATTTAGTATCATGCTATATTATTTTGCACGATTTCATGAATGCTGCACAAATAATATAGCGTGGTGCTGAATTACGAGAGTATCATGCATTTTAATACAGCACGATGCTTAATTATTTTAGTATGATACTCAATTAATTTAGCATCATACTATATTATTTGAGTATGATGCTGAATTAATTTAGTATCATGCTGTATTATTTTGTACGATTTCATGAATGCAGCATGAATAATATAGCATGATGCTGAAATCAGGTTCACGTACGGGAGGGTCATAATTGTTTTTTTAGCATGATACTCTAATAATTAAGCATGATTGATGCTATATTGTTTAGTATGATTTCATAAATGCTGCATAAATAATTAAGTATGATACTTAATTATTTGAGTATGATGCTGAATTAATTCAGTATCATGCTATATTATTTGGGTATCATGCTATATTAATTGAATACCATACTCTATTATTTTAGCATCATTCTTAATTCACTGATTTATGATCCTGTTCATATTGTTCGACTTGAACAAAAATGAGTGCATGTCACCGCCAAATAATAGCATTCGACGCGTTTTAATGTCCGAGAGTCACGTCGATTATTCATGTTTCAAATGTTTATTTCTGAGCGCTGCATAGCATCCCAAAATAGTGTGCCGTAAACTACGTCCGACACCCGTCATTTTGACACCAATCACACTTCTGTGCCGCAAAAGTTAGAGCTGATTTTATCTTTCCGACCCCTACACCCACGGGCGGTGTACATATGGAACTTCTCGTACAACGTGATATGGTATGACGAAATAACACAATTTCTCACTTTAAAATAAAAAAAGTTATAAATGTCGAGACAAACGATTGAAAATCCCGGTTTAATTCCCAAGCACAGGTAACAGGATTTTCAAATGTTTATTTCCAAATTCCAGGTGTGGAATCACGTCCTCACATGATGGATCTGAAAATAAGATTCACGGCTATTGTGGTAATACCAACTGCACCCCTTGGCCACACTTCTTGTATATGCTGCAGGTACTACGCCCCCCCCCCCCCCTCCAAAAAAAAAAAAAAAACACCCTTGCCCCACCCAAGGGTGCACACACTCACCTGTCGAGAGGAAGTTTACAAAACGTGCTGCAATTTATTATTCCAAGTTGAAAGAAAATATATGAAATATATGAAAGAAAGAACCAGAAATTCAAATTTTCAGTAATATAATGTTTCTTTCAGCTTATTCAGAAATACACGTAAAGTACAGGTACTAAAAATTAATGTCAACCTGACATTCACCGATCCGATAAAAACGAATGTAACAACTCACAAAAATATAAATATCCATTTATGAGAAGCAAAAGCTAAATATACAACTCAAAATTTGCTAAGCACCAAATATTTGACACATCATTGTGAAATTTGCTTGTGACATATTTGCGATATTTTTGGAAGATATGACTGAGGAATGTATTGAGATGGTCCCCCAGTGTGTGACAGACAGACTTTTCGTAACAGTCATGGAAAGCATGTACCCTTTGATTTTCATGATGTTTTCGTGTACTGTCTACATGTATATGACATGTGTGGGGTATTCACTCCTCATTTCAACACAAGCACTTGCGATTTAATGATTGAATATGGCAAATGCAAATGTAGGAAGACATTTGTATGAAGCAGGCTGTAGGGATGGTGGAGCAAAGGGCTAATCATGGTCGGGTTGGTGAACCCCTTGGTGTGCACCATACGGTGACCACCAGAGCATGGGCAAGATTTCAGCAGTATGACACACCAGTAAGACGGCATGGTGGTGGCAGAGACAGGGCAACATCTGCAGCTGAAGACCAGTTTTTGATCATCCAGGCCCATATGAACCGCTTTGCCACAGCAACCCAGTTTCGCAATGACCTTCAGAATGCATCCGGGGTAAATGTTTCAACGCAGACTATCCGGGCAAAGTTGCACGAATGTGGTCTCCGTTCGAGAAGACCATGCATTCGCATTCCGCTGTCCCAGAACCACCACCAGGCACGATATGAATGGGCCATGGACCACGTTGGATGGACCAGAGAAGATTGGCGACCTGTCCTTTTTACAGATAATTTTTAAGGTACTGCCTAGACCACACGGATAGGCGTTCTAGGGTATGGCGAAGACCAGGAGAGCGACTCCATGCAACCAACATTGCTGAGCATGACCGCTATGGCGGAGGGTCAATCATGGTCTGGGGCGGCATCAGCTGGGATGGACGTAAAGAGCTCTGTGTCCTTGAACGTGGTACATTGACTGCACAACGGTATATTGATGAGATCCTGGATGTCCACGTCAGATTGTATGCAGGTGCAGTGGGTGATAGATTCATTCTGATGGACGATAATGTCCGTCCCCATGTTGCCCATGATGTCGGGGAGTACCGAAAGAGGGAGGGGATTGAGCGTATGGACTGGCCAGCAAGATTCCCTGACCTCAATCCAATCGAACATGTCTGGAATGAGTTGCAGCTTGCAATTTCCGCCAGTCCAGTCCAGCCAAGACGTGTTCAGGAGCTTGGTCCCATGCTGGTCCAAGAATGAAACAACATCCCACAAAGGACCAGCAAGAACCTGATTGGGAGTGCGAGAAGGCGTTGTCAAGCTGTAATTAACAGTAATGGGTCACATACTCGATATTGAACCCATACCAGTTCGCTCCATCAACTTTTTGGCAAATTGACAAATTTCCTCTTTTACCAATAATATCCATTTTCTATGGTTATCGTATTCAAAAGCTAAAAAATAATGTCAAACCGGGGGGGGGGGGGGGGGGGGGTGGTCACAAAATTTTTTTCCGGACGTCAGGCGGGGGTGGGTGGGTGGGTGTGCCTGGTAGCCGAAAAGCAATTTTTTCTCATCCTCCAAAATTTTTTTCTTGTCTGCATTTAGCCTGATTTCGCTTGAAGTAACGTCATCCAGACTCATCAGTAATCCTTATTAAGCAGTTTCGCAATATCCAAGGCCTTCTAGGGGTAGGCATGAGATGGGTACAGTTCTGGGAGTTGTATTATTTGTGGTCAAATAGCAATAGAATGTTGACATAATCACCAAGAGTATGATCTCGTCAATATGTCTTGTGGTTTTGGGTAATAAGTTAAAGCAGTTAAACTGAGTTAAAATGAATTAGGATTGTATCTAGCTGCGTATCTGATTAACAGACCACACCAGTTGAGCTCACTGGATCTTTAACCCTCTGCACTCTGATGACAAAATCATCTGTATGCAACACTATATGCAGTTTCAATTTGGAGTTAGCTGCCGTTTTGTTCAGTGTTTTGTTGTCGAAAATTGTCAAAAATTCAACAATTTATATTTTGTTTAACGGAGCCCATGCAGGGAGCCCTGTTAAACAAAGTATACATTGCTCAGCATTGCTGCATATCTGACACCTCAAGGGGATACCTGGCATATCAAATGATAATCCGCGAAATGTGCAAATGACCAAATACAGTTCTTTGTTTAATAAAATATAATCGCTTCAGATCTGTTCAGATCTATCTCTTTTAAAATAAAATATATATTAACTATTTCAAGAAATTTAACAAATACTTGACACAAAAACGAAAAATCTTAGACAACCTGTGTCCGCTCACAAAAGTCTTTTGGGCAAGTAACTGCAAGGAAGCTTATAATTGGTATGTGTGCTACAAGAGATATGACCATATTGCTATCTGCGTTCCATATTATCCAAAGCAACATGCTAAAAGCATGTCGCTTATGACAATATGGAACTCAGGTAGTGATAGGTTTGGTTCTGTATTTTTGTCACTGCCCAATTCATATATGTAAGTTTCATTAAAAGAAAGAAAATGCCAATGCTGGACGATCCAACCGATCCACAAAAACGAAAAGAGAGAATCTGTCTCCCTGTTTTCGTTTACAAAAGTTTTTTGGGCAGAGAAGCTTATTGACATGTGTCCTATAAGAGATATGACCATCTTGCTACCTAAATTCCATATTACCCAAAGCAACATGCTAAAAGCGTGATGCTTAGGACAATATGGAACTCAGGTAGTGATAGGTTTGGTTCTGTATTGTTGTCACTGACCAATTCATATATGTAAGTTCCATTAAAAGAAAGGAAACGCCAGTGCTGGCCGATCCACAAAAACGAAAAGAGAGAACCTGTCTCCGCTCACAAACGTGCAGGGAAGCTTATGATATGTGTCCTATAAGGGATATGACCATATTGCTACCCGAATTCCATATTACCTAAAGCAACATGCTAAAAGCATGATGCTTAGGATAATATGGAACTCAAGACTGTTCGTATCTGCATGAACCTTTTAAATTCACATTTCTATTCTCAATTAAATAATTATTTCTAATTGAGTAAAAAGTTAAGAATGGTCATTGGAACAATACAAATCAAGTTGTAACATTACTCACTTTGGAAATCACCACTGTAGCACTTCACAAGCCGATTACTCCAATTACAGGGGGGGGGGGGGGGGGGGGTCCTCCATTTGAAAACGGAAGAAAATTTTTTTTCCTGTCAAAAATGGGTGGGTGGGTACCTGATGAGCTGAAAAGTTTTTTTTGCGCCTGACGTCCAAATTTTTTTTCCTGACCCCCCCCGGTCGAACACAAATAAAATCTTAATTTCTCTACTTAAATCATTAAAGATATAATTAAATAGAAAATAAATACACTTTTAATACATTACAATATTTCAAATAAAACGTAAAACAGGTAGTTGGTTATACTTGGTGCTTAGCAAACTTTGAGTAGTATAGTATTCATAACATATCAGTAGTATATCTCGCACGTTTGGGGCCTTGTTTGGGGGATCTCATCGGGGGATCTCATGTGACGTCATAGTCACGTGACCCAGTGCCGCCATGTTGTGTTGTCATGGTAACCCACGTGAGCGGCCATGTTGTGACGTCATCTCCATAGTGATACGTGGTGTGAGTGCGCATGCGTAGCGCGTGTTGTTAGGGTGACACCTTTTTCCGTCGTCCATTTTGTATACTGGAGGCCGCCATCTTGGTTTCTATGGTAGCACGTGATTGTTATGTTACCCAATTTTTCTGCAATAAGACGGGGTATGTTCGGAGGGTGTGTTCCTTTGTAGAAGAGTAAATCTAATTACCACAAACAACCCGACAATCCTTCCAAATCACCAAAATCCACCCCAACTTTTACTGTTTCGAATTCTTTCAGAATTCTCTGCTTCTATCTATATATGCAATAGTTTACGTCTACCTGACCAATGTTCCTTTATTCTAGAGTATACTCCAGTAGCGTAGAAGAGCCTATTATTTGGAACAGCTTTGCTTATTGTTACTATATTTAGCTATTTCTGGTCTATTCTTGTTAGTTCTGACCCTATTCCAAGTACTCTTGTTGTTTCATATATCTAAATTACAACTAACCAATCAGATTGCTTGATTTCTCATAATCTGTATACAGAGTTATCTCCCTTCTGTATAATAAAAGACTATATCCAATGGCCATATCCCATGGAATCCCATTTTGGGGAAATACCCGTGGCTATAGAATCCCTTTTTTGTCGTATGAGGCCATGAGGGCTATGTAAAAGCCCTCAATGAAGCCTTATTTATTATCCCTCATAGCCTCATTGAATTTTGAGGTTATGAGGACAACGAAAAATCCCTCAATGAGGTATAATTTACTACGACTCTTAGCCTCATTTCAGTATTTAACAGGTATATCCTATGGAATCCCATTTTGGAAAACGCCTGTGACTGTGGAATCCCTTTTTTGTCGTATGAGGCCATGAGGGCTATGTAAAAGCCCTCAATGAGTCCTCATTTATTATTCCTCATAGCCTCATTGAATTTTGAGGCTATGAGGACCATTAAAAATCCCTCAGTGAGGTATAATTTACTACGACTCTTAGCCTCATCTCGGTATTTGAGGATACCCATGGCCTGGTATTGTATTATTCGCGGATACCTATCGAGGATACCTTTTGGAGAATCCCTTTTTGGTCGTATGAGGCCATGAGGGCTATGTAAAAGCCCTCAATGAGTCCTCATTTATTATCCCTCATAGCCTCATTGAATTTTGAGGTTATGAGGACCATTAAAAATCCCTCAATGAGGCATAATTTACTACGACTCTTAGCCTCATCTCGGTATTCGAGAATACCTGACATTATATTATTTGAGGATACTAGTTGGAATTTACATCCGGGTACTTCTGTTGGGAAAGGTATAAAAAGGGTGTTGGCACGAAAATAAATTCATTTGTGTCCTGACCGTCGTCGAGTAAAGACATGTTACCGATTCGTTGCAGATACTGTTCCAAGTTATTTTCAAGATCGGATAATGCTCGAAGACACGAGAAGAACCATCATCGACTCCACTGCAGATATTGTACGAAGATGTTTACCAGTTCATTCAGTGCTCGTAGGCATGAAGAACATAACTGTCCAAGAAGAACAGAAGAGTAGAGAGATACTGGACTGACTGACCAAAATAAAGCACTTTTAGAATTTTTACGGGATGCTGACAAGGTGGAAATCGATGCCGTTCTACGCGCTGCTGATGAAAATTTGATTACCTGTTTTGTAAATGTGCTACCAACATCCTCGAAGATAAGATACCACTGAATTTGGCTGAATTTGATGACCTGCGAAAATACGAACATGTATTGAAGCTGCTAACAGATGATGGAATTTCTCCAGATATCAAAAGATGTATACTACGAAAGAGTTGCTTTCTCTCGGCGCTTATCAACCCAGTCCTAGCTCTGAAAAAAGTATAAAAGGAGTGTTGGTGTGAAAATAAATTCATTTGTTCTACGACCACCAAAGAGTAAAGTCATGAAAGTCCATTGCTGCAGATATTGCGAAAAGGCCTTTTCCAGATCAGACAACATGCACAGACATGAGAATGCTTACTGCCATATGAGGAAATCGGAAACATCGAGCAACATTACAAGATTAGAGAGAAAAATTTAGATACACTGCGAATCCTCTCTGATGCGGATCGATATGAAGCCAAGACTATGCTGAAGATGGCTAGTGATGATTTGATACAATGTATATGTGATTGTGCTTCAAACATCTTGATGGGCGCAGTACCTATAACCAAATCTGAGAGAGCTAAGTACGAAATAAGGAGAATTGCCTCACCAAAGACAGAACTATCTTATCGGAAAAGAAGACGGATCATACAGAAAGGAGGATTTTTAGGAAAGTTGATCAAACCCGTCATCAATGCTCTGTCCGATATCCTATAAAAGGGTCGTGCTCATAAGAAATTTGTTATTTGTAATCTGACCTTCGAAGAGAGCGGACAAAATGCAATCCAGCTGTGCACCAAAACACTGGTCAAGAGATTCGGACTCTGATGAATCGTCGGAACTATCAGAAGATATGGAATATGAAGAAGAAGACGAAGAAGAGGAACTTAAAGAAGACGTTTCTATGATGGGAGGTATCGTTCAAAGTGCCTTTGACAAATACCAAACGATTTTGACAATCTCATGAACAAATATATCGAAGATGGAATGAATAGTGAAGATGCAGTTGAAACAGCAAATAGAGCAATTCAAAAGAATGTTAGAGAAGCCATTATTGAGAAATACATTCATACCCTTGTGTACATTCGAAATTTTTGCAACGACGCAATTCACAAGAAAATTCAAGAAACTGCCAAGCGTCTTCGTGAAGAAGAGGATTTTGACTTTGAAGAATCCCAGAAATATGCCTTGGAAAAGCAAAGATTTCTGTTCGACAACCTCATGACAAACTACTCATTCCGAGTAGACGATGATGAAGAATACGAAGACGATTAGAAAAAAAAGTATAAAAGGAGTGTTGGTATAAAAATAAATTCATTTCCGTTTTGAACGTCGAAGAGTGAAGATGTCTGTGTCAACAACAGTGCTCAGATTCAAAGATGACTTACATATACAGAATACGAGAATGGCAGGAAGACAGCCTTATAGGCTATGCCATTTCCATGCCGTATACTAGCTTATGTTCATGTTTGTTGTAATGTTATTTTGTAATCAATGTACTAGTATACTGCAAAATAAAGATCTATCTATCTACAGATCTTCAAGAATGATGCTGGATTAAAGCTGACTTCCCAGGAACTGACCCAAGTGAATCGTGTGGTAAATGCAGCCAAGAGAAAAAATCTAGAAATGGATGCTGGTGGAATGAAACAAAGATGTGTGGATACTGGCCGATCAGTAAACAAAAGAAAAAAGACAGAAGAACTGACTCCCAATACAAACAGGAACGAAGTTACTACTGCGAACAAAGTTTCTACAGAAACAAATAAAGATGTTTCCATTAAGAACGAAGTTTCTACTGAAGACAAGAAAAAGATGCCAGCTCCCACAAAGAAAGAAGTTTCCACTAAGAACGAAGTTTCTACTGGAGTCAAGAAAAAGATGCCAGCTCCCATAAAGAATGAAGTTACCACTGAGAAAGAAGTTTCTACTGAAGTCAAGAAAAAGATGCCAGCTCCCATAAAGAATGAAGTTACCACTACGAATGAAGTTGCTACTGAAGCTAAGAAGGATGTTTCCACTCAAACCACAAATGAAGTTACTACTAAGAAGACTGAAGTTACTACCATGAAACAGCTAGAGAAAGAGGAACCCAAAGATGCCTGACAGGAAATTAAAGCAACCAACAAAGCCAAGTTATCAAATGAAAGAATGTGTTTTATCAAGAACCTAGCCATGCGATGGGAAGAAGCTCCAACCCACAAGAAGATGAAATGGTTAGCCCATGCAAGAAGAACTACAAAGAGAAATGCCTTGAGACATTGAATTGTATACTTGAATAAAAATGAAATGTTATATATATTGTTGTTTGTTTTTTATCTACTACCCCAACAGAAGTACCCGGATGTGAATTCCAACTAGTATCCTCAAATAATATAATGTCAGGTATTCTCGAATACCGAGATGAGGCTAAGAGTCGTAGTAAATTATGCCTCATTGAGGGATTTTTAATGGTCCCCATAACCTCAAAATTCAATGAGGCTATGAGGGATAATAGGATGAGGACTCATTGAGGGCTTTTACATAGCCCTCATGGCCTCATACGACCAAAAAGGGATTCTCCAAAAGGTATCCTCGATAGGTATCCTCGAATAATACAATACCAGGCCATGGGTATCCTCAAATACCGAGATGAGGCTAAGAGTCGTAGTAAATTATACCTCATTGAGGGGTTTTTAATGGTCCTCATAGCCTCAAAATTCAATGAGGCTATGAGGGATAATAAATGAGGACTCATTGAGGGCTTTTACATAGCCCTCATGGCCTCATACGACAAAAAAGGGATTCCACAGTCACAGGCGTTTTCCAAAATGGGATTCCATAGGATATACCTGTTAAATACTGAAATGAGGCTAAGAGTCGTAGTAAATTATACCTCATTGAGGGATTTATCATTGTCCTCATAACCTCAAAATTCAATGAGGCTATGAGGGAAATAAATAAGGCCTCAATGAGGGCTTTTACATAGCCTTCATGGCCTCATACGACAAAAAAAGGATTCTATAGCCACAGGTGTTTCCCCAAAATGGGATTCCATGGGATATGGCCATTGGATATAGTCTTTTATTATATAGAAGGGAGATAACTCTGTATACAGATTATGGGAAATCAAGCAATCTGATTGGTTAGTTATAATTTAGATATATGAGACAACAAGTGTACTTGGAATAGGGTCAGAACTAACAAGAATAGACCAGAAATAGCTAAATATAGTAATAATAAGCAAAGCTGTTCCAAATAATAGGCTCTTCTACGCTACTGGAGTATACTCTAGAATAAAGGAACATGGTCAGGTAGACGTAAACTATTGCGTATATAGATAGAAGCAGAGAATTCTGAAAGACTTCGAAATAGTAAAAGTTGGGGTGGATTTTGGTGATTTGGAAGGATTGTCGGGTTGTTTGTGGTAATTAGATTTACTCTTCTACAAAGGAACACACCCTCCGAACATACCCCGTCTTATTGCAGAAAAATTGGGTAACATAGCAATCGCGTGCTACCATAGAAACCAAGATGGCGGCCTCCAGTATACAAAATGGACGACGGAAACACGTGTCACCCTAACAACACGCGCTGCGCATGCGCACTCACACCACGTATCACTATGGAGATGACGTCACAACATGGCCGCTCACGCGGGTTACCATGACAACACAACATGGCGGCACTGGGTCACGTGACTATGACGTCACATGAGATCCCCCGATGAGATCCCCCAAACAAGGCCCCAAACGTGCGAGACATACTACTCATATCCATATCAGCAAAGTTAATAAAGGCCCTTAACTAAGCATAAATGTATCTGGAGAGTGGATTGTCACTAAAATACACGTAGAGTGGCATTTCAACACAAACTTTACATTCATTTTTATCGAATCGGTGAATGTTGGGTTGATATTTTAATACAGGTTCTTCACTCAGTGGCGGCTCCAGAATTTCAATTTAAAGCGGGGCGGGGGAGGGGCTAAGTAAGATATGGGGAATGGGAGGGGGTTCAAGGTCGAGATGCCGAAGGCATGTCCCAAAAGCCACAGGCCTTAGCTGGAGGAGGGTATGGGGGGGGGGGGGGGTGCCCCCTTGCTTGTGCGAGGATCGGGGGGGGGGAGGGTCTCCCCCATGAAAAATTTTCGTATTTGGACGCCCTGGGATCGATATCTGAGCATTTCTACAACACCTGACATGATGTGTAGTCTTGTGTGCCGTTTGCGGTGTGAAATTGGGTGGGAAAACCACTGTCAGATAGCAATTTGAAGATTAATTTGGAGGAAGGCGAAGGAAAAGGGGGGGGGGGGCAGGCACCCTAGCCCCCCCCCCCCCCCCCCCCCCAGCGCAGCCACTGTCTTTTACCGAACATTTGAATTCCTACTTCTTTCATTTGTATATTTTCTTTCAACTTGGAAGAACAAATGGCAGCACGTTTTGTAAACTTCTACTCTACGGGTGTGTGGGCAATGGGTTGGGCGGGAGGGGTGCGAGAAAATTACCCGCAGCATTTAAAACAAGTGTAACCAAGGGATGCAGTTGAAATCACTATAATAGCCATGGACCTTATTTTCAGATGCATCATGTGAGGACGTGATACCACACCTGGAATTTGGAAATAAACATTGAAAATCATGTTACCTGTACTTGGGAAATTAGACCGGGATTTTCATTCATCGCTGCCGACACTTATAACGTTTTTATTTTAAAGTGAGAGTTGTGTCCTTTTGTCATACCGCATCAGTTATACGGAAAGTCCAGTCCGATACGTCCATCGCCTGTGGGTAAGGCCTACCCCCCCCCCCCCCCAAAAAAAAAAGAAGATAAAATCAGGTGTAACTTTTGAACTAATTGCAGCGCAGTAGTGTGGTTGGTGGCAAAATGTCGGGTATCGGCCGTAGTTTACGATACACTATACTGAGATGCTATGCAGAACTCAGAAAATTAACATTTGAGATCAAAACATGCATAATCGACGCGTCTCTCGCGCATTAAAACGCGTCGAATGCGGTTGTTTGGCGGTGACATGCACTCATTTTTGTTCAAGTCGATCACAAAATCTCTCGAAAAAATATTGGGACAGAAATGGGAAAAATCTGGGCATTTTAGCGTACACAACAGCACAATTTCTACTCCCTACTGAAAAACGTATTTTTTCTACTCTATTTGATCCGGCATTTTAAAATGGCTGAAGCTGATGGCAGATGTCTAGGTGAATAGGTGAATAGTGGGCTGCGCAGGAGATTAGGTTCGCATCCCACCCGCGGCAACCGCGTTGTGTCCTTGTGCAAGACACTTCATCCCCATTGCCCGCGTGGCGGCACGGTGGCGTTGTGTACTAATGTGTACTGCAGGTCGATGGTGCACCTGTCGTCAGCCAATGCCAACTCTGCTTTGTGTGGAGTTGGTATGTTAGGGAGCTGACAGTTGCGCGCCGTTGCTCGGTGGGTCTCTCCTTTACTCCGGCTTCCTCCACCCGTAAAACTGTCATGGTCACGATTAGCCATTGTGCAGAAATATATACCTTAAACACCAATAAATAAATAAATAAGTATATAATTATAGAAATCGAAACGCTATAACTCTCATTTTTTCCAGAGTATTGACAAAACGCAAGGAAGCATATTTAGGATGCGTGAAAAGTTTTCTTCTGAATCGTTATAACGACATTGTAAGTCGTTATAACGACTGACATGCGTCGTTATAACGACTAAAAAACAGTTCACACATGTCCTAAATGTGCGTCTGTAAAAACCCACTTTGTGCAACTTAATACGTCCATCCCACATGCATATTCTGATAAAGCGACAGATAATTCACTTTAATTATTAACCCTTTGAACCCTGGTGGTATCTTCCACGTCAATTCAATGCAAGCAATTGGAAAAGTCAATATGCATTATTTGGCCGTTGACCAATTAATACCAATTAATATTAAAAATATTGACTGGTCTATCGCACATATGCTCTTAGCACCCATCCTACTTTATGAAATTATGACGTACCTGTAGCATGTTCGTGGACCGGAAAAGTGCTCTCTCGATTTCAAGGGGTTAAATTCATTGACGCATTTATTCCGTTGACTATCGTTGACTCACCGTTCAATTTTTTGCGCGCAGGAGAGAATGTCTGGTATCGCGAGTTTGTTATCTCAAGTTAACACACTGTTCCCTGATGTCAAAATGGCAAAGTTTTCAGCAGCAAATAATTTCCACAATGCAGTTTGATATTGAACCAAATATACCTTGTTTGTCAGAGCTCAGTGAGCCTTGTCAAACACGATATAATTGGTTAATTTCACAATTAAACAAGAGAAAAACAGAGTGATTCTGTTGCACTACCTTCGCGTAAGGGGTTAACAGTGTGCTCCATATCTCGACATTGCATTACAATGTTTTGCCCGTCCCACATAGTGATAACGTCTACAAAGTTCATTATTGTTATCTTTCTTTCACGCGATTTGAAGGAGTAAAGAACAGAGAATACATCGTAGTTTGTGCTGTCGTAGTAAAGTAATATAGTCCACCATGAACATAATCGGATCAACGATTGTCATCCTTTTCTGTGAGTAAAATACCATTATGTGAAACTATTCTGCAGAATATCATATCTTTATCAGACCTGGCATTTTCAGAAGAGCGATTTATTCGCTTGCCTACTGCTCGCCTTAAAAAAATAAGGAGGCAGAAGGAGGGCAAAAATTAAGCCTCCTTTTTTCTGTGAGTAAAATGCCATTATTTGAAACTATTCTGCAGAATATCATATCTTTATCCTGCCTGTCATTTTCAGGACAGCGATTTATTCGCTTGCCCACCGCTCGCCTTAAACAAATTAAGGTGGCAGAAGCAGAGCGAAAATTAGCCCTCCTGGCCTTAGAAAATAATGATTACCATAACAGCCTATTCCTACACTCTAAATCGGTTGGGTTAAAAATCAACCCAAATCGACTGGGTTGAGTGAATATGAACCCAATTTGGGTTCATATTCACTCAACCCAGTCGATTTGGGTTGATTTTTAACCCAACCGATTTTAGAGTGTACAACCCACATCATTTTTCAGATCTCTGCTGTGTTAGTGGTCTCTGTAAGACAGCAACACTGCCCCTCCCACAGCTCCAGGCCTTGTTGAGGCCCAGAGGTGTGGGAGGAGCATTGTAGCCGTCCGTCTCAGAGAGACTACCTTGTTAGCAACATCAAATAAAATGTACAAAGCCCACTAGGCTGAATTCATTAATAGTAAAACTTTATTTTGCAACTTGTAGCTTTTGTAAGCTTGAGGAGAGGTAATCGCTCCCCAAGGCCATTTGAGAGGAGCGGTTTTTACCACTCCTGCTTTTTAAGAGTGCCAGGCCTACTTCATTTTAACCTATTGAAAATCAGATTATTTTTCTCGATAATTGCTGATACATGTACACAGCCAAGGGCGTAACTATAGGGGGGGGGGGTGGGTGTAGTGGACATTTCCATCTGCTCCGGAGTCACAGATATCAATTCGCTCTTGCTGGTATTGCTATGCAAAAGTGAAATAATAGCTTTGCTTCTTGGTCTCACGTCATACACGTAATCGATCGCATGCAACTGTTTCGGGATGCTGGAGTCTCAGACTCCCAGCATCATCAATTATGAGTCTGGTACGTCAGGCCTCGCATTCTTTAGGAGTGCAGTAGTGTTGCACGCAGCGCGCGTTGCTAGGGTGATATGTGTTTCCGTCGTCCATTTTGTATACTGGAGGCCGTCATCTTGGTTTCTATGGTAGCACGTGATTGCTATGTTACCAATGACTTCTAACAAGACAGGGGTATGTTCGTGGGTGTGTTCCTTTGTAGAAGAGTAAATCTGATTACCACAAACAACCCGACAATCCCTCCAAATCACCAAAATCACCGAAATTGACTTTATTTGATACGGATTTCCCATGTTATTGGTTTTATTGACTTAGCACGTAGTGCCATAGTACTAAGGGGGTATAAGGGGTGCGTTCGATTGAGCAGGAGTAATGTTCTGGCTTTGAATTCGCCCAGATTCCCTTTTTGGATCCCTATCCCATGACGTGTTTTTCCCCTATTAAGAATAGCACGTAGTGCTATAGGACAAATTTACCCAGAATTCTCTGCTTCTATCTATATATGCAATAGCTTTCGTCTATCTGGCCATGTTCCTTTGTTCTGGAGTATACTCCAGTAACGTAGAAGAGCCTATTAGTTGGAAAAGTTTGCCTTATTATTACTATATTTAGCTATTCTAGGCTATTCTTGTTAGTTCTGACCCTATTCCAAGTACTCTTGTTGTTTCATTTATATAACTAACCAATCAGATTGCTTGATTTCCCATAATCTGTATGCAGAGTTATCTCCCTTCTGTATAATAAAAGAGTATATCCAATGGCCATATCCCATGGAATCCCATTTTTTGAGAAACACCCGTGGCTATGGGATCCCTTTTTTGTTGTATGAGGCCATGAGGGCTATGTAAAAGCCCTCAATGAGTCCTCATTTATTATCCCTCATACCCTCATTGAATTTTGAGGTTATGAGGACCTTGAAAAAGCCCTCAATGAGGTATAATTTACTACGACTCTTAGCCTCATTTCAGTATTTAACAGGTACATCCTATGGAATCCCATTTTGGAAAACGCCTGTGACTGTGGAATCCCTTTTTTGTCGCATGAGGCCATGAGGGCTATGTAAAAGCCCTCAATGAGTCCTCATTTATTATGCCTCATAGCCTCATTGAATTTTGAGGTTATGAGGACCATTAAAAATCCCTCAATGAGGTATAATTTACTACGACTCTTAGCCTCATTTCAGTATTTGAGGATACCTATGGCCTGGTATTGTATTATTCGAGGATACCTATCGAGGATACCTTTTGGAGAATCCCTTTTTTGTCGTATGAGGCCATGAGGGCTATGTAAAAGCCCTCAATGAGTCCTCATTTATTATCCCTCATATCCTCAATGAATTTTGAGGTTATGAGGACCATTAAAAATCCCTCAATGAAGTGTAATTTACTACGACTCTTAGCCTCATTTCAGTATTTAACAGCCATATCCCCAGGCACCCCAATTTCGGCACCCCTTTTTGGAAAACATGGCCTTCGGCACCCCTTTTTGTCGTATGAGGCCATGGGGACCATGAGTAATCCCTCAATGAGGTCTAATGTAGTCTTACCAACCGCTTCCATCTTGTCGCGAAAATTCCAGGGCCACTACTGGTCTATGGTCTATCTGTCCTATCACAACAGTCTTGTTCCATTGCGGCCTTGTACCAGTACTATTGACCAAACTACCGTCCATTAAAATTGACTTGTATCACTACTTCCTAGCTATACCTATCTCAGTCTCGACTATGACATTGATTACGGTTGAATCAGATTTCCCCTGTATACATATAAGGCATGCAGGCCGAGTTCTTAACGCTCTGGGAAAATCGAATTGTGGAAAGACTAATCTGTTGATGAATCTGTTGTCCCGACCCGACTGGTTGGATTACGACAGATTGTTCGTGTTTGGCAAGAGCTTGTTTCAACACGAATACAGATTGCTTCGAGAGTGCATGGATCGTAGATTGCCCAAGGGCGTCATAGCCAGAATCTTTGACAGTAGGGAGGAATTCAACAAAAGTGAAGCTCCTCTTTCGACCAATTTGCAACTGATGAAGAGAAATGCATCTTCGAACGTCGAGTGTCGATTTTATGAGAACGCTAGCGACGTTCCGGATCCTAGAGAATTGAAATCGGAAGATAAGAATCTCATGATTTTCGACGATCTGCTTTTGGAGAGACAGAACCGATGCGAATCGTATTACGTTAGGGGTCGACACAGCAACGTGGACTGTTTCTACCTGTCGCAGAATTATTTTCGATTGCCCAGACAGACGATAAGGGAGAATGCTAATTTTCTATGTCTCTTTCGCCAAGGTCTCAAGAATCTCAAGCACATCTACGGCGATCACGTCGCAAACGACATGAGCGTGGAGGAATTCAGGAGATTCTGCAAGAGGGTTTGGGATGGAGGACTTTACAATTTCGTCGTGATTGATTTGACTAGTGAATTTAATCGCGGAAAATATCGGCGTGGATTCGACAAGTTTTATGTTTCTGATGATAATAAGATAGAGCGTGAAAATAAAAAAAATTTAGAAAATGATAAATCTTCAAATAATTAGTTTTGAAAAAATAAAAATTAAAATATAATGTTCGAAACAAGGAGAATTGTTAGAGCGGATAGCCGAGAATACGGCTGCAAAACAATCCATTCAAATCGTGGTGAGTGGCGATTCGACTCGATTCGCTACGAAATTCGAACCTTCCATCGAATTGAATAGAGAGAAAAGATACGAGATGGCGTTGGTGAATCTGGAGACTTATTATTCCTTTCCCAACGTCACGGAAAAGAATAACTCGTTCAAGTATTCCGACGGAGTGGATTGGTTGGAGATTCGAATTCCCAAAGGAAGTTACGACATAGACGATTTGAACAATTACATTCAGACGCGAATGAAGACGGATGGAAAGGGAAGCAACAAGATCAGACTCGCTCCCAATCCTAATACCTTACAGACGATGTTGGATTTGGAAGATAATTTTCGAGTGGATTTCAACACGGACGATTCTATAGGCAAGATGCTGGGATTCGATCGAAAGAAGTATCGAGGCCACGCGGCATCTGAAAATACGGTCGACATTCTCGCAGTCAATAGCATTCTGGTGAACGTGGATGTGATTGCTGGAAGCTACGTGAATGGTAGCACTCAACCGTCGATCTATTCCTTCTTTCCAAACGTGTCGCCGGGTTATAAGATTGTGGAGCGACCTCGAAATTTAGTTTATCTACCAGTGATTTTAGACACGTTGTATAGTCTCAAAACCACGTTGACGGATCAAAATGGTGAACTGTTAGATCTTCGCGGAGAGAGGGTGATGATACGATTTCACATAAGAGAAATATAAAAGCAAAAAAAAAAATATTGTGTATAATATATATAAATAACAAAAAATAAATAAACACAATATTAATTTTACAAAAATTATTTAATATAAATAATTATCATTAAACAAGAAAACAATTGAAGAAAATATATTTTAAAAAAGAATTATGACAGAATACTTGAAAAAAAAACGTGAACATATCCGCAGGACAGAGGAAGAAACTTGAGAGAGCGTTAAGAACTCGAGGCGAGGCGGTGAAATTCAAATTCACTCACGAAGATCTGACAGAGGCGGTCAGGATTCGATCGCCTGGACCAAAAGTCAAATCAAAAAGATGGAGAAAGCGATTCGTGATGGAAGAGGGTTGACGGTGAGATTGAGTCCCGCTCAATTGAGATACAATTTGAGAATGAAAGGTGGTTTCATACCGCTATTGGCAGGAATCGCCGCAAAAGCATTACCCTTCGCCGCAAAGGCACTACCCTTTCTCGGAAAGACTCTCGGCGTGGGAGCTCTCACGGGACTCGCGAGTTCGGCAGTTGAGAAATTAATGGGTGGCAGCGGACTGTTTTTGAAGAAGGGAGGAGCCGTGTGTCGCGTTCACATAGACGACAGCGGTAAAGGATTGTATCTACAACCCGTTAGAGGTGACAACTCTTTGAGTGGAAACGGTCTCTATCTGAAGAGTGGACAGAACGTTGAGCGACTCGGCAAGGGTTTGTTGTTTGGTGAGAATTCACCATTTAAGAATATACCGATTTTGAATATGTTTTTATAATATAAAATTATATAATTATATAAAATATAAATCATAGAAAGTATAAAATAATATATAAAATGAATAAAAAGGTGGAGAAACAATTAGACGATAATGATGAATATCGCGAGATAGAGTGCGAAAAAGATGTGGAAAAACGATTAGACGCTAATGATGGATATCTAAGGAAAGAACTGATAAAAGAGTTAAATAAAGATTGGGATATGCGGATGAAATTTAGAAGAATGAGACGTTTTCCACCGTCACCACTATCTTCTGAAGAGAACGGTAATGATGCGAGTGTTACCAAGAGATGCACACCATTCGTTCATAATTATGATTCAGATAAACAAATGTGTTGTTATAAAAAACGTAGCATATCACAAAAAAAAAAAAGAAGAATCAACGCTGAAATTTAAGAGAAAAGGAAACGTTATTATATTATATGGGTAATAGTGAAGAAGGAAAAAAAAAAAGTAATGAGATCTAAAGATGATCTCATTACATTTTTTTTCCTTCTTCTTCGCTAAAAAAAATCAATCTCTCTATTGTTTATATTTCCAAGTCCGTTATTAGCATGTTGACACTCGTGTTTTCTCCTTTTTCGAAAATGTGTTGAATGTTTATCTTTACTCTTTTGAGTTTTTTTACATCGGTGAACGCGCTCTCACCACCCGATTTGTCCACGAGTTCGAGTGTGATTTTTGGATATATGTAACTTCCATAGAACAACGTCAGATCGTCCTTGTCGAATTCTTTATCTTTAGCGATGATGATTTTCTGCAGATCGCTTTGGTACTCGTAAAACAAATCGAGCATGGCTTCATCCAATTTCAAAGACATCTTATATCTATCGTATTTATACTCTAAGTCCTTCATCTCGACCTCGTTCAATTCGATGGGATCGTGTTGTTGTAATCTATAGATTTTAAAACCTAATTTCTTATTCGTTTCGACTCGTTTCAATTTCAATTCGCATCTTTTAGGTGTTGCTGTCATGATCGATTATTTGTTGGTTTTTTTTTTTGTTTTATGAATTCTTGCAATAATGTATATTTTAAATTTTGTATTTTAATAATTTGTTTAAAAAGGTTTTTTTTTTTTTTTTACTCTTTATATATATATAAAAAAAAAGTTTTTTAATTTTAATTTTCTTTAATGTGAAAAATTTTTTGTAAAAAGTAATGAGATCATCTTAAGATCTCATTACTTTTTTTCCTTCTTCTTCACTAAAAATCAATCTCTCTATTGTTTATATTTCCAAGTCCGTTATTAGCATGTTGACATTCGTCTTTTTTCCATTTACGAAAATGTCTTGAATGTTTATCTTTACTCTTTTGAGTTTTTTTACATCGGTGAACGCACTCTCACCACCCGATTTGTCCATGAGTTCCAGTGAGATTATTGGATATATGTATTTTCTATAGAACAACGTCAAATCGTCCTTGTCGAATTTTCTGTCTTCGGCGATGATGATATTATTCACCAGCTCGCTTTGGTACTCGTAAAACAAATCAAGCATGGCTTCATCCAATTTCAAACACATCTGATATTTGTTGTAGTAGCGCTCTAAGCTCACCATCTCAACCTCGTTCAATTCGATGGGATCATGTTGTTCTAATGTATAGATATTAAAACCTGATTGCTTACACACTTTGACTTGTTTCAATTCCAATTCGCATCTTTTAGGTGTTGTTGTCATGATCGATTATTTGGGGTTTTTTTGTTTTATGAATTGTTGCAAATAATGTATATTTTAAATTTTGTATTTAAATAATAATTTGTTTAAAAAAGTTTGTTTTTCTCTTTATATATATAAATAAAAAGTTAAATTTTAACATCCTTTTTTTTCTCGTATTAATTCAATTTTTTTTTTTCACGTTAAGAACATAAAATTGATTAATTCTTTTTGAAGGAATTAAAACATATATAAACAATTTTTAAAACTTTTTAACAAATTATTAAATACAAAATTCGAAAAAAAAAAAATATTCTTACAAACTCAATTTTGAAGTAAAAACAATGATCAAGTCCAAACATCCGAATTATAGTTTAGAACGTTTAAAAATTGGCCTTCGCGTCTTGCTCAAAAACCCAAAGATTTAGCTGCTGTGGGTTTCATTTATGTGGGTAAAAGTGATAGAGTTAAATGTTTTTGTTGCAACATACATTTAATGAATTGGGAACCTCACAACAGACCTTTGGTAGAACACATAAATAATACCAAAGGTCGTTGCGATTATTTGAAGAAGATCCAGTCATTGGGATTGATTAAAATTGAAAATGAAGAATGGGAAAGAAATAAAAACGAGAGTTTATTAAGGGGTATTTTACAATCTGGATACACGAAGGAACAATTGTACAATACATTGAATTACGCAAACAAGACGTTATCTCAATTCTTGACTTTAGAAGATTTGGTTCGATTCATGAAAGAAGCAGACGAGTTATCATCTGTTGAGAAGGAGTCTGGTAATATGAACATGTGTCTGCTTTGCGAAAACAAATCTGCAAACGTTTTGTTTCTACCGTGTGCACATTTGTGTTATTGTAAGGAATGTTATTCTAGAACTAAATCAAAAAAAATTAAAGTCATACAGAAATATTTGCGAAACGATGGAAAGGCAAACGAAATGCCGATAGCAACGACGTCAAAAAATGCATCGGTTGTGAAAAATGAGAAGAAGAAGAAAAAGATAGTAAAAGGAATCGAAATGCTGACGTCGAAAAAAAACAAAAACGTTTTGATTGTGAAAAATAAGAAGACGACTAAACGAAAAGCCATTGAAGAACTTCAAGTTTCAAAAGAAAAGAAAAGAAAAACTAAAATGAAAATGAGTGATGCACTTCAGAGATATATCGAGCGAAATTCGATGAGCAATAAATGAAGGGAAAGGAAAAGAATATCTAGCAAGACTCGCCACAGAACTATTTCAATCGAAGTCTGTAGAATGGGAGAGTGCGATCAAAGGCATTTTTAAAACTTTCGACGTGGTTCCCTCGTTGAAGAAAATCGATCCAAAATTGTTCATGGAACAGGTGAAGAAAAAAGTATTGGATTTGTTTCGCAAATACATGAACATGGGACTAAAAATTAAGATGATACTCCATTGCATGATGAATAAAATCGACGTGAATTCCAGCGAGAGCATCATGAAAAATGCATATTTCAGATCTAACGTCGAACCCGTATTTCGAGGTTCAGATTTATCAGACGTTTTCGAAAAGATGAAAGACAAGATGTTGACGTCTCTTGCGAATTATCAACATGAAGGTAGTAATTGGACGTTCGATGAGGTGTTGAAACTCGAAATTCACATAACTGAAAACGATTCGTTGAAAGGGTCTTCCTACGTGAAATTACCGTATTTCTTAAAAAAATGCTGTGATCAACGTGAGAAATAAAGATGATCAGTGTTTTAAATGGGCAGTCACCTCCGCTTTATACCCTGTCAAAATGAACCCCGATAGAGTTTCTCGTTACAAGGAGACTTCTAAAAATCTTGATTGGACCGGAGTGACTTTTCCAACAGAGTTAAAACACATCGAACGTTTCGAGGCTCAAAATCCCACCGTAGCAGTGAATGTCTTGGGATATGACGATGAAAAACGAACGATCTATCCTCTCAGACAGACTTCGTATCTCGAAAGAGAAAAGACGATTATTTTATTATTGATTTCGAATAGTGACAATCGTCATTATTGTTGGGTTAAACATCCGAGCCAATTGCTGTTGAGACAAAATAATAAACATGAACATAAGGTATGTTTATGTTGCAACTGCATGAACATGTTTATATTGGTATCGACATGAATGGTGAGAATTTATTCGGACTCAGTCACGATCCCGAATTCGATTCCAGTGCAGTCAGCAGAAAGTATGTGGACGACAACTTGGTCTGGAGAAAGGGTGACATCATGGAAGGTAAACTAGACATGGGTGGACACACGCTCATGAATCTACCGGATCCCATGAACATGACGGATGCCTGCACCCTGATTTCGGTGGTGGAGAAAGTCAAATATGCTAGACAATTGATCACCGTGTGGGCCGAGGAGGCCGGCACCTTAGATGAGGGAAAAGATGAGTGATCTTTCGGAAATGGAGGTAGCGGATCGAAACATGGTCAGGTGGGATATCCCATGCTGCTGGGGGATGAAATCCTTCGAATGAGTCTGGCTTCCTCAGATTTGAATAACAGAGCGGTCGTCAATCTTATGGTGAATGGAGTAGAGAGCGATAAGAGATACAGCGTCGAAAAGACTGAGAATCATCATGCGAATGTTAGCACGTACGGCATGCCTCTCAAAGTGAACGCTGGAGACAGGATTAATTTCGTTACGAAAACCAATAATCCCGAAGCCGCCACTTCCGAGGTGAGTCTACTGATCGAACTAGTTCCTTTGAACAAACAGTGAACGCATGGAAAATAATGAATTAAAAAAAAAAAAAATAATGTATTTATTAAAAACAAAAAAAAAAGTATTGAAATTTAGAAAGATGTTTAATCTCTCTAGATCACATTACTTCATTTATTTTTTTTTTGTTTTTTTTTTTTTGTTTTTAATAATTACACATTACTTTTTTTATTTTTTTCACACACGTCTCTCATCGAATGATCGACATCTTATTTCCATCCAATCCAAATTGTAATTCTCTGTCTGACAGGACCAGGGCGAAGGCTTCGGTTTTTCTCGGCACGTTCCTATCGAATTGCATCTTGATCTGAATGTCTAAGACGCTACTCTTGAGTCGTTCACTCTGTTTACTGATGTCGAATACGAACATGGGATACATCGACTTGTATTCACCGGGAGATATGTTAGGGTTGCTCATCAATTCGTCTAGACCATGATACTTCTTTCTAAAATCAGCGGCATCGCCGTACAGTCTGCAGAAATCGTTCTTGTCGAACGACGTGTTGTAATCGATTGCTGGATATCTCGTGGCGTTCAGAAACACTTGCATGTTTCTCAAATGGCAGTGATCGAACAGCGATGCATTCTTTTCCTGAGACCCGTCCCTATCGGTCTGAAACGCAACCACGATGAAATGCAGTCTCTCGTAAGTGGATTTCACCATCAATCTCCAATCGATTTGATTCGTGGAGAGAGGAATGCTAGCCGTGTCGCACTGTCTCATTCTAAATCCCACGGGTAATTTACTCTTGGATTCGATGATCTTGTAGAGATGCGCTTTTTCCACGATTGAAGGCTCCACGTGCAGAACGAACCACGATATCTTGTGTAGAGTTATCTTACACGCATTGGTCGCAGTGAGTCTCACTATTGCATCATCGTCTCCTTTTCGAATCAACGTAAGATTGTGTTTGAATCCGTACATGATCTTGTTGTAATCATCTGCAAATCCGAAGATGTGTTTCAAAGGTATCCTGAACGAAAACGTTCCTTTAGGTCTGGACGTCTTGACGACGTAGTCAAATATCAAGGCGGCGCCGGTGCTAGCAGGGCCGACGGTAGTCCAAACTTGGACCCACAGTCCATAATATAATTTTTGGCGTTGGTACGGCCTGTAGGTCCAACGCTCTCGATACCTGTGCTGTACTATACGACCTGCAAACAATTTACTTGCAGGTCTGTCTCGCCTCGTGGGAACAATATGGCATATCCAGAAGCTTTTTGTTATTATGTGACCGAAAGAAGGATAATTGTAAAAAACAAAAACCTCTATGTCGGAAGCACTTGGTCACCGTATTGTTCAGAAACGAAAGATTCATATCATCGAAGAGGTTCGAGAAAATGTAGTTGGCAGCCATATTTTGTATTTTTAAACATAATGACGTCACTCCTTCCTAGGTTTCAACCAGGGATTCCCTGATTGCAACCAATCGCTTAAGGAAGGAATGATGTCATTATGTTTAAAAATACAAAACATGGCTGACAACTTCATTTTCTCGAACCACTTCGATGATATGAATCTTTCGTTTCTGAACAATACGGTGACCAAGCGCTTCCGACATAGAGGTTTTTGTTTTTTACAATTATCCTTCTTTCGGTCACATAATAACAAAAAGCTTCTGGATATGCCATATTGTTCCCACGAGGCGAGATAGACCTGCAAGTAAATCGTTTGCAGGTCGTATAGTACAGCACAGGTATCGAGAGCGTTGGACCTACAGGCCGTACCAACACCAAAAATTATATAACGGACTGTGGGTCCAGGTTTGGACTAGGCCGACGGTGTCTTTCACCCACAACTGATTAAGTCCTCTGGATTTCGAAAAATCATCAGGATACGTCAAGAGTCCGAACACCGTGGTGAAACACAGATACTATCTCTTGTCCGGATAGCATGTATTTTATATTACTGAATAGATGCATGATGCCATTATTGGCTAGAGTAACTGTGTCGTCGTCGGCGTAGTCGCTCCCATCTTCCTTGGTGAGACGTCCCTGCACCACTATGTAACTCTCGCTAGGATGTATGAATAGATCTTGAGTTTTGACATTGATTCTTATCTCTCCCGCATTGTTCAAACTCATTCCGGTTACCGGTTCATATTCGTGAACCTCATATTCTTGAATACTTTCATCTTTCACTATGCTTTGTGCTATATCTAGTATATTTGTCATTTTTAAAGGATTTTTGTTTTTTTGTTTATTAATTAGCTTGCTTTTTTTTATCTAAAAATAGTTTTTAATTATTTTTTATTATTATTTTTCTCTCTTATATATATATATGTGTGAAAACAAGAAAATGTTAAAGAGAGTAAATAAAAGAAATTTGTTTTCTTATCAAAACTTTGTCTTCTGTAATTGTTTTCGTAAAACTTTCCGATGATCTCTTCTCCATCCAAAGCTTCGATTTCATAAGTCAACGGATCGGTGTGAAATATTTTGATTATCACGAAGATTTCCGAGGTCCATTGAGGAGTATAACCCTTTTCGAAGTGCTTCTTATAAGCGTAGATTCTCACTCGATCACCGACCGCAAATTTCGGCGTTCTAGACTTCTTCCTAATCTTAGATCTTTCAGGATATAGATTTGCGTAGACCCGTTTTTCATTTCGAGGATCGCTAGCTTCCACAGGAGTCATCTTGATCGATCTGTGTCGCGTGTTGTTGTAATCTTTGACCAGACCGTTCAGAGCATATATGTATTTCTTGGTCGAATTCGCCATGAAGTATCTGTGCATCTTTTCCTTCATTGTTCGATTCCAACGTTCCACCACGCTGGCTTTCTCTTCGTTTTCAATCGAGTAGAGGTCGATCAAACGATGAACGTGCTTGTTGTAGAAATCCTTTCCCTTATCCACCCACAATTTACTCGGTTTTCGAGAAGACGAGTCGAACACTCTCTTCAGAGCCTCGGCGACGCAAGGTCCCGATTTATTCTTCAAAGCTCTGATCCAACCGTATTTGGAAAACAAAACACGTCGATGACCGTCAATAGATATTTGACGCCCTCGTTCCACCTCGAAAATGATCTCATGTCGACCAAGTCGGCAGACCAAATATCATCCAAACCCTTCATGAACACCCTTCTCTTTCGAAATTTATGCACGATGGGTTTGTGTAACTCCTCAGCCAATTCGCTCATCAATAATCGTTTCTTCTTCTTTTCCAATGCGCCTTTTTTTTTGAACGCCCTATCCGAATCGACGTTTCGCACCGATCAGATTGCCGACTAGCGAACATTCTATCTTCTCTCTCCTGGTCGGTTTCGATATGCCTCTCAATTTCTCCAACATGTTTTTATCGCAGACGTCGTTGCGAGTCTTGGTGTTGGGATGTCTGGCGTAGCACAGATCGTGATCATACGCGCCCGCGTCCACCCTATTCACAGGTTTGCTCCAAGATTTGGGAGTCAGATCGGCGTTGAGTCTCTTGTTCAATTTCGTTCCGGGTCCTGTGAAACTGTGACCAGGCAGATGCATTTCGAAAGGTAGATTATTGATCATTTTATTCACGATGCCTTTGCCTTTGCTCGCGTTCTTTTTTTTGACGAATCGAGTCTTGATAGAACCACACACGTCGCAAATTCCGCAAAGCATCTGTCTGTCGTTTTTAGTTCGTACTTCTCGAGAATTACTTGTCTCGGTAACTCTCTTACACTTTATGCAATACATTTTTAAGAGTTATTTAAATTAATTTCGTTTTTATTTTATATATAAATTTAATAATTAATTAATTCTGTTCTTATTATATATAATTTTTTTTTTTCAATCGCTGCTGTTGAGTACTATCATCTTACTGAATTCCTCCCTGGCCTCTTTCCTCCCCTTTTCCACGAGAGAATCCTTCATCTCTTCTTTGATGATCTGATGAGTCTTGATTCTCACGGCTTCTTTCATGGTATCGTATTTCGTTTTCTCGCTCAATATCGCGAAGTATTCTCCGTCCGATATCCTACCGTCTTTCAACGCCATAGAGATCATTTCCGATATCGTGTCGATCTTGGAGTCAGCCAAGACGCGAATCTTGTCGTGTTTCCTCGCCTTCAGATATAATTTCCTACTCAAAAAGTTTCCGAGCGTGCTAAACAATCCGGCGGCGAGAGCCACTCCTTCTATGGTTAACACGATCGGAATACCGACCGCGGTCGACAACAATCCGATGCCTGCCGCGTGTAAACCCATGGAAATCGTGATGAGTGTCGTGTCGATCGCGTTGACGAATTTCACGAAACGCAAATACTTCTTCTTGAGAGAATGACGAGAATCTCTCTCTCGAGTTAGATACTCTTGGATTCTACTGATTTGATCAATGCGATACCTCTCTCCTCTTTCTTTTTCTTCTAGCGACGGTGCCGTTGGCAAAACGCTGATTGGATTCTCATCCTCGTCGTTCACTAACGTCGGATACAATTTATTTCTGGTTCTCATTTTTGTGTTTTTTTTTTTTTCTAATATTAGATAAAAAATTTATGTGTGTATTTATTTTATTTTCTATTCTCCCTTATTTTATATCAACGAGAAAACTTAGACGTATGCTTCATTGAACAATAATTTCATGACGCATCCCTTGTCTTCTAAAGTCAGACTTTTACGCGCCAATTTCAGTTCTTCCAAAACTGTGGGCTTGCTTTGATCCTTACAGAAGAGTAATCTCTTCCAAAACGCGATCACTTCGTTGATTTGAATGCGTTCGAACGCCGGTTCGAAATACTTGACGACCATATCTCCCCTTTCCATCGACAGACACGAATGATTTTCGTGATCAAAGTCTAGGTGATCCCGACATCCGACGCATCGTTCTAACAAGAGGCGACCTAGTTGTTCGTTCACACAGAATGCGTAGGCTCTCATCAGCATTTTTAAAAGAAACCTTGCTCTAATAGTCTGGGAAGCGCACATGATTTACTTATTTTTTTATTATCTATTCGATTTGATATAATTATTTTTTAAATAACTATTTATTTATATATTTTTTTTTCTCTCCTATATATATCAATCACTTTTTTATTTCTTCAGGAAACGTGGCAGTCGGTTTGCCGGTTCCAAATCACCTCTTTTCCGTGTACCGTACACGATTCGATTTCTGACGTAAAATCCGCAAATGGATTTCCGTGTACGCCTCCGTAGGGATTCAGTGTTAAAATCGTGTACAGACACGGATGATTTAGAATCAGCAAGATGATGATTTAGAAACGGCAACACGTTTTTTGCTCGCAATTTTAACACTGAATCCTATGGGGGAAACCCATTTGCCGATTCCAAATCAGACGATACACCTCTTTTTCCTTAAAATTTCATGCATTTTTTTCACTCTTGAGCGATGTGTATATAGAATCCAGTGATGTGGAATCGGCAAAGCCGATTCCAAATCACCATAAAAAACGTTAAAATCGTGTACCTGTACACGATTTTAACACTAAACCCTATGGAGGTGTACATCGATGTACGTGTACATGTACACGTACATGAACATCTGAGTTGGAATCGGCCTTTATTACCTACTTGCGTGTGCCAATTTTTCCACTGTGTAGCTGAATGTAGTGCAATTTTTCAGTCACAATAATAATACCTTGATATGAAATATATACAGTACATAGAGAGGGAATTGTCAATAAATCGCCCGTGGAGTGATGATTTCTCTCAAGCAATAAACGATAATTTGATGCAAAGAGTAATTAGCAGAAGCCAAGTTTCAACCAATGGACCTCCGGGTTTAACCCGGATGTTCATTGGTCGAAACTTGGTTTGTGCTTCTTGTGTTTTCGTACGAAATTTGAGGGTAGCACCTTGGGTGATACCTCCACTCCCAAGGTGATTGGGTGACAACCCACCCTCCACACACTGTAACCAAAATAGCATACAAAGTATGTGTATAGAAAATTCCAGGTGCAATTGCACTCCCAAGCAATCTGAGGAGGGCAATGGACAATTGTTTTGCACTCCTTGATTTTCTAGACTGCCGGGCCTGGTACATGCTAATTAAATAAGAAGCTGGGAAGCTCGTGCATCACGACTAGTTACATATAGGCTCTATTTACTAATAAAATCCTGCATTTTTTTAAGTATAATCATCCTTGCCAAATATTCAACTACATCATCAAGATATGCCTTAATGTTGCATTTGGAATATGTCTTTAATCGGGACTTAAATCATGCTAGTCGGGACAATTCAGGGGTGGAATGGGCCAAGAAAAGTTACCGGGAAATGCACAGGGGCGGTAGGCGAATCCGGAGGAAAATTTGATTTTTCGAACCGAAAGAATGTTGCTTCCCTGCATCTGAGCGACCAGTTGCAGTCCACATAGAGGACATTTCGATGGCATATATTTATGTCATCTTCGTCGCTCATTCGAAAAAAAGGTTGCACTAAATGGGGGGGGGGGGGGGGGGGGGAGGGGGACCCATCGAGCCGACCATAGTTCGACCCAATGGGAGAAGATTTTGATTTTTCAAACTGACAGAACACTGTTTTCTTACATAAATGCAGACTAGACTGCTTGTATATCGAATTGGGAGTCCTCATAGAGTGTAATTCGGTATATCGGTAGTCCATAAAAGCAGATCCATTTCGTCTGTTGATCATTTTCGCAAATTTTATGCACCAATACGTGTTGGGCTGCGTTAATTTTGGGGCCCCAGGGGGACCTCCAATAGGGAACCCACCGAAATTTTTCCCGGTAGACCATATGGCCAGTCCGCCTTTGGGACAAATTGATTTAACAGTGTTTTTATATAATTGCTGGCTGCCTTTTACAGGCAGACAATGGGAGCGCGGTGGGTCAGTGGTAGACTGTTGGACTTCTATGCTCGAGAGATAACTCAATCATCTTGCCAGCCACACTTAACCCAAGTTAGCTTGTGTAGCTTACAGCTTTGGAAGGCTTGTGACTGCTAAATCTTCAAAATCACCCGACCTTCTTATTCTATTACGAGAGCAGCCTGCGTTGGATATCACCACGCGTTGAACGGGCGTTCAACGTGCAGCGATGGTCAACGCGAAAGTCCCCCTACTTCTTACTTTCGAAAAGCATCACTACCTAACAATTCCTAAAAGTTCACAAATACCTTGATGGATGGAGCACGGTGGCTCAGTGCTAGACTGTCGGATTTCTATGCTGTAGGCCCCGAGTTCGATCCCCATTCGGGACGATCCGCATTGTGTCCTTAGGTAAGGCACTTTATCCCGGTTTCCTACATGGGGGCACGATGACGCCGTGTACTAAGGCGTACTGCACGTCGATAGTGCACATGTCTTCAACCGCTGTAACACTGCTTGAACTGAGCTTGAACAGAGTTAGAATGTTGAGGAGCTGACAGTTGCTCGGCGATGCTGGGTGATTCTCTCCGGGTACTCCGGCTTCCTCCATCCGTAAAACTGTCACGGCCACGATTAGCCATTGTGCATAAGTGTATGACCTTAACACCAATAAATAAATACCTTGATGGAGCGAGTGGTCACTAAAATCGAATATTCTAGTCTACACACTGCACATATTGAATGTCATCAGATATGGAACACTCATCGAAGCTAATTGCCTTTCAGACATTGATTGTTTTCTGTTTTTCTGTTCACTTCAGTGCAATTAATCAATCTTTTTTTCACATACTCTCTCACTTTCATTTCAATCAATCAATCAATATATTTATTCAACTTTAAACATTATACAATGTTTGTAGTCGTACATGTAATTTACAGTATAATGTCACAGTGGATTTAGACTATTTCAGCAAGGGATAATCTATGCTTATGGACTATTTTTATTTGTGTATTTTTCTCTTTTCGGGGGTTGGGGTGGGACTGTGAGCCTTTCACTGTAAGGATGAGACACCAGCCCATCATTCCCGCCAGCCCAGCCCCACCGCGCCCTGTGTGCCAATAGCACCCAGAGCACGGTGGAGCCGGGGTGGCGAGAAGAACACACCGGTGCCCTCTCCATTAAACTAGTCGCTGTTTCTCCTCGAAAAATATAAATTTAGCTAACTTCTGAATTATAGATTGCGACTGTGATGACATCAGTGACTCGAATTTTACAAGGGATGGGTGATAACAATAATAGGGGTTGGGAAATTTTTGTCTTAAATAATGATGGTGGGGACATACAAGTAAAAAGTGATATTCGTTTTCTATTTTCTTCAGGTTACATGATTTACAGATTCTTTGGTCACGTGGTGTATTATAGTAACGCCCACTCTCAATAAAAAGTGAACGAGAATATGTCCGAAATCTAGAGAGTGCCATTCAACTCACTTCACTCTTTTATGATTATTTCGGTTTAATTCCAGCCTCTCTTTTTGTTTGTTTTTATTTGGATTCAGTAATGGATTTTCAACCCGTATACATAACACCAGCATGCACACTAGTTTCAAAAATTATCTACGAATGAAGTCTTGCATGCTATCAAAATTACTCAAAACAAATGCAGCAAAAAAGACTGACGAGTTTTACTGCTAATATATTTTCCTTGTCTATCTTAGAGAAAAACTGGAGCAGACTGACTTGTATCTCTGACCTGAGTTCGATAGTTTTAATCTAGAAGATTCAGTCACATTCGGTATTGTTGATAAAGTTATATCGAGTCATGTTACTTTTCAGTTTGAATGGGCACATTGTCATCTGTCTAGTTATATAAAATAATTATGTTTTGTTGCTAACTAATTTTCAAGCCCACCCCAAGCCCAGATAAGGCGCAGCCCCCTCACCCACCCCAGACCCCCGTGACATCAGGCATGATAGGCCTTCCTCAAATTTTGCCGGAATCTGAAGCCTTGTTGACTGTCCCCACATAACTAACAGGTGCCAATTAGATTATTAAACAACAGTTTATTTGCCTTGTTGTTTGAAAATAATTTGCAGCAAATGCACTATGAAAAAAATTGCAATCCCCAAGATAAAATGTGTTTTTGAACGCCACCGATTACCCACTCACCGCGACTTTGTGGTCGGAAATGTTTTTCCCCCTCCCCTCCCGATTATAGGTGAAATTTCTCTTAATTTCAAGTCATCTTTACTTTTTAATTTTAGTACAGGGTGTCCGCAGTTTTGAAAAACAAAAATAATTTGTTTAAAAATTGTAGAAATAATACGTTTGGTTTTTCGTTGTATAAAGTAAATTCAGTTATTTTACTTCAGGCCGGCACTGAATAATTAAGTATGGGTGTATCCGTTCACCGATTCTTTTCTGTGTAGTACATCAAAGATTTAGGAGATGAACTCCTGCATAGCGATGAGGAGGAAGCAGTAGACCTGAAATTCACAGGGCTGTTTTCACAGATGATATGACACTTGCGTCAGAAAGCGAAAAGCCCTCAGATAAAACGTTGACAATTGTTCGGATATATGGGGTTATGAGATACGGGAATAAAAAAGACACCAGCTGGATGAAAACAAAAGCAAGGTTATTATGCACGTGAGCACTAAAATGGAGGCTACGCGAAGTTGAAGAGTGACAGGGGTGGGGGCTGCAGCCCTCTGTTGGGGAAATCGGCCAAATTCGTGGGGGAGATAAAATTATACAAACACCATATATCTCTTAGATAATACTTCCGAAGACCCGACACACGTGCACAATAGGAATAACCCGATGTGCGTATATCGCTGTAGCTTACATACCACCTTCTCATAGAATGGTAGCCGCTGTTAGCTATGGGCAGCCATATTAACATACATAAACTTTACTTTTGAAGATATCTTCAGATATTTGAGTTTATGTTAACTAGGCTGCCCGTTGTAGCTACTAGCTTTCTTGACATCAATTTTCATTTTGATATAAATATCGTGATATTTTGCGTTTCGCTTTGACTCTCTCATAGTCTCTAAAGTCAATGATATTGCGATCTTTTCCCAATGAAACAAAAATTTCTCACACCGGGCCGAACCGTGGTAGGCCCGATGGATCCGGGCACTCTATAGTGCCCTGTCGCTGATCATAGCCCCCATGTTGGGGAAACCCAGACGCCACCAATGAAGAGTGAGAGAGTTGGAGGTCAATATAAATATCACGGGAAGAAGCATCTACCGACACTACACGAATAAATTAATTATGAAGGGGAATAAATTCTAACTAAAACTGCTAGAAAAGAACAACTCTCAAGCAGGATTTTGTGGAGAAAAACAGTAGGAAAATGGGGTTTGTGTGAAAAGTATAATCAGGCAAGTGTGTAAATTAATAGAGGCTACTAAATGGAGATAACGATATCTGTATTCCAACAGGGCAGCAGGAAGCTAAAATCACTGCCTGAAAGCGAGGAACAGACGAGAAAAATGTCTGCACTGTCTGCACATGTTATTCACGCGATACTAAATTTTTAGCACAACATTATTATTCCGTGAGGACATGTTATCCCTTTTGTGCGCATGCGATCCGTTATGTGACAGAACAAATAAGCCCATTGCCGATTCGCCATCTTTGACGTTAATGACATGCAAGGTCAGAGGTCGCTTCAGGTAAACACTTCGAGCAGACAATCTGTCCAGACTGTCATACATGCGACAGAAACAAACAAAATGTTTCGCTTGCGAAAAAATGTGCGTTTTCGATTTAATACAAATAGAAATACATAAAATAACATATTTCCAGCACTTCATTTAACAGACTGGACAAACTAACATTGATTTTATCGTCAAATGAATACCGCAATGAATCCCTTCCCAGAGACGAAGGCAGACTCGACATCATGTTTTGTTGTTGACGAGTGACAAAATGGCAAGTAGATCACTCAAACGACACACCGATGACTGCGTGAATGAAAATTCAAACCCTGAGTATCCAAACAACCAATCAATGCAAATATTTTGAAGCATAACACACAGATGTTCAAGCTGGAAGAGGTTGGGGAGGGGCGTAGTACCTAAAAGGTGAAAATCGTCTGCTAGTAGCAGTGTCGCGTGTCTAATATAATATTAGAACGTTTCTTTTCATGTTCTATCGGTCGACAGTACCTGAGTTTGTGTTTTTTTTCTGAAATAAAACCTGAAGCAGCGAAGCTGCTGAAGGTTTTATTTCAGAAATCACACAAACTCAGGTACTATCGACCGATAGAACACGAAAAGAAACGTTCTAATTATTTTATTATGCGGACAAAAATAACTTTCATTGTTAAGTGTTAACTGCAATGTTCATGCCATCAATCTTGTAATAACAATGAAGTCGAATCCAAAAACATGACATCATTTCGAACGAATGGCGTCTCTTCGAAAATGACTTGTCACAAGTGCCGTCGCTTTGGGAGTTTCTATATCACAAAATGCCGGTGTTTACAACTGAATCATGCTGTTCATGTTATAATTCATTATTAATGCTTGTGTGATAAGTGGTATAAATTAATGGAATATAAATTCATGTTTCTTGGGCGACGACAGTTGTTAGAATTAAGCGGAGTAAAATAATTTATTTTGAACTTGAGGTGGAGGCTCAGTGAGGTCGAGGAGTACTAAACTTGTGGAAATATAATTGATTGAAGTCATAACTCATATTCAGGATTCACTGAAGTGGTGAACAACACGTGAGTTTTTAATATTTCTGATTCTTTTGAATTCATTGTTTGAAGCTAAAATTGAAAGCACACCCACTGAAGATGACATATTTGTTGGTAAGTTTGTGTCTATCGGTGACGAAAAACGTTAAACGGACACGGCGCCAGCGTTTGGTGTTGAGAACTTCCAGTCAGAGCTGATCAATGGAAGTGGGGCTTACGTTTTCTTTGTTCTCATGTCTCCAGGAAAGAACATTCCGATAGTACCCATGTTTTGCCCCAAAACTTCAGTACTATGACTTTTAGAAGGTGTCAATTTAACCAATCTCGGCTTATGTTACAAACTTGAGGCATAATAATAATATTTACTCCATATAACAAAGATTGAGGGAATGAATATTTCTTATAATATAGTAGCTGCACATTCATACTTCAGTGTATTTATTCCGAATTCCAAATGGCTGACATAACAATAGGAGGTGTAAACTGCCGGAGGCTCTCATCCGGCCAGAATAAACGGCGATGCTTTTTTTCTCGGTGCAGAGATAAATTCGACATTACTCTCCTAGTAGACATCCATTCAAGCAAGAAAGTAGAAACCTGTTGGAAGAATGTATAGGGTTACGAGGCTGTTTCTGTTCTCCTTTAAGTTCAAGTAGAGGTGTCGCCATTTTGTTAAAAAACAATACGTAAAACATATTTAAATGAAGGCGGTAATTACATTATTTTGGGCATTACCATCACGAATCACAGACTAACGCTATTGGCTGTCTACGACCCAACTGCTGATAGACCACAATTTTACGATGAACTATTTTCTAAAATTGAAAGTGCAGGTAATGAATCAATACTAATAGGCGGGGATTGGAATGTATCACAAGATTACAAGAAAGATACTGTTAAATACAAGCAAAAAATACAATACGAAAACTATGGCGTACGAACAGGTTCGAAAATAATTACTGAGGTACATGCTATATTATTTCAGGTTCATCCTATATTATTTCAGGTTCATCCTATATTATTTGAGGTTCATCCTATATTATTTCAGGTTCATCCTATATTATTTCAGGTTCATCCTAAAATAATATTTATGACCCTCTCGTACGCGATCAATAATTTATCCGACCCTGGATGGACTATAATTATTGTTTTATGTTGAACCAGGTTCGACATAAATATTTCAGGTTCATCCTATATTAATTGAGGATGAACCTAAAATAATTTGTCCGACCCTGGATCGACCATAATTATTGTTTCATGTTGAACCAGGTTCGACATCAATATTTGAGGTTCATCCTATGTTAATTGAGGATGAACCTGAAATAATTTGGCCGATCCTGGATGGACCATAATTATTGTTTCATGTTGAACCAGGTTCGACATAAATATTTCAGGTTCATCCTATATTAATTGAGGATGAACCTGAAATAATTTGTCCGACCCTGGATGGACCATAATTATTGTTTCATGTTGAACCAGGTTCGACATAAATATTTCAGGTTCATCCTATATTAATTGAGGATGAACCTGAAATAATTTGTCCGACCCTGGATGGACAATAATTATTGTTTCATGATGAACCAGGTTCGACATCAATATTTGAGGTTAATCCTATATTAATTGAGGATGAACCTGAAATAATTTGTCCGACCCTGGATGGACCATAATTATTGTTTCATGTTGAACCAGGTTCGACATAAATATTTCAGGTTCATCCTATATTAATTGAGGATGAACCTGAAATAATTTGTCCGACCCTGGATGGACCATAATTATTGTTTCATGATGAACCAGGTTCGACATCAATATTTGAGGTTAATCCTATATTAATTGAGGATGAACCTGAAATAATTTGTCCGACCCTGGATGGACCATACTTATTGCTTCATGTTGAACCAGGTTTGACATAAATATTTGAGGTTCATCCTATATTAATTGAGGATGAACCTAAAATAATTTGTCCGACCCTGGATAGACCACAATTATTCAGGATGATGCTAAAATCCCAAGATGCAATATGCTCTACGAGCCAATCAGTTGAGTCGTTACAAATGCGAACAATGGGACATAACTGTGGGAAAAAAGCAAGATAAACTTCTTCAGACAAAGAATTCCGCTGAGAGATTGTTTTGTATGCGCTTCACACGATTTTTTTTTCGATCCTTTGTAATCACGCAAAATAAATAAGATTTTTTCCCATGAAAATGTCAAATGGGCAGTGTTGATTGTTTACTGTACTGTTACAAACAAGTTGTGTTTTAATATTTAAATATGACTCGCTAACCAATAGTATTGCGGACCGGACCGCAAACAAACGGTCCGGTACCGGTCCAGGCGTGATCCGCGGTACGGTCCGATGAGGACCGGGCCGCCCCTGCTGTACCGGTACACAGGCACGCTGGACCGGTCCGGGGAGACGCAAAGGGAAGTTTTGCACTCTCCCAATTCATACACAAACTGATAATTTCATTTTGATAGACGGTGAATACATTGAAGTCGAGTAAGTTTGAAGTAACTGTCAACTATATTGAGCCAATCTGTCACCAATCAACCACCTGCATCCTGTGATTCCTGTCACGGGTGTCGGGTGAAGGTATCAGCGATGAGCGGTTCTACAAAAAAGTTCCCAAAATAGTGAAGGCTCAAATTCGGTGACAAGAAGCTGTCATTCAATTCCTTTGTCGGCAAAGAATTTCAATGCGTATTGTGTATCTATTTCTATAAACCCCGATCTGGATTATGTGCACATGGAAACTATTCAGTTGGTAGTAACTTGGTCCCTGTATTTCATCTGGTAGGTTTGGTGTGGTGACCCTATTAAATTGGACCATGGGCGCAGATCATGGAGGGGGGGGGCTAGGGGGCGTGTGGCCCACAAAGTTTTTCGGGGGGGGGGGGGGCATTACATGTTATGTTCCCCGCGCTCCTCCCACATATATAGGTCCGATACCAGCTGATATTGTTCGAGCAATGCTGCAATAGGCGAAAATCGCGTATTTTCAGCTTGCTTTTTCAAAATTTCCTCCCGCAGGACCAAAACATGGTTGGCCCTGCGCATTGTGTAGCCCCCCCCCCCCCCCCCCCCCCCCCACACACACACACTCTAAAGAGAGAGACCTGTGCCCCTGAATTGACAAAAATGGACCGCCTGCCCGAATATCGATATCGGACGGCTATTTCTTGCACCGGACCGGACCGGACCGGACCGGAACACCATTGGCGGTTCTGTACGGTCCGCATCACTGCTAACCAACATATCGGGAAAATGTCTCGTGAAGTTTAAAAATTTAATCGAGCAGTTCAAAACAGTGCCTCTGTGGGGTAGGGTGGGGGAAGGGCAAAAATGATGGATTTCGTATGTATGTTTGTTTGTCTGTGTGTCTGCTATAGAAATAAATATGGGGCCATCCATAGTGCCCAGAATTGGCCTACTTTATGGCGGACGTCATTGTCTGGTTTAAAAAAGTGCAGGGGTGGGATTGGAGAGGGACACCAAAAGCTATGACCATGGAACCATGGTCGGCCCGGCGCGACCGTGCTCGCCGAATTAGGAAGATCTACAGTTCTAATAGTTTGTCAAGAACGCGCCCACTACCCAGTTGGAATTTCGAGGGCTCTCACCCCCCTCATCCCCACCCCCATTAAAAGCCTCTCGCGACGGCCCTACAGCTGAGGCATTATCGCGTGATTTGTTCAAAACAGTCACCTGCCTCCATGAACATAACACCGTGACATGCCCCACAATGACACCGAAAACATGCTGACCAGGAGCCGTAGAGCAATTTGAAATTCTGTGGGGGGAAGAGGGGGTGGGGATGCATTTCGAGCATTCTGGCATACTAAACTGCTTCCCAACATTGTTACCTGTGTGAAAATGATGAGTCAAAACAGGTTTTAACAAATACTAGCAGGGTACCCGATGCTGTACAGTAAATTTCTAAGAAAAAACAGCTCATAAAACCACAGCCCTGACTTCAAAAGAGTAACTTGGGCAGGCCTGCAGCCTTAACCGCACCATAATATTCCCGGCAAAAAGTTACCTCGGGTAGACCCCTTTGAAGATCTATAGAGGTGAAAAGAAAAATTGTCATGACATTGGGTGACTCTCACCACCCCGGCACTTTTTCAATCCTGACTTTTTCAATCCATGACTCCCGGTGTGGAAAAAACCCCTAGCAGAACCAGCTTGTGCACTGTGGTGGCTCCGTATGCCTTTTTATAATGGTCATACAGACATACACACAAAATCCACAAGTTTTGCCCCTCCCCAACACCACCACCGGCAATTTTTTGAAACCTTTAAGATTCCTGATAAGAAGTCACCACTAGTAGACCCCTTTGAGGACCTATATCAGTAAAAAACAATTTCGTCATAGCTTTTGGTGCCCCTCTCCAACCCCACCCCTGCACTTTTTTAAACCTGACAATGATCTCCGCCATAAGGTAGGCCAATTCTGGGCACTATGGATGGCCCCATATTTATTTCTATAGCAGACACACAGACAAACAAACATACATACGAAATCCATCATTTTTGCCCTTCCCCACCCTACCCCCACAGAGGCACTTTTTTGAACTGCTCGATTAAATTTTTAAACTTCACGAGACGTTTTCCCGATATGTTGGTTAGCAGTGATGCGGACCGTACCGGACCGCCAATGGTGTTCCGGTCCGGTCCGGTGCAAGAAATAGCGGCCCGATATTCGGGCAGGCGGTCCATTTTTTTTCTAGATGGACCGGTCCAAGGCGGTCCAATTCAGGGGCACAGGTCTCTCTCTTTAGAGTGTGTGTGTGGGGGGGGGGGGGGGGGGGGGGCTACACAATGCGCAGGGCCAACCATGTTTTGGTCCTGCGGGCAGAAAATTTGAAACTGTAAGCTGAAAATACCCGATTTCCGCCTATTGCAGCATTGCTGGGACACACAACTCGCAGGGCCAACCATGGTTTGGCCCTGCGGGAGGAAATTTTGAAAAAGCAAACTGAAAATACGCGATTTTTGCCTATTGCAGCATTGCTCGAACAATATCAGCTGGTATCGGACCTATATATGTGGGAGGAGCGCGGGGGACATAACATGTAATGCCCCCCCCCCCCCCCCCCCCCCCGAAAAACTTTGTGGGGCACACGCCCCCTCGCCCCCCCTGCCCCCCCCCCCCCCCTCCATGATCTGCGCCCATGGTCCAATTTAATAGGGTCACCACACCAAACCTACCAGATGAAATACAGGGACCAAGTTACTACCAACTGAATAGTTTCCATGTGCACATAATCCAGATCGGGGTTTATAGAAATAGATACACAATACACGTTGAAATTCTTTGCCGACAAAGGAATTGAATGACAGCTTCTTGTCACCGAATTTGAGCCTTCACTATTTTGGGAACTTTTTTGTAGAACCGCTCATCGCTGATATCTTCACCCGACACCCGTGACAGGAATCACAGGATGCAGGTGGTTGATTGGTGACAGATTGGCTCAATATAGTTGACAGTTACTTCAAACTTACTCGACTTCAATGTATTCACCGTC
Source organism: Pictodentalium vernedei (assembly GCA_031216915.1). Classification (NCBI taxonomy): domain Eukaryota; kingdom Metazoa; phylum Mollusca; class Scaphopoda; order Dentaliida; family Dentaliidae; genus Pictodentalium; species Pictodentalium vernedei. Next base: position 246,965,200 of record CM062296.1, read on the forward strand.
TATCAAGATGAAATTATCAATTTGTGTATCAATTGGGAGAGTGCAAAATTTCCCTTTGCGTCTCCCTGGACCGGTCCTTTGGACCGCCCCGGAACGGTCCAGCGTGCCTGTGTACCGGTACAGCAGGGGCGGCACGGTCCTCATCGGACCGTACCGCGGTTCACGCCTGGACCGGTACCGGACCGTTTGTTTGCGGTCCGGTCCGCAACACTATTGGTTAGCGAGTCATATTTAAATATTAAAACACAACTTGTTTGTAACATTACCGTAAACAATCAACACTGCCCATCTGACATTTTCATGGGAAAAATCTTATTTATTTTGCGTGATTACAAAAGGTCGAAAAAAAATCGTGTGAAGCGCATACAAAACAATCTCTCAGCGGGATTCTTTGTCTGAAGCTGTGTGTCTGCATCAAGTTTATCTTGCTTTTTTCCCACAGTTATGTCCCATTGTTCGCGTTTGTAACGACTCAACTGATTGGCTCGTGGAGCATATTGCATCGTGGGATTTTAGCATCATCCTGAATAATTATGGTCGATCCAGGGTCGTACAAATTATTTTAGGTTCATCCTCAATTAATATAGGATGAACCTCAAATATTTATGTCTAACCTGGTTCAACATGAAGCAATAATTATGGTCCATCCAGGGTCGGACAAATTATTTCAGGTTCATCCTCAATTAATATAGGATGAACCTGAAATATTTATGTCGAACCTGGTTCAACATGAAACTATAATTATGGTCCATCCAGGGTCGGACAAATTATTTCAGGTTCATCCTCAATTAATATAGGATGAACCTGAAATATTTATGTCGAACCTGGTTCAACATGAAACAATAATTATGGTCCATCCAGGGTCGGACAAATTATTTCAGGTTCATCCTCAATTAATATAGGATGAACCTGAAATATTTATGTCGAACCTGGTTCAACATGAAACAATAATTATGGTCCATCCAGGATCGGACAAATTATTTCAGGTTCATCCTCAATTAATATAGGATGAACCTCAAATATTGAAGTCGAACCTGGTTCAACATGAAACAATAATTATAGTCGATCCAGGGTCGGACAAATTATTTTAGGTTCATCCTCAATTAATATAGGATGAACCTGAAATATTTATGTCGAACCTGGTTCAACATGAAACAATAATTATAGTCCATCCAGGGTCGGACAGATTATTGATCGCGTACGAGAGGGTCATAAATATTATTTTAGGATGAACCTGAAATAATATAGGATGAACCTCAAATAATATAGGATGAACCTCAAATAATATAGGATGAACCTCAAATAATATAGGATGAACCTCAAATAATATAGTATGTACCTCAATAATTATTTTCGAACCTGTTCGTACGCCATAGAAAACAACTAGAACAATAATGATGTTAATGGAAAAATTTGCTTTATTCGATGTCTGGCGATTGGACAATATGGCGTAGAGGCGCTATACATGGAGGGGGCCAGAAAATAAAATGGCAAGACTTGATTACTTTCTGTTATTGTCAGACCTACAACTCTTTTTTAGAAAAGCAGAGATCCATACTAGATATCGATCAGACCATAACCCTATAAGCGTCATTTTTCATTTAGTAATCAACCCCGTGGAAAAGGTATTTGGAAGTTTAACAACAGCATACTCAGTGAATACGTAAAATCTATTAAACATGTTATAGCCGAAACAGAAGACCAATATACTTTTCACAACCACAGTAGGAGCAGCAATAATAATAATAATAATAATAATAATAATAATAATAATAATAATAATAATAATAATAATAAACCAATGTTCATCATTGACGACCAACTTTTTGGGGAAATTCTGAAACTTATTATACGGGGTGAAAGTATAGCATACGCAGCTTTCGTACAACGAACATGTGACAAAAGGCAGCAAGAAATAGAAAGCAACTTAAATTCTCTAAATATTAAACTAGACGGTGGAGATACCTCCGTGTTGACAGAAATGGAAGCTCTGGAGACTGAACTCAAAACTATCAGAGAAAAAAAGTACGGGGAATAGTGATGAGAGCAAAATCAAAATGGAAAATTGAGTGGGAGAAAGCGATAAAGTACTTTTGTAATTTAGAAAAACGACATCATACAGAAAAAACTATCCTAACTTTTAGTACAGGATGACGAATCAGAAATTACGGACATACCCGATATTTTATTTGAGCAGAAAACTTTTTACCAAAATCTATATACTTCAAAATTAACAAACAAGAGATCTTTAGAAGGCGCTGAAACACTTTTTTGATAAAAATAATCCGTTTATAAATCTGTTAAACGACAAAGACAGAGATTCTCTCGAAGGACCATTGGCAACCTCCGAAGGTCAAAAGGCTTTAAAATCTGCGAAAAACAATAAGACCCCAGATTCTGATGGCTTCACCGCAGAATTTTATAAATTCTTTTGGAATGATACTGGGTCGTATCTGATTAACTCGTCGAATTACGACTATGAATCAAATGAACTTTCAGTTACCCAAAGATCTGGAATTATTACATGCATACCCAAACAAAACAAACCTAAGAAATATATATAAAAAAACTGGTGACCAGTATCGCTGATCAATGTGGATGCAAACATTGGCTCCGCAGCAATTGCTAATAGATTGAAAGGGGCTCTTCCCAATCTAATTTCAGATACTCAGCTTGTTTTTCTGAAAGGTCGGTACATTGGAGAGTCAACTAGATTGACATTTGATTTAATTGCAAAATGCGTAGAGTTTAAGATGCCGGGTATCCAACTTCTTACTGACTTCGAAAAAGCGTTCGATTCATTGGAATGACCTTTTATCCAAAAGGCAATGGAGTTTTTAAATTTCGGGCCATCTATGATAAGATGGTTTCAAACTTTCTTTTACAATCAATATTTCTAGTTGTGTACTAAACAATGGCCATTGCTCCAAAAGATTCGAAATAGGGCGAGGCGTTAGGCAGGGCGGCCCCTTATCGTCGTATCTTTTTATACTTTGTGGAGAAATCCTCAACGCAGCCCTAAAATTTACCCCCGAAAGATAAATGGAATATTCATAAATAATTCGGAGTACTTGATAAGTCAATATGCCGACGACTCAACTTTATACCTGTCTGATGATGGATACTCATTGAGTAACGCACTAAATATGCTTAAAAAACTTACTTATGTCAGGTTTAAGCGTTAATTTTGATAAAACAAAAGTCATTTGGATAGGCTCAAAACGGGATTGCGGTGAAACACTTTGCACAGATGAACAAGTCAGTTGGAACCATTCGAAATCTTTCAAAATACTGGGGATTGAATTCAACCTGTTTAGTATAATTATACTAAATAACTGCATGAACAGGATGAAAAAATTGAAAAACTCCTGACAGACTGGTCATTTCGTAATTTAACTTGAAATGAAAAAACCACTGTCATAAAAACTTTGTCTCCACCTATTTTAACACATTGTTTAATGGTTTTGCCAGATTTCCCCAAATACCTATCTGTAAAAATGCAGGAAAAATTTTATAATTTTTTATGGTCCGGAAAACCTGAAAAAATGAAACGTACCACAATTAATAAATAAATAATAAATTCCCCACATATCGAAACATTTAGTCATGCCTTAAAAATGATTTGGATAAAAAAAACTTTTAGACTCTTTCACATTTGACCCTTGGAAAACACTGGTAGTTGACGATCTAGAACCTTTCGGGAATTACAAACTGGCATTTGCACAAAGAAGGCTTAAGAAAAATAAGAAAACACAGGAACTCATTTTGGGATAATGTTCTGTCGGCTTGGTCACTTCTTGATAATAAAACCACCACAACTTCGGAAGAGATATTTGGAGAAACCATTTTTTAAATAATAGCATAACAATTAACGGTGAATTATTTTTTAACAAATCTTGGTGCAAAAATGGTATCTATTTCATAAATGGCTTGGTATCTGAGAACAACAGTCCTAACTTTCTCTGACTTCTCCAACAAATATAACATTAAGACCTCATTCACAGTCTATCAAGATGTTGTAAATCCAACACCCAAATCCTGAAAAGCGGAAGAAAAATCACATAAAAATTCATTTTCAACCAAAGACGATACATACCTACAAAGTTTACAATTTAAAATCGTCCATAGAGTCTTGTATACGAACTCAAAACTACACAAATGCAAAATTTCAAAAACGGAATTATGTACATTCTGTAATAATTCAAACGAGATTATACATCATCTGTTTTTTTTAATGTTCTGGCTCAAACACCGTTCATTTGATCTTTTTGGAAAATTTGAAAGAAAAATGTAAAGTAACCTGAGTATGTAATCTTAGGCTCTAGTAACACATCAATAGCACAACCGACGTCTATATGCTTCTTTATAAGAAGTTTATTTGCTCGTGTAAAGTGAAAAAACGTCAACCAACCTATCTTGGGTTTCTAAATCAACTCCGAGAGTACAAAAATCTAGAATTCATCCCCCGACATTCATACCCAAACAAACGTGTCCATTAAATAAATTTCAGGTGGGACCTTGTCAATTGCCTTCTTAACTTATGAACACAGAATGCATCCGGCCTATTTCCCAAAATATCCGATTATTTACGAAACTCAGCTGGAGGTTATTTGTCAAAGTTGGGAAGATGACTCTCCACCTATGGAGAAAGAAAGATGAATTTAACACGATTACAAAAATATAGCTCACGTCGGAAATGTGTTTCTCCAGTTGGGTTCTACTAGAGGGACATAACCGGAAAAAATGTGTATTGTTACTAATCGGGTTCTGATTGGGTATCTATGGCAATTGAACATGATTACATCCGGTGTTACCGGCTTTGATTTATTGATTGTACGGGATCGGTAACCGCATTGAGATAAACCTGGGAGTTTAAAATATCTCGTATGTGCAGCAATAAATTTTACAAAAATATAAATATCCAACTATCTATTAATGCTACTGCATTAATGATTTAACACATTGCAATTTCTGTAAAAGAATATAATGTATTCTATGTAAATATTCATATAAAATCTGAATAAAAATATTAGGGAAAAAAAACATTTAGTCCATATACAATACAAGTTCACTTCAATTCACTTTATTTCACAGAATACAAATACAATACGCTTTAAGAGAAAATGATGTTACATGATTTGAGAAATGAGTAGATGTATACTGTGGGGAATGACATAGCCTTGCGACTGTCTTCCTGTCATCCCCTCGAAAAAAATAGAAAAAAAAACATGGCATATAAAACAAAATTAAACAAAATATAAATGTCAAATACGGCGAATGACAATTTTTAGAAGAAAGGTGGATCTGGACAACAGATGGTTAAATTGAATAGTTCAGAACAGTGTTGGTTTATTTTGACATTTAACTCCACTGTTAGATTAGTTGTTATTCTGACCTTGGGATCAACTTTGTTTCCAACGTGAAAAATAAATTTCGTTATTCCTCCATTTTAGTAGTACGGATTAGGATATGTACAGTTACACAAACCATAGACATTTGGGGACGGGAAAAGTAAGACATTTGGGGACGGGAAAAGTAAGACCCCCCCCCCCACCCCCATCCCCCCCCCACCCCCATCCCCCCCCCCCCCCAGAATCGAACTAGTTATGTGAGCAGTCGGAACATCTCGGATTTGAGCAATTTATGTTGTCACTATAAGCGTTTATGAACTGATTGGTCAGTGTTTTTTTAAATAACACACGGGGGAGGAGTTTTAATCTTGAATCTATGTCATTCCATAATTTCAAGTCAAAATGAGTTGAAGAATAACCACTGCCAGTATAAACTATAGATGTAGTACTAGTATGTAATGTGGTTTTGAGGGATCATTTGAATGACCTCGGTGGATGACCTCGGAATTGACGTCATGTCACGTGACCTAGTGGCGCCATGTTGTATTGTCATGGTAACCCGCGTGAGCGGCCATGTTGTGATGTCATCTTTATAGTGATACGTGGTGTGAGTGCGCATGTGCAGCGCGTGTTGTTAGGGTGGTACGTGTTTCCGTCGTCCATTTTGTATACTGGAGGCCGCCATCTTGGTTTCTATGGTAGCACGTGATTGCTATGTTACCCATGTTTTCTGCAACGGGACGGGATATGTTCGAAGGGTATGTTCGATTGAATCGGAGTAAATCTAATTACCTCAAACAACCCGACAATCCCTTCAAATCACCAAAATCCACCCAAAATCATCAAAATTGACTTTATTTGATACGGATTTCACATTTTATCGGCTTAGCACGTAGTGCTATAGGTTCCGCTCCACAGTTTCGCACTATTGCACAGGGGTGAAATTCTAAACAAAGGGTGTATGTTGAAACTAAGGCCATGTAAAATAGAGATATATTTTTAGTATCAGATATATGATTACATTAGGCTTTTTGTTGGACAAGAGAATTTGAAGTTTTGGTCCCAAAGTTGGAGTCTGATACATAGGGGTAAATTACCAGATGAATTATGGGAAACAGTGGCTTCGATAAATTGGCTATTTTTTTAAATGTAATTTTTACACGGGTTTGTTACCAGACAGGTAACTAAAAAATGAGACGGAAACATATAATTTTTTTTTGGCATTTTAGAAACAACTGATGCTCTGCTCCAGGGGTGGGTAGGTGGGGTTGGTGGGAAAATTCTGCTTTTGAGGCTGCTAGGTGGCTGAAAATGACTGGTTTCGGTATTTTTTCGGGCAATTTTTCAGGTTGAAGTCTTGCCTTTGACAATAAATAATTCCACCCACATTCAGATTGTTTATTTCTACTTAGTCAGATAGTGTTATATGTTTTTTGTGGATTTGGGAAATGTAATGCATGTAATGGGTTAGATAACTAAGTTACAGGATATTTGCATTTGAAGAGAGTGTATGGCATGTCACATTTGGAAATGCCTGGAAAACTGTGGAGCGGAACCTTAAAGAGCATTCTGCCGACGGTGTCAATTCTTGAACCAGGAAGTTCCTTATTTGTGTTTGAGTTATAAATACACCATTTTTCAAAAAACATTTCATTATTTCTGGTTTGTGTGCTATTGTTAGTAGTAGTTAACATTCAGCAAGTGATATCTCAGCACAAATGGAAGGAAATAAGTGGAAATTTTGAGAAATTTATTGATATAGCCTAATTTCGCACTTGTTTTGAATTTTCGTCAAGATTTCAAAAACATTAAGGTAGAGCACTGCCTTTCCTAAACACCGAGCCTTGTATTTATGACAAATTTGTGCAGTTATGGACAGCCTGGTTGTTACTGTTGCCCAGAGATTTGCAGTTATGGTGTCTACTTTTTCATTTTGGTCATTGGTGTCATGTCTGTGTGTCATCCGTCCGTCAAGCTGTTCACGCTTTCATATCTAGAGAGCAACCCCCCCCCCCCCCCCAAAGCTATGGTTATTAGTGCTTATTGTTTTACATTTTGATTGTATTTAACAGTGCTATTGGCAGGACATGGGTAGTCAATGTGGCTGGTGGTAATAACAAAAATACTTTCTGAAGTGGCTCAGAGAAATGGAGAGGGGGTGGGGGGTGTTGAGGTGGTGTGGTGTGGTTGTGAAAATCGGGTAAAATGGCTGAAAAAGCTATGCGGCAATCAGAAAGGACATGCTGTATCTTTTTACTGGTTGAAAATAGAGACTTGTGGTTTTTGTTCATTCAACTCAGGATAGACTCCAGATTATTTTGCCTGAGTGAAATCCAGGGGGAGATCACTCTTGTTTTCTCTTTAAGGTTCCGCTCCACAGTTTCGCACTATTGCACAGGGGTGAAATTCTAAACAAAGGGTGTATGTTGAAACTAAGGCCATGTAAAATAGAGATATATTTTTAGTATCAGATATATGATTACATTAGGCTTTTTGTTGGACAAGAGAATTTGAAGTTTTGGTCCCAAAGTTGGAGTCTGATACATAGGGGTAAATTACCAGATGAATTATGGGAAACAGTGGCTTCGATAAATTGGCTATTTTTTTAAATGTAATTTTTACACGGGTTTGTTACCAGACAGGTAACTAAAAAATGAGACGGAAACATATAATTTTTTTTTGGCATTTTAGAAACAACTGATGCTCTGCTCCAGGGGTGGGTAGGTGGGGTTGGTGGGGAAATTCTGCTTTTGAGGCTGCTAGGTGGCTGAAAATGACTGGTTTCGGTATTTTTTCGGGCAATTTTTCAGGTTGAAGTCTTGCCTTTGACAATAAATAATTCCACCCACATTCAGATTGTTTATTTCTACTTAGTCAGATAGTGTTATATGTTTTTTGTGGATTTGGGAAATGTAATGCATGTAATGGGTTAGATAACTAAGTTACAGGATATTTGCATTTGAAGAGAGTGTATGGCATGTCACATTTGGAAATGCCTGGAAAACTGTGGAGCGGAACCATAGTACCGAGAGGGTACCAGGGGTGTGTTCGATTGAACCAGAGTATCACGAATTACCACAAACAACCCGACAAGTTGTACTATTTCGAATTCTTTCAGAATCCTATTTAGGATCGCGAAACATTTGGCTTATAATAGTAGCACGTAATGCTCTAGGACCGAGATATCTCCTGGGATATGTTCTATTGAATAGGAGTACATGACCTGATTTTCCCATAATCCCTTTTTTGGATCCCATGACGTTTTGTTTCCCAATAAGAGTAGCACGTAATGCTATAGGACAAATTTACCCAGAATTCTCTGCTTCTATCTATATATGCAATAGTTTTCATCAACCTCACCGTGTTCCTTTGTCCCGGGGTATACTCCAGTACAGTAGATGAGCATATCAGTTGGAACAGTTTACCTTGTTATTACTATATTTAGCTTATCAGGTCTATTCTTGTTAGTTCTGACCCTATTCCGTGTACTCTTGTTGTTTCATTTATCTAGATCATTTTTTATAGATTATAACTAACCAATCAGATTGCTTGATTTCCCATAATCTGTATGCAAAGTTATCTCCCTTCTCTATCAAAAGCATTCCCAAAGCCAATAAGCTATTGAGCAGTTACTGAAAAGTTATTGCTCGAACGACTTGAAGAAAATCGAGCAAATGAGCTATCGAGCAATTGCTCGTTCGAGTTACTCGCACATATTGCTCGTCGACTCATTTCAGTATTTGAGGATACCTATGGCCCGGTATTGTAATATTTGAGGATACCTATCGAGGATACCTTTTATAGGATACTTATCTGAGGATACTATTACCTGTACCACAAGACATACCTATCCCAAATATCCCTTATGAGCTAAAGAGCCAAGAGAGTAATTGCTCCATGAGTAATTGCTCGTACGACTCGAATCTCATCGAGCAAATGAGTCTTAGAGCAATTGCTCGATCGAGTGACTCGACATACTGCTCGATCGACTCGAAGCTCATCGAGCAAATGAGCTATCGAGTAATTGCTCATTCGAGGGACTCCTTGAACGACTTTTCGACTCATGTCAGAAAAAAAGGATTCCATGGCCATAGGCGTTTTCGAAAAAGGGATTCCACAAATGGGATTCCAAAAAGGGGATTCCATAAGTGGGATTCCGTCTTTTGTCGAGTGACTCGCACACATTGCTCGAATGACTCAAATCCCATCGAGCAAATGGGCTAACGGGCAATTGCTCGTTCGAGTGACTTGACATAAGACGGAATCCCACTTATGGAATCCCTTTTTGAAATCCCATTTGTGGAATCCCTTTTTCGAAAACGCCTGTGGCTGTGGAATCCCTTTTTTTCTGAAATGAGTCATCGAGCAGTATGTCGAGTCACTCAAACGAGCAATTGCTCGTTAGCTTATATGCTCGATGGGATTCGAGTCGTTCGAGCAGTATGTCGAGTCACTCGATAGAGCAATTACTCGATAGCTCATTTGCTCGATGGGTTTCAAGTCGTTCGAGCAATTGCTCATAGAGCAATTACTCTATTGAGTCTTTGGTTTATTTGAGAAAAAAGCCCTACTTACGAAATCCCTTATAGGCCCTAGAATCCTTTTTTCTGACATGAGTCGAAGAGTCATTCAAGGAGTCACTCGACCGAGCAATTACTCGATAGCTCATTTGCTCGATGAGCTTCGAGTCGTTCGAGCAGTATGTCGAGTCACTCGATCGAGCAATTGCTCTAAGGTTCATTTGCTCGATGAGATTTGAGTCGTACGGGCAATTGCTCATGGAGCAATTACTCTCTTGGCCCTTTAGCTTATATGAGACATTTGGTATAGGTATGTCTTGTGGTACCGGTAATAGTATCCTCGGATAAGTATCCTATAAAAGGTATCCTCGATAGGTATCCTCAAATAATACAATACCGGGCCATAGGTATCCTCAAATACTGAAATGAGTCGACGAACAATATGTGCGAGTAACTCGAACGAGCAATTGCTCGATAGCTCATTTGCTCGATTTTCTTCAAGTCGTTCGAGCAATAACTTTTCAGTAACTGCTCGATAGCTTATTGGCTTCGGGAATGCTTTTGATATACAGAAGGGAGATGACACTGCATACAGATTATGGGAAATCAAGCAGTCTGATTGGTTAGTTATAATCTATATAAATGATCTAGATAAATGAAACAACAAGAGTACATGGAATAGGGTCAGAACTAACAAGAATAGACCCGAAAAGCTAAATATAGTAATAATAAGGTAAACTGTTCCAACCGATCGTCTCTTCTACTGTACTGGAGTATACTCCAGAACAAAAGAACATGCCCAGGTAGACGTAAACTCTTGCATATATAGATAGAAGCAGAGAATTCTGAAAGAATTCGAAATAATACAACTTGTCGGGTTGTTTGTGGTAATTCTACGAAGTAAACGAGGATTGGGGGAAAATCCGAACCAGAAAACTACTCCGATTCAATCAAACATACTTGTTACAGGCCTCTTGGCCCTGTTGTAGACCTTTCAGGCTCATACCAACCACGTGCCACTATAGAAACAAAGATGGCGGCCTCCAGTATACAAAATGGACGACGGAAACACGTATCACCCTAACAACACGAGCTGCGCATGCGTACTACCACCACGTATCACTATGGAGATGACGTCACAAGATGGCCGATCATGCGGGTTACCATGACAACACAACATGGCGCCACTGGATCACGTGACTATGACGTCACATGAGATCATCCAATTGAGATCATCCAAACTACCTCTGTCCGGTACATGACATACTACTTGTAATGTTTCCAAAACTGTTAACACAAAAATCGGACACAAAAAAAACATACATTCTTTTTTTTAACCATTTTCTCCTTCAACTCAAACTTACATGTCATACGGTGGAAGCTGTCTTATTCCAAAAAACGCACACAAAGTGGTTGATCCACGCAGGGGTGGGGAAGGAAAATCGGGCCCCGAGGTTAATTTCGAATTTTCACAAGTTTTTACTGGCTGTCGGGTATGGACAGTGGTTGGTTCCCTTGTGCGTTGTTTTGCGTAAGCAAAATTCCAGCCAGCGGACCGACGAGTGGAATTCAGAAATCACTTGACTTACAGTACGAGTCGAAATAAGGTGTACAGTACAGTCGCCGTGGGCGGTCACTTTTCCACATGTCCACAGTGGTTGTGGAAAACCGTGGGCAAATTACCTTTCAACTGCCCACATAAATTTCTGTGGACAGAGATTTTTCTAGACCGTGGGCATGCTACCTACTTGTCCACGGAATTAATAACTAACACAGCAATTCCCGTGGAGTCCGCATGATCTGACTTTTTATTACACTACTATAATATTTATGTTACGTAATTTTTCTACACGATAGCAATAAGAAAAAAAAAATCTGTTAACATCGGAACGAGGTCAAAATATCAGACTAGTTTCTGTTCTCCCCTGTCACGACAAATTCCCGGGATAATCCAACTGACGAGAATGCAGAAACTAAAAAGCTTGTGGACCATGTGATATTTATCTACTCATCTGTTTGCCATTTGTTAACCCTTTACCTAACGCTAGGAGTTGACGACACTCGTGAAAAAAAATCTTGTGTAACTAAAAATTTTCATTTTTTGTTCCCAAAACATAGGTTATGACCACTCATTGGAACGAGCGTGATGCACTCATTCGACGGAGGGGTCATAACCTATGTTTTGGGAACAAAAAGTCAAAAATATAAAATAGATTGAATGGCGATTTTCGTGTATAGCGCTGGTCGTATTTGGCCGTTACGTTAGGTAAAGTGTTAAATAAAAAAGGAGGGATATTTCCACCAATTATGAATTTATCGTCACCAAACAAGCCCTCTCCAGTTCCCCCTCACGGCGTCATTTTTATCTTCCGCTTCTGAAAAGTTCCGATTCGTTTTCGCGACAGCTACCGGCTGTCTTTAAAATTCGAATCAAGAGTTGAGAGTATAATTTCAGAAAAATAAAACATGTTTTGTCTTGGGATTTGTATCAGTCCCCCTCTCCCTAATTGACTGTTGTGCTCCGACTCAAAACGGCCTCCAATCTGAATGAAATCATGAAGGCAATGGCGGATCTAGGATTTTTAACGGTGTGGTAGAGATCGGGAAGGGATTGGTGGGGTTTCCGGAGAAAATTTTAATTTTTCAAAAAATTGCCTCGCACCCGAGATAAGGAAATGGATTATATATCCACAATGTGCAACGCATCTGTATGAAAAAAATAGGGGGAACGCCGAGAGCGCCTTTGATGGGAAGTTTACCCAATCATTTATATCCATGTTGCCTCTTCTACCCCAAGCATTGGTTACTGGGTCAAAATCCACCGGTAAAGCAGGGCTTGTTTACCACAATGAACAAGCACTGCTTCACTTCCCGGGATCCCCACGGGGTTCCGTCCATTACAGGTGGGGGAAGCACCCCTCGAGTATTCGCTTACCAATACCTGATGTTGGTTTTTAACCCTACTCCCGTCGATATTAATAAAAGTTAGCCCCAGTGGTCTGCGTTGAAAGGTCAGGACATGGTGAGTGTCGGTGACAATAAAGGTTTTCAAAGAGACGAACAGTGGCGCGGCGTCAGACAAGATAGATCCATTAGTCCCAGGGAACACAAATCTTTTGAAGTTTTTAATCCTTTCAAGCGCTGCTGTATATAGTACACACGTGCCGCTAACTTCTGTAAAACTACTTCAGAAGGATTACAGCAGGTCATAAATCATAAACACAAGAGCACTATTAATTGCCGATCAACATAAGTCAATCAAGTTAATTAATTTAATCATTGATGAATAACAAACAGTCTTGCAGAAAAATAACAACAACCAAGAGAATAAAAATGTTTGGTTTATATTTTTTCATTCTTTCACTTTAACAATTCAAAATATACAAACTGATTTATAGAGGTTCCGCGACGAGAATGCCCAATAATCAGTTAACCTGTTACTCAGTTAAAGAGAAGTGACACCCCCCCCCCCCCCACCCCGCCCCGAAAATTAATTCAAATGAGGCCGCCACAGAATGAAATATTTCAATAAGTGTACAGGTCAAAACGCCCAAAAGTATGTGCGATGTTCTACTTGCTGCTTACTTTCCCCGAGCGGATGGCTTTCCAGTTGCACTTTTTAGTAAATAATTCCGAGATAATTTATCGATATGGCCAAGTTAAAAAAACGAAATTAATTTAACGATGCATTTTATTGTATGCTGAACTATCAGAATTACTCCGAAATTAATCACTAAAAAGTGCAACTTTCATATTGCACTTTTTAATGAATAATTCCGAAGTAATTTATCGATAGAGTCAGGTTAAAAAAAAACGAAATTAATCTGACGATGCATTTTTATTGTACGCTGAACTATCAGAATTACTCCGAAATTATCCACTAAAAAGTGCGACTTTCATATTGCACTTTTTAGTGAATAATTACGAAATAATTTATCGATTAATCCAGGTTAAAAAAAACGATATTAATTTGACGATGCATTTGTATTGTACGCTGAACTATCAGAATTATTCCGAAATTATCCACTAAAAAGTGCGACTTTCATATTGTACTTTTTAGTGAATAATTCCGAAAAAGGTTCAAGGCCTGGGGGTGCTGTCATGATTAGCCTCTTTCTGCATAAATATTTGACATTAAACACAAATAAATAAATAAATAAATAAACGGACATGAGTACTGAGAGCTAATTTCCTCGGACTGATGATCCTTTGTCAAAATATTTCCAGGTCGAAAATTCTAGAAGCCGAATGTCCCCCTTCCCGCCCGTGCTTAGTGTTGTCAAGGAAAGCGAACGAATTGTTCAACAGTCGATCGAAAATCAGATTCGGTCTAACAGAAAGATCATATCAATACATAATCGCATATCAGCGATATTTCCAGGTGCACTCTTTTATTTTCAACTATTTTTTTCGTTTTGTACACATTTTTTCAAAGCACTTGTTCGCAATCGACACGGGTTTGTCACTGTATGTCTCGTTTTCACAATGTGAGTTGTGCTATTCACTTTTCAGATTGAGGAAATATGACGTAATTTTGACAAGTTATCATTTTTTTCCTTTTTGTAAATACAAAAATGACCATATACCTATGCTTGCAAATTGAACAGGAACAAATTGAAATAAATATTTTTAAACAGAGTCCTATTCTATCAAGACGTGTTCAAAATTACTTCCAGTTACATTTCTGTGGGCAGACGTGTTTCGGATTAATTATGTGGACACTGCCGTCCGGCATTATATTCGTACAGTAATCTTTTCCACAGAAGTCCACGGGCTTTTGACCACAAAATTACATGCCCACATAAGTCCGCAGGAATTGGTATCAAACTGATTTCTGTAGAAAGCCAGTGGGCGCCCACTGTGGAAAAGTGACCCCCACGGGGCGACTGTACTGTAGAATAACCACTATAAACTGTTAGTATGCATTTTCAACTATACTGATAACAAAAGAGCCTGACATCATTCTCGGGAAAGCTTTCACAGAAAGCTACAGCTTATCTTGATTCATATTTGTAGACCTGAACATATGCTTCTAACTTGTACCATGCATTTATACGCATAAAGTCTTTTTCAGACATTTCATGCTTAGCTATTAAATAAATAATTGTTCATTTACAGATTAGTTCTATTGAAAATTGTTGGCCACAGCCACATTTCAATATTTCGGGATTATAAAACAAATTTAAAATAAGAAATTTTGACTTGCTGAAATAAACCACAATTGCAGTACTCTGATCACAAAAAGGAAGTACAATATTGTACTTTACCTTTTAAACCTTTACCCACAGATAACATCAGAACTGGAAATTTCAATATAAATTTTTCAAACTTACACAAAAAGCTTCAAGCAAATAGAATTATGTGACCCTCGGGGGGGGGGGGGGGGGACAATCTTGTTCCGATGATAGATCACATTATGTGGTTTGTATAAAACTTTTTAAAAAACATTTTACCTGTTAAATTCATGAATTATGTGTGTAGTTGCAGTCTATTTGTTAGGTAAAGGGTTAGGAGGTGAGGTGTTTGGATTATGGAGATTCTTATCAATCTATTTTCCAATGTTTGAGAAACAAAAATGAACAGTACCAGAAGGGTAAATTCCCACCACTCATGGGTCGAGATTTTTGGCACATCAAAGCTACGTAAAACAAAAAAATTAGTTTTCCTGAAGCAATATTTTTTCGTGGATATTATAAATTACATTTTGAGTTTCTGTGCACTGAAAAATTTAATGCAATAGGAATTCCAATGCAATTAACTCTCTTAAGTGCTGTTTATAAACCAAAAACATGTAAAAAAAAATCGCGACATCGACGAAGTAGCTGCGACGGGTGGTGCAATCTCACAAAATTCTTAGTTCATCAAGGGCCATAACTCCAAGAAAAATATTTGGAACAACACATGCATTGAACAGTGGCTAGACATCAATAAGATACACTTACATGCCAAACGTAAAGTCATTCCATCAAGTATTTCAAAAGTTATTGAGTTTTGAAACTCGTTGGTCACAGACAGACCGACCGACCGACCGACCGACCGACCGACCGACCGACCGACCGACCGACCGACCGACCGACCGACCGACCGACAGACAGACAGACAGACAGACATACAGACAGACAGACAGACATTTCCACTTATAGAGCTGCTAGTCGCAGCTAAAAAAGTTACAGAATACATGTACATCATCACTCAAAGAGTTAAAATAGGTTGTAACATAACTATAATAAATAAAGAAACCTATTTCTTCTGCTTCTACACTGATAATACAAGAATTTTATGTCATTTTCTGTTAGAGACTCACAAAAAGGATGTCCGATTCTTGTGTTATCAGTATAGAAAACATTACATCTATAGTTTCGACCGGTAGTGGTTATTCTTCAACTCATTTTGTCATGTCCTGTATATGGTCAAAATATTATTTCGACACGTGACACTGCTACTAGCAGAAGATTTTCACCTTTTAGGGATCACGACCACGTCCCCTTCCCAACCTCTTTCATCTAGAACATCTGCGTGTTATGCTTCAAAATATTTGAAGCAGAAACATTAGGTTTCTTAATTTATTGGCTGTTCGGATACTCAGAGTTTGAATTTGTGTCGTAAACATGAGTGATCTATGTGCCGTTTTGTCACTCGTCAACAAAAAAAAACTATGATGCCGAATCTGCCTTCGCTTATGGGCAGATCTTCATTGCGGTATTCATTTGACGAAAAAAATCAATATTATTTTGTTCTGTCCATAAAATGGGCTGTTGAAAGTGTGTTATTTTTTCTATGTTTATTAGTATTAAGGGGTCGTCCAACGTCGTCCGATCCGATTTGCTGTAAGAGAATTTGCAAATAAAATAGGTTTAAACTAACTGACGTAACTTTGGGCATTTTTTTTTTTTAAATTTCCACAATGCCCTAAATACGAATTAAAGCGGCGAATAACGACATGTTATATACCAAAATAGTGACAAAAGTATACAAAACCCGAATTTATCCACTTTTTCAAAAAATTCTCTTATTTTTTTTTTTTTTTTTTTTGCTTTTGATGACAAAGAAATTGTCAGCCGCAAAAGTAACCGTCAGTATTAATAAGGAATAGATCAGTAATTCGAATGTGTGAGTTGTAAATAAAAGACTCCACACTCCATACTCAGAGAAAGCATATTTATCATTTCATCACCAATGTGGTTAGAACGTTTAGGGGAAAATGGATGACCACAAACGCTTGATTCTGTTCGGGTGACATGTTTGTTATGAATACGTGGGGTTTTGTCAAACTTGGGAAATGATTTGATTTCCCACGATCTGAAATCTTCAAACATCTCACTGCTGTTTTTGAATCTGGGAGGCGATGTAATGTACAACTCTCGACACATTCATAGGAAAATATTCAACTGACAATGCGATAATTGCGAGATACAGTCCATAGAAGCGCTGTTGAGTTCAGAAACTGTGCAATGACGGTGACGCAAGGGATTAATACTCCACTGATACGAACTGCCATTATTTGGTTGGTGACGATGATCAAAACATAAAAGAGGGAAATTATATTTTGAAAACAAAAATATATTTACATCAACATACATTACAGTCCTCACAATTGTATATTTACGAAAAAATAATTTTACTGTCGCCGAACTATATTAGTGACGTAAAGAAGGCTTGCTGAAGTCTGCTACGAAAAAGAAGACCGATGTCAAGGAGAATTATCAGAAAGGTTTCTTCCTGTTCACCAAATATAGCGAAATGTCGTACCATCGTAAATTTAAATATTTCACTCACACAACCACATTGTGTATAAGTCGGATTAACGTCGGTTTTGAGCGCTGTAAGCACCAAAAGGTTGCGAAACTCTGTGTTTTGACACTCTGTGAACAGAAAATAGAAATCATCCGCTAGGCGGACAAAAATCACATGTATTTCCGAAATGAGACCACAACGTGTCATAAGCGTTTAGATAAATGAATTTAATAACCAACTCAATTCCGATATTGTTCAGGCCGATAACCCTACGCCTATAAAATCAGTATTGGTAAGCTGATCAGTTATTAATGTTCTCAAATCTCACGAGAAAGCAACAGTCAAGCCTCCCCAAACAACAACTACAGAAGGCCGATAGTTCCAAAACAAATGAAGCATATCAAATCATGTACATCAATGGATTAGAAGCCAGGATTTCTAACTAAGTGTAGCCGATTGGTGAAAGTATTCTGCACACAAGACAGGTCATGTTTGGTTGTTTTGGCCACACTTGAACATTCAAATGACACTCTTGTCAGGTGTCATTGCTCATACAACCCTAGAAATGGACACATATAATACTAAATGGGGAATTTTGGCACTTTACCTTTTTTGGTGTATCAATCTCATCGCATTTTACCAATTTGATACAGATCTCATGCAAAATGGCACATGATTGTGGGGGTATGGTCACAGCAGACTCACAAAAGCCACACTGGACATTCTTCATTTTTCATTGATGCACTCTCTCATGACTCCATACTTGTTCTTCTGAACTGTGTGGATTTGACCCTTGGTGAACTTCATAAAAGGTAAACAAACACAAGAAAAATGGCAGTCTTTTTGAAATGTGGGCATCCTAAATTACAATTGGTCTCGCAGTCCGTTCCTTGAAAGAATGATAAAAATATGTATGTACCAGAAGGATTGCAGAATTTAACTATTCAATAAACTTAACCCTTTACCTAACATGAAAAGCAGACGACACTTGCAAAAAAAATTCTTGAATAACTAATTTTTTTCATTTTTTGTCTCAAAAACATAGGTTATGACCCCTCGTTGGAACGAGCTCGACGAGCTCGTTCCAACGAGGGGTCATAACCTATGTTTTTGAGACAAAAAATGAAAATATTTTGAAAATTAATTGGCGATTTTTGAGAATAGCGCTGGCCGGTTTTGACCGTTACGTTGGGTAAAGGGTTAAGGAATGTTATTGTATAAAATCTTATGCCATAGCAAACTTTCAGGTAGTGCTGTCTGCCACATGGTAACAGTTCCATGGCAAATATTAGTTTCCGCAAAATCTATGTTTCATTCCAAACAAATTTATATATAAGTTATTGGGGTTATTTCTTTCTGATCTTCTCTGGACTTAGGAGAAAACTACCTGAAAATTTGATCAAATTTACGTTGGACGTCCCCTTAAATCGAAAACGCACATTTTCTCGTTTCAAGTGAAACACCTTCGCATGTATGACAGTCTGATCGAAGTGTTTACCCGAAGCGACCTCGGACCTTACTTATCATTAACGTCAAAGATGGCGAGTCGGCAATGGGCTTATTGCAGCAAATCTGGCATCACCATCGACAAATCGACAACTTGTAATGATACAAACGACGAAGAAGATAATATTCTTCAAATGCCTGTTTGAAAATTCACGACAAACTGTTTATTTTTCTTCGAGCACATATATCCACTAAAATAGCGAAAAGCTGTTCGAAAACAGAATCTTCTGGACAGGGACGAGGCTAGAGGTTTCCAAGTGGAAGGGTGTGGGGTAGTGGATTTCCAACTTGGGAGGGGGAAACTCCCCTCCCGGTTTCTCCCCCCAGTTGGAAAATCACTACCGAGAAAACTTTTGAAAATGAAGCCATGAAAGGGGGCACAAAATTGATTCTAGTAACTGAAATACCAACTCATTAATGATAGAATTATCCGGTTATTATTATTTGGAATTCTTCTGAGAATTGAGTATGTGCTAAACAAATGCTCAAGCTTAGACCTTAAAGTTTGAACAATTCACACTGTCCTAACATTAAATCAGATCTTATGCAGGAATGATCAATATTCGATGTCTCGTCATTTTGTAACTGTGAATGATGGAATTAACTCAGGATAACGATGTTATAATTTACATGATGTGATTTTATTGAAGTGCACTTCGAGGATTTTTTTTTATTACGATAACTAAAAGTACTATAGAAATCTCGTACCGATTAACATCATGCATACTTATGAAGCTCGATATTCCGTACACTGTACATGTAGTTGTAAATAGTAACAGTTAGAATTTTGTCGTATTTGAAACCGAGTTGGAATTTTGGGAAGTAAAGGAGACATCAGCATCACCAAAGAAGCTCTAAAATCCAGATAGATGGAATTTCCAACTCCTCATGACTTGCACTCCGAATTTCAAACACACCACCACCCTCACTGTCACCACGTCTCTGCTTCTGGATTCAAATAGCAGTACCGTAATATTACTATATGATAAACGGGGGATTTGGAATGACAGACATTGCATGTGGATGCGCGAACACCCGCTGCAAATGGTATGGTCGCTTGTTTGTTTATAATAATCGCCCGGGAAAGGGTACCTTTACGTACTGAATAATGACTCACCTGTTTGTTGCAGAGCATTTTTTTATTAGACCGTGCACATACAATACTCCGCGCACAACTTAGTCGGATTACGAGTGTGCACATTCGACGAAGTGATTCGGAATTCATTGTTTAAATGGTTAATGCACATGCGCGGCACGCTTCTTTCTATTTCTTTTGAAAACGATATTTGATTAGGCCCTTATGTCACGATATTGTGTCATTTTGTTCTGTCTTTTTTAAAACGAGTGTTCTTTAAACTTCTGTTCTGGCCCCTTTCTTCGTCGCAGACAAAGGACAGGAAGACCCAAGGACACCGGAATCACGGGGCAGAGGGGCTAGCTGCCCTCCCTGCCTTCGGTTGACGGGGGCGCTAGGGGCAGAGAATGCCCATCCCAGGTTCGTCACTAAATTTTTTTCAAAGATTTATTCTCGAGGTAAAGCTAAAATACACCCAAATCCGTTCAAGGAGCTTTCCAAATTCAATGGGGGAGTTGAGGGGCGCCCCCTTCCCGATGGAAGGAGGGCATCTTCTCTCAAACTCCCCCATCTCGGGCATTCGGCCTTCGAGACATGCATACTTCGGCTGCTAGTGCGACTAAATGCCCTTTTCCCGGGGTCGGTCCTGCCGTGAAGTGCTCCCGGCGCCCCTGGGAAGGCCTCTGGAACTTGCGTTCCGGCGCCCATCATGTCTAGTGTCTTTTGTAACTAATAACCTTAGTATTGACCATTGTAGGCACTGGAGGAGCATTTGCGAGAGACTATTGCTACAACGATGGGATGCTTGAAATCTACTGTCCATCTGGGGAGTTCTGTTGTGGTACAACTACCTGCTGTGCGTAAGTATATTCCACATTTCGATATAAAATAGCAGTCATAGAACGTCAGTCCTCCAAGCATAAGAGAACGATAATATGCAGCTAGAAGTGCAGGGGCGTTCTCTAGATTCCATCTGTTTATGTCCATTCTGTTATTTTGCTTTCAATAACTTGAAAAATATATGTCCAACAGATCCCATTTTATGGTGAATTAGACTCCGTTAGAAGAAAGTTCTTCGCAATAACCAGTTTTCTGATATATCGAACATGATCACCACGGCAGCCATTTTCGATTTTTGTGATTTTTTTGCTTGTCCGAGCAATAACATAAAAAACTAATAACAGAGGGATCACATTTTTTGTGGTTCATTAGTGTTCCTTTCGTTAGTTTCTATGGTAGCATGTGATTGCAATGTGATCCACTGGCCTACAAATGGACGGGGATATTTTCGTAAGGTGTGTTCGATTAAACTGGACTAAATCTAATTACCTAAATAGACCCGGCAATCATCCCAACAGATCCCAACCCACCGTGTTTTGTTCGAATGTCTGGAGAATAAGAGTCGTAAGTAGTGCTATAAGGCGCGCCCCCTTGTATAAAAGCACATTTTAGTAGTTACAGTTTTCCCCAAATCCTCGGTTTCTCTCCACATTGTGCATTTCCACATAGGCATATATCGGCACATCTGGCATATGCCTATGCGCTGCATGTGATATGTACACATTGTGACCTAGCACCCAAGCACATCTTGGTGTTATCAACAGTTTGTTTCTCATATGTAAGGTACCCTAGTTTGCACTAGGTCATGAACATGTAAAGCCCAATACGCAGTCTGCGAATTGTGCGACCTGGTTTAGCTTCTTAAAGACCTGGGCGGGGGCAGAGTCGAAACGGGACCAGGAATAGCTAGGAATTATGAAGGACTGCTAGAAGTCAATAGTAATGCACAAGGCCGCAAAAATGGTAGAATACAAGAGTAATGGTGAATACAATAGAGGCCAATCATAGGATACACACCTGAAGTCTTGGTAGGAGCCGACGGTAAAACTAACTGAATAGGAAGTATGTAAGAGCTGCATAGGAATTTGGAATCCCACTTTTGGAATCCCTCTTGTGGAATCCCTCTTATGGAATCCCTTTTTTCGGATTCCCTATAGCATCCCTTTTGGGGGAAACGTCTGTAGTTATAGAATCCTTTTTTTCCGAGATGTGTCGATGAGTTGTACGTAGAGTCACTCGTTCGAAAAAATCGAACTAGTGAAAGTACTCTTACACATGGGAATGCGTCTTATAGCACGACGTGCTACTCTTATTCTCTAGAAATCTGAACAAAATAATCGTGGGTGGTTTTTGGTGATTTAGAGTGATTGTCGGGTCTATTGTGCCTATTAGATTTACTCTAGTTTAATCGAACATACTCTCCGAACGTACTCTCGTCATATTGTAGGCAATTTGGGTCACATAGGAACCACGTGCTACCATAAAAACTGAGATGGCTGCCTCTAGTAAACAAAATGGACAACGAAACACCTGTCACCTAACAACATGCGCTGCACATGCGTACTAAGACCACGTATCACTTTGGGGCATACCATAACAGCCAATCATGACGTACCTGGATCAAATACTATGACGGAACTCGCTCCTCCCTATACCCTCCCGCACGATCCATCCCTCTCCTACTACTGATAGATTATTTGTCGTAACCTGTAGCTTGTTTGCGTCTTTCACAATTGACGTAACCACCGCGTAACCTAAACGATCGTTCGCGGGTTGTTTGCATGCCTGGTATAGGATATGTGTATTGCTTACCGTCACACACCCATACGAAGCCAACTTGTTGATTTCATTTGGTCGTGTGATGGTACACATTAGCCTTGTGCACACCTATCCTGTACTGAAGTGTGCCTGGTATATAGAGGGGATAACTTCTGACAACCACTACCACAGGCACAACCATGCTTAATGTTATTCAATTCGACGTGAAATCATTTTTGACCGATTGGATTCGAGAAAAATGATGCCACCGTCCGGCGGTGAACTTGCACTCCATATGATGTGATATTAAGGGTCTCGATCGAATCCGACGTCGCGTTAACGCAACGTCGGGATGAACTCCTACATTTTCGGAAATATCCACCTGAAATTGGCACTTGAGGTATTTTTTTTATCAGTAATAAAAATGAACCGAGTGACGTTTTTGTCTTATCAACTTTTCAACCAGAGCAACGCTGTGATCAGCTTCTATATATTCAGAGATATTGCGCTGAAATTTGGCACCCATGGGTGTTTTATTATCATGAGTGACCCCCTTCAACCATTCACTCTTTAACCAGAGTAACATGGAGATACACTCCTAAATTTTCAGAGATAACGAGCACCTAGTGATATTTTTTTATCAGGAGTAAAGTAAAGCATGCACGATGAATTTCACCCACGACGTCGCGTTAACGCTTTAACAATGTTCTCGTCCTACGTCACGTTCATCATTTAAACCTTCAACTCTCAACATTAAGGGGTAATTGGATCAAGAAAGGTGCATAGGATGGGTCCTGGTCATGTCCGACCGACATCCACCAGAATCTTTTGATATTTGACATGTAACATTCTTAGTGGGATGAGGTTCAAGTTTGTTCAAATCAAGTCCCAGGGTTCATATTTGAGCTCCCTATGGGGATCCGAATTTTAACTCAATCCAATATGACACGTTTTGTAAAACTAAATCTTCTTCAGATCCACCAAAATCAGAATCTTTTGATGATTGGTATAAAGCATCGTTAGAGGTAGAGGCGGTCCAGTCTACCCAGGAGACCGGTCTAGAGTGAGTCCAGGGGGCCCCCGGCCTGAGGAGGGCCCCAAAAGAGGGGAACGGTAAAATAATTGAGGGAAGAAGGAGGAGGAGGAAGACGAGGAAGAAGAAGAATTTCGAAAAGAAAACTGAAAAAGAAGAAGAAGAAAGAACACGGCCAGATATGCGACCATTTTTATATTGGTCGTCTACGGGTCTCATCATTCAAACGCCAGTACCGGCATTTTCAGTCCGATGCCGATGGGATTCGCAGCAGCAGATTAAATTTTCCTACACAACCGCATACATGTGCCGATGTCAATGCGTTCCTGTATTAATTTTCCCTCCGACAAAGGCATCCAGTAGAAATAAAGCATGGGACCCTAGGACCCTAGATTCGTTGTCGCACCGGCAAACACTTGCGCCTAGCTTCACTTACAAGGCACACAGCACGTGCTGTCTGGCCTAGGCTTATATATCGAAGTTTTGAATTTGAAGCCAAAAAGATCTCAGATTCGCTCTCATGGCCTTGAATTTTTAGAAATTTCCCGGGGTAGGCCCCCGGATCATTGGTGGATCTAGGATTCTCAAATAAGCGAACCTGCACAATATTCAGGGTGCACGGCGTGACATGCATTAGGCATGTCTGGAGGCCTGAAAGCCGAGCGGGGGCTTCCGGGAAAAATTTGAAAAATGTAGTCCCCTGAGGGTGATTCTGGGGTAACATTTGATTCCAACTGGAGGTAATTATCTGTACCAGGAAGAATTACAGCTACAGGTTACCCAGACTCCACAGTCCGCATGTCAGATATGGGGCCAATACTATAAAACTTTTACAGTTGTATTTTTCACAATTGTATTTTCTATTTATGGAAATAACTAATTGAAAGATGTCGCAATATTCCAGTTGGCAAATTGTCACATCTTTTGAAATGATAATGATTCATTTCCGTCATTAATGTCCACATACAGTTCGGGAAAATACAATTGTAAAAGTCTCATAATTTTGCCCCCGGTATGAGTGACTGTCACCAAATATCTGCATGTCACCCAATCCTCCTTATAAATGACTTGGATGGACGCTATGGCAAATGGGAAGCTGGGCAAACTGAATCATTTGTACATGTATGATCGGTTTCAAACCGTAACAATAGGACACATTGACTTCGGAGCCGTGTTTGTGCTTCATTCCCGAATGATCTGTAATGAAAGTTCCCAACACCAAACGGTGTATCAGTGATTTTCTCTCAACGCGGTTGTAACATGTGATTGATGGGTGAATGTAGCTGCAATGGGGTTTGACTTATCGGGGGGGGGGTGATTGGGGCGGGGCATTACCTCGTCGGCACCCCTCAACGTTGCCACTGCCCAGACCCTCACCGATTGGAGAGGGGGACCCCTCTCCTATAACCAGCATCACACCAGGCCTGCGGCCTTCGGATATCCCTTCGACATATATGGGGGCCCTTTCGTAAGTATGTCCGGTGGCGGGGGGGGGGGAGGGCAGGACACAGTCTTGGGCTGCCACTGCTCAGCGGGTTCAGATTGAAGTTTGTTCAAATCAAGTTCCCGGGGGCATATCACCCTATGTGACTCGAACGTTAACATAGTGCAATATGGGGGTTATTATTTAAAAATCTCCTTCCGATCTACCTGTCAGAATCTTTTGATGTATGATATGTAGCATCCTTAGGAGTTTCAGATTAAAGTTTGTTCAAAGCAAGTTCCTGGGTTCACATTTATTTAGGCTGCCTGTGGTAACCCGAATTTCAACATGGTGCAATATGAGGAAATTTATTTAAAAAGCTTCATTCCTCTTCAGATCTACCATCCAATATTTCTTGATATTTGGAATAGTGCATTTTTTTTGGGGGGGGGGGGGGGGAGGGGGCAACTTGAAGTTTGTTTACATCAAGCCCTGGAGTGATATATGGTCTACCTGTGGCAGCCTAAATTTAATTCTGTGTAATATGTACTTTAAAAATCTTCTTCTTTGATTCATCAGTGAGAAACTTTTGATATTGGGTATGTAGAACCCTAAGTGGGTGGGATTCATCAAGTTTGTTCATATCAAGTTCTTTGGGTCATATTTTGAGCTCCATATTGGAACTCAGAATTTAACTTCTTCTTCAGATCTACGAGTCAGATTCCTTTGATATTTGATCTACAGTATTTTCAGGGGGTTCAGTTTCAGTTTTAATGAAACCAAGTCCCTGGGGCCATATTTGAACTCCTTGTGGGAGCCGAAATTTTAACTTAGTAAAATAGGAGAAATATTCTTTAAAAACCTTTTCTTTAGAACTACAAGTCAGAATCTTTTGATATTTAGTTTTCAGTACACGCTAAAAACTAAAGTGTTAAAAACTACACATGAAGTGCTGCATTTAACACTTACTAAGTGCTGAACTAGCACTTGGTTCAAGTGTAGATATCCCAGAACTTGACAGGTGTTACAATAATACCACTTGACAAGTGTAATGTCGCGACACTTAAAAGGAAACAACGCAGATGACGCGGATCAGGCTCGAACTCTCAAGCCTGATCCGCGTCATCTGCGTTGTGTCCTTTTAATTATGTACCCATCAAGCGCAAATCAAATTATGGACGATTCTGGAAGAACCACCAATGCTAGACACATGGGAAGTGCCATCCATTCAAGTTTCAGATGTCTGACGATTGTAATGTCTAAGTGCTTAAAGCATTGCACTTTGAGTGTTAAAATCAAACCCTAGAATGTGTTTAACACCTTGAAAGTGTCAGTTTTAACACGTTAGTTTTTAGTGTGTATCCTCAGTGGGTTCAGATTCCAATTTGTTCAAATCAAGTCCCTGAGTTCATTTGGGCTCCCTTTAGCAACCTAAATTGTACGGGGGAATTCCTTTAAAAAATCTCTTCATATCAACCAGTCCAAATCTTTTAATATTTAATATGCAGCAACCTTAGGAGGTTCAGAATTTAGTTTGTTCAAATCAAATCCCTTGGGTCATATTTAGGCTCCCTTTGGAATTTCAACTTAGTGCAGTATAATGACTATTCTTTAAAAAATCTTCTTCACATTCGCACATCAGGTTCTTTTGTCACATAGTATTGGCATCCGTAGTGTGGTGAGATTCAAGTTTGTTCAAATCATATCCCTAGGCTCATATTTGGACTCTATGGGAGCCCAAATTATAACTTACACCAGCGTGAGGAATATTCTTGAAAGTTCTATTTCAGACCTCCAGGCAGAATCTTTTGATATTTGGTATATAGCATTACTATAACTCCTAGATTAAAGTTTGTTCACAGTGTTAGACTTACCTGATTTCGATGAGCACCAGAGGGGTTTTACATTTAACACAGAGAGCAATGTATAATTTACAATTTGTTTAAAAGAACTGTGCAAACGCATAATGGAGCTAGTAAATTTTGGTTGGATGTAAAGGTGAGTACATAATATTAACGTTCGTTGGAATGGAGCTCCACGAGTCCTCCTACTGCGGCCCGGGGTAGGGGAGGGAAGGTCTTTTGGTTAAAATGTTTAGGTTGTTTGCTTGAGAACAAAATTTGGAGGTTTTTAGGGTGATTTTATTTTTTAAAAAACTTTCACCCTGTTGGAGAGGGGGTATGGACGGGAGATTCTTTTTTCTTTTTATTTTTGAATGGGTATGAGTGAAAAACAAAACTTCACCCAACAGACCCTCACCCCCACTCCGCAAGCTATGTTAGAATGACTATACTAACATGTAGATGCTGAATGTGACTTTCAGTCCTTTTTTTAAACACGGAGGCCTCTTGTTTTCTAAAATCATTCAAAATCATTCAAAACTCATTTTAAAGCAGAAAAACATCACAAAAACCAGACCCTCGCACTGACCCCTGGTCAAGGGATCAAATGGAAAGAAACCCTGGGGGAAAGGGTTGCATATACCAGTTATCTGAAATGCTTGTATCGTGTCCAGCATTCAATAGCCGCTGACTTGACAGGCATTATAAATAACTGGAGAGCAAAAAAATGTAATTCTCTTTACTAAAATCTACTTGGCGCTTCCACACTGCTGTAGTTACTCGCAAAAACAAAGCAGTTTAAAGCACGTCGAATTTCGGGTGATTGAATGCAAACCATTTGCTGAATTCAAGTTATCCCAACGTCATGTCTATGCCTCTCAAACTGATCCCAAACTTCACGAGATAGCCTAGTATCTCAGTAATATAGCTCCCACGATTCATGACATATTGGCAGGAAATCGATGCATGACCACGGAAGTGACGTCATGTCACGTGACCCAGTATCGCCATATTGTATTGTCATGGTAACCCGCGCGAGCGGCCAAGTTGTGACGTCTTCACCATAGTGATACATGGTGTCAGTGCGCATGCGCAGCGCGTGTTGTTAGAGTGATACGTGTTTCCGTCGTCCATTTTGTATTCTGTAGACCGCCATCTTGATTTCTATGGCAGCACGTCATTGCTATGTGACCTAAAACCTTCTTATAAGACCGGGGTACGTTCGTAGGGTATGTTCAATTGAACAGGAGTAAATCTAATCACCACAAACAACCCGCCAATCCATCCAAATCACCAAAATTGACTTTATTTGATACGGATTGCCCCCAGAATCGTATTTAGGACCGCCATACCATGGTATCGAGAGGCCCCTAGGTACGAGAATGCCCCTGGGGTAAGTTCGATTTAACTATAGTAGTTTTTTCTGGCTGGTTCGAACCCCTAACTTTTTGGATGTATAAGAGTAGTTTCTAACGATTATTCAAATCACACGTTTGTGTAGGGTCCATATAGTACCAAGGGGGTACCGGGGGTGTGTTCCTTTGTTGAAGAGTAATTTTCCCCCAGAATCCTCGTTTAGTTACCACAAACAACCCGACAATCCCCCCAAATCACCGAAAAACGACTTCATTTCCACATTTTATCGGTATAGCACGTAGTGTTATAGTACCAAGGGGGTACCGGGGGTGCGTTTCTTTGTAGAAGAGAAATTTTCTGACATAGAATTCTCCCAGAATCCTCGTTTAATTACCCAAATAAACCCGACAAGTTGTACTATTTCGAATTCTTTCAGAATCCTATTTAGGATCGCGAAACATTTGGCTTATAATAATAGCATGTAGTGCTATAGTACCAAGGGGGTACATGGGGTGCGTTCGATTGAATAGGAGTAATTTTCTGGCTTGGTATTTGCCCCATGTGGTTTATAATAGTACCGAGGGAGCCCTGTGGGTACATTCCTTTAGACTAGAGTAGTGTTTTTTCCCCAATAAATTGTATAAGAGTAGTGCTATAGGACAAATTCCTTTGGTCATTACCCAGAATCCTTTGCTGCTACCATTTATAAAGATTACAAGTAGAGCTCATATGTGTACATGAAAGGCATGAAGCTAAGCTCAAGTCCCACAATATACTCATGCGAAGATCTACCCATATGTTAAGCTAAGTGAATCCCTTTTTTTGTCCTATGAGGTCTAATTTACCTCCCTCTTAGCCTCATTTCGGTATCTGAGGATGCCTATGACATGGTAATATATCATTTGAGGATAAATTTTGAGGATACCCTTTATAAGTTATAACTTGATGATACCTCTGGTACTATACTACTGGACTCATTGATAACAAAACAATTTTTACAATTTACTTTCTTTTATTCAACAACAAAAATACAACTTTTTTATGGAATCGTCTATGGTATGTAGATTGTCAGATATTCATAAATAGTCTTTCTATAGATTGGAATCTTCGCAGTGGTTTACAACAGTCTTTGCATTGGCACAAATTGTTACATGGTCGCGGAGCGACATTGGCTTCAGCTAATAAACAATCACTACATTTCGTCCTCCGTGAATCTTCTTTTTAAAATGATATGTCCGTTTCTTCTTTGATGGCCATTTTTTCTTCTTGAACTTTTTCAACGTCCATGAATTCAGGTGGTAAATTATGAATGTAATAACAGTCTTGAGAATAGTTTCTATGTTCTATAACATCATCTTCTGTTTCCCGGAAACGAACAATAATACCACAAGTGAAAACACTGAGTTCTGTCTCCTGTCCCCAAATAAAAGAATCCACTTTTCTCAGTTCCTTCGGGGTTTTCACACTTTCACCTGGTAACATGAATTGAAATGTATTGAGACGATTTTCCTCCAATGCATACTTGGTGTGTATTGGTGGTCTCTGTTCTGGTGTCTTTCGCATTATAGCTTTATCTTCTCCACGTAATAACTGCTCCAGTACTGGTGGTGGAACATCGCGAAAATACGTTTCGAATGAAACGGTCATTCTCTCGACAAAGTCTCTTAGTTTTCTTGTTTCTTGGTTTCGTGATTGGTAATCATTCAACGCCATCGTGATCAAACATGGAATAGTGATCATTCTAAATTCCTTTTTATCTTCTTTAGTTTTCTTTCTCTCTTTGGTTTGGGTTATCCTATTTCTAGGCTCCTCGTCTTTGCAATATCCACTGCTTTGGTCACTTGTTCCCAATCTCTTGTGGTAAACTGAAACCCAACGTCGTTCTTGTTCAGCTGAATCTGTAAATCGTTTTTGAGTTTGAAGACAGTCACATTTGTAGACATCCTTCTTCTTTGGCTGTCGAAACACAAATTAGCTTAACTCCAAGTGCACCCTTTCTATAGTTTTTCTTCAATACAGCGACATCCAGTGGCTGGTTTCCTCTATGACGTCATTAACCAACACATCATTATCCATTAGATCAGTCGTAAACATGTTGGATATGGTTTCCATCGGTACAGCGCGACAGCGATGTTTGAAGTAAAATAGGCAGTATTGTCCACACACTGGTAATGGTCATTGAAGGCGTTTTGTATTATACTTCCAATATCTGGAATTCTTCTTCAGGAAATTCTCGAATGGTCTGTGTTGTGGTGGTAATCCATAGGAATCAAAGTATTCTGCGTTGTGGTGACTCACAAAGAGAGCCACCCAATGTTCTCCTTTTCTGTGGTCTGGATCCGTGTTGGCTATCAAAGCCACTGGTCTGTGATCTGGTAATCTTCTTGGTAATCTGTTTCTTGCAAATACACCCAAGCATATTATCTTCAAACAACTATCTGATCGATGTGCATTCTCTAACTGCAACGTGTTCATGTTGAGTAATCGAAGATTACTTGTCTATTCTTATCCACTTCTATGATGTTCTGGAATTCTGCATACACAAGTACGTTGATTCTGGTTGTTAATGGGTTTTCGAAATGGACTTCTAGTCTCAAGGTTCCTCTCTTCACCAGATCGAAGTGTTGTCTATGTGATAGGTCTGCAGTCAGCTCGAATACCAATAGGGTGTATCCATTTATGTACTCTTCTCGGCTGATATGGTTTCCTTCTTTCTCGTACATTTGTCCAGTCCTCTGCAACAGGGTTGCATATCTCGCCACTTCTTGTTGTTCGAATCGAGGTTGTAATGGCTTGGCTGGAATCTGCAGCCCATCGACATACAAAGCCAAGTAAGTGATTTTGTAGTTCTTGAAATTATATGGATTCTTTGCAAAGTTTCCATTGAAAGCATCGTTGTCTACACATCCCACCACGATGCGCTTAGGCAGTTGGACTAAAAATAAATGTTCTTGTGTAATGCTCAGATTTCCTTTCGGCACTGAATACACCTTGGTTTCCACACGGTCTATGGGATATTTTGCCGTTGCTGTTGTTAGTGCTTTCTCGTGAGTCATTCTCGCGAATGACCGGAGTTTCTCTTTACATACAAACGTGGATACATCAAAAATTTTGATCTTGTATGTATCGGCATCGACCATCAATGCTAAAGCATCTTTGGCTGTGTTCATTTTAACATGAACATTAACTTTATTTAGCAAGTAACGAGTTTGGAAAAACATGTCCAAATGTAATCTTCCAGTCACTATTTTACTTTTCTCTATAATTTTTTTTCGAAAAATAAAAGGAATAAATCCCTTGTTATCTTCTGTCAAATCGTCCATATTTCCGGCTGTATCCTTGTACCATAATGCATTAGTCAGTTGTGACTTCTTGGCAGCTGGTCCATAACTCAACAAAGTTTCTATGAAAGCTCTGTAGTGATACGTGTTGTTGGAAGGAGATACAAGTTTTTCATTCAAGCTAATATTGATTTGAATAAATAACGAATGCATCCATAAATTGACTGGGCCTACATTGGCATCGGGTGCAACTGATACCCCTTTGGATTCTTCAACCGCTGCTTCAACATAAAAGTATGTCTGTGCCAAATTCAAATAAGCATCTCCTAATCCTGCAAGGTGGAATTCTATTGGGCCATTGTTTCCTATGGTCGCCAAAGGCATGTGTTCTACCCATTGCCCATGTTCCACACTAGTCTGCGTTGGCGGTATGGAAAATAAGTAGAGTTCGCTGTTAACACACTCACAAGCTTTTCCATTGATGAGAGCGAAAATGTCTTGCGCTTGTACAGTTCTCCTTCTTTTTCGTCGAATTGCCGGTTTTCCGTGGTGCGGGCCTTGTTATACCTTTCCTGCCGGGAGGTCTCGACCCACCAACCAACCACTTCATTCCAAGCACTCACACCAGCCTCCTGAAATCTGAAAATGATAGAAACGGTCATATTGTATCTAAAATTGAAGGTATTATTTCCCTTTCCTTCCCACCCGAGCTGTTGCTGGATAAAACCACACCCCGCATCTCCATTCAACAACTACATGTAACAATGCATATGTTTTTTTGTGTATTTTATTATTTTAGTCCTACACGTTTGGGCGCATTGTACTAATAACTGGCAATGCGATCCCAAAACCTGCATCTACAACAAGAAAATAATGCGTCACCCTGCGAATTGCGATAATATTGTTTACAATAAATTTGATACCCTTTTCTGGTCGGTATTGGGAGTCTTGGCCTTCACTTACGATGGCGGGTAACAGAAGTCTGGATGAGATTCGATCATGTGAAGACTTCAGTTTTACTCATAAGTATAACATGAAAACACAGTCAATAACTGACGATTCAGAATCTCCTTTTAACTCAAATATCCGTAACTGCAAATACTATATGCCAAATGAATTTCAGCAAAATTATGCAGGCTTGAACAATTCTTTGGCAATTTTAAGTTTAAACATCAGAAGTTTAAACGCACATTGGGATGAATTCAATAACTTTCTACTTAGTTTGCAGAATAAAGAAAACGTTTTTGACATTATAGGACTAACAGAGGTTTCCAAAATACAGGATAATGTATCATTTAAACTCAGTGGATATCACGACATAGTAAGTAATGTAAGAGAAGATGATGGCAGGGGAGGGGTTGGTCTCTACATTAAGGAAGATATAAATTTTAAAGTAAAGACTGATTTGACAGCATTTATTCCGCATGTTTGTGAAACTCTTTTTGTTGAAATATCTAAAAAACACAGGCCTACGACAATAGTTGGCGTTGTCTATCGACCAAATACTCAACCCAAAGCCGACCTAGAAATTTTCATGAACAAAATCACAGAGATAATAAATTTGTTAAATGACGAAAATAAACAATGCTTCCTGATTGGTGACCTGAATATTGATTTACTTAAAATATCAACACATAAACAAACCGACGACTTCATTGATATGATATTTAGTCAAGGCTTTCTACCAACTATAACGAAGCCAACAAGAGTTACAGATCACTCAGCCTCCTTAATTGACCATATTTACTCTAATAACGTCTCGCCTACCGTTGAATCTGGCATACTTATTACAGACATTACTGAACACTTCGGAACATTCTTAGTAGACCTAAAACTAAAAGCAGGTCGAGAGAATAGAACAGAGTTTAAAAGAAATATCTCCCCAGAGAATATACTGCTATTTAGAGAGAAACTTTCACAAATAGAGTATACGAATGATCTCGAATCCACTAGTATGGATGAAGACTACGATGGTTTTGTACACTCTTATATGCAGGTGTTTGAGGAAGTCTTCCCCTTGAAGCAAATCAAACTGAATAAAAAATATATAAAAAAACAACCCTGGATTACTAATGGTCTATTACAGTCATCCCTATATAAACACATGCTTTATAATAAGCAATTAAAAAATCCATCTACCGAAAACAAAATTAACTACAAACAATACTGCCAATTGTTTAATACAACTAAAAGAAAGAGTAAAGACTTGTATTATAAAAACCTCCTGGCCGAAAGTAAAAATAATATTAAAAAAACATGGCAAATCCTAAATGATGTAATAAAAAACCTAGTAAAATTTGTAAACTTCCAGACACCTTTATCATTCATGATACTGAAGTTTCAGATCCCATTGAAATAGCTAATGCGTTCAACAAGTTCTTTTCTACTATTGGGTCTTCCACCAGTGACCTCATTCCCGTTTCTGATATATCTCACACAAGCTTTTTGTCCGGCAATTTTCCTGATAGTTTTTTCATTGAACCAACAACTCCCGGTGAAATTATCTGTATCGCAAATAGACTTAAATCTGAACGAACCAAGGACTGTGATGGTCTATCAACATGGTTAATAAAACAAACAATAGGTGAAATTGCTTTTCCTTTATCAGATATTATAAACAAATCATTTAGAAGTGGTATTGTCCCTAGCGGAATGAAAATTGCCAAGGTAATACCTATATTTAAGTCGGGTGACAACGGGAGCCTTAATAATTATAGACCAATTAGTATACTTCCAGTCTTTTCCAAAATTCTGGAAAAGGTCATGTACGTCAGATTAATTAATTTTCTCAATCTGCATGATGCTCTATATGATCATCAATATGGTTTCAGTAAAGGTTATAGAACGATATACCCTATATTACAGTTTCTGAAACATGTATCTGAGGAAAATAATACCACTTTGAAAAATAGTACCTTAGCCGTGTTTTTAGATCTATCAAAAGCTTTTGACACCATAAACCACACCATTTTGTTAACAAAATTAGAGTTTTATGGCATTAGAGGTATAGGTAATAGCTGGTTTCGTAGCTATCTGACCGATAGAGTTCAGTTTGTCGAATACTCTAGAAAAAAGTCAACAAAGGCGTACGTCAACTGTGGAGTTCCCCAAAGTTCGATCCTTGGGCCCCTCCTATTTCTGATATATGTAAATGATCTCTCCCAAGCAACATCGCTTAATGTTCTCTCATTCGCCGACGACACTTCGGCGTACAAATCAGGCATAGATGCCAGTACACTGCACAATACGGTAAACCTTGAACTAAATAAAGTTGATACGTGGTGCAGAGCTAATCGCTTATTATTAAATGCCAAAAAAGTAAATTTATCGAGTTAAACTCAAAATATCCTAACTCTGATAACCACAGACCATTAACAATTGACGGTAAGCCAATAGAGAAGGTTTACGGGTCTTCTGGCACAAATAGCTCAGTCCGTTTTTTTGGGAGAATGGATTGATGACAAATTAAACTACAAAATTCATATATCTATGGTGTGCTCTAAAATTGCTCGAGCAATTTACTCAATAAATAAAGTTAAAAACATTCTTCCGTACCAAGCCTTATTATCACTTTATTACGCTTTAGTACACAGTCATCTTTTATATGGAATTCAAATATGGGGTCACTCAACTCATATTAATAAATTGTTTCTATTGCAAAAGAGAGCAGTTCGCATAATCAATAATAAAAAATATAACAGTCACACAGATCCTCTATTTTTAAAATGTAAAATATTGAAAGTGAAAGATCTTCATACCCTTCACACGCTGTTATTCACGCATGACTGGTACAATAATAACCTTCCTCCTTGTTTTCAGTCATTTTTCGAAAGGAATACTAATCTATCGGGTATGGAGACAAGACAATCTGACTTACTGAAAATTGGTAGAGCAAGGACAAAAGCACATTCCCAGCTGCCAAACAGTTTATTCCCTAAAATGTGGAATGAGCTAGATGCTGAAATACGATCCATAACAAATAGGAACCTATTTAAGAAAGCAGTAATCTCAATGCTGATTGATACTTATAATCAAACTGTACATTGTACCAACCCGCATTGTAACGATTGTGCTCTCGTAATGGGATATCCACAAATGGTGGGCGTAGCCCTGTGTTACCGCAAGATAAACTGGGTACACGCATGCAGGTTCACGGAATTTTGATAATGTGTTCACTTGAGCTCTTCAACTGAGAGCCGTGGCCAGTGCCTTTATTCACTAATCGACTTTCCCCCGGCTTTGGTACTTATAATCACTGACTACCTTAGTCTTTGTCTTCACAAACTGAATCTCATATCCCGCAACTTGACCCCCTATGAGACCTAATATTTACATATCTAAGTTAATCATAGATGGTTACGTCACTCGTGTCCCTCCCTCGTGTCCTTCTAAGTCCACGGCAAGCTCATTACGAGCTGTCGTTATCGTATACCAGGCTAAGTATCCCAGCTTATACCAAGAACTTATTGGGATACCGACCCAACACTTGCGAAAAACTGGGAATGGGAAAGACAACAAAATTAACTATATCTTGAAGGGTCTGTTGTGGTATTCGTTTCTAAAATAAGGCACCTGAATACCGACGGAGATGGCTCCGTACTTTAGAACGCATCTTGAAAGATGACTGTCGCAATTCTCAGGCTGGCGCAAGTTGCTTACCCATGTGGGAATTGGCAGGAAGACAGCCGCTGTGGCTATGCCTCTTCCCAGCCATACATTCCATATACAATAGGGTGACAATGAACCGCAAACTATATGTATAAAAAAAAAATAAATAAATTTTGTAACTATATTTTCTTTCCACTGTTATATTGTATATGTACTGTATACGGCAAATAAATCATTCATTCATTCATTCATTTGACTCTCTTGATTGCTGCCTTTTTAACAGTTTTTCCTTCAATCTTCAGCAAAGGCCGCTCCTTTTTTCACGAGCTGTCTTCCCACGGTCCTGGCTGTTGTTTTCAATAAGGGTAACACGACGTTCTTCAGTCCTCCCAATATACTTCCCAAACCATAACCTCTCTGTATGTGAGCTCCAGAAAAAAGCTGGTAGACCGTTTCCAGCTTGTTTTGTGTAATATTCTTTGGATAATTTGGATGTACTGAAATTTTTCGATCCACTGGCTCATAATACACATTCTCAAACGTTTTGGAGATGCTGTTCCCATATTTTTCACGTACGGGTACGATACGAAGAAGCGGTATTATTGTATCTCCCATGACTTGGTCACGAACCATTTCACAGTACATGTAGAGCAAATAAAATCCTTGGTTGACAATGGAAACCCTGGAAGAATTCCTGATTTAAAAACACACTCGTTAAATCCAAAAATATTTTGAAGCGTAGGGCTCATTGTGACTACGACTCCATCTCGTACCGTGATACGAACTTTACTAGTCACTACATCCAATTCAAAATCTACCTTATCGTGGCGAGGCAAGAGTAATTCTTTAACATCATTGATAGCCAGTATCACATCAGTGGGATCGGAATAACGACCTTCTTTCAGAGTAAGTTGATAATTTTTTTCTTTTTTGATCACCAGAACACTGTAAGGAAAGCTTCTCCTTCACGAGTGTAGAAGCAAGTATTTGGATACTGGTTCTGTGCCAGACTTACTTCCCATTCTCCTGTGAGATTTGCTGGTTGTGATAACTGAGTGGTGTACCTAGTCAACCTGTTTTGTGGAAACACGTTCATAGAACTGTTACTAGGTAGAGTCAAATAAAACATTAATTTTTCTTGATGGTTGGATTAGGCAACAAATATCCTATGCTTCTACTCAAGAGAGCAGTCCACAACTTGCTGTCTGTGTTCTCGAGAGTGCGATTAACGACACTGGTAATGATGATGATGTACAAAATGATTATTTGTGAAAAGTAACTGATCTCGCTCCTTGGAATTCTTTTTCCAAACGGAGGCTAAGAACCGTTCGATCCTCCTTCAGTTTTGGAGTTTTGGAGAAACCTTAGAGGTTCACTTCCTTTTATAGGTGAGCTGACTCTGCTTGATCCACGAATTGAACAAAGCGGGATATCCGAACCACTTTACGAACGTTTCTTGAGTACGTGTTCGAGTTTGTACATAGTTTTGTGTACAACTCGCTGAAGCTCTTCAGTGTAGAACGACCCTTTCAGTACTTCCCCATTATCATCTTGTAAGGTGTATGTGACTGGATGACCTTTCTTGGTGGCTACCGCTGTGAATAACTCTTCGGTCCATTTGGGCAAATAACCTTTCTCAAAAGTTTTCTTAACTTTACTGATTCTTGCTCCGTCTCCCACTTTGAACTTTGGGGGGGGGGGGGGTTGTGTTTTATGTGTTTGCCATAAAGTTCCTGCCAAACCCCTTCTTGATTTTCAAAGTTCACGGCAATGGGGGCCATACCGATACTACGATGATGGGAATAATTAAAAGATTTCTCCAAGTTTTGAAGTGGAAAAATTAGTGTATCGTTCTTGGTAAATATTTCCACATTTTGCTTTTCAAAGTTCTATTGAATCTTTCTACTATGGAACATTTTGTTTCCACATTTTGTGTAGTGGAAGATTCTGCTCCGTGTTGTATCAGAAAATTCTGAAATGTTCTGTTTAGAAATTGTGTGCCTTCATCAGTTTGCAATTTTAAAGGTTTACGACCATGTTTGAACATTTTAGTAAAAGCTTTAACAATGGAATCCCCAAGTTTTTGTTTTACTAAACACATCTATACATGTCAACAAAAATTTTGTGTTATTATTATACTTACTGATTTTTGCTAAATCTACCAAGTTAGCTTGCCATTGTGCATCGATACCACTAACTAGCACTTTCCTTCTAGGAAATGTACGACGAACTATTTGTGAAGAGCGTATGTGTCTTGAGTCTCTAACCATTTCACAACTCGTTTGGGCTTTTTCTTGGACGCTCTACAAAGAGCGTCTATACCACCAAAACTTCCAGGCGCTTCTGAATCGCAGTACAGTGCCTCCATGGCTGTCTTGTTCAAGTTTCAACTGTATTTATACCCTTCTTCTTTCCTCTTTGGTGTTTCTTTTTCCTTTTGTTGTTTAGTTTTGCTTCCGAGTTTGTCTCTGACTTTGTTGGTGCCTGTTTCATAAAATCCCAATGTTCTTTATGATCAATCAATTCTTCGGGTATGTTACTATCTCGCAGAGCTTTGGCCAACAACCCCCATTCCTTTGGTTGAAAGATTTTCGTCTTCTAAGTAAATCGTTCAGAAGATCTGATACATTCGACCCTACCACTGTTTGATCTTTGTGGACTAGTTCGCCCTTCTCATTCCAAGATATATTTGGGTCACTTCTGATACGGTTCAACAACAACTTTGCCTTTCTCTTCATAGTCATAGGTACAGAATCGAGAATGACTTAATCTTTATTATCTTTCTCAAGTTCGACTTTAATGGGCCGAGGAGC
Source organism: Pictodentalium vernedei (assembly GCA_031216915.1). Lineage (NCBI taxonomy): Eukaryota > Metazoa > Mollusca > Scaphopoda > Dentaliida > Dentaliidae > Pictodentalium > Pictodentalium vernedei. The sequence continues at coordinate 247,004,339 of CM062296.1, forward strand.
CACTACCTTTTCTTGAAAGGTCACGTATCTTTTTAAAATTCGATTATAATGATTCATCTTTTCGTCGGATGTGAGAAAAGGGGCATCACGAATATCTCTCATTTCTCGATCCAGTGATGAAACAGCCAGTTCATTCGGTCTTCTTGGAGTCTGTTGTACACGTTCCAATAACCTTGGTTCTACCAAAGCCATCTACTTTGCATATTCCATCATCCAAAAATACCTTTAACAGCGCCCAGTAGTACAGGAGGTAGTAATGCACCCAAGAATTCCCTTTCTGCAAGATTTGTCTCTTCCTTTTGTCAGAGGTACCTTTATTTGCCACTGCCCTCACTAGTTGTTTCTGACGAACGAGTTTGGTTCTCTGAGCTTTGGTCAGAGGTACTGCCCTCTTCGGTATATTCGAGGCACAGTCACACAAACAGATAATCTTTGTCAGCATGTTTTAGAATAGATTTGACGAGTGTGGGTTTCGAGATGATAAGAAGCTTTAGAAGAGCGATGTTGCGCTTGGGACGGTCAGACATACTTCTGACTTGAGGCAGACTTGTTACTCCCCGTTTATACTTTTCGGAGGTGCACCTACTGGGTTTCCCATGGAAAAAATTGCCTACTTAATCTCATGTGTTCAGGAGTATCTTGTTTGAGATCGATTAAATCGAAACCATATCGGGTCGTAGTGGCATCTTGAAACACTTCTCTCAGAAACTTGGAATGACCAGGATACATCTGTGCTGCCAAGTGTGAGATCTGAGAACGATCCCTAGGATTTTTAAACAAGATCATGTAAAGACTACTGAGAGCTACAGTCCTGTGGACTTCATTTTTGTCGAATAAATTTTGAACAATGTTCACCACACTAATGGTACAGTGATGATTACCTTTAGTAAATAATCTACACACTCGGACATCTGCATCGAGCATCAGATCATCCAATATGACTGAACTATCAGATTTTAATTCTTGAGGGAGGCCCTCTACGGATTCTACTTGGGGTAAAGTATTGTATAATGGTTGCCATTCACTATAACACCAAATGATATGACTTGGAACAGGTGAGATAATATCTTGAATGTTTTGAATAACACGATTTACAAAGGATGATTTACCACTACCCGTGGGATACACAATAAACAAAACGAGGATCCATCTTTGCTGTTGAATGTGGGTACTACTCGACTTTTATACCTTTTGGGGAGGTGGCCTTAAGGGTCACTGAACGTGGGTGCTACTCCCCTTTTATACCTTTTGGGAAGGTGGTCATTTTGACCGCACTCCAAACATATTTAGCTTTGGTGGCTCTCTGACTTACTGGCTGGGGACAGGTCAAGTTTGTTTGATATTTGTCAAGAAGATAAACATCAAATGACTTTTTTTCTTTTATACTTTTTCTTTTTTTATAAAAACAAACATCTATATACAACATCTATTTAATGGTTTTTTGAAGGTCATCAATTCAATCACCAAATCCATAATACAACGTCTCTGTTCATTTGTCAGAGGTTACTCGAACATATCTTCATACTTTTTCTGTACTGGTGGTGGATTCATTCCAGAAGTATTATGGTGGCACAGTAGATGGACGCCATTCTTGTTAACTCTTTCAAGTGCTTCATTAAAACATGTTATAATCTTCTCTTCTTGAGACATCATGAGGCATACATTATGCTGAATCAGACTTGGGTGATCGACTGTACATCCATAGCATTTTTCATTCACTACAGCATCAATGTTATCTTCGACATAATGATCACATGCCACACAAAGTTCATGTTGCAAGCGAACTTGCCTGAGTTCACTATCAGTTTCATCAATGGTCGTGGTTGGGTTATTCTCACTGTGATCTTCATCTTCTTCAAAGGTGGTTCTTGAATTGATTTTTTGAAGTCTTCATGGTTAGTAGGTTTAGGAGGTTTCGTGTCATCGGGTTTATCAGGGCCCGTGTCTTCAGTTAAAGCTTTTTGTTGGGTGTTGGAGGCTGCATCTACTTCTATTTGGGAATTTCAAGGCATTCCATTCTTCGAAAGATACAGCAATATCAGTCTTCGTAAGATAAGGTTTCTGGTCTTTTCCCTCAAAGTATCTTCTGAGATGAATCCTCAGTTCACCCGGGTAATGATAGCATAAGTCTGTTTGGTGCCAAGTCGGAACATCTTCTCTGGTCAATGGTTCGATCGTGAATGATGCCAAGTCCATGTTTTGCCTAATCTTATATATCTTTGACGGTTGTGTTTGAAAACATCACCCCAGTTCAACAAATTTTGATCGACTTTTTGATTCTTGTTTGGGGTTTGTGTTTGTTTCCTATAGGATTATAGGTTAAATTTGGGAAATTTAGAAAATCTGTATAGAAGTCAATGGAAAAGATACACAAGGGGAATACGCAAATTTGATTGGTTGATTAACATCGATCTGACTGGTCAGTTTGGCAAGCAAACTGCAAACTTGATCCTTAAACTGTAGGATATGGCCCTCTGCATTTTATATTGACTTTGGGACAGGTCAAGCTACAAACCTTTGTCCAATGGAGATAAGTCAAATAGCTCGAGTGTATTCCCACCCCCTACAGTTTGTACTAGTATCCTCTTTGGGGAAATTTTTGTTTATTAAAAGGACATGTTCAACTTAGCAATTCAGACGTTTTGTTCATTTCTAATTTTTTTTTAAATATTCACAATAGAGAATTTCTTAGTAATGATGATGATGTTGATTTATTTTTTTTTTGGTTATACAATAGGGGTAGCCTAAAAGACACCAGGAATCAACTTCTTTTAAATGAAACTAAAAAGGTTTGAATGGAACTAAAAAGTTTGTTACAAAAACAAAATGTGTATCATCCGGTTCCAATAGGGGTAACATAAAAGATACCATGAATCAACTTTTTTTTTAAAGAAATGGAATGAAACTAAAAAGTTTGAAGCAAAAACAAAATGTGTGTCATCTGGCTCCAATAGGGGTAACCTAAAAGATATCATGAATCAACTTGAAACTAAAAAAGTTTGAATGGAACTAAAAAGTTTGGAACATATGTGTATCATAGGTTCCAATAGGGGTAACCTAGAAGATACAATGAATCAACATTTTTTTTAAAATAAATGGAATGAAACTAAAAAGTTTGGAATGAAAATAAAGAAATATCCCCCACTTCCAATAGGGTTAACTTACAGTATACTGGGAAATTACAACACGATGATGATGATGATGATTAATGATGATGATGATGATGATGATGATGATAAAATCTCTCTGCATTGGAATAAATAAAAAAAGTTGAGAAACAAAATTTCAATCCGTTTCAGTGTATTGCCTTGTAAGACTTTGTTTTAAAAACTGCCATATAGGACTTTTGGGGGAATTGCCGTATAGGACTTTCTGAGGACTTGCCATAAAGGAATTTTTAACAAGAGTAAGAGACTGCCATATAGGATTTTTCATGAGGACTTGCCATAAAGGACTGTAGAGACTGCCATATAGGACTTTTTAATTAGAGAAAAAAGCTGTCATAAAGGACATTAGAGACTGCCATTTAGGACTTCATGAGGACTTGCCATATAGGACTTTTAATGAAAGAAAAAGACTGTCATATAGGACTTCAGAGACTGCCATTTGGGACTTTATGAGGACTTGCCATATAGGACTTTGGAGACTGCCATTTAGGACTTTTTTAATTAGAGAAAAAGACCGCCATATAGGACTTCAGAAAAAAATTTTGGTGAACCTAACAAGATTGAGTAGACCACCTAAAGTCCATTACGGCTTTCAGGAATTTTACGGTCAACCTGGCATGATTGAGTAAACCACCTAAAATCCAACATGGCTTTTAAGTATTTTCGGTCATCATAACCTCTGCTTTTCGCAGGCAGAAGCTAGACTTTTTCTAGTTGTAGAAAATATGACACTCACTGAATAGTTTCTTCCTAACTATATTATTCTTTGTTGTTCTTTAAATCTCTAGTGGTATGGGGCTAATTCCATTTTCTAAAACTCTTCGTTTTGGGTCGAAATACGATAGTCCATCTCTGCTCTGCTGGTAAGTAAACATAGTGTTGTCATTCATAACAAATTCTCGGTTGATGCCAGATCCACTTTGTTGAGTCTTCAAAACTTGCAAATATTTCTCCATCAAATCATTGTGGCGTTTGCTGATTCATTTACAACTAAATTTATTGGTGGCACCGAAACAATAATATGTTTTACTACACAGTCCAACAATGCCGGTTCCTTGCCATTCTACCTTAAATAAGCCTGGAGTTCTGTCAAAACCCTTCTTTCGTGGCAACATGTGGGCGACAGCCATTCTTTGCCTTCTAATTTGGTTTTCACATAATCATCTCTGTGGAAATCACAACACTCAGATGGAAACCACTTGTGATTCTCTTTGTAAAACTCTACTCTCTTCTCTGGTTTTATTAATTCATCTATGGATGGTGACGAGGTACAAAGATATGCAGAATCTGTGTCCATTTCCATATATTCGAAATCTTGGAGGTTGATAAAAGTATCGATGGCATCATAGTAGAACTGAAGCATCTGGAGTTTCGTATACTGGTATACAAATAATCCTGTGTGGAGTGGCAGATCCAACTTGATGGTCTTCTTGTTGAGTTCGACTTCATATAAAGTTTTATCTAATGGATTCAATGCTCTGAAGGATATGTCATTTACAGCTTTGGTAACTTCTTCATCATTGCAATAGCACACACGTTGATGCTTCTCTTTATTGATAACGGTTTTGCCATATCCAGAATTTCCCAACAGTTTCGTGGTGTCGGCAGCGATCGACTTGTCAGGGTCAACATCTCCTTGTTTTCTAGCTTCGGGTACTTCATTTCCAAATTTCTCAAAACATCCTCTTGGTTTATATTGGATACTCTGGTAGACGTGATCATCTTCAGTACAATGCTGGAGATACCACTGCAGCAATGGGGTTGCAAACAACATTTTCTTTGCAACGTAGCTTCCGATCAAACTTCTATTGGGTTTCTTCATCATTCCATTCTTCTAAGCAAAAGCCTTCATGTATTCACCAATGTCATCTTTGGAGATATCTGTATTCTTGAAGATATGTGTCATCTCTTCAAAAGACTCCTTCAGGTGATCTGGTACATGTATATCACATTCAATCAAACCAAACAGTTCGCCGGACTTCACTTTCTTCAATACATCTCCTTCTGTCATAGCACCATCTATTTTGTCTGAAAATTTCTCTTTCAGGGAGGCTTTGAGTGTGGCATCATCGGTCTTCTTCATCTCTCTCCACTCACACTCCCCGATTTCAAAGAATCTATAGCCCAAATCGGTGATGTGATTTGCATTGGCACGGGTGTCTTGTAGCAGTTCGTTCAGGGATTTATCTCTGACTTCATTATGGAGGATAGGAAGACCATTCTTATCTTTCATGCAAGTATGCCCGTACCAGAAGCAGCCATGGACTTAGTATATAGTCTGTGTCTTTTTGCACCAACCATCAACAGGCAACTGTCGTCAACCAATCATTTTTTCAGCTCCGTTAAACTGATGTCTGATGTGGATGTCATCTCTCATCGATAGAAACTCTAACCATTGTTCAGCCATTTTACCATACTTCATATGATGTTCTGGATTAAACTGGTTTTCTTCACGTCGTCTAATACTCCAACCCGTTGGCATCTCTTGTATTAGGCACCATAGGAATAATGCATTCGAATCAAAGCTTATAATACTTCCACATGGTTTTGCTTCTTCGCCATATTTTGTTTCTCTGATTCGGGTAACATCTTTCTTGTGGTACCGATTGAATACATTTGAAGTTCCACCAACGATATTATCTTTCACTAAGTGGTGCAGGTCTTTGTTCTTCTGGTTAATAACATGAAGTAGGAGTCATCATTCATGGTCTGGAACAGGTATTTCAATGTAAGGCCTGGAACACTGATACCATCTTTAAACATGTCGATTTGGCGTTCTTGAAAGAAAGCAAACTGCTTATCAACAGCTTCAAGGAATGGTTTTACGTCTCGGTTATTGTACCAGATCAGAAAATCACAGAAAGTGGTCATCTCCAGGTCCTTCTATACATGCTGGCAGTATTGGTATTCTTCTTTAGATATACTTTCTTTTTTGAGACAACTGTAGAAGGCTTCATGGTCTGGTAGGTGGTCTTGATCTAATTTGTCCAAGCTGTCGATCCATTCATATGGCAAAAATCCCTTTGTCACGGAACAGCCAAATGCTTTCAAAGACGTGTCATAGCTGAATTCTGGAGGAGGTAGTTGCAAATATCAACAATCTTGAAAGATTCTGTCAGACGCACATATAGTTATTAGATTTCTTGACTGCAAACTTGAGTGGATTCTGTCTCTTCATGTTTGCCATCAGTTCACGCTTGACTACATTCATGTCGTCTTTTCCAGAGTTGAATCCAATAACGGGCATCTCTTGTAGGTAGTCTTGAAGTTTCTTCTCCAACTTCGGTAATGGGTGCATCTTGGATGTATCTTTTACAGCAGCTCTGGCTTCCACTTTCAGCGTTTCATTAATTTTCTGTCTGAGTTCAAGTAAAGTCCACGGGTGATAGGTCTGCATCAGTTGATGGCAATGAGATGAAATATCTGTGAGGTTAGTCATCATTTCTTCAACAAGTTCTTGAGAATTTCTGTTAGTAATAAAACACTTCGATTGCTTGGTATTCTGGAACATTACTACATACGCTCACACTCATTGGTCGGTGTTCTGCTTCCCACATCAGTTTATCACTGCCGGCAGGTAGACTGGACTTGGTAAAGTAAATTTCAAAATCAAAGGTTGCACCTTATGGATAGATTTTCTTCTCTTCAGGCACTTCTATACCTTCATTTTCTAACAGATCAAATACGGACTGGGATGATTGGTATACATCGCCAACATACTGGTACTTCACTTCATCTGTACAGGTCTTCTCGTGACGCCGTAGAAATCGAACAGATTTCCATAATTCGCCGCATTTGTGGCATTCAAAATGATTTACAGTATTGGTCTATATCGATGGTGAAGCTAAAATGGTTCTTGTGGACGTTCACATACATGGTATTCTCAACATTTCTATGAGATCTTTGGACTAGTTTGGCAACAATTTGGTCATCATCATTCTTGACAAGCTCATATACTTGGATATTAACTTCAAAACATTTTTCCAAGTCGGGTAATTCGGCTAAGGTTACTCCATGGAAGTCATTCTTTGGCTTCTTTGTATATTTGTTGTGCATGGCATCTGTTATATTATTCAAATTGTGTGTTGTTGAACCACTCCATATAGCTAAACATCGGAGGATACACATGTTGTCATCATAATAAAACTGGTTAGCTTGATCTTTCACCAACGCGTTTACTGCTTTGTTCTGGAGAATGTAATCTGGAAGATCTTCTACCATTCCAATTGGGTGGCCGTTCAGCTTATTCACATAAAAGGTGACGTTAGTAACTCTCTCCACTAGCCAAGCCATTTGGTTTTGGACTTTTCAATTTGAAACAATTCCAGGGTATCTTCTTCCATGACATCATCTAGGAATTCTTCAAAGTCTTCTTGGCAGATACGAGTTGTGGAACATCAAGTTCCCGAGCGTTGTTTTGTGATGGGTGGTGATATTTCAGTTCATTCGTTTCATTGTGCCTCAGCAGGATAAAACCAAAATTAAGATTAATTTTAAATCTTAGCTGTTGCGGCAAAAATACAGTAGTCACCAATTCATCATTCATCATCTTCATGTTCACATAGCTGATCCGGTAGTTATACTGGTCCTGGACTCTTCTATTCATCATATGGCGAGTTCTAATAGAACTCCAGTTCTCTTCGTATATGGTCAACTTCTCCTCGGTCTCCTCTTCGGACATCATATTCTGGTCACAATCAATCGGATTAACATCATACCGGGGGGTCGTCGTGGTCCGTGGTTGTTTGGTTGGACCTCTCTTCGGTTCATCAGTCTTCCTTTTAGCTGGAACTGGTCGGTGGGCGACGCTCTGGTGCCTGTTAAAATGGAGTAGTTGGTTAAACTCCTGATCGCCATCCATGCATATATAGGTATAACATTTCTTTAGGTGGTTAAGAAGGTACTCCATTCTCGTAAAGGTCTTGTTACAATTGGTGCAGTCGTGAGTCTTCTTCTCTTCACCGTGCTTGGTACGCACATGGCGGTTCCGGTTGCAGCCGTGCGTAAAGGTCTTCCGCACTCGTCAAAGGCATAAACATCAGTCCTGGTAACGGCAGTGGCAGCAACAGACTCCATCTTCATAAATTATTTGTAAAGGCAAAATTGCTATAGAAATCTCTCTAGTGATGTGTTCAGATCGAAGGATCGAAATAGAATGACGCGATGTTTCTTTTCTCTCTACTTGACGGGCGTTTTTGAAAACGTCACGACGCCGCAACGTTTTTTCACTGATATGTTCATTCTTGGTCGGCGATTATGTTTGTTTCCTATAGGATTATAGGTTAAAGTTGGGAAAGTTAGAAAATTAGTATAGAAGTCTATGGGAAAGAAACACAATGGGAATATACTAATCTCATTGGTTCATTTGCATCGCTCTGATTGGTTGATGTAGAAACATCTTGATCCCCATTAAATTTAATATTCAACATCATGTAGTTAGAGGTGTCATTTAAAGAAATTGCTAAATATAGGCCCTAACAATTAGTTAGAGGGGGGGGGGGGATCAGTTAAGTATGTTACTAAAATAGAGAGTAGAAATTTATAAAAAAAATAGTTCCAGGTAGAAGCAGAGGATTCTTGGTAATGGGTCTTATACAAAGGAACGTGCCTTTTATTGGTGGAAAAACGTCATGGTGTATTCTAAAAAGGATTCGAGGCGGGGGCGGGGGCGAGGGGTTTGGGGGGGGGTCATCCGAACCAGAAAAATTACTTTGGTTCAATCGAACTTAAGGGGCCTTCTCTGCACCTAGGGGCCTCTTGGTACCATGGTATGGCGGTCCTAAATAGTATTCTGGGGAAAGACCGTATCAAATAAACTCAATTTCGGTAGATTGAGGTGGATTTTGGTGATTTGATGATACATTGCATTCTTACTATTTATTTCATTGATAATTCATAGACCCGAGACTGTAGGCCAAAGTGTCTAATTTTGAAGCCTATTTTTGAAGTTTTGTTACCAGTTAGTTATGGATAAGTGTATTTCTGACAAATCTAGGAAAATTTCAGGTCATTCGCGTATTGCACCTGGAGAAATTGGTCAATGAAAATGCGGGCAAGTAGGGCGAGATCTGACGGAGGAAAGGTAACGCCAAACGAGAAATGTTTATTATAACAAGTATAAATTATGGCTGTCTATGATCGTGCACAGTTTTAACGAAATCTGTAAGAGCGTACTCGAGAATTCCGCTCTCAAAAGGTTTAATAATCCGAACAATAACGAATATTCTTTTTTTTCGAGAAAAGCCAAATAACTTTTACTCAAAATAATTATCCAGCGTTATCTGGATATAGCGTTAATGAAAATGGTGAAGTGGTTGTGGCGCTATCGATTACAATCTGTCTAAATGGCATTCTGGTATTCTTCAACGCAATGATCTGTCATTTTTTTAATATTGGAAAATTGCACGGTTCCCATCAGTAAACTGTAAAATTGCCTGATCAAAATGACTTGGTTCGAATACTTTATTCTCTTCACATGAGGGGATAATGTGATCCACTTGCAAGAAATTTGTACACTGGGCATGACAATCGTGGAAACGAAGTCGTAATTATGGGGGTGTGAGACTGTGTGACACCCCTCACCCCCGGCATCCCTAATAATTTCCAGTCGGGACATTTTTGTCTGGGTTGGAGTCTTAGATATTGATTCGTTCTTGCTGGGAATTAATACGTTCTTACGGGCTCCATATGGGTACCTGAAATTTAACTTAGTACAATATGAGGGAATTTCTTCAAAAATCTTCTTCAGATTCACCTGTCAGAATCCTTTCATATTTGGTTTACACCATCTCCAGGAGAGTCAGATTCAAGTTTGTTCAGATTGGTTTCCTGGATTAATACTTGGGCTCCCTTTGGTAACCCAAATTTTAACTTAAGGCAATATGAGGAAATTTCTTTAAAAATCTTCTTCAGGTCCACTTGTCACAATGCTTTCATATTTGGTATACAACATCTCTGTGGAGGACAGATTCAACTTTGTTTAAACTGAGAGGCTGGGTTAATATTTTGGCTCCTTGTGGGAACCGGAATTGGCCATGTAGCTGCAGAAATAGAAATTTCATATTCAGCACCACCTAAAGGTGTGTAACTGAGATTAATCCCCATAGACTGTACCAATATGCTTGATAGGGGAGTTCTACATTTCACATTATGATCAACTGAAGAAAAGGCATGATGCTCGGACTATTTTTGTCACTCTTGAGGGGCTCAAGAATTGACAATGTATCCTATGGAGATGGGTTGCTCAATGAAGACTCATTCAGGAACTATGTTTATATTGTGTTCTATATATGTGCTTCAGGCCCCCGTGGGGCCTCTTGTTTTTATTTTTTCGTGGGTTTGTTATTCGTTCTGACAATTGTTTCTTTTGCCGCCCTCAAGTATATAGAACATAAATTGGTATTTTCCTCGTCTCTATCCTGTTTTGTGATGCTTTCTTTTGTTTCTAGGGCCACCAGTCGTTCCAGTAACGAGTCTATCATTTTCGTGTCCACATTATTACGGATTTCGTCTACTTTTGAAGGACTCCCACCTGTACCGGTTACAAACAGGGCCCTCTTCACATGCCGGGTCTTGTGTCGGTTCAGCATTCAACTTTGGGTTATTATCGTTTAAGGGAAACCCGTTATGTTTTTCTTTCTCCAGCTCACTGTCATCAAGTCTTTTGTTATTGTTACAAACAACGGTGTTAACCGAGAAACAAATTGGGGAGTGAACGTCTGAGTTCAGTTCACTGAACTCATCGACTGTGAAATCTTTCAAATGTTCGATAAAATCAATGTAAATATCAGATAATCGATAACACTCATCCCTTACAAGTTGTAGCTCCCAAATTTTTATCTCCACCAAATCGACCGTTTATTACCACTAGATTGTTGTTTTTGCAAACGTCTATAAATTTTCTCCCAAAGGTATTTATAAATTCATCTTGAGTCTTCCGTTTATCTGCAACTGCATTATTTTTTATAATCCTTCTCAACTAGGTATCTGAAAGTGCATTTTATCTTCCAATTCGGAAATTGAAAATCATCCATGAGGGCAACATAATCGTTCATCGACATTTTATCTAGGATCGATGCACACAGGGCCTCGTGGCTGTCTCCATTCTCATATCTTGAACCCTCAAAAGGCATATACATGTTACCTATTAGAATATTTGAATGGTTTCCATTGTCAAACTTAATCCACTGAATAGACTTCTTCTACACTGTTAAACAACAGAAACTCAAAAACATTGTAAAATGCCACGCACTGCGTATACAGACAGGCAGTTTATTGTAATGATTTAAATGTTTATACAAAAAACAAGTGTGAATATCAATACCAGAATATTCTACCAAACTACATTATTAGCAGCTATTGAAAATGATTGCAAAATCTTTCATTGGTATCGCAGGCGCCCAGGCAAAACCAGAGATAAAAATAAACCTTTTCAGGACAAAAATACTCTGGAAACCTGTGTCCGAAGCAACTCAATACAGTTACCTCCAGAATAGGTGTCGAGCTCCACCTTAAAATATTGCAACTCAGTTTTGTAAAATTTAATGCATTGCTATACAAAACTGTCTAAGTGATTTCCACTGAAAGCTATGTGTAAAATTATTGCATCTGCGCTATATGAAAGCGACGGCCAGAATGAACTTATTCCCGATTGACCGCTCTTACCTAACGGTCAACAACACGCACCGTAACCGAATACTACCCATCAATCAAGATCATTTAACCCCACTACCGCTACTATCAGTATACTGTCATGCCGAGAAGACAAATGTTTTCCGCTATTCGTTGAGCCGCGGAAAAGTGATAGTCTTCTTGTACAGGAGTAAACAACATAAAATACTGATCCGCTGTTTGCGAAAGACAAAATCCTTAAAGTAGACGACCTATTCAAGCTCCAAGCTTCCCTTTTTGTATTTGATTGGAAACAGGGAGAACTCCCTGTGTCACTCAATAATTTTTTTAACACAACACATAATGCTTCCCAAACAATCACAAGGCAATCAGAACTACTACGTGTCAGTAGAACCCGCACCCGAGCTCTAGATAAACTACCTGTACACCTGTTCCCAAAGATATGGAATGAGCTTGACCACGAGCTAAAAAATATTACAAATAGGAAAATATTCAAAAAATTATTGACAGAGAAACTTCTGTCTCAATATCCAACTGATATTGAATGTGATAACCCTTATTGTCCAGACTGTCAGGTTTAACCACAATTGGTAACTTAAATATAAACATAAAGCAATTCTTACTGTCTATTCGATAATGACCGAATTGCGCCCGCCAACCCTAGAAGTACTACATATGAACTTACAAAATAACCGATTCCACTGTCTGTTTATCTCATCCACCATAACATTGATTAATAACTGCCATGTCCTTGCATAGAGGAACTTTCATTTTAGGAGATCTTTTTTTTTTCGAACGTAACAGATGAAACCAGACAAAGCTGTTCATAAAATTGCCATTCATATCTTAATACGTTATTAGTTTTTGTTTTCCAGACAAATAATGATTATCTTACTTTGGAAAGTTCCACCTGTTATCCATGCTAGATAAAGGGCAATATTGATTAACAAATGTCAATTAATGACATTCTCAATCTGCGCACAGTGCTGATAAATATGTCCATGTCTCCGGGAGACGACAGGTAGACAGCCAATCTGGCTATGTCATCTCCCTACGGTATAGATACCGATTTCGTATTTGTGTTTTTTACATTATTTTCTTTATTAATATCTGTGTTTGTTAACATGTGTATTGTAATATATTATCTATACCGTAAAATAAAATAATCTAATCTAATCTAATCTAAAACTCAAAACATTGCAAAACGCCGTGCGCTGCTCATATTGACCGAAAAGAACGGGTTGATAAGTCATACGGCTCCTTGTTGTTAACAGCGTGTTTAGCCTCTCTTTTAGCAGTTTCCCACAAGTTCTTGACAAAAGTGTTTGTTGTGGTGTCCTTTAAACCTTTAACATCATGAAACCACTTGATAGCATAAACCACAGATGAAATGACGTTGTAGGAGGAACCTTTGTCCATGAGATCAGTCAAATATAAAGAAACATGAAGAGGATCTTCGGGCAGATCACATCCGCCGACTGAAGTTATGAACTGTCTCCACTTTTAAAAATATAATAAATATTTTCTCACAGTATTGTCACTTCTACATTTCAAGAGACAGCTGCTCATACTGTCCACTAACTTATAAACATCTCAGTTTGAACACCTGATTTTGCTCTATGTTGTCTTATCGCTACATTTAATTCAATATCTGCAATAAAAAAGAAAACCATATATGTGTCATTTTTAAAATACCACTTTCATGGCCAATAATTTCAGTTTATCACATTTTTCGTTAGAAACACCAAATCTCCTTGGTTTTTCCACAAAATGTTGACTCGAAAACAATTTCCAGTCTTTAACAAAACTAGCAAAATCATTACCACATGGGCAGATTTCAACCCAAAATGGCTTAGATTTCCAAAACGGAACAATCAAAGTTCCCTTAGCTTTATCTCTGGATATTTTGGAAATGGTCCTGATAATTTTATCTGAACTCACCTCCCCACTGCTGATCAAAAGCGTTAATTGCTTCCACTTCTGGACACCACCATTTAGAATTGAAATGGGCACATTTTATGCTTATATTTGTAGCGAAATGGACAACTGTGTGGTTTCCCCACTTTACACTCAATTCTCGAAAGGCTTCACCCTTACTTTCCCAATCGTCATTGTCGCGTCAGCCCTTTGACTTTCTAATTTCGGAATCCAAAATATTTTTAGATGAATAACGTTTTGTGAGCACACCGAATCGATATTGATAGCAGTTGCTTGCAAATCTCGTTTACCACTACCTACGTCGACAATAGGACAGATATTACTGTTATCGGTAAACCATTGAACACGTTTACTCTGTAATACTTTAGATAATGATCTAACGCCTCGTCTTACTGCGTCCAGCTCTCTCCAGGTAGATCTTTTCAAAATTTCATTACCTTTCCACACACCTGTAACCTCGTAACTTTGAACACCACAGTGTCCTAACTCACTGGACACTTTATCCCCCCAGGGATCATGTTCTTAATGTCACACTTACCAACATGAACCTTAAATGGAATTTCCCCTTCAGGAAATCATGGAAAATGTACCCCTTCATGGTATTTATCCCCTCCATGGATCATGCTCTGTACTATACAACGTGAACCTTAAATGGAATTTCCCCTTCAAGAAAATCCCGGAAAATGTACCCCTTCAAGGATTTTATCTGCCTGAGGCTTTTGTCTATGACGGCTAGTCTCTTGAATGTTTGCGGACTCAACACCCAAAGCCTACCTCCGAGGCATCACTATAGATTTTAACATCAAAAAAACTGATCTTCAGCCAAAGTTTTGACATGTTTTGCATACAAATGTTTTTTTTCCGAAATAGCAACTCTAGTAGTTTGGGGAGCCACTGTAGCACCAAGCATTTTAACACTGAGTTTTCCATAGGCTCCATAGGGTTAGTGTTAAATTTTGAAACTTACTACCCCAAATGTCTGTAACTTATAGCTCCAAAAGTATGTAACTTATAGACCCAAAATGTACGGAGCTATAAGTTACAGACATTTGGGGCATTAAGTTTCACAATTTAACACTAACCCTATGGAGCCTATGGAAAACTCAGTGTTAAAAATGCTTGGGGCTGTAGTGGCTCCCCTAACTACTAACTCTTCGAAAGCCTCATTGACAATTGGCACTGGCCCATCCCAGTGTGCTTTTAGCATTATGCAACTGTATAAAAACCTGGTATGCAACCTGACAAACCTCCCCATCACTGCTTGTAACGATATGATTTGACCGACAATTTGTGCCAATTTTCTAGCCTTAAAGAAAAGTTGCCATTGGGATGCACTTGATATGATATTCTCCAGATTACATTCCAAAGATTTCAACCTCTGATCTGTAATACTTAACATACCGTTTTCCATGTCCCATCGAAGACCATGCCATGTCATTTGTGTTGGTTCCCACACACATTTATCCTTTGCTAATAGAAATCCCAATCTCTAAGTCTGCTCTGATGACATCACTCAAAATTTTCGCGTCATCCAGACTTTGCGCACCACCTATGTCACCATCTTAATACATGTTAACTCTGAAACCCTTTATCCGCCAGAATTTTACCACTTCGCGGAGAATTTTTGTGAAAATATATCCGGCTGTTGCGATCCCAAAAGGTAAAACGTTGAAAACAAAGTACACTTCTGTGTCTCCTCACATCCAAGAGAAACCCCAAAATGCCCTGTGTTCATTTTGAATAACAATGTGACGATAAGCTGACATTAGGTCAAAAGTAAACAAATTATCACCCTTCTTTTTAAACAGCATTAAAGCCACAGGCGCATCCTCATATCTGAATTTGAATTTGAACAAACATGGGTTGATATGTCTGCAATCTAATACCAACCTTTCTTTGCCAAATTTATTATGAGCAACTGTTAAAGGGTTAATGACGTGAGGCTTTGTTTTCGTTTCAGATATACATCATAGAGAAAGTAATTTTTTGATTTCATTCGAAACAAAAACAGAAGAACTTGAAGCGGATTTATTTTTTTCTAAATGAACTGTATTCAGAATTTTTTTGAACGGAATAACATAACCGTTAGCAACTATTTCCAGCTCGCTTTCAGTTGCTCCGATTTCTTCCCATTGTTTAATTGATGCGGCCAATTTTCCAACTGGCGAGTTATCAACCTATGAAAAGCAGTCACTGCATGATTGATGCAGAACAGACTGAACTAAATTACTGTTAACTTTAAGAACACTGTGCGGCGCTGAACTGCTGCCATGCAGTGTCGCCAACATATCAGAATCATTAACCCCGTTACTGAATTAACTTTCATGATTATCACATGTGTCTAAATAAACATGATCATCATATTGACATAAACTACTTATCTTAATATGGCTGCTGCTGCTTCTCCTGCTGCTGCTGCTGCTGCCACCTTGACTTGTTACACTCTTCATGACCGGACACTCTGACCGCCAGTGGCCAATCTTTCCATAAGAGAAACATGTCCCGGACCTCCTAGGCGTGGATTCTGTGGTTGCGGTAATTGAAGGAATCGAATAGGGAACATGTCTGTATTTTTTTTCTTCCTCCTCGAATTCTGTTTCATACGATGAACAGCTCTTCGCTCAGCTCGGTATAAACCTGTTTCATCTTCTGAATCTTCTGCCAGTTCATTAGACTCATACTCGTTAACGGTTTCCACTCTGCTTCAGACGAATCTTCTGAACGAATCAGCTTTTGGCGATGCGAAATAATATCCACACCTTCGTGATTTTTTTGCTTAGCATTCAAAACAGACGAAGAAGGGTGAATAATGTCATTCATATGTACTTCAGCTTCTGCTCTCTTTTCCAAAACTTTCACTTCGTGCTTATATTGCTCTTCGTTTCCACGTTTTTTAAACTAAAAACTGTCTACTTTCATGTTTTCTATTTTTGCAGTCTGGGCCTCTGACAGTTCTTTCTGTGAACATTTTATTTGCTTTTCAAAATTCTCGAGTCTCTTAGAGACCAACAAATCAAGTCTGTCGAGCAAAGCATCGCGTGAATTGCTGACCACATTTTTCACTTCACTCGACACAAGAGCTCTTAGTGAATCCGAATCCAGTATAAACTGCCAACAATAAAATTATTACATCTGTACTGTATGAAAGCGACTGCCAGAATGAACTTATTCCCGCTTGACCGTTATTACCTCAGTTAAAAACACGCACCGTGACCGCATACTACTCACCATTCAAGGTCATTTAACCCCACTACCGCTACCATTAGTATACTGTCATGCAGAGAAGACAAATGTTTTCCGCTATTCGTTGAACCGTGGATAAATGATATTCTCATTATCATCAGGAATGATTGAAACCAATTTCATGAAGGCATTTTTTACTGCTGTACAAATACCACCAGATCCAGTGGCTGAATTGCCTTACGGTTTTTTAACGGAAATGCGTGAAAACTCTCAATTTGAACTATATCGATATCGCCAGTCTTTTATTCTTGAGAAATACAGAACATCGAAATCTGTGATATAGTCAACAAATACAGGATCGTTTAGTTTTGATATGAGGCCACAAACATTTAACGACAACACTTTGAATTTAATACTTCTCGGGCTGACCTATTCAGTTCCTCCCCTTTCTACATACAGCTGTGTATGTTTTTCTTGGGTTTGATTCACTCTATACGGTGGTGGTGGTATGGAGCGGGATACACTCTATTTTTTATAAAAATTCTATCTCCCACAATTCTTGCATTTTCCCCTTTTTGTTTTGGCGTTTTTTTAAAATTGGCATCAGCACAGTTTTCTGTAGTCCGCTACGTGTTTTGGGAAATGTTCTCTAACATAATAGTGCGAGTCTTTCAAAATATAGGATCGATTGCGGACACACTCTCGGTCTTTGTAAAAAGTAAACTTTGCCACTATAGATCTGGTCTTATTAGGGTTTCTTTTACCATCTATGAACCCTTTCAAAAGAGATTGGCTGATCTATTTTCATTTTGTCCTTTAGAAAAGCTACCAATACATCTTCCGAGGAAGTTCTGTCATTGTCAATTTCCCTTATTCCCGAGAATAACAAGTTGTCGCGCATGGATTGCATCGGAATGTCTATAGCGGATTTTTCGGAAGTTCAGCATTATTCTCCTGGACAGCCGATAGACTCTCATTGGCACAAGAAATGTGCCCCTGCAAAGTGTTCAGGGAACACTCAACGTGATTGTTTGTTATTTGTAGGTCAATTACGTCGCTTTTCAGTGTACGTGAATCCTGCTCAAGTGACTGAACCCTTTCACCAAGCTTTTCCACATTGCTTTCTATTGCGCTCAGTTTTGTGTGTATGAGTTTCCCATCTGACCTTAGTTCATCCATGATATTTAACCTCTCTGTAATAGTTTCTAACATTCTGAAAATTTTATTAAACTCTTGCTGGCCAACCACTGTCACTGCTGTTTGTTTACTATCCGAACTATTAACGTTAATATTGCCCAGTTCAGTATACACCGGTCGTGTCGTTTCTGATTCTAACATTTCAACAACAGGTGACCCTCTTCTACGCACTGTAGGCCTGGTGAAAAATAATTGTGAATGTTCATCTTCGGCCTCTCGAATGTCAAAATCTTCATTCAAACTACATACATAACCAACTATCCTCAGACTATCAGCAACAGCTGAAGGCAAATCAGTTAAATCACTCAAATCTGAACTCCACATACGATACTCCGCCATGTTTCCGTTCCCACGAGCTGGAGGTGTTAGCTCCGTTGAGGCCATTCTTTTTAATATAGCTGCTGCTCTTGTGTCTCTACTCATAATTACATACCCTACTTACATCGACGCTTCTTACATTGATAAAAATCTCACAAAATATTATCTAAGACGGTTATTATTTCACATAAACAAATTTTTCCAGCAAGACTCAGATTGTGCTTGTTTCTACCACAGACATGCGCAATGGGGTGATAGTTTCAAGTCTTTCGGGGTTGCTGTTACACTGCCTTCTTTAAATCATTTATGATGAATCGGGCTACAAGTCTTTGGATTTTCCCTAGTTTGTTGATGTCGTTTTTGGTGTATTGGTTCCATATGATAGCTCTATATTCGAGCATAGAACGTACGAGGGCTATGCAAGATAGTTTCTTGTATTCCCTGGGGCAGTACTTTAGGTTTCTTCCGAGGAAGCAAAGAGTGGAATTGGCTTTCTTCGCTACATTTTCGATGTGATTCTTCATTTTAGGTCTTTGGAGATTTGTAGACTAGAGAAGGATTTGAATGCCCTTCTTGCTGTATATGATTGTCCAAGGTTTTGAAGGACTGACGTTTCTTTTTGACTGACAGGATGTAGCATTTTGTTGTGTTGCATATCATGCCCCAGTCATTAGTCATTTTTATCTTGTTATTGATCCATGGGATGTTGTTATTTGATTTCACTTGTTGTGATTTTTCTTCTCGAAGCTATTTGCAAGTTCAGATTTAAATGTGTCCCAAAGCTCTTGGATGTCGGAGCCTTTGTTGTACATATTGATGATTGTTTCCGGGAGCATTTGGACTTCGGGGGCTAGTTGTTCACTGCCATCGTTCTTCCAGCTAAAACATATTCTTGGTTTACATTTTTGGTGTGATGGTTTTATATCCATATCACTAACTGTGATTGCATGATCAGATATATCAGATATTCCGGTAATGTTTACAGATGATTTTGCCAGTGTAGGATTTGATGTGAATATCAGGTCGAGTTGGTTGTTTTCTTGCATTTAGGTTTCTTCTGAGGAAGCAAAGAGTGGAATTGGCTTCCTTTGCTACATTTTCGATGTGATTCTTCATTTTAGGTCTTTGGAGATTTGTAGACTAGAGAAGGATTTGAATGCCCTTCTTGCTGTATATGATTGTCCAAGGTTTTGAAGGACTGACGTTTCTTTTTGACTGACAGGATGTAGCATTTTGTTGTGTTGCATATCATGCCCCAGTCATTAGCCCACGTACCCAGTTTTCAAGTTTGCATAAGTCTTTTTTGTAATTTTGTGTGGTCTTTAAAGGTGCTGATTTCCCTATACAACAAGAAGCCATCTGCAAAGTGTCAACTGTTGAGGTGACAGGGTCTGGGAGATCATTGATGTGGCCTAAGAATAATACCGGTCCCAATACCGTGCCTTGGGGTACTCCTGAGTCCACGGTCACTTCCAGTGATGATTCTCCATTGAAGGCTACTTTCGTTGTTCCTTTTGGTCAAGAAGTTGCTTATCCATTTATAGATGTTACCCTTTATTCCGTAAAGGTCTAATTTATATAGACGTTTTTGGTGAGGCACTGGGTGCATCTAAAACGGCCATGTCGCTCTGCTTTCCATTGTTGTATGGTTTTAAAAGGTCGTGTGTAGTTGTTAGCAGCTGAGTATCACACGAATAACCTCATCTGAAGTCATGGTTCAGGATTGTTAGTACTTTATTTGTTTCTAGCTGTTTTAACATAATTATGTCTGCAGATAATATGTTCTAGGAGCTAACAGAGCATAGTCATAAGTGACGCAGGTCGGAATTTCTGCGGGATGTTTGTCTTCTTTTTTTGAAAACAAATTGAGGTCTTTCCTGCTGGCCAGTCTGCTGGTAGTGTGTAAGTTTCTAATGAGAGTTGGAAGATTGCCGAGACCCCAGGTGCCAGTTGTTTTGAGTATTCGTTGAGAATTATATGTGGGATGTTATCTGGACCTGATGTCTTTAGTAATGTTTCTGTGTCGTTGATGTCAATCTTGGTGTTTGCAATATCCTCTTGTATGAATTTTGGGATTGTTGGCACTCTTGTGGTCTTTTCTTTGGTGAATACAGACCGAAATTGTTGGATCAGTAATTCAGCCTTAGTTTTGCTGTCACTGATTAGTGTTCCCTTTGCCTTGATTGACGCGACTCCAATATTATGATGTTTCCTCGATTTCACATATTTCTCAAATAGTTTCGGGGTTTTTTTGTTTCAAGTCCTTTGAGAACTGAGGATTTGATATAATCCCACTCTGCTTTCTCCATGCTGTTTTTACAAAGTTTCTAATGATCTTTATAGTTTTTCCACAGGTTACTTTTCTTTGCTTTCTTATATAGTCTTTGTTTTTTCCGGAGGAGTTTTTTATCTTGTTATTGATCCATGGGATGTTGTTATTTGATTTCACTTGTTGTGATTTTTCTTCTCGAAGCTATTTGCAAGTTCAGATTTAAATGTGTCCCAAAGCTCTTGGATGTCGGAGCCTTTGTTGTACATATTGATGATTGTTTCCGGGAGCATTTGGACTTCGGGGGCTAGTTGTTCACTGCCATCGTTCTTCCAGCAAAACACATGCTTTGTTTACATTTTTGGTGTGATGGTTTTATATCCATATCACTAACTGTGATTGCATGATCAGATATATCAGATATTCCGGTAATGTTTACAGATGATTTTTCCAGTGTAGGATTTGATGTGAATATCAGGTCGAGTTGGTTGTTTTCTTGCGTTGGTTCTTCGTGTATTTGAGTAAGCTGTGATTGTGTTGTTATATCCATGATGGAGAGTTGGACTTCTTTATCTGGTGCATTATTTCGCAGTGACTGGGTGTCCCAAATTATATCTTGGCAATTGAAGTCCCATGTGAGTAATAATAATAATAATAATAATAATAATAATAATAATAATTTTAAAGCCTAGAATCCACACACGGTGCTCAATGACTGTACAATAATTGCATACATACAATTACACACATACACATACATTCTCTCACAGATACATTGATACATGGATCACTATTATCATTGTTTGGTGCCCAACGCTACATCAGCAACCGAGGCTATATCTTGGTATAAATATCTATTCAAAACACAGAAATAAATATTTATCATATGACTCGACCGTTTTGTTCACTTTAAAACATTTGATATTTTGTTTTCATATTAATCAGTGATAAATAAAGGCTTCCGTCAATTTCATTGGTCAATTTCAAAACTAGAAAATTTGATTGGCTGAAGAAAATACAACTGGGTGATATTTGCATAATTTCAGTAGGGTGAATTTACGTTATCTTCCCTATTTAGGGTGGGTATATTGTATTAATCTTTTACCTACAAGAAAAACGCCATACTTTTTTTTATATTTTCGTTTTTTGCTTCCAAAACATAGGTTATGCCCCCTCATTGGAACGAGCTCGACGAGCTTGTTCCAATGAGGGGTCATAACCTATGCTTTGGAAGCAGAAAATGAAAAGTTTTAGTTATACGACAATGTTTTTTCCAAGTGCCGTCTGCAACTCAAGTTAGGTGATCTGTTAAAAAGTCATACTAAGTGGCTAATTTGTGCGTGTGTGTGTCATATGATAAATAGAATATGAAATGAGTGTTTTTCTCATATAATATTTATGAAACTCGTCTGAATTTTCCGTTTGCGCTCACCAGAGGTTCGCCAAAACGGAAAATTCTTATACTCGTTTCATAAAAATTATATGAGAAAAACACTCATTCCATATCCTCTATATCTCAAACTAAACTGAGCATCTTCCGAAATACTCAGTCGTTGTATAAACATCTATTCAAAACAGAAATAAATAGTGCTCAAACTAAACTGATCATCCTTTGAAATAGTGGGAAGCAATATGGTGTTTGAAAGGACTCTCTCGGTATAATGCAACACAGAATATGATCGGTCAATGAAAGAAACTATTGAAATAAGCATCAGTTTCCTGCAGTTTTTTCACCTTATCATTTTGGATTTTTTTCATAACCATCGAGACCAAGGTTGCACAGCATTACCCTTGATAACACATGGACATCCCCTACCACCGTTGGTGGTGGATTTGTATTTTCACGGATAATATCGCATTTCAGGCTTAAAATTCATGTCAGAATCGATTCTCGCAAGGACAAAAATGAGAATCAACTTTGATTCTCGTAACATGTTCATTTTATTCTTGTCAAAAAATAAGGGAAGTATCCTTTAAGGCATGGAGAATTCTTCATATTTTTCCTCGTGTCATAAAAAAGGTAACATTTTGACTTACCAGCGATGTCTAGTGAAGTCTTGGCTGCCTATACAGATACCCAATTCTTCATTAGACACCACTGCCGAGGTACTGTTCGTCAAGAACATCATAAGTCAAGAACATCGTCAAGAACACCAGAAGGTACTGTAACTTGCATCGTCAAGAACATCATAATAATGCTGGAACATGTGTTCGACATTTACATGAAAGACAAGAGACTCACAGGAATTGGAACTAGGTCATTAAGGGTTAAACTCTAGTAAATGCATAAATATGAGGACTAAGTACTTGTCACACCAATAAAGGTATATCAGCGCCGTCTATATTACTTAACCCTTTGATCCCTGGTGGTATGTTCTATGTCAGTTCAATAGCATCAGTTAGAAGAGTCAATATTCATTATATGGGGGTAGACCAATTAATATTTTCAACTTGCAGCCACTGGGCTGCACGCTGAAAATATTGTTTGGTCTACTCTACACATTCACTAAGCAGACAACCTACGTAATGCTATTATGACGTATCATGTTCCTGGGCCGTAAAGCGGCCCCTCGTGTTCAAAGGGATACGAGCTGAAAGTTGACTCTCGCAGCATGAGTTCGCGAGAATCAAATCAGATTTTAGCATATCAGGGCATATTAGAAGATCTGTACCCCGCGCACACAGCAATAGCCCCTGTATGGACCTCCTTTGGGGTGCTATAAATAGGCTTCCCGTTTTCAGAGTTTGAATGAGTTTATTTAAAACTTCTGGAATATTACGGCTGGAAACATTATGGCCAGACGCAAATAAGCCACGGTGGGCCACATTCGCCTTTTTACAACAGTTTTTGTATACCCCCGCCAACCTGGCGGGTGTATATAATATTCCTCGTGTCCGTCATTCCGTCCGTCCCGATATTGTATCATACACTACACTCACGCCTTTCAAGATAGTCATCTGAAATGTTGCACAATGCAAAACTACATTCAGCACATTAACGTGTTAGAAGAAGGGCTGGGAGGAGTTAACAATTTTCCATAACACGTTAACGTGTTAAATAATTCTGTGTTAACGAGTTAAATGAAGTTAAATGTTAAAATGAACAATTTTTATTGATTTGAATTTGAATTTGAATATGATTGAACTTACGTGTAGTTCGTCTCTTGAGTTCCAATGTGTTCTATGTGCCTACTGGCACATAGAACACATTGGAACTCATGTGACGAGTAGTTAATATTGTTCTCTCAGGTTATCGTAAATTCTAACTTTCAGCGATGTTTTCATTTAAGAATACAATCGCTGTGGTCGTATCCTTAGAAAGAGACACCCGACGTTGCTCGAATGCCAGTCCTTTCATGGAAAATAGACGTTCGGATGAAGCTGATATTGCTGTATCGTTAAATATCGGCGGGCCAACTTAGCCAACGTTGGTAGGAGGACTTCATGGTCTCTCCACCATATCAATGAGTCGTCTATAATTGACGGACATCTAAATTATTTGTGTTCTTCAATTTCGTCAAATGGCGCAAAATTCGATTTCATCGTCAAGCGCGAGCCGGTGTAAAAGGAATGGAAGTCCGTAGGAACGTTAGTCCCTCTGGACTATTATTCCGCGGAATTATAGTCCTAGGTCTAACATTTCTAGGAATAGTAGTCCGCCGGACTACTATTCCTAGAAATGATAGACCTAGGACTATAATTCCGCGGAATAATAGTCCAGAGGGATTAATTTTCCTACGGACTTCCATTCCTTTTACACCGGCTTGGGTAAACACAAGATAACGCCGCAATGCTGCATATTATACAATTATAATCTTCAAAGTTGAATGTTATTAACTTGGTTAAATTTTTTTAACGTTGTATAACGTTAACTGCTCCCAGCCCTGGTTAGAAGTTTATTATCCTTTATCAACTTGGAAAGTTTCCTGTGTTTTTTAACTGAGGGTACCTTCATGGCATAATCAACTCCTCACACAGTTGCTAATGTAGAGAGTTGAAACTTTAGGGTGTGGTTACACATGCCTTGAAGATATGCAGCATCGATAACGTTTGTAGCAAAAATATTTTTTTCTAAATTTTTATCGACTTAGAACATTTCCAGTGGGTTTTTTTTGTTTGTTTTTTCTTTTAATTGAGGGTACCTTGCTGAGGGTGTAATCAACTCCCTCCTCCCTCGGTTTCTCATGTAGAGGGATGTTATCGTTACACATGCCTTGAAGATATGTAACATCCATAAGGTTTGCAGAAAAAATATTTTTCAATAAAATTATTACCCTTTATCGACTTATAATATTTCCATTTTTTTTTAATTGAGGGCATCTTCCTCGTCTAATCGACTCCTTCCACAGTTTGTAATGTGGAGGTTTTAAAGTTTCGGATATGATTACACACAATGAAGATGTGGAACATCTAAAAAGTTTGCGGAAAAAAATATTTTTTCACAAAATTATTGCCCTTTATCGACTAAGAAAATTCCCAGTGATTTTTAACTGAGGGTACCTTCATGGTGTAATCAACTACTCCCACAGTTTCTAATGTACAGAGTTTGAAACTTTAGGATATGGTTATATATGCCTTGGAAATGTTTGCGGAAAAATATTTTTTTTTACCACATTATCAAATCAAATCAAGTCACTCTTACATTTGGTAAAGAGGAGGGAGTACCTTTTTATATCATCCTATGGTAAAACTTAATAGTTTTTATGATAATGTCCCAGTGGTCTGTAATTTGTCAAAGATCCGTTATCTGTCATCCTTCATCCGTCACCCAGTAACAAATGTTTCATTTCTGTAATCCTACCAGAGGCAGCAGAAGCTCCAAAAAGTGGGGGTCACACCTTTCTGGGTACCGCAAGGGTGTAGGATGGAAAATAATTGTTCTGCGAGGGGGGGGGGAGGGTGGTGTCAATGGTGGTGGGCGGTGTATTCGTGCAAAATATATAAATTTATATACGCTACCCCTCACCCTTGAACCCAATCTATTTAAGACACTACCCTCAGTGTATTGGGGGCGCGGTGGCTCAGTTGGTAGAGGTGCAGGCTGCAAGCCGAGAGGTCCTCGGTTCGAATCCCACCTGCGGCAACCGCGTTGTGTCCTTGGGCAAGACACTTCACCCCGATTGCCTACATGGGGGCACGATGACGCTGTGTACTGAGGCGTACTGCACGTCGATGGTGCGCATGTCTTCAACCAATCTAACCCTACCTGTGCGGCGGTGCAGAGTTCAGAGTTCCGATGTTGGGGAGCTGACAGCTGCTCGTCGTTGCTCGGTGGTTCTCTCCGGGTACTCCGGCTTCCTCCACCCGTAAAACTGTCACGGTCACGATTAGCCATTGTGCATAAGTATGTGACCTTAAACACCAATAAATAAATAAATAAATACTCAGTGTATTTATTTTTTGTTTTTACTTAACCTTCACATCCCCGGTAGTATCTGCCACGTCAATTCAATGGCAGCAATTGGAAGAGGCCATATTCATTAATTGTGGGCAGACCAATTAATATTTTTGAAAATATTGATTGGTCTTCCCCACACATTCACTTACCAGCTATAGTCACGATTAGCCATTGTGCATAAGTATGTGACCTTAAACACCAATAAATAAATATACATAATAAATAACTCACCGGCTATCATATTTAATGAATTCATAAAGTATCATGTCCATGGGCCGGAAAAGCAACCGCTCGGGTTCAAAGGGCTAATCATAGCTTTGAAACCGTCCCTTGAAATTATACGCTCTTCTATTTTATTCAGTAAAATCTTGAAAACCAATGTGGTCATATATGTATAGGTGATGTGAAGGGACCACAGGGGTTGTGTATGTTATGTCGGAAAATGCCGTTCGGGTAGCTATAATTGGTGAAAAAAGTGGGGGGGGGGGGGAGGGGAGGCACGTGCCACCTGTGTCTCTCCCTCTGAATCCTACCCATGGTATTGAAGGCGTGGTATTGCAGGCGATGGCATATGCCACCCTCGGCGTAGCTCTAGGGTTTTTTTTTCGGGGAGCCCTCACCCCTGACGCCGCCTACGAGTGTGTGTGTGTGTGGGGGGGGGATACCCAACTTGTGTTCGCCCCCAACTCGCCGAGATACGCACTCCCTCTGAATTTCGAACTGTAACTCCCCCGTCCCTCATCTGTGAAAATAAAAATAGCATTATCATTTTTTCCAGGATATGGTGGATTGTTTTACTCGTCATTGGAGTGGCTTTGTCTGTGTTGGGCATTATATTGAGACTCTGTATTAGTAAGTATTTGTAAAGCAGATTCAGCATTCAGAGTAAGAAGTCATACTTTAACTTGTAGAAACCTGGAGAATAAGATTGGATTATTGAATGCCACACACTGCGCATCATTTATGGCAGAGCAGGTGTTTCTATTCAAGTGTCGTCTGCATTTTGGGTTGACAAGAAACAGTTGTTCAGATTTTATGATTTCGCCTGCTCACCAGTAGCAATGGAAACGAGGAGGGGGAGGGGGCAGGCGGGGGGCATGTCACCTCACATTTTTCAGTGCATATATCCCCATCCCCCCCCCCCCCCCCCCCCCCACACACATACTTATAGTGAATAAAAAATACCTATGGAGGTTTTTAATCAACATTTATTTATTTACCATTATTTCGCCCTTTGCCTAACTCGAATAACAGGAGACACTTGGCCCAAACATCGGGAGAAACTTACGATTTTATTTCTTGCTCCAATGAGAGATCATCGCCATGTTTTAGCTCACTCGAGGGAGTTTAACTGGTCACTTGTCCATCATCGTCCGTCGTGAGCTTAACGTCATCGACTTCTCAAAAAACACTGGACCGAATTGAGCCACAATTGGTGTGCTTGTTCTTTATCGTTTGTCAATTCAAGTTTGTTCAAATAGGACTCCGACGCCCTGTGGGGCACAACAAGGGGTATAACTCCTTTAGAACCCACACATTTTTTATAATTAAAAAAATCTCCTTCTCTAGAACTACCAATCAGCATCTTTTTTATATTTGGCATACCACATCCTTCGTGGGGGCAGATTCTAATTTGTTCAAATCAAGTCCCTGGGTTCACATTTGGGGTCCCTATGGGGAGCACGAATTTCAACTTAGTGCAATATGAGGTAAATTCTTTAAAAATCCTCTTCCTCAGACCCACCAGTTAGAATATTATGCTCGGGGGGGGGGGGGGGGGGTGCTGTTTCAAGTCTGTTCAGATCAAGTCTCAGGATTCATATTTGGGCTCCCTATGGAAGCCCGAATTTTATCGTAGTGCAATATAAGGAAAAATCTTTAAAATCGTTTTCTTCAGATCAACCAGTCAGAATATTTTGATATTTGGCATTCTATATCTTTAGGGTCATCGGATTCAAGTTTGTTCAAATCACGTCCCTGGGTTCATATTTGCATTCCCAAATTTTAACTTACTGCAATGTGAGCAACATTCGTTTAAACTCTTCTTCTCCGGACACACCTGTCAGAATCCTTAGATATTATAATCGTGTCCTTAGGGGATCAGATTCAAGTTTATTCAAAACAAGAGGCCCCAGGGGCCCTGAGGGCGCTCACCTGACATGGTAGTCTAAATATCAAACCAGGGACTTGACTTGAATAAGCTGCATACGCCCCCTCCTAAGAAAAGCATACACCAACTGGATGAAGCGATTGTGCCCACACAATACACAGGATTTTTCTTCTATTTTCAGTTCCTGCACTTTTACGTCCCAAAATTGAGAAAAACGCATAAAAAACTGATTTTTTTTTTTATTTTTGTTCGGAAATTTTCGAAGTCCCAAACAAAATATTTTCAGACTAAAATTTTTTTTTCTTCTTAAAATTGACCAAAACGCATAAAGAACCAAAAAACTAAAGTCCCACCCGGACCCCAACTTTTCAGTGTAAAAAAAAAATTAGTCTTAAATTTGACCGAAACGCATAAAAAACAAAAACCTCATTTCCGGATTTTGGTCCAAAATTTCGAAGTCCGGACCAGGACCCCAAATTTTCAGCCTAAATATGAACTCAGAGAAACAGAATTTTTCCACCACCCCCACCTACCTACCCCTGGAGCATAGCATCCCCTGTTTGTAAAATGCAAAAAAAAATTATATCCGTTTCATTTTTTAGTTACATGTCTGGTAACAAACCCGTGTAAAAATTACATTTAACAAATAGCCAATTTTTCGAAGCCACTGTTTCCCATAATTCATCTGGTAATTTACCCCTATGTATCAGACTCCAAATTTGGGACCAAAACTTCAAATTGTCTTGTCCAACAAAAAGCCTAATGTAATCATATATCTGATACTAAAAATATATCTCTATTTTACATGGCCGTAGTTTCAACACATGTCCTATATTTAGAATTTCACCCCTATGCAATAGTGCAAAACTGTAGAGCGGAACCTTAGTGATAAAATGTGTTCTTTTTGTTGATAGTTCGTCCCCTGTGTTCCAATGTGTTCTATGTGTACATAGAACACATTGGAACTCAGGGGTCGAGTTTTCAAATGAAATGCTGAGTGTCCTTGTAATAACTGTTTTTTATAGATGCGAAGGCGTGTAATAAACACAGAATCCGTCCGCGATGGCACTCGTGACATTAACACACGCGTGTGTCGATCTGTGAATATACCAGTACGTTAGCAACAATATAACGCTTTTAATAACAAGAACATAAACTAGTATATAGGATGGAAATGGCATAGCCTGAAAGGCTGTCTTCCTGTATTCATGTAATATATATATATAGTCTGTTTGGCATCTGTGTAACGAAAATTCTTTTCAAAGACAGGATTATCCTATCATTCATTTATGATTCATGGGGGATAGATGGAAATAAATACAATCGGGACAAGCTAGGTTGTCGCACTTGGAGTTTGGAGGGGAATAAGTGTTCAAAGTTTTATGAGTTTGTGATTTTTTAACCTGGGCCCACTATATTGCTGAGTTAGCTGGTCAGTACTATTCTAGATTCTTTGGAAGAAGTTGAAGGGCAATTCTGCAGAAAACTGGGTTCTTGGTTTGTGTGTTTCCAATTTCCGGTATGCCTTGTATTCATCCCCGAGGGGATTCTATAGACCTGAAAGGCATCATCGGGTGACATGGGAAGCTTTTTTGCTCACCCAGTAATGTATAAAGAGGGAGACATGAAGGCTGTAGAGATCATGCACTGTTAGAGTGCCGCAATCTCTAAGAAGATGGTCTGTGTGCGAGTTAAATGCTATCTTGGTTATGATTCGGACGGCTTTTTTGAAGCTTGAGAATTCTGTTGGTGTAAGTCGAATGACCCCAAACCTAAATACCATATACGAGATAACAGTTGATCAAAACGCACAAAGTTTTCATTTCTTTTGTGGTGAGAAATTTCTTTGCTCTGTTTAGGACGAAAATTGCATTTGTCATTCTTGAGCACACCACAAAAATATGATGTTAAAATCTAGTATTTTCGTCTGTATACACACTATGGAATTTTAGAGCCGCTTGATTTTGTTTGCTATCAACTGTCTCAGTGTTTGTATTATTCCGAGATAATTTAACGTCGTTTACCCTATATGAACCATTTTGTGTGTGAAGTAGCATATATTAATTTTAGTGGGTTTGGGGGCTAAAATGTTGGCAGAAAACCGGTGGTTTATTTTGGCTAATTCGGAATTTACACTATCAGTAAGGGTGTCAAGGTTGTTGCCGGATCCATATGTCATTGTATCTTCGGCAAAGGATGGTAAATTGTGTACAGCAGAGTCGCTTATATCGTTAATGTACAGAACAAATAGAAAGGGGCCAAGAATCGACCCTTGAGGTATGCCGGTATTTGTGGTGGGGGGTTTCCGAAATAGTATTCGAGAATGAGATGAATTGTTTTCGTCCGGTTAAATAATTCTGAAACCACTGTGATGGGCTCTACCTCTAATACCGTAGTATTCAAGTTTATGGAGTAAGATTAAGTGCTCAATAGTGTCGAATGCTTTGGAGAAGTCTAAGAATATAGACGGAGTGCAGTTCTTTGTCGGTTTATCATTTTCAATTCCCACACTATTCGGTAAGTACAATATGGGGTGGACAGCCGAATAGTTTGTTCTAAAGACAAACTGGTACTTGCAAAAGATGTTACTTTTGTCTGTAAACTACAATAGTCTTTTATACATTAATTTCTCCAGTACTTTTGAGAACTGGTGAGACGACAATTGTTAAACATTTGATGATCACCAGACTTGAAGATGGGTATAACTTTGGCTATTTTCATTCTGATTGCCACATGACTGGATGAAAATGAAGTATGATGTATTTTAATGGATAGGCAACTTCATAAGCAGCTGCTTCGGCTTGACCTCTTGTTGGTTTTGAGGACAACTTAGAAATGCCAAGAATACCCCCCCCCCCCCCCCCTGGGTGTTCGTTGGAGTTAAAATGATGAGTTTCACCTACTGATTTCCCACGGTTGGAGTCTTAGCGAAGAATGTGTTGAATTTATATTTATTATTATCAAACAAGGTATCGGGTGGACCGCGGTGGTTCAGTTTTCCGGACTGATTTATTAATTGCTTCACGGATGTTTTTCCACGAATTTAAGTCTACTTTTGTTTTCTAGTAAAATATTATGATAGTAGCAGGGTCGGCGGAACGATTTTCAAAGTGCGTGTGTGGGGGGGGGGGGGGGGGTCCTGGATCGGTCGATGGTTGTCGGTATGAAGGGCCGACGATGGTTCGGCCCGTGGTGCGAAAATTTTAAATTCCAGGGTCCAAAAGCCCCCATTTCCTAATTTTCCATGCATCTGAGCGGATATTTTGAGATTTTTGAGGAGATGAATCTGAAAGATTTTACACTTTGAGAGCCGTTAAAAAACGTCGTTAAAGCATACAGGTGAGGTCTATTTATCAGCTTTGGTCGGTACGACCAAAACTGATAAATAGACCTCACATGTATGCTTTACCAGACGTTACCAGCAATTATACTGTCCTGTGGATTATCTTGTCTGGGGTGAATTTGGTAAGTGTATGTCTGTAAGATTACGATCTATTTCAGTAAACCGATTTTTTAACAGACTGTTTACATTTTAGCGTTTGCTGCCACTTACTGCAAAAAATGATCCGAAATCCATCGAAACTGAACCAGTACGAGAGAAACATAGCTGGCGAAAATATGGAGGAGGCTCTGGGTCCGCCCCTTGTTTCAGTAGTCATTGGTTGTGTTAAAATACATGCATACAAAAAAACATGGCCCGGCAAAAAACTGAAGCCCCCCCCCCCCCCCCCGGGTCCGCCGCCCCTGAGTAGTCTGAGGAGAATAATGCTTGAAAGCAGCCGTATTTTTAGCTGTTTGCAGTACAATTTTTGTTTATGTGGGGAAGGCTGTAATAGTCCAGCCGTCCTCCAGGGCGAACATTCAAATATATTTCGATGGAACTGATGTTACTTTTAATGGGAAAGCCTCGTTGAATGCTTTGTGGAAGATATTCAGAAACAGGCCTTATGCCAAGGTGGTATCTGAAGGAGACTGCTGCATATGACCATGAATATAATACAAAAGTACAAAATTGTTTGTGGCGTATTTTTTTGTTTGTTTGTTTTTTACGAGGGGGTGAGTGCTTGTTTGGGCTGTCTTTTGCTGTTGTTGTTGTTGGGGCTGTCTTTTGTTGTTGTTGTTGTTGTTGTTGTTGTTGTTGTTGTTGTTGTTGTTGTTGTTGCGAGGTGGTGTCTGAAGGAGACTGCTGCAGGAGACTGCTGCATATGACCATGAATATAATACAAAAATACAAAATTGTTTGTGGAGTATTTTTTTTTTTTTTGTTTGTTTGTTTGTTTTTTGCGAGCGGGTGATTGGGTGCTTGTTTGGGGCTGTCTTTTGTTGTTGTTGTTGTTGTTGTTGTTGTTGTTGGTTTGGGGATTTTTGGTTTTGTTTTTGTGGCTTTTCTTGTGACGTCACATTCGAAATTGACACCCCAATAGGGAATTGCAAGGGGTCGGACGACCTCACATCATCCCCATTCGCCTTTGGCGCGCCAAACCTTGAGTCTGATTGACTGTTCAATTTCTGATCTCAAGAGGTCTGTCATCCTGACAACTCTACCAGGACTTTCAAGAAAAACGAGGGGTGCGTTCCTTAATTCAATGAACAAGAACGAGAATGATTTATAGTGTAGACAAACTGCGACCGTCGTAAATGCACGAATAATATGTGAGGTACTGCATCAAATTATAAGTATAGTGGAACCCCATTTCAACTTAGCAACCATTTTGCCTGAGAATAAATATTCAATTAACATTGATATCCAATTAGCATGGGTTTTGTCTTGTTATTGTATCCTAGCTTTAACGTCAGCTTTTATTTTATTTTATTATACGCTAAACGATAGATTATCGAAGAAATTTTGCGGAAAGACAGAAATTGTGTCCCCCATTGTGAAGATATAGAAATTTTCACTTTCACGGTATCAATCAAAATGGCGTCTTTCAAAGCATCACCTCAAGGTGAATACGAGCCAAATTATCACTGGACGTAATCAATTTGTTCTAGAAACGTACAATGAAAAGAAAATCTAGTGTTTTTGAGTGGGTACCGATCATTTGAAACAATCATTCAACATGTATTCACCTTGAAATGATGCATGAAACCCGCTTGTTCAAA
Source organism: Pictodentalium vernedei (assembly GCA_031216915.1). NCBI lineage: Eukaryota > Metazoa > Mollusca > Scaphopoda > Dentaliida > Dentaliidae > Pictodentalium > Pictodentalium vernedei. The sequence continues at coordinate 247,037,653 of CM062296.1, forward strand.
CATGGCCTGAAAGTCCGCAATATTTCCTTTCAAAGGACGTACCAAACCAAAAACTTATATTACGGACTTTTAGGCCATGCTTGGACTAGAAACCCGCCAGCTAAATCAGATTGCAAGATGCCATCTGTTCCAAGTATCGATCAAATCACGTCCGCATATCAATGTTTCAATGCGCTGTTTACTTTCATGCTTCAATTCAAGGTTGAAACGAGTGGAATTATCAGATTCTTATAAAAAGCGAAAAATAAAAAGAAAATTCAGTGTTTTTGAGTAGATACCGAAAATTATCTCACTTGTGACAGAGACAAACGCTTATTTTCACTCGCGCAAGCGCTCGCGAAAAATAAACATTTGTCTGGTCACTCGTGAGATAATTTTTGGTATCCACTCAAAATCACTAGATATCCTCCATATATCTTACTTGACAGAGTTCATAGAGCTCTATCAAACAATAGGTAGAATGAATGCTTATATTGGCTAAACGGATGTCAGATAGATCTAGTGGTTATCAAAGTGATTCTTCGATAGATTAAAAGATATTTAATTCAAGCAACATATTTAATTTGTACAGAGTGAACAAAGTATGAGTTTTGAATACTTGAAAAAAAAAAAAAACTAATTGATAATTACAGTAAAGCAAACTTCAATTGATTGCTTCTCACGTAATAACACAGCATTATCTGTCGAGGGGTAACAGGTTGTGAACACTCTTTTATTAACTTCAAAACTGTGTGACTAATGACACATTTGGATTGTGTGACAAATGGGATGTGTAACTTATGGGAACCTTGTTTGTTTTTTCTTCCGGTATTTCACGTGAAATACAGGAAAAAAATCAAATCGGGTCGTGTTCCAGTCCTCCGTACTTCACCCTCGTTATGTTCTACGTGTATCTTATTCCCCTGCAACTGACATTTACTGTTAGAATAAGTTATTGTGATGAGTTGATGGTAACATGGACTGAGGTTTGCGTCTCGGAGTTTATGTTCAATCGAGACGCGAAGCTCCGAGCCGCAAACCTCAGACCATGTTACGGACAGCTCATCACAATACGTATATATGTTCCAATAAGACACTACCCATAGCCCAAAACCTACATCGTGAAACACGAGAGGCTTATTTACTAAACTTGTGATCGTTAAAAGTTGCCTTGTTCAAGGCAACTTTTAACGATCACAAGCTTAGTAAATATACCTCTCGCGTACCCCACGACTGCACTGGATAAATAATCAATAAACCAGATAAACTCATTCCATCTCAGTTCAAGTCATAAATCGGTTTGTTAAACAACATTTCACCCGGAACACCGTTTGCAGCACGTGTGAAAAATCCAGAAAAATGAAGCGGCTTGCTAGTCACTCCGTTGATGAAGCAATTACGAAACGGGCGACGCCATTTCAAATATTTCGCGTTGTGACGTCAGGTGGTAACATTTGCTACTGGAGCCGTAAACATAAAAGAAACTACGCCAGCTCTCACCCAATCAGAGGACGGGGATTTTACTCTTATTGGAACATTGTTATGTTTCATAAGAATCGCTTATTTAGTTCCCGTTACCTTAACAACGTGCCGTATTGTACGGACTAAATGTGGAATTACATTTCTGAAGTAAACAGAACCCGTTGGGTACTCGTTGGCGCAGTGTTTAGAGCACTGAACTGCAAACCGATGGATCAACGGTTCGATCCCGACCCGCACCATCTGCATCGTGTCCTTAGGCATGACACTTAATCCCGAGTGACCTCGTAGTGGCACGGGGCGATGTGTACTGCACGTTGGTTAAGCACTTGTCTTCAATAACTGTTTTTGTGCAGAGTTAGTAAGCAGGGAAGTCGAGTTAGTAAGCAGGGAAGTCAGATAGTTGCTCGCCGCTTCCTCCATCTGTAAAACTGTCCGACACGGTGTGAACCTGGCTGCCGAAAGTGTCGTTATACCCTCAACAAACAACAAACAAACAAAACAACAGAGGCAATTAAATTATAGATCAACCAGTACGACTGTCGACAAATCATCGATTATTTTTGGCGCCAGTAGATTGGCAAATCTAATACCTCTCGCATCCCTTCATGCATACTTTAGTTCAGAGACCTGTGGGGGTAAACTCTTTACGGATGCCACGCTTCCCTCGACCCCTCCTCCATCTATGACACGGCTAGATGAATATGAATAAAATCAAATGACCAAACCGTCTTTCTCTTTTTAGTTTGATCCAGTATCATTGCCTAATTTCTGTCAAAACAAGGTGAGATGCTCTGTCAGGGGATCTGATATAATTGTTTGGTCTGATACGTCCTGTCCACGGGACGTATCACACGAAACAATTATAGTTCGGCCTTCGGATCCAAGTTTTGACTAACCGAAGGTCACCTGAGTGAGAACAAGAAATGACTGCCCATCTCCCCCCCCCCCCCCCCCCCCCCCCCCTTTAGGGGATTCATTCTCACGTAGCCAACATTTTGAAATTAGCTAGCAACATTTTCCATTTCACACCTTTAGGAGATTTGATTATGGTCTGTTTCTGATTAAAATTAAAACCTTCAGCTCAGCAAAACATAATATTTTTTTTGTTGAACTGTTTTCAATGAAAAAAGACTTTTGGCTTGGCAATTAGTTGTAAAAACACAGGTGTTCTTTGAACCTAGTCATTGTTTTATCTGTTTTTGATAGTTTTGATAGGTTTGAGATGACTTCAATACTTTATTATAAACTGTTGCTTTTATCTTTTTTGATTAGAAGATTTATTGTTTATTCAATAAACCTATATAAGTAAAGAATCAGACAAAATATGATCATAAATTTATCATGGCCACTGCACAGATTGATGTTAATTTCTTGGAAAATGGTAGAGGTGGTCACTTTTTGATTCATGCTGGCTATAAATTTTCAATTCGGACAAGAAGAAATGAAAGGTGTTATTGGAGATGTGTAATTCGTTACTGCAGAGCCAAAATTGTTACCGTGGATAACATTCCAGTGTCAATAGGACAAGATCACAATCATGATAGTGACAATATGGCCCTTGCTGCCAGTGCTTTTCTAAATAAAGTTAAAAAAAGAAGATGCCGTGATGAGGTTTCTCCCATTCCAAGAATATACGACGAAGAACTTGGCAGTCTCAGAGATAATGAGTTTGATGAAGTGACTGCAGATATGATAAAAAAAATTCCAACATTTGACAGTTGTAAAGCTGCCTTGTATAGAAGTCGTGCAAAAGTGTTGCCCAAATTACCAAAAACACAAAGAGAGATAGAGTTAAATAATTCCTGGAAAGAAACATCAGCTGGAGAAAGATTTTTATTGTGTGATAATACCAGTGAACAGGGTCATAGAATTATCATTTTTGGCACTGATGAAAATCTGAAACAATTGTGTGATTCACCTGTCGTGTTTGGAGATGGAACATTTTATTCGTGTCCTGGCTTATTTTACCAGCTGTATACCCTTCATGGTAGAATTGAAGGATCAGTATTTCCATTAATATTTGGCTTATTGCCTAACAAGACAGAACAAACTTACCGCCGTTTTTTCTCTTTAATTAAAGACGCTGTTATTGAGCGAAATTTAACCCTTGAACCAGCGATATTTCTAATGGATTTTGAGGTAGCTGCAAGAAATGCTGTGGTCGCTATCTATCCTTCCGTTTCACCAAAAGGATGTTTTTTTCATTTTACACGGTGCATATGGAGAAAAACACAAGCTGTTGGGCTGGCAGCCAGATACAGAAATGACGAGAACATAAAACTGCTGGTGCGTCGAGCAGCAGTCCTGCCGTTAGTTCCCATCCACCTAGTTGAGGATGTGTGGTTTAATGCTTTAGAGAGTAGTGAAGACAATAGTTCAGAAGTGACTCAATTTACAGATTATGTGACTGAGACATGGGTTGAAGGTTCACCCTTAGAAATGTGGAATCATTTTGATAATGACGGTGCCCGTACCACAAACAACGTTGAAGGATGGCACAGCAAAATAAACAAATTGTGTGGGCATTCACACCCAAATATATTTTCATTAGTGACTTTATTAAAGCAAATCCAGGCAACAAATGAGGCCAGAATTATTCAGCTGCAAGCTGGGGGAGTACCACGCCCTAAAAAAAGAACATACAGGCAATTGGATTCTCGTCTTTCATTGCTGAAAACCCGCCTACAAATGGGAGAAATTGGAAATAAAGGATTGTTTGTCCTTAACATATCTGTTCTTCTCTATTGAAAAATTCTAAGGGAACCTGTCCCAGCTCTTCTTCACTTTTACTGTTTCTGTGTTACTAAAGCTATTAATAAAAATTTATTTCAAATTTAATTATTTAAAATAAATAAACCTTATCAATAAATAATAACACAGAAACACTTTGCTGTCAGAGAAAATTAATAATCACCAAATATGAAACAGAGTATAGCTTAATTGGGGATTAACACCTATTGTTCTCCTTAACATCAATTCTCACTCAGCCAACATTTTTCAGCTTATCTGGTTACCCCAAAATTAAAAATGTTGGCTCCGTGAGAAGACACCCTTTAGGGCAGTAGGTGGCGAGAAAAACACGGAATCCAAATTTTACGTACTCGGCTAAGAATCTCAATTACAGAATGCTTTATATGTATACAGGGGAAATCTGATTCAACCTTGATCAATGTTATAGTCGAGACTGAGATAGGTATAGCTAGGAAGTAATGGATGAGATATGGGGCAGAATAACAGAAGCCGATAGTACTGGTACAAGGCCGCAATGGAACAAGACTACAACAAGTTGTAGAAGCTAATGATAGGACAGATAGACCATAGACCTGTAGTGGACTTGGAGCCTTGGCGACAAGATGGAAACGGAATCCAATTTGTGGAATCCCTTTTTTGGAATCCCATTTGTGGAATCCCTTTTTCGAAAAACGACTGTGGCTATGGAATCCCTTTTTTCTGAAATGAGTCGTCGAGTCGTTCGAGGAGTCACTCGATCGAGCAATTGCTCGTTGGCTCATTTGCTCGATGGGATTCGAGTCATTCGAGCAATAGTTGCGAGTCACTCGACATAAGACGGAATCCCACTTTTGGAATCCCTTTTTGGAATCCCATTTGTGGAATCCTTTTTTTGAAAACGCCTATGGCTATGGAATCCCATTTTTCTGAAATGAGTCTACGAGTCGTTCGAGGAGTCACTCGAACGAGCAATTACTCGATAGCTCATTTGCTCGATGAGCTTCGAGTTGTTCGAGCAATTGCTCATGGAGCAATTGCTCTTAGGCTCATTTGCTCGATGAGCTTCGAGTCGATCGAGCAATTGCTCATGGAGCAATTACTCTCTTGCTCTTTATCTTATAAGGGATATTTGGGATAGGTATGCCTTGTGATATAGGTAATAGTATCCTCAGATAAGTATCCTATAAAAGGTATCCTCGATAGGTATTCTCAAATAATACAATGCCGGGTCATATGTATCCTCAAATACTGAAATGAGTCGAAGAGTCGTTCGAGGAGTCACTCGAACGAGCAATTACTCGATAGCTCATTTGCTCGACGGACTTCCAGTCATTCGAGCAATATGCCGAGTCACTCGATCGAGCAATTGCTCTAAGGCTCATTTGCTCGATGAGCTTCGAGTCGTTCGAGCAATGACTTATCAGTAACTGCTCGATAGCTTATTGGCTTTGGGAATGATATTGGCTTTGGGAATGATATTGGCTTTTGTTGTACAGAAGGGAGATAACTCTGCATACAGGTTATGGGAAATCAAGCAATCTAATTGGTTAGTTATAATTTATATAAATGATCTAGATAAATGAAACAACAAGAGTACTTGGAGTAGGGTCAGAACTAACAAGAATAGACTAGAATAGCTAAATATAGTAATAATAAGCAAAGCTGTTCCAAATAATAGGCTCTTCTACGCTACTGGAGTATACTCCAGGATAAAGGAACATGGTCAGGTAGACGAAAAGTATTGCATATATAGATAGAAGCAGAGAATTCTGGGTAAATTTGTCCTATAGCACTACATGCTATTCTTATTGGGAAATAACACGTCATGGGATAGGGAATCTGGACGAATTCAAAGCCAGAACATTACTCTTCTACAAAGGAACACACCCCCAGGGGGCCCCTTGGTACTATAGCACTACGTGCTAAGTCAATAAAACCAATAAAATGGGAAATCCGTATCAACTAAAGTCAATTTCGGTGATTTCGGGTGGATTTTGGTGATTTGGAGGGATTGTCGGGTTGTTTGTGGTAATCAGATTTACCCCTGTTCAATCGAACATACCCTCCGAACATACCCCTGTCTTGTTAGAAGCCATTGTAACACACCAATCACGTGCTACCATAAAAACCAAGATGGCGGCCTCCAGTATACAAAATGGACGACGGAAACACGTATCACCCTAACAACACGCGCTGCGCATGCGCACTAACAACACGTATCACTATGGAGATGACGTCACAACATGGCCGATCACGCGAGTTACCATGACAACACAACATGGCGCCACTAGGTCACGTGACATGACGTCACTTCCGAGGTCCTCATCCGAGGTCCTGCCGAATGGGGGTGTCCGGGTACATGACATACTACTTCCGTTCAATCAACAATACAATGGATCATGTCAAGCACAGGCCAAAAGCATCTGTTTTTAAAGCCTTGAAAAAACAAAGAATACAAAAACCTGAATTTTGTTTTACCAAAAACAGCTCAGGTGAAGTATACCAACTAAAGGGATTGAAAATTCAACACAAACAAGCAATAAGACCAAAGCCTATTAACTCTGGTGTGAGTAGTATGTCTCGCACGTTTCACCTCTCATTGGCAGGACCCCGATGCGGGACCCCGGAAGTGACGTCATGTCACGTGACCTAGTGGCGCCATGTTGTGTTGTCATGGTAACCCGCGTGAGCGGCCATGTCGTGACGTCATCTCCATAATGATACGTGGTGTTAGTACGCATGCGCAGCGCTTGTTGTTAGGATGATACGTGTTTCCGTCGTCCATTTTGTATACTGGAGGCCGTCATCTTGGTTTCTTTGGTAGCACGTGGTTGCTATGTTACCCAATTTTTCTGCAATGGAACGGGGTATGTTTTGAGGGTATGTTCGATTGAATCGGAGTAAATCTAATTACCCCAAACAACCCGACAATCCCTCCAAATCACCAAAATCCACCCAATATTTACTATTTCGAATTCTTTCAGAATTCTCGGCTTCTATCTATATATGCAATAGTTTTCCTCTACTTGGCCATGGTCCTTTGTTCTGGAGTATATTCCAGTAGCATAGAAGAGCCTATTAGTTGGAACAGTTTACCTTATTATTACTATATTTAGCAATTTCTGGTCTATTCTTGTTAGTTCTGATCCTATTCCGTGTACTCTTGTTGTTTCATTTATCTAGATCATTTATAACCAATCAGATTGCTTGATTTCCCATAACCTGTACTTAATCGTACAGAGTTATCCCCCTTATTACAATGAAGTCTTATCCGATTCTCTTCACCTCTATATCCAATGGCAATATTCCACGGAATCCCATTTTTTGCAAAACACCCGTGGCTATGGAATCCCTTTTTTGTCATATGTGCTTATGTGAAAAAGCACAATGCGACACAATGTACCCTAGCACACAGGGACATGATTTATGTGCTGATATGTGCTTATGTGAAAAGGCACAATGTGGCACAATGTGCCCTAGCACATAGGGACATGATTTATGTGCCGATATGTGCTTATGTGAAAAGGCCCAATGTGACACAATGTGCCCTAGCACATAGGCACGTACGGGTATTTGAGGATACCTATTGCCTGGTATTGTATTATTCGAGGATACCTACTAGAGAATCCCTTTTTGTCATATGTGCTTATGTGAAAAGGCACAATGTGACACAATGTACCCTAGCACAAAGGCACATGCTTTATGTGCCGATATGTGCTTATATTTGCTTATGTGAAAAGGCACAATGTGCCCTAGCATATAGGCACATACAGGTATTTTAGGATACCTGGTATTTTATTATTTGAGGGTACTAGTTGTAGAAACTTTACATCCGGGTACTTCTGTTGGGGTAGTGGATAAAAAACAACAATAATATATAACATTTCATTTTTATTCAGGTATACAATTCAATGTCTCAAGGCATTTTTCTTTCTAGTTCTTCTTGCATAGGCTAACCATTTCATCTTCTTGTTGGTTGGAGCTTTTTCCCATTGCATGGTTAGGTTCTTGATAAAGCACATTCTCTCATTTGATAACTTGGCTTTGTTAGTTGCTTTAATTTCCTGTCTGGCATCTTTTGGTTCCTCTTTCTCTAGCTGTTTCATAGTAGTAACTTCAGTCTTCTTAGTAGTAACTTCATTTGTGGTTTGAGTGGAAACATCCTTCGTAGCTTCAGTAGTAACAACATTCGTAGTGGTAACTTCATTTTTTATGGAAGCTGGCATCTTTTTCTTGACTTCAGTAGAAACTTCGTTCTTAGTGGTAACTTCATTTTTTATGGGAACTGGCATCTTTTTCTTGACTTCAGTAGAAACTTCGTTCTTAGTGGAAACTTCTTTCTTTACGGGAGCTGGCATCCCTTTCTTGTCTTCAGTAGTAACTTCGTCCTTAATGAAAACATCTTTCTTTGTTTCTGTAGAAACTTTGTTCGTAGTAGTAACTTCATTCTTGTTTGTATTGGAAGCATCAGTCAGTTCTGTCTTTATTCTTTTGTTTACTGATCGGCCAGTATCCACACATCTTTGTTTCTTTCCACCAGCATCCATGTCTAGTAGATTTTTTCTCTTGGCTGCATTTACCATACGATTCACTTGAGCCAGGCCTTGGGAAGTCAGCTTTAATCCAGTATCATTCTTCAAGATCTGTATATGTAAGTCATCTTTGAATCTGAGCACTGTTGTTAACACATACATCTCCACTTTTCGACGTTCAAAACGGAAATGAATTTATTTTTATACCAACAATCCTTTTATACTTTTCTTCTAATCATCTTCTTCTTCTTCATCATCATCATCTACTCGGAATGAGTAGTTTGTCATAAGGTTATCGAACAGAAATCTTCGCTTTTCCAAGGCATATTTCTGGAATTCTTGAAAGTCAAAATCCTCTTCTTCAAGAAGACGCTTAGCATTTTCTTGAATTTTCTTGTGAATTGAGTCGTTGCAAACATTTCTAATGTAATCAAGGGTATTAATGTATTTCTCACTAATGGCTTCTCTAACATTCTTTTGAAGTGCTCTATTTGCTGCTTCAACTGCATCTTCACTATCCATTCCATCTTCGATATATTTGTTCATGCGGTTGTCAAAATTGTTTTGGTATTTGTCAAAGGCACTTTGAACGATACCTCCCATCACAGAAACGTCTTCTTCTTCCTCTTCGTCTTCTTCATATTCCATATCTTCTGATAGTTCCGACGATTCATCAGTGTCCGAATCTCTTGACTAATTTTGGTGCACAGCAGGATTGCATTGTGTCCGCTCTCTTCGAAGGTCAGATTACAAATAACAAGTTTCTTATCAGCACGACCCTTTTATAGGATATCAGACAGAGCATTGATGACTGGTTTGATCAACTTTCCTAAAAATCCTCCTTTCTGTATGATGCGTCTTCTTTTCCGATAAGATAGTTTTCTCTTTGATGAGGCAATTCTCCTAATCTGGTGTTTGTATGGAATCAGCTTAGCTCTCTCAGATTTGGTTATAGGTACTGCCCCCTTCAAGATGTTGGGGGCACAATCACATATACATTGTATCAAATCCTCACTGGCTGTCTTGAGTATAGTTTTGGCTTCATATCGATCCGCGTCAGATAGGATTCGCAGAGTGTCTAAATTTCTTTCTAATCTTGTAGTGTTGCTCGATGTTTCCGATTTCCTCATGGAACAGTAATCATCTTCATGTCTCTTACGTGTGAAGCTCCTGGAGAATTCGTTATCACAATATCGGCAGCAATGGACTTTGATGACTTCACTCTTTCGTGGTCGTAGAACAAATGAGTTTATTTTCACACCAACATCCCTTTTATATTTTTTTCAGAGCTAGGACTGGATTGATAAGCGCCGAGAGAAAGCAACTCTTTCGTAGTATACATCTTTTTATATCTGGAGAAATTCCATCATCTGTTGGCAGCTTCAATACATGTTCGTATTTTCGCAGGTCATCAAATTCAGCTAAATTCAGTGGCATCTTATCTTCGAGAATGTTGGTAGCACATTTACATAAATAGGTAATCAAATCTTCATCAGCAGCACGTAGAACGGCATCGATTTCCTCCTTGTCAGCATCCCGTAAAAATTCTAAAAAGTGCTTTATTCTTGTCAGTCATTAAATCTCCAGCATCTCTCTCCTCTTCTGTTCTTCTTGGTCAGTTATGTTCTTCATGTCTCTTCCTATTGTATGGTTGGGCGAACGACTCGACGACGGTCGGGACACAAATGAATTTATTTGCGTACCAATACCCTTTTTATACCTTTACCAACAGAAGTACCCGGATGTAGCATGAGGTACCCGGGTGTAAAGTTTCTACAACTAGTATCCTCAAATAATAAAATACCAGGTCTCCTAAAATACCCGTATGTGCCTATGGGCTAGGACACATTGTGTCACATTGTGCCTTTTCACATAATCACATATAAGCACATATCGGCACATAAAGCATGTGCCTTTGTGCTAGGGCACATTGTGTCACATTGTGCCTTTTCACATAAGCACATATGACAGAAAAGGGATTTTCTAGTAGGTATCCTCGAATAATACAATACCAGGCAATAGGTATCCTCAAATACCCGTATGTGCCTATGTGCTAGGGCACATTGTGTCACATTGTGCTTTTTCATATAAGCACATATCGGCACATAAATCATATGCCTATGTGCTAGGGCACATTGTGTCACGTTGTGCTTTTTCACATAAGCACATATGACAAAAAAGGGATTCCATAGACACAGGTGTTTTGCAAAAAATGGGATTCCGTGAAATATTGTCATTGGATATAGAGGTGATGAGAATCTGATAGGACTTTGTTGTAATAAGGGGGATAACTCTGTACGATTAAGTACAGGTTATGGGAAATCAAGCAATCTGATTGGTTATAAATGATCTAGATAAATGAAACAACAAGAGTACACGGAATAGGGTCAGAACTAACAAGAATAGACCAAAAATTGCTAAATATAGTAATAATAAGGTAAACTGTTCCAACTAAGAGGCTCTTCTACGCTAAAGGAACATGACCAGGTAGAGGAAAACTATTGCATATATAGAAAGAAGCCGAGAATTCTGAAAGAATTCGAAATAGTAAAAGTTGGGTGGATTTTGGTGATTTGGAGGGATTGTCGGATTGTTTGTGGTAATTAGATTTACTCCGATTCAATCGAACATACCCTCAAAACATACCCCGTCCCATTGCAGAAAAATTGGGTAAATAGCAACCACGTGCTACCATAGAAACCAAGATGGCGGCCTCCAGTATACAAAATGGACGACGGAAACACGTATCACCCTAACAACACGCGCTGCGCATGCGTACTATCACCACGTATCATTATGGAGATGACGTCACGACATGGCCGCTCATGTGGGTTATCATGACAACACAACATGGCGCCACAAGGTCACGTGACATGACGTCACTTCCGGGGTCCTGCACCGGGGTCCTGCCAATGAGAGGTGAAACGTGCGAGACATACTACTGGTATGAATACCAACAACGTTCATGTAATCAGCACAGATATTACTATTCATTCCCCGATTACCTCAAATGTAAACTTGTCAACTGTAAATTCCAGATCTGTGAGGAATAAGGTTCCTGAATTTGTAGAACACATCGTCAATAACAAAATGGATTTCTGTTTGGTTACTGAGACTTGGCTAACTGATCAGGACAGTGTAATTGTTTCAGGACTGTCCTGTGAAGAATATATTTTCAAGAGTGCCCCTAGGATTAATGCTAGGACTAAGGACTGGAGGTGGAATTGGTCTCATGTGCCGAGAGAATATACAAATTAAAACCTCAACCCAAGGAGATAAATCCTCTTTTGAATATGCCGAATGGACTATATGCTGGGCCGACACCAACATCCGAACTGTGTGTGTATATCGACCACCTAAATTCCAAAAATCATCCTCTCTCGACTAGTGTTTTCTTTGAAGAATTTTCTGTGTACCTTGAATCCATTGTTTTGTCTTCCAAAAAACTCCTTGTTATCGGTAATTTTAATATACATATGGATGACAACAATGACAGTGGTGCTATGTTTATAAACCCCTTAGAAACATTTGGTTTACAAGAACATGTTACTGGGCCTACTCATACCTCTGGACACACTCTTAACCTTATCACCACAAGCTGTACTAATGATTTTCAGCTTTCTTGGCCATTAATCCCATTCAGATTATCTGACCATTCATTTGTTGAGTGCACACTAGGTGTTCGAAAACCATCATTGACACGTAAAAAAGTAACACTCCAAAAATTCAGTCAAATTGACATTAATAAGCTTAAATGTGACATCGAAACATCAGATTTGTGTAATTGTCAGTGTGCTAACCTGGATGATCTGGCAAAATCATACAACACATTGTCTTGTCTACTGGGTGAGCATGCCCATCTGAAAACAAAAACATTAATTATTCGCCCAAGTATAACTTGGTTTCCACTGAACTAAGAACTCTGAAAGCTAATGGTCGAAAGCAAGGGCGGGAAAGATCTAAATCTTACAATGAGGGAGCAGCATATAAGACTATTCGTAATCAGTTCTCCAACAAACTAAAAGATGCCAGAAAATCTTACTACACAACATGTGTTGAAGCTTGTAATGGTGACAGCAAAAAACTGTTTAAAGTTGTTAAAAATCTGTTTACAGAAAAACAAAGTGTGTAATTTCCACCACACGATGATCTGATCCATCAAAGCTAGCTGATCAATTTGGCGAATTCTTCATCAAAAAAATAAAATTAATTCAGGAAAAATGAAGAGAATAAATGTAGCCAAAATTTACATCAAACAGAGACCACCAGAAAAAAAGAGCTTTCAACTTTTTGACCTTTAGAAATCCACAAGGTAACCAAATTAATAAAAGAATCCACAAATGCCTCATGTCACCTCGACCCAATGCCAACATCTATTGTCAAATCATGTGTAGACTCTTTGGCTCCTGTAATCAAAAAAATGATCAACATGTCTCTGCTAGAAGGATATGTGCCTGATGCGTGGAAAATAGCAATTGTTAATCCTAATTTCTTCTGAAGAAACAAGGTGCGGAACTTTTGTTTAAAGACTTCCGACCAGTGAGTAACTTGCCGTTCGTCTCTAAGCTGTGTCAAAAAGCCGCAATTGACCAACTAATGTTACATAGTGATATGCATGCTCCATTACCGGCCAACACGTCTGGATTTAGAAAATTTCACTCGAATGAAATGGCATCACTCCAGGTTCAGAATGGCATTCTCCTTAATATGGAGTCTGGAAGGGTAACATTGCTTGTTCTTTTAGGCCTTAGTGCTGCTGTTGACACTGTTTGTTATAAAACTCTGCTAGAGACAATGAATTCTGATTTTGGACTTAATGGAATTGCTGCTAGTTGGCTATCATCATAACTCAAGAACAGACAGCAGCGTGTATCAATAAACGGTAATCTGTCAAAAGACTTCCATCTTGAATTTGGAGTCCCACAGGGCAGTTGCCTTGGTCCTGTTCTGTTTCTATTTTATATTTCAAAAATGTTCATCATCATTGAATCTCACCTGCCTGACGTCCATGGTTATGCTGATGATACACAGGTCTATTTCTCTTTTCGACCATCAATCAAGGATCAAACTAAAGCTATAGAAACTATTGAATCATGTATTTCGGACATTCGCACATGGATAGTTTCAAATAAATTAATGATAAATGATGATAAGACTGAATTCCTAATAATTGGTTCACGACAACAACTCACTAAAGTTGACATCAATTCAGTGAAGGTAGGAGATTCCGCCATCAGTGCAAGTAACAGTGTACGTAATCTTGGTGCCTTCTTCGACTCTACCATGTCTATGGACAGACATGTTACAAATATGTGCAATAAGGCTTTCAGAGGTCTATACAAAGTTCAAAAGATAGGACACTTCCTCACCAAAGACTCAACAACAACCCTAGTTCATGCCTTTGTAACTTCCAATTTTGATTATTGTAATGCCTTACTGTTCAACATTCCACAATATCAGTACGCTCGCTCGCAGATGGCACTAAAATGCATCAGCCCGAGTGGTATGCATTCTGAGGGATATGCACTGGCTGCCAGTCAAGTACAGAATAATTTTCAAAACTTTATTATTATCATAATGCCACATTGTACCGGAATACAATTAGTTTTTAAGACACAAAACAACATGTCACCAGCCTACTTAGAAGTACTCCTTAATACCAAGAATGTGAGTCAATACAACCTAAGGTCCGATGGTAAAATAATGCTACTACATGTTCCAAAACATAGGTGTAAGACAGTTGGAGATAGGTCATTCTCATTCGCTGGCCCTCACTTATGGAATAATTTACCAGAACGCCTAAAAAGACTGTCAAATGTCAACCTTTTCAAGAAAGATATCAAAACATACCTCTTTCAAAAAGCCTATAAGTGATGTTCTGGACTGTAAGATACTGTATATTGCACGAGCTCAGTAACATGTATAGCGCCTTAGAATATGGTTCTCTATCTTCTGAACTATAATTTTGGCGCTATATAAATGTGTATATTATTATTATTATTATTATTATTATTATTATTATTATTATTATTATTATTATTATTATTATAAAACTGTCGACGGCGAAATGTGAGACCATCCTGGTTTGTTGGGAGGTTTACTAATAATTTAATCCAACAGCTCAACAGATTTAATTTTTACCGAGCCTCGCCCCATGTGTTGTGCTCTTTATATCGTCTGCTCGTCCACTACCATTTTTTTCACGCAGAAATTTATGCTCAATGAAATCCTTTCAACATCCCACGGCGTTGGAAGTCCGAAGGATGAGACTTGTCCCCACAGGCTTAGTGCATCAAGGCTTCATCCGCAACTTCATGCTGAAGCATTATAGATGGCTCCTTGATGCATTCAGTGGACGAATTATTTACTGTAGTTTCTGTGCTGATTTTGATTTTGTTTTTTCTGGGTTTTTTTCAGGAAGAAGAGCGGTTGCGGGTCGAGTTGTAGTTGGAAGGACGAATTTACCTGCAGTGAACCCCGCCAACCAACCACCTCAAACGGTCTACTCAGCACCGCCAGCTTATCCACCCCCGGGACAATTTCCACAGCAACCACCACCATACAAACATTGAATTAAAATATGTTTTTATTTTATATTCTAATAATACTTGGATAAACACATAAAATGAAATTTGAACTTTTATCTCAAGAAAATAGTCTAAAATTCTGGTGAAGGAAATGATGTTGTGAGCCTTATTCCGTGTTCTATTCATGAAATACCCGACAACCTCTTTCAACAAAAGTGTTCTAACTAAATTGTATGTAACAACATCCAACGGTTGATGTTTCTTAATGACACGACGATTCCTCTTTTAATGTTTTTTAAAAACATTCATTTTTTACCTACAAAACCAAGGTTATGACCTCTCATTGGAACGAGCTTGTTTCGACGATGGGTCATAACCAAGGTTTTCGGGGGAAAAATTGGGGGAAAATAATAAAATATGAATGATTATTTTGATGAATAGCACAAGCTGGTAATTATTACCAATGCGCAAGGTCAGTGGTTAAGCTGTGTGTGAGACATGTAAGACTATTATTATCTATGATGGGTGAGGGTGCTAGATGAGGAAATCTCACCCGAGGGCAAGATATTTGAGCCAGACACGAGGCTTGCCGAGTGTCTGGACCAAATACTTTGTCCCGAGGGTGAGATTTCCCCATCTCACACCCACCCCATCAGGGATAATTTTTCTCCCCAACCAAAACACCGTGACGTCATCAAAAGTAATCCAGGGCACGTGCAGCTATATCGAACAATTTTATTGTACATTTCAGAAAAATGTCGGAAAGGGCGCACAAAAATTATGCATATAGCAAACAGGTATATACCACGAAATTACATTCTAACGCTGCCAAACGGGAGTTAAAGATTTGTAGCGAAATGAACATTGACACATTCCGATGACGTTAGTTGGGCGCATGCATTAATCGATCGATGGGCGATGTAGTGACAGGAATTAAGTTAAGAAATTAAACAAACTGACAGTATACCGTTATTATTAACATCAAGTACAACAAACAACTTTCTTCTAGAATGCCCACAGTACCAGTCTAACAGAATAAGATTCACTGGGAGTATAACGGGGAAGTAGGATGGCGAATGAAGGACATGTGATTAGGGGGAGATTCAAAGGAGAGGGTTAATATGCTAATCGGAGAGATTGTGATGAATGGGGCAAGGGATGTCATCCAGCAGTTCGTCTTCAAGTTGTGGGAGGAGAGGAGAAGCGTGGGAATGGGGAGGCAGTTGGGAGTAGAGGGGTCAACAAAGACTTCTCGCCCGAGAACCGCTACAAATCAGCGGCTGGCCAAAGTGTTATTATTATTATAACAATACATTGAACACCAACGATTCACAGTGCCGGATTAAGGCATGGGCGTTATGGGCTGCAGTCCATGGGCCTGCACCAACTGAAGACCTCCAGAGATTAAGTAAAATTACTTTACTGTAAAAAGTTACTTCATTTGTAAATGCAGAATGAAAGTATAAGTATGCTGAATTATCTTTTTAACACTTTACCTAACATGAAAAGCAGACGACACTTGCCAAAAAAATCTTGAATAACTAATTTTTTGCATTTTTTGTCTCAAAAACATAGGTTATGACCCCTCCTTGGAACGAGCTCGACGAACTCTTTCCAACGAGGGGTCATAACCTATGTTTTCGAGACAAAAAAATGAAAAAATAAAGAAAATTAATTGACAATTTTTGAGAATAGCGATGGTCGATTTTGGCCGTTGCGTTGGGTAAAGGATTTATATACTATATAATATACTGGACTTTATTTCTTCCCCATTATTCCAACTCGTTGGGGGCGCAGTGGCGTTGCGGTAACCGGTTCTCGTCAGATCACCGAAGTTAAACAACCTCGAGCCCGAGCCCAGTTAGTCCTCGGATGGGTGACCGTCTGAGCGATCGATTCGGACTCCCGCTTGTGTCCATGGACAAGGCATTTAACCTCGATTGTCCACATGTGGGCACGATGACGCCGTGTACTAAGGCGTACTGCACGTCGATGGTGCGCATGTCTTCAACCAATCTAACCCTGCGTGTGCTGCCGTGCAGAGTTACGCAGTGCGGAGTTACGATGTTGGGAAGCTGGCAGCTGCTCGTCGTTGCTCGGTGGTTCTCTCCGGGAACTACAGCTTACTCCACCCGTAAAACTGTCACGATCATGATTAGCCATTGTGTGTAAGTATGTGACCTTAAACACCAATAAATAAATAATTCCAACTCGTTGGCAAATGCATTCCTGATTACAATGAGATGATCGCATACTCGCATAGGGCCTGTACAAGAAGTCGCTCATGTCATCGAAACTTTCTTTCTTCTTTCGTCATTGCTTTGCGGTTGTGCTTGCACCAAAGACAAAAGTGCTGATAGAGGGTAGATTAGCATTGTTCTGCGATGTAATTTTAATTTGCGTTATGCTATTCATTGTTAATTAATACTGGGGGCCCTCAGCCTCACAGTATCTGTAGTCCAGGGGCCTACAAAATCGTAATCCGACCCTGCGCAACGAAACATAAGATACTGTGACTTGGGTCAGATACGCATATCTTGCATTGGAACTGGGCGGAGAGAAAACGAACAAGAGCTGACAAACTGACCCGTTGGTTTTATTTTTCTTTTCTTTTTCTTCGTTTTTTATCTTCATTCTTTCTTTTTTTTCTGTTGACAATAAAAATATTCATAAAATTTATCATCGTTATATTTCTTATCACACTTCCAAAAATGTGCCTGGAGATTACGATAATTCTTGCCTTTTTTATACTCAGAGCATTTTTCTCGGTCGAGAGTATTATTATCTCGAAGCTTCGAGGTTCGATTCGATTTCGAATCTTAAGTTTGTATTCGGTTCGATTCGAAATCGGCTGCTCGATTCGTTTCCTCTCGACTCTTCTTCGCGTGAAAAAAGACTTATATCAGTCCCCTTCGTCGTTTCACAAAAACGTATAGTTCAGATGGAAATTGTACATAAATAATTTTGAAATAAAAACAGAGTGTTACTTCCGCTGGATTCACTTAAATCACAACTGAACTCGTGTCACCAATCCTGTTAATTCCAGTATCACTAGTCCCTACCACTTTTAAATGCAAATTTAAAGTTTAGAAGCAATGTCGACGGTGAACTGTAATCCTGGCAGGGTAATATTCCATCCATATCGCCAAGGCATCGACGAAGGCATGCCTTGATGGTGTAGTGTGATTATTCTATCAGTCGGGACTGGAGCAGGCCTGAAAATAAGCAGTCTGACATTTGCAGAATGAGGTCCCAAGAAGGTGAATTTGATGATGCTATCCCATACAGTGGGCCAATTTATCCTCTGGGTACCTCTTTCTGTTTAGTTTTGAGATCCTGATTCAGATTGAGGTTCACAGAGGGTAAATTTAGTGATGCTACCCTGCACAGCAGAGTAGCATCACTAAATTCACCTTCTGGGCTGTGCAGGGTAGCATCACTAAATTCACATTCTGGGGACCTCATTTTGCCGATGTCAGTCTGCTTATTTTCTGGCTTGGACTGCAGTCATCACAATTGGAACAAATCACAAAATCACAATTATAGCCCCCCCCCCCCCCCCCCTCTCATCAGTCATCTTCAAGACACCTCTGATTCGATTCGAAGTTCAATTCGATTTCGAATAACAGACGCGATTCGATTCGAATCGAAAATGTGTGATTCGCAGAGCCGTATTTTCCTCATACCCAAATACAAACATAACAAGATTTGGATTCGAAGGCTTGCCATGTGTCACCCGATATACCAGAAGAAGGGTTGGTCGTTGACAAACTCTAATTACGTTTTCTGAAAGCGCGGCTAAATGTTTAGTGTACACTTAAAACTGGGAAAACGAACGGCATTTTAGATGAAGACTTTGAGGTCATAACTCGGTTAGTTTCATATCGAACGACATAACAGCCGAGGTAACTTCATATCAGCATTGAGATTGAAGGTCGAAGGCTCAAAATGATATCTCGGCCGATATGAAGCTAACCAAGTAATAACCTCTTTATTTATTAACCCTTTACCCAACTTAACGGCCAAAACCGGCCAGCGCTATTATCAAAAATCGCCAATAAATTTTTATTATTTCTTTTCTTTTTTTGTCTCAAAAACATAGGTTATGACGCCTCATTGGAAAGAGTTCGTCGAGCTCGTTCCAATGGGGGGGGGGGGTCATAACCAGGGACCGACCTGGGCATGCGCCAGTGCGTATTTGGTTCTGAAACATCAGGACCTGGCTCTTAAATCTCAGAAATAGGCTTCTCAGTTGGCGCGTAACTTCTCAGATCATATTTTGATATTCTTTCGATGGATAATCGAGAGAGACACTCTTACATGTATTATATATATGATTATCATTTATCATTGTTGTAGAGTGCTTAAGTTAATACTTCAAGTCTTAATTACCAAGCATTAATCTTCACTGTGGTTTCTGATCAAGTCTTGGCTGCCTAAATAGGCAGCCAAGACTTGATCAGAAACCACAGTGAAGATTAATGTTTGCTATAGTGTACTAAATGAAAATGGTGAGAGCTATTACATACTTGCAGTATGTGTTACAAACAGCAGTGTGACTCCGTAAACTGAAATCTGGCGCATGAATTGAAAAAATAGGCTCCGAGGCTAGAGCGTATTTTAAATAGTCCTGATCGGTCCCTGGTCATAACCTATGTTTTAGATAAAAAATTGGTAATTCAAGAATTTTTTTGCAGGTGTCGTCTGCTTTTCGTGTTAGGTAAAAGGGTTAAACCAAAACAAATAATTACAAATTGTTCTCAGATCTGTTAAAGTTTTCTGATTGTGTTTTTTTTCTCATTCTTTTCGTAAAGTCAGAAGTTTCCTCTTCTCCTTGTTCAGCTTTCCGAACGTCGCAGCTTCACCACTCTGAATCTTCGTTTGCGTTGAATTTTGTGTACAACTCTCTTATCTTTTTTTTTTTCTTCATCCACCCAATCCTTATTTATTGCCATCATGAATTCATAACCACAGAAAAACAACTCCATTTTGCCTATTATCGCCAATTTTACTGATTGATTGCTTTCGACGAATAACGGTGAACGATTTCTCTGTAATGTAAACAGAATGGCTGCGCCAAGTCACACATCAAGGGGAACTACTCTGATTTGGTTCATATCGACTGAGACCGAGTTTGAAGTTATTTCAGCCGAGCTCGATAATGGTCAATTCTGGGAAAGAAAATCGTATCTAATAAATAAAACATATTATGGCGTTGAAGCGATGAGGGAAAAAATGCAAAGATTCACGGTGACCGTGATAACAATAATAACACTTTGGCCAGCCGCTGATTTGTCGCGGTTCTCGGACGAGAAGGCCATGATTACCCCTGTACTCCCAACTGCCTCCCAATTCCCACGTTTCTCCTCTCCTCCCAACACTCGGAGACGAACTGCTTGATGATATCCCTTGTCCCATTCTTCCCAATCTCTCCTATTAGCATATTAACCCTCTCTTTTGAGTCTCCCCCTAACCACATGTCCTTCATTCTCCCATCCCACTTCCCCATTATACTCCCAGTGAATTTCATTCTTTTAGACTGATACTTTGGGCATTCTAGAAGAAAGTGTTCCAGGGTCTCCATCATGTCCAAGTTACACATCTGGCACTCCATTTCACCGTCTTTCCCAATTTTTCCCCTCAGCTCCAGGGATCGCGACCTCAGCTTGAACAACAGTGACCCCCCAAAGGTCCCATCAAGGTACTCTTCAAAACCTGACTTCTCTTTATCACGCAGGCCTCCCAAAGACCTCTTTGATTTGACCCCCTCTCGCCAATTACGGTTACAATCCTCCATGACCCTTTCTCTGACGATTTTTTTACCCTGCTTTGCCCCAACGTCCAGGTCCGAGATCTCCAGTGAGTAGTTCTCTACTAGCTCCCTCACTTGGACCATCCACCCCGTTTTGATATTTGAGTTGAAAATTCTCAGGAACATTACTTTACACCATCGGCTGTCGGGGAGATTTACCAAATAATTAAGATAATCGAGCTTCAACAGGTCTATCCTGTCCTTGATCCTCATCCACCCAAGCTCACCCCTGATTGCTTCTAGCACTGCGGCATTACTCGACCCTGTTATCCATCGGCCTGCATCGTTCTGCAGGACTTCCAAGCTCTTTACGGCCGTCTGGTTTAGGGGTACCACTTCCGTACCGTATGTTATACTTGGCAGCCCCACCATTTCCCAAATGGTTTTCCCCACGAAAACCTTATTGAAACTGTTTCTCCCTATAAGTTTCATTTGGTTAAGGATTCGCTTCCCCTTCAGAATCAATTTATTTGTGTGGTTCCGGTAGATGCCTCTTCCTGCAATATTTATATTTACCCCCAAATACTCATAATCACCTGTCTCTCCCACACTCAGAAGTTTGCTGCTCCCTTCCGGAATGCAGATCTCACCCACTCTCCACCTTCGAGTGGGGTCCACTTTGCGGCCCACAGGTATAACTTTGCTCTTGCTTTCATTAAGTTCGAGTCTCCATTTGCTCCCATATTTCCCAACAATTCCCAGCATTTTCGTTAGCCCCTCTTCGCTTTCTGACACTAGAACCATATCGTCTGCAAAAAATAGCCCTGGGATCTTCAAGTCCCCAACTGCTACCTCCCCCTCGCTACGCAGGAGTTCATCTCCTAAACCTTTGATGTACAATGCAAACAGGATTGGCGAAAGGATACACCCCTGTTTTAGGCCTATCTCCATAGGCACACGTTTCGTTGTAATGTTTCCCAGGCTAAGTTCACTCTGTACATCTTTATATAATGCTTTCATAATTCCAACAAACTCGCCTCCTAAGCCCATAGCCTCCAGCTTACGCCACATACCTTCCCTCCATACTCTATCGTATGCCTTTTTGATATCCAAAAAAGCCATAAACATCTTTTTCTTTTTTGCTTTCGCGGATTCTATCATTTGGGATAGTGTGAAAAGATGGTCAGTAACTCTCCTTCCCTTCCTGAAGCCATTCTGGATTTCTCCCAAAAAACTCTTCTCCTCAATCACCTCCTCTAGTCTCCCATACAGGACTTTACAGAAAACTTTTCCAATGTTGCTACTAACAGAGATCCCTCGATAGTTATCCAAAACGTCTTTTTCCCCCTTTTTGTGAATAAATGTCACTTTACTTTCTCTCCACTCCTTTGGGACCTCTTGATTTTCTATGGCTAGATTGAATAGGGCAGTTAGGCTTTCCACGAGTTCCTCTCGCCCTTTTTTGATAAACTCGTTAGGAATTTCATCCACTCCTCCTGCTTTTCCATCCCTTAATTTTGATATCACCTTTCGCACCTCCTGCGTTCTAATTTCGCTGCACACGAAGCTCGATAGGTTTTCCTCGACCTGATTCGGACACTCTGATGGGCTCCCCATGCTCCATCGCTTATCGTTTACCTTTTTCCAGTGCTTGACTAGTTCTGATGCGACTTGATCTTGCTCGTCTGTAACTCTGCCATCTACTTTAATACTCTGTGGGTTACTACCTTTGTTACGTTTATTCACCCATTTCCAAAATACGTTCGAACTCGACCCCCCTGTCGTTCTTATCGTCCTAATAAGAATTATAAGACTGCTATTTCGTACTCTCCGATTATCGTCTTTAATCTTATTTACTTTATTACGTGCTTGGTGGTATTCTTCCTTAGCAACTGCGGCCTTGTTGCTTTCCGCCCCTTAAGTTTTCTACTTCTCCTGTATGCAGCACATTTAGCTTTTCTTCCCTTTATGGCCTTTTTCAGTTCTTCGTTCACTCTGTACCCAAGTTCCCGTGTTGGCACCCAGACCTTTCCTACACTTTCCTTTCCTGCCTCCACCAGGCTCGCAACTATGACGTCGGCCATCTTCTGAACACTGCCCCTCTTGGGTACGGTTGCAAGCTTTGGTTTCAGTTTTTCATTGAACTTCGCCCAGTCAGCATCTTTTTTGAGTTCCCAAATCTCCTTAGAGCTTCCTTTGCTTTTTACTAGAGTTTTGGCCCTGATCGTCACTGTAATCAAGTTGTGATCACTATCCACCTACATTTTACCCTCATCATCCACTTCTACCCCTATCACCTCCCTCCATAAATTAATATCTGTGAGGATGTAGTCGATTATTGATTTTCTGTCGTTCCTCTCCCAGGTCCATTTCCCCTTACACCTCGCGTCCCTGTTCAGAATCTTCAGACCGAGCTCGTTTGTGAAGTTCAACAGCTTCCTTCCATTCCTGTTGACTTTATTGTCCCCACCCTCTATGCCTTCTTCATCAATACCTATGTGGCCATTAAAGTCACCCATCAGAAATATACCGAGCCCCTTGTTTTGTAGTTCGGTGATATTGGACCTTAGTGTTGAGTATATCGAACCATTCCATTCGGGTTTGCTTCCCTCCACCGCACAATACACAACCCCAAGGGCAATACTTTTGTTTTTCAGACTGATCCTTACCCATCCAATTTCTTTCGATACCTCAGCCGGGGTGCTGATGTTTTCCAGGTCTGTGATCAGCGATGGTTTGCTGACCGCGTTGCCGTTTACTTAACATGACGTTGTGTTACATTGGTGGGTGATTTTTGTATACCTCACCCAAGTATCTCACCCAGAACATATGTGCCTGTCTCATTTCCAACTGCTTTGTCGTACCCATTTAACTATAATTTACACTCTAAAATCGTTTGGGTTAACAATCAAGCCATATCAAATGGGTTGAGTGAATTTGAACCCAATTGAATGTCCTACCACCCATTAAAGCCCAAGTGCCCTAGTGGGCGGTAGGATTTCAATACACAAAGCTGTGCTTGGGACTTACGTACCTCTACATTAAGCAAAATACTTCTTTTTTTTTTTTTGGCTCCGTATTTTATAAATTTGACAATGTTTCGGCCCGATGGGGAAATTTATTAAATATGAAGTCAGAAATGTACACAGGAGGGAATCATCAAACGGGGGATCTTTGGAAAAATCCTTAGAGACCGGCGTTTGTGCACCCCCTTCCTGCTAATTTCCCAAAAGATAATAAGACAGAAATGTTGGGTTGGTAAAAGATAATGTAAGGCTAAATTCTCTCTCTCTCTCTCTCTCTCTCTCTCTCTCTCTCTCTCTCTCTCTCTCTCAACTATTTCAGGAAAAGGTGGGAACACGTACTCACTATACCTCGCCGATTCTTACGCCCCTGGGTGTAGCTACATATGATAAGTATGTCATCAGTTTGCGTTCACATTTGGCACCTACACTCTAAAATCAGTTGGGTTATAAAAATCAACCCAAATCAACTGGGCTGAGTGAATATGAACCCAAATGGGTTCATATTCACTCAATCCAGTTCATTTTGGGTTAATTTTTTCGCTCAATTGATTTTAGATTGCAGAGGTAATTTGACCAGGAAATTCCCCTTGAATGGGTACCGAAATATACATGATTTGATAATTTGACTTATGTCACAGGAACACTCGGTCATACAAATGGAGGTCCGAGGTATCCGATTCGGGCTGTTGTGTTTCGTACGACTCAGGCTGTCTTTGAGGATGGCACTGGCAGAGTACGTTCCCTGTCTTGTCTTGCCTTGCCTCTAGGTGAATAAAAGTACATACGAGGATGTCAAGAGAGAGAGAGAGAGAGAGAGAGAGAGCTTAAATCTTTGGGACCAAACAAATGGATTTCCAATTCACTGACAAATGGATAATGTGTCAGTGATCCATAAATTGCAAATATAAATTGCAAATTTGTTCGTTGGTTCCCAAGTCTTTACTGGACTGGCAATAATAACAGAATTTATTCATTTACAGGTCTATTTCGTCATTTATGGCTAATTCACGACAGGCGCGTAGTCAGGATTCTATCATAAGGGGGTGCCCAAATCAGTTTGGGTTTTTTTTCTGTTGTTGTTGTTTTGTTTTTTTTTTGTTTGTTTGTTTGTTTGTTTTTTTTGGGGGGGGGGGGTGGGGGGTGGGGGGGCAAAGATGATTTTCGAAGGGCCGTTGTGGGTGGTGGTTAGTAGGGGGCTGAAGGGAACTGAGACAGGAGTAACGACCGGAGGGTCCTATTCGGGCTACACCTACGCCCCTCCCCCGAAAACGTTTTTAAATTCTGCGCCTTCATGACGAATCTTAGCATTTGTGGCATGTTTAGCCCTAAAACCTTTAAAATATCATAACAAGTAGTGTGGCAAGGGATATTTAATTCGTCTTTGAACAAGCATGCTTAATCTTTATGTGCAAATATAGACGTACTAAAAAGTCAAACATGATGTGATGTCAATAAATAACGAAATGTCGGTT
Organism: Pictodentalium vernedei; assembly: GCA_031216915.1. Classification (NCBI taxonomy): domain Eukaryota; kingdom Metazoa; phylum Mollusca; class Scaphopoda; order Dentaliida; family Dentaliidae; genus Pictodentalium; species Pictodentalium vernedei. Next base: position 247,063,153 of record CM062296.1, read on the forward strand.
TTCATGAACAACATTTAGGTTGGGGAAAGTAACGTTACATGTGACTTGCGCTGCCATTTCACCCAGTCCATTGTATCAGCGAATGGAGGAAGGGTGAGGGACACGAAAAAATATTCAGAGTCACAAGGATTGGTCATCGTTGGGCACGGTGGCGTTGTGTATTAATGGGTACTGCACGTGGGTTGTGCACTTGAACTTGCTTCCGACCGCTGCTAATTCTAATTGTGCAGATTCAACCCTTTGCCCAACGAATCGCCCGCATTCGCCCGCGTAATATGCAAATTCAGCAGTTGAAAAAATATTATTTTTCAAAAAATTTCAACAAAACCATATCATGTGACCCCTCGTTGGAACGAGCTCGTCCAGCTCGTTCCAACGAGGGGTCACATGATATGGTTTTGTTGAATTCTTTTGAAAAATTTGAATAAATGATATTTAAAATAATAAATTTTGATATCGTCTGTGTTGGGTAAAGGGTTAATAAGTTAGAGTGTATGACAGTTGCTCGCCGCTGCTATGTGGTTCTCTATGTGATTCTCTCCGGGTACTCTGGCTCCCTCCAACTAAAACTGTCCGACACTATGATTGTTGTGGAAAGTGTCGTTAAGCCCCAATCAACAAACAAAAGAATTGTAACCCCCTCCCCGCAGGATAGCGATAGGTGATACATTTTTCTTTAGGTGAACAATGAGCATTCCAGCAATTCAGGTGTAAAGAGATCAAGAGCTAAAACTATTCTCCATTTAATTGGTGATAATACTCACATAATTTGACACCCTTAAGAATTGGTTGGTATGTCTATGTTTATTAAATATGATTTTCTTTCCCAGAATTGCCCATTATCATGCTCAGGTGAAATGACATTAAACACAACTGACATGGCGCCGATTTCGGACAATATGAACCAAGCGAGAGTTGTTTTCCTTGATGCGTCGTAACTCTGCGCAGCTAAATTGTTTGCATCGAAATCGTTAACCATCACGAACGCAAGCAGGAAAACTGGTGCTACCTCGCAAGATGGACTGGTTTGAAGCGGAGTGTTTGAGGAATTAATGGCGGCAATGCGCGAGGATTGAGTTGAGGAAGAAAAGAAATAAGTACAGAATATTCAACGCAAAGTAAAATTCGGAGTAGTAAGCAGAGATTCGTCAAAGTGGGAAAAGAGATAGTACAGCTGTCCGAACGTCGCACTTCCCCAGTGGGGAAGCCGAGACTTTCTGATATGTGATAAGTGAACTCGGAGTAGGAGACACTTTGGACTTTGTAAAGAGAATGAGAAGCAGTAACACTGTAAGAAACCTACAACAGATCTGAGAACATTTTGTAATTATTTGTTTTCGTTTAACCCTTTGAACACGGGCGGCCGTTTTTCTGGCCAAGAACATGATACGTCATAAAGTCATTAAATAGGATGGCTGCTCAGTAAATGTGTGTGGTAGACCAACCAATATTTTCAACGTGCAGCCCAAGGCTGCATGTTGAAAATATTGATTGGTCTACCCCCAAATAATGAACATGGACTCTTCTAATTGCTGCCATTGAACTGTCATGGAAGATAGCACTAGAGTTCAAAGGGTTAATAAATAAAGAGGTTATTACTTGGTTGGTTTCATATTGGTCGAAGGTTGATGTGAAGTTACCGAGAGCTGATATCTCGGTCGATATGAAACTAATCATGTAATATCCTCTAAATATCAATAGAAATAATGGACAGAAATTTATGGTCTTTATTTTTGTCTTTCAAACGATTGATACAGCCCACACTAAATATACACCTTTTAATTAAATAAGTTGAAAACACAACATAAAACATAGACTTTAATTAAAAATAAAGAGATTAGGTGTTGACTTATTAAATAAGAGAACTGAAAATTTGAAACTGTTCAGCCTTTGGAAGAGGCTGAAATGTCACGGTCCAAACAGACAGTCTATCCTGGTCTATCAGTCATTTATTTCACTGTTCCCAATATACCATATTAATTTATGCATTAATGTGCGAGTATTTTGCTTTCCAAAAGCAATTAAAGCAGCAACGTGGTTAAGAAAGCTAGACGAAACGAAAATTCTCACTTATGTTATATGAGGACAACGACTTTGATATTCATTCACGAGCTATATGTATATATCCTGGTCCTGGAGAAATTTCAGTCCTCTGCCTAACTCCGCTGCATTATAGGTATAACAATACTGAATATTCTCCCACAGGTGACCATTATAACGTTAGTGTGGAAGAAAAGGATAGCATCATTTTAATTTGGGCATTCAAATGTTTGTCAAGCATAGCCAGCCCTTCGAACAACTTTTTCAGTCCTCAAAACTGAGGGCCAAAAAATAAGAGAGAGAAATTGAGAGGAAGGAAACTACCGGTCACGGGCATATTTTTTCGAGTAATTTCCAACAAAAACACACCAATAGTCAATTGTATTTGTTAGGTCCCAAAATTCATCACATCGCCCCTCTTTCTTCTCTGCAATATTCAGCAAATAATGCAAGATTTCAGTACAGTGCTTCAAAGGTTTTTTGCATCATTTTCGACTTTTCAAGGTGGGGAACTCTAATTCCAATGTTAACTACCGTCATACCATTAATAACTATGCATTTATGCGCACAGTGATTTGTACACATGTACAGGCATACTATATATATATATACATATACGCATAAATATGGACATGGATATCCATTGTTAAAAGGTACCAAGGTACACCCTGACATTGTCCCTAAACATCATGTTAAACCATAGTCAGGGGGCGGCAGAACGATTTTCAAAGTGAGGGGCTGGATCGGGCTATTGATGGTCGTCCATGGTTCGGCCCGTGGTACGAAAATTTTAGATTCCGGTGTCCCAAAACCCCTATTTCCATGCATCTGAGCGGATAATTTGAGATTTTTCAGGAGATGTGTTTGAAAGATTTCACACTTCGAGAGCCGTTAAAAAACGTTGGTAAAGCATACAGGTGAGGTCTATTTATCTACTTTGGTCGTAACGACCAAAGCTGATAAATAGACCTCACCTGTATGCTTTACCAGACGTTAACAGCAATTATACTGTCTGTGGATTATCTTGTCTGGGGTGGATTTTGTACTTGTATGTCTGTAAGATTACGATTTATTAAAGTTGACCGATTTTTTAAAAGACTGTATACATTTAGTGTTTGCTGCCACTTACTGCAAAAAATGATCCGAAATCCATTGAAACTGAACCAGTACGAGAGAATCATAGCTGGCGAAAATATGGAGTAGGCTCTGGATCCGCCCCTTGTTTCACCAGTCATTGGTTGTGTTAAAATATATGCATACAAAAAAAACATGGCCCGGCAAAAAAAGTGGTGGGGCTGAAGGCGTTCCCCCCCCCCCCCCCCCCCCTCCCGGTTCCGCCACCCCTGATAGTGTTTGGGGATAATACCATGGATTATCGAGGTACTTTTTATAAGGGTATATTCAAAAAGATAAATTGCTAGTCAAACTTGTCAAAATAAAACTTTCGGTTGTGAAAAACTCATTCGTGTCGCTGAAATTAGAACCCGGTATCGCCACATTAATCGCCCAGTTTTCCGTGAAAAACGGTAGTTGTTTGGGGTTGCAACAAACAAGACGAACATAAGCGTCGATGGTAGTGTTTGTCAGTTTGGTATCTGGTCGATGGTAGTGTTTGTCAGTTTGGTATCTGCGATCTTTCCTATGAATTCTCATGAATGTGGATTACCATCGAACACTCGGTTAAACCTATTCCAGATCACCATTCAAAAAGTCTCCAACTGAGGGATTCTTGGATTCGTACTCTCCACATATTAAGTGTAACAATTCAGACTGTGTGTTGTTCTGTTCAAGCTCTTTTGTTTCATCGCTACCTCTTTACTGAGTCAAAAACAATGTTCACTATCCAAAAACGATGGAATAGATTTCGGAAACAAATTAAAACAATACGAAGTAATTAGCATTTAGGTTATCCATGGCCTTTTTATCGTCGAGCATGCTGCTGTGATGATTGTTTAGAATCGTATCTTTGTTTTTATTTGTAATGGCGGGAAGGCGGCATTAGTGACTATATCATCTCCCTGTGGTGCAATCATACCACTTCAGAACAATATTATTAGTTACACAGTTTGTTGGTGGCCTAATATGATATATATGGTGTCAGTTAATTTCATATTGGACGAAAGCGAATCATGATGATGGTGCAATCATACCACTTCAGAACAATATTATTAGTTACACAGTTTGTTGGTGGCCTAATATGATATTTTTGGTGTCAGTTAATTTCATATTGGACGAAAGCGAAGCTCGAGTCCAATATGGAATTAACTGACACCATATATACCATATTATGTCATCAACAAAATGTGTAACGAATATATCTTACCGACTGCTGCATCGATGCACATAACTAATAATAACAGCGATCAAAATTAAATGAGAGAATTCTCCCAATGTGTTCACGTGTCTTTGTCTTGTTACAATTTATGGGAGAGTGCACTCTCCATAAATTGTAACAAGGCAAATTCATACATACCAAACAGTTTCATTTCGAAGGTAACATGCCACACATCCACAGAATATGAAGCCTTTTAAGTTGCCTAAGCTGCACCTCAGACCAAATATGGGCTTCCAACACTCAATCTTTCAACTTGAAGCGTTTATCGACTGCCGCCATTTTGAATAATCAATGAACAAAGGGGAGATTACCCATAGCTGTCAGCGTATATTGATGTTGACAGGCAGTATATGGTTTTATATGCAGTCTTCGTGTGGCGTCTTTGAACCAATGAAACTCCCAGATACTTGTAGGAGGTAAAATATATGTTGATATTAACCATCTTACATTTGTATGCATGCTGTACTACCTAATACAATCACCATGGCCCATCATTCTTGATATAGTTAATACATGTACGTAGAACAAGATCATGTGGTACCATCACCACCCACCCAGGTATTTTAGTATCCTATGTGTGATATGGTTAGTACGTAGAGCAATGCCATGTGATGTTGCGTGACATGCTTGGTTGTCCAATGCGGTAGCTTTTCGAAGTATGTAGCACTAGGTTTTGTGGTGGTTTTGGATATGTTTATTCGTCTGGCATAGTTGGGCAGTATGGACTGCTGATGATTTTTCTGCTAACTGAAAACTTTGTCCTACAGTTGAACTAGAAAAAAGTTTAAAAGACTCACATGGAATGTGTGACTAATGCAATGATGAACAAAAAGATATTTACCACGTTATTTTATATTGCAAATACTTTGATCAAATAAGAGAGAAGATGGCGATTTCTGTTAACAAAGTCTTTAGGGTAAAGGTCTTTGTTATGTTGAAAAAGTGTCCAATGAGAATAAAATTTTAGTTTTTCTTTGATGCATGGTACAACGAGATTAATGCGACAGAAGAAACAGGTACTCGCATAAAGCTGTCGTTTTGTGGAAACCATCTTCTGACATTTGATCCAAACCGTCTCCGCTCAAAATGTGAAATTTGATATATAACCCAAACCGTCCTCCGAATTTTTACCCAAAGTGTCATCAAACTTTAAGAATACATTTTATTTTTTTCAAAGTTGATTTTCTGCACAATGCATAATTATTAATACGCAGGGAGAAAGTATGCTTGTTCGTGCACGTGATGTATTTCTTCATCGAAGATAATACTCGGAACATTACAAGTTCTTCGATAAAATTGGAGGATGTTTTTTACATTATAAACACCTATAATCATGATGAAAATTACTTGTTGTTTTATCAATTCTTGAAAAAATGTATGAAAGAGAGAGTTTGGGCATGCACATGCCTCATTTGAACCTTCATTTTGTAAATTTGAAAGGGACAATAAGCCGTTAATTTGAAGACATATCGACTCTCAGATTTTGCTCATATGTGAAAGAGCGTGTAAAAAAGCCACGGTATATAAAGTGTATGGAATCAGAAACAACGCAGAATAACACTAATCTGTAAATAAAAGGTTTTAATGGAGGCGAATTTTCAGAAAAAAACTACACTGCGAAGATATAAACGAAGCTACCTCAACATTATCAAAGATAAACAATGATAAGAGTCCCTGTGATGTCACTTCTGAATATTCGCGATTTCTAATCTTAACTTTCTGCTGTTTGAAGAAATGACCGCGACAAAAAACAACTTGCATTATTACAGTGATAAATTGAGCATTTTCACTGGGGAGGACCGACAGCGGATATAGCGAGCCTCAACGTGATCGAGAGAAAAAAGTAAGAATTTTTATTATATTTCTTTAGCATTTACAAGCAGATATAGCACACTTCTAAAGGGACATATATGGACAAAAATGCAGTAAGAACAAACTGAGAGTTAATATAAGTTAAATTATGTGAGAAAATGGAAGGATAAAATACGATGCGGTGTACGGCGAAATGACACTGCGATGTACGGCTAACAGAAAAGAAGGGCGTTGCGCTATGTACGCCTAATAGCAAATAATCTTTCAATCCAGAAATATACGACCTTTTCTGTGTGTGCGGAGGAATGTGGTTATGGTATTACAGAATATTTTGAAGAAATTAGACTCAGGAATGCTGGTTGACAAAAAAATGATGAAAGAACTTGACCAATATAACGGGCAGCATGCCATCGATCAGAGTATGACATAATTTATTTATTTTTATAACCCCCACACCCCCTTCCCTTCCGCCGGGTGAATATTGATAATGTTATTTTCAGACCAAGGCATATTCAGGAGTTGAATCAGCAGGAAGAAAGTGTGGGAATGGGGAAAACAAGACGGAAAATGTAACCCCGAACATGTCATGGTTGCAGTTGAGCATCCTATCAAAGCAAATCATTAAGTGTTTTGCAGCGTGGTAGTTCCATCGGTAGACCGTTCGCATTGCGTTGCGTCTTTGGCAAGGCAATTCGTCCATATTGCCTGTTTGGAGCATTGTGGCATTGTGTGCTGTGGCGTATGATGGTACACATGACTTAAGCCAATGGTACATCCGTCTCGGGAGGATTAGTAAGTTAGAGTCTGATAGCGCCGCTTCTCGGTGGTATTCTCTGGCTTCCTCCATCCTTCCTCCATACATGTTTGAAAGAATGTTCATGTTTTCCCTTTCTGTGCAGAGTGAGCCAATATCTAGATTTGAATGCGGGACCACACTCTTCACATACGCATCTGGCTTCGTCATTGCTAGCATTTCTACGCGGGGTGCTCGTTGAAGGACCAGGATCGTGTCTCTTCATGTGTCGGCTGAGATTGCTCCGCTTCTTATTATTTTCGTATTCACATTCTTCATATGTGAGTATCTCTTCCATTTCTTCGTTAATAGCTGATAAGTCAATTGATTTATTGGTTATATTCATCTGAAAAGAATAACAAGTTGGATGTTTTCATTGAAAGGCAAAATTATTCTTTCTCAGTACTTTGCACTGGGCAGATACTGATATTCCCGCTCAGAAAATTGATATGCTATCTAATTTAGAAATATTAACAAAACCAAAGCGTCTCTGTGCAGGAACTGCTCCTTGAATACCCTACACTATATATCTTTCATTTCTGTAAATTTTAATAAATATTCCACCATAGCAAGACATTTCTATATTGCAGCCATGTTGCAATATTTTTTGAATATTGAATAATATTTGGTCATGGCTGTCTAAACAGTCGTGAGTGAATGTTATCCTATATTCTAGAAATATTTGTGAGTAAGCTATATCGAGTATACTTGAATCAAAATTATCTGAATTCTTCAATACATTTTATGTGAACATGGGATCGCAGACGAGTTAAATATACATGGTTTCTAATCAGTTATAGAAAATTTACTGAGCGGTTTAAAGGTTAATTGTCTAATGTCTGCCCAAGACTTCCTATCATTGCGTATATAATTGTGATATCATCGAGTATCTGAAAAATTTTACCTGGTGGTCATGCTATAAACTCCTCTTGTCAACACAGAGTTATTCAAAAATCAGTGAGGTAAAGATTTTATCAATTTGGAATTTACAGTCTGCTGTCAGTTAGCAGCAGATCACAGATTTCAAATTGTTTACACGGTGACGTTGCTTGTGCTCATAGACACTCTCCAGCAACATGTGCAGGGGGTTGGATTCGAAGGAAGCGTAAGCACGAGGCACATGGACAGATAATCTTCCCTCCAACCTAGCCACGTTAAGCTACCTAGAAAAAAGAAAGAAAAATTAACTTTGTCAGTGGGTTTCACTGAAAAAGTACACTTTGCAGTTTAGTTTAAACAATATTTTATTTATGAAAAACAAATTGTGGTACAATACATACAAAAACGTAATAATGAAGAATAAAGAAACGAAGGAATTGACAAAATTGTATGTATAACAACAATGCATTTGGTACAAATACAGTTAATGTAGTGTTGGGATTCAGCAGGAAGCTATAAGCTTATGTGAGCTGTCTCCCAGTAAATTTAAATCAGTTACTAAGTTAGGTGGAAGTAATATTTTCAACGTAATATATTGCTTAAACAGGGCAAAAGAAGAAGAGACCAATACTAGAATAGAGAGAAGGACAAAGTACTGGACGGTTAGTGGGAAAGAAGGAGAGAGAGAGAATAAAGATTGTGAAGGTAAAGTACTGAAACCAAACCAAGTTCAATTATACTATTGCTACATCATTACTAGAGCAACCTATGGAACTGTTTGCATCAGAGATAATGCTGTCATTGCTAGCCGCTTAGGAGATAATAGAGCATCAAACTGGGATAATAACATCTATGAAAGAAACAAATAATTACCGTTGTATCACAGTCCAAGATGTCGCTTGTTATGGGACACCGACGTACAACCAGCAATGACAGCACCTCTCCGTGACACATTGTGACACTGAAGTCAGCAATGCGTGTTATATGGAAAAGCCCAGTCATGTAACACCTTCCAGCTATTAGCCAGAACGTGTGGCTGGAGGGAGAAGAAATTCATATTTTCTATATATAGACTGTTGACATAGTAACAGAGTTATAGGAATAAACTTAAGAATAACAACGGCGTGGCGAATAAGGCCGAAGCTTAACGTTAATGCCTCATCGGAAACGACCACTTTGTGAGATAAAATCTTGTACAACACGGAACACAAGTGAATTTTCGGTGTTGTCCAGTTGTTCAGAACCATACAGTAATGTTGTGAGGTCTACAGGGAATGGTAAAGTGTGGATTGTAGAATTCCGTACAACGTCAAAGATTGGACAATGGAGCAGGAAATGCTCTGTTGTCTCTAAATCACCGCACTGGCAAAGGGGAGACGCCGAGATGTGATTGTCGTATAAATGGGCGTTGATGCTGCTACAATGTAATCTTAGTCTACAGTGATAAATTTGTGCTGCTCGACATTTGGCCCCTGAGTAGAACGTGGGTGGTCGGCGGTTCGCACTATTTAAGTACCTTTTGAAAGGGAGGGATTTTCCCTAATCGACGAGGGAATTTGATTCCACTGGTTAGTAACATCCGGGATGAAGGCGGATTGGTATAAGTTAGTGTGGCAGAAGGGAATTCGATGATTGTTAACATCCCGGAGATTTTGGGTTGGATTCATGGATAAATTTGTTGGTGGAACCTTGATGGAAATATATTGGGGGGTTAATTTGTGATACATTTTAAAAAATTGAATGAGCTTATGCTTTCGGCGTCGTTCCTGTAGAGTGTCCCATTGAGTTTCAGCATACAGGAGAGTTTTACTGGTACTTACAGTAGCACCTGTAACGATTCTTGTTGCCGCTATTTGTATTTTCTCTAGCTCAGCAGCTTGGATTGCTGAGCAGTTGTCCCATACACAGTCGGCATACTCTAGGAGTGGCCTGATAAAGGCGAAATATATTTTTTCAAGGACATTGCGATCAAATGTAAACTTGTGTGACCTAATCATGTCAACACGCGTCCAAGCTTTGGAACATACGAGATCAATATGATCATTCCATGTACAGGTTTTGTTCAGAGTTACGCCTAGGTGTCTGTGGCTACTGACCTCGGAAATTTGGATGCCACTCAAGTATACTGGTGGATGAACTGAGGCCTCTGTTTTGCGTGATATCAACATAGTTTCAGTTTTTTGAGGGTTGAACTCGACAAGCCCTGTCTTGGACCAACGTTCGATTGTAGCCAGGTCATGATTGATCGAGACTGCCGCTTGAACAGGGTTCTCGACTATGAGATACAGGGAAGTGTCATCTGCAAACAGTCGTATACTGCTGAGCAGGTCGTCTGTAATATCATTTATGTATATCAAAAACACCAGTGGGCCGAGGATCGAACCTTGTGGAACACCAGAATTTACTGATTTCCAGGGAGACACTTCCGAGGAAACTACAACCCGTTGGCACCGATTGGAGAGGTAAGATTTTAGGAAACAGAGCAAGTCGCCAGATATTCCGATTTTTTCAAGCTTGTGTATGAGACCAACATGCCAGACCTAGTCAAATGCCTTGCTAACATCGCAGAACACAATTCTGACTTCTTTGCCTTCATCGAGAGCATGGCAGAATTCGTCATACAGATCCGTTAGTTGTAAGACTGTGGAGTCACCTGCGATAAAACCAGACTGAAACTGGCTGAGTATATTGTTCTCACATAGAAAATCCCACAAACGTTTGAAAACACATTTCTCAAATAGTTTTCCAATGCAGCTAATTAATGATATGGGGCGATAATTAGTAACTAGGTTAGAAGGATTTTTTTAACACTTTGGTCACATTGGCCTGCTTCCATAATTTTGGGAAGTAACAAGTTTGCAGGAGTACATTGAAGAGGGTCGTAAGCGGTTCACATAAGGAACGTTGACATTCTTTTAGAAGTCGAGGACTTATAAGATCGGGACCGGACGCTTTTGATACATTGATACATTTAATTGCTTCGTGCACTTCGCGACAATCCAATGTTATACTATTGAGAAGATTAGAGGCAGGGTTAAGTAACGGTGGCAAAGACGCATTAGAATCATCCAATGCAGAGATGGAACAGAAGTATTCGTTAAACACTTCCGCCTTCTCAGGATTAGTTGAGTAAACCTTATTCAGATGTCTTATCGTCGGGATTTCCGATACATGTTTGCCGACAAATAATTTTAATGTTTTCCACCACTTCGACGGAGTTGTTTCTAGGGAGCTAAGTGTACCTGGGCCTTGGATATGTATGAAGCTTTGGCTTTTCTGACAGCTGAGACGACTTCATTGCGCTTTTTCTTATATATGTCCCAGTCACGTAACAGGCCGGAGCGCTTTGCCTTGCGATGTAAGCGTGCCCTTTGCCTTATCAGGAACCGTATCTGATTGTGCATCCATTTCGGCTGACTGGGTCTGGATGTTATAACTTTATTGGGAATGAATTTGGATGCTGCGTCGAGAAGCTTGTCAGTGAAATTAGAGACAATGGTATCTTGGCATGGATGATCAAACAAGCTTTCCCAGTCTATGTTATTGAATGTAGTATTAAGGGCTTCGTAATTCCCTTCTGCATACAGCCATATGCGTCTTTTGAAGGTTTTAGGTGATATTCTTTGAAACTGGATCTGCACAAGAATTGGACAATGGTAGCGTGTCATGTCCGGAATAAATGGTTCCAATACGACACACTCCAGTACATGGACGGTATTACTGACAGCAAAGAGGTCAATTAATGAGGCCGATGTCTCGGTAAAGCATGTTGGTTCACTTGCAAGTTGTTTCAGATTGAAGTTGTTGCATATATCAAGGAAGTGGCCCCTGGGAGACCCCAACTGATTGTCGTTAAAATCACCAGTAATAATAGTGTCAGGAATCAATGTATCTTTTGCTTTTTCAATGGGGAGCAACAATATTATCCCAAACTTCTGCAGTACTATTGGGTGGACGATAAAACACTCCTAGCAGTAATGAATTACCAAGATTGGTAGAGACCTCAACCCAAAGGTACTCAATGTTATTCACCCTAAGATCAGTTCGATGCCGAAAGCACAAGCCATCTTTCACATAAATTGCAACACCTCCTCCCCTTGACATGCGATCAAGGCGTAGAGGTTCTTGGAAACCGTGAATCTTGATATCACATGTTAGATCAGAGTCTTGTAGCTAGGTCTCAGTGAAGGCCATAATATCATGAGACAAGGATTCATACTCGAGGATTTCTAATTTGGGCTTAAGGCTCTGAATATTCATGTGGAAGATTTGGAGTGAATTTATGGTATTTTTGGCACTCAAAGAACCTGGTCCGGGATTCAATTCTATATCTCCTGACAATATCAGGATAAGCTTTAGAGTCCATTTTGAGAAGGATTCAAGACACGACTTACCAGACTCTGTTGAGTTTGTTCTAGAACTGTTTGCTGTATCATCTTGACATGTTCGATGTGGAGTATAACTGATTGATATAAAATGCACGGCTAATGTCACAATGAGATAGGTATGAAACTCGATCCCTATACAACGCATGTTCACAAACAATAAGGAACACATGGATTGGTGTCTGTCTAGTTTGCGCTTGAGTTTGCTGATATGAATTGTGGAATTGAATGTACCAATCCGGGCACGATATGTCTCAATAATGCTAGACATTATGTAATTTGAGGGTGATAGAATATAGACCGTGTTCGGCATTTGGCACCTGTCAATGACATGTTTATTCCACACTGCTGGGAATTGATTTTGGTTTGGTGTCTACGAGAGATTGAGTTTGAAAGAAAGCAAATGGAGTAGGTGTATGAAGGATAGAAAAGAAGAGAAACAAAATAAAACATGGATAACATCTAGGAAGTTAGATTGGGTTGCATGCACGTAGAATGCTTGCTTAAAGTCGCAAACTAATGATGTATAAGTGGATCTTGTAAGAATAATAACTCAGTTAAGGTTTGAATCTTATTTGCAAAGTGAGGTTGGTAATATGAATGAGCAGAACACATTGAGATGTAGTTTATGACTGTTGCTTTCTGTAGTGTTTTTGCTGGTGATTCAACAATGTCAAATGTCGTTTGTTCATAAATATTCAACTGATGCATTTTACTGAAGATTACCTACATGCAATCTCCCGTAATGAAGAACATTTATATATTTACGAACAATGATCCCCAAGATGTCGACATATGATGCGTATAGGTACCTAGGTACTTTGAGGATAAAAATAATTTGGCACTTGACAGTTGTTTGACGTGATGCGTAAGGTCCGGTGTATACATATCAAATATATAAGAATGTCTGTAGCAAGACACCTGAAACGCAAACTCCCCTCTCCCATAGGGCTTTTCATTTGGGGCGCGCTCCTTATTTGATTTTCGGGGGGGGGGGGGGGGGGGCGGTTCGCACGCCTTGAAAAAAAAAGTTATTTCTTTGTGGTAGTAAAAAACGGCGTAATGACAGAATATAAAATGTTCGCTAGGCCATTCTATCATGGCGTAACATTATAACATCCACAAGTGGGCTAGACTACATGTTACTTACGTTTGTTACACTGTCGCATTGAGCGACCCGCAAAAAAATTCAAGGTGCAGGCGAAACCGAAAATACAAACTAGATAGTATGAGATAATTCCTGGAAATCTGCAATACCGAAAACTTTTCTTACAAAAATTATGTAGAACTGTAAGATACAGTCATGTCTATAGAGTGTTTCCGCTTAGGTAAAATAATGTTCGTGCCCCCCCCCCCCCCCACCCCCCCCCCCCCCCTATGAAAAAGTATTCCGTGAGTAGGTACTAAGAGTCACTATCCAGATGTGAAACTGGCATTGTGCCAAAGTAATTCGCCCCGTTCATGTTAGACTTAATACGAGCGTCCCCATGCCCCCCCCCCCTCGAATAATTATTCCGAAAGTACTTCCAAAGTACCGGTACTTATAAAATAGATAGTTACATGTACCCCGCAGGGTACTTGCCATGTACCAGATATCGCACTGCAATGAGCCATTCCTGCTTCGTCCACTCCGCTTTTATTGTGGGTGTTCCCGGCGCCCTTTTGGGGGCTGTAGTCGCGGATAGTTTTATAAATTTGGGACAGTATTCTGGTGGGGTGTGGACTACTGTGTTAACCCTACTTTGTGTGAAATGATTTGACGTCGAAGTACTATTGTGAACTGTGAATTTATATGGCGACATCTGCCGACCTGCACTTCAGTGTTTGCGGAGGGGCGTCGGGAGTGCCCTTGGTGGGGGTTGGGTGGGCGGTGCAGGATGGGTCCAGGGAGTGTGATTGAATTTGAAACAACAAATTCGAGTGAATTGTGAAAGTTTGTGGAGGGGCGTCGGGAGTGCTCTTGGTGGGGGTTGGATGGGGGTTGGGTGGGCGGTGTAGGATGGGACTAGAGAGTGTGATCGAATTTGAAACAACAAACTCGGTACTGGGAATTGTGAACATGCTTGAAAATTCAATAATCTTACCAATTTCCCCTTAATTTGACGTCTAAGTATTTATTGTGAATTTACTTGGCAGCTTTCTAACAATTTGTCCAAATAAGACCCCCCCCCCCCCCCCCCCCCCCCCCCTGTCTCCCGTGCTTGCTAAGTGATGTCGAAGTTCGGAACTGACATAAAATGTAAAAAAAAACTGAACTCGTGTTCAGATCGGATTACTCAAATTTATTACCTCATTTTTGGTTTGGGAAACATGGAGCATGACCCCTCATTGGAGCAAGATCTCTGATCTTGCCCCGGTGGGGGTCATGAGTTGTGTATCATGAGTTGTGTATTTTGGCAGGGGTAAATTTTATACTTTCTTCATCTTAATCGAATGCCACTTGCACTTTTTGGTTTACATACTTGAACTAAATTTTTCGGTACACTCAAGTCATGATGGAGATAGCCATCAGTTGCATCTCTCTTTCAGAGTCTTCCAATGCTCACGTATTAAGTGCGCTTCTGGGACCAATGGGCGAAAAACTCAATAACCAACATGTAATTCTCTCTTGTAATATGTGTTTTTGTGTTTGCCTTTCCATTTGAGTGTGTTTATCCATGGTCATGTGCATGGGGCATGACCCCTCATTGGAGCAAGATCTATAATCTTGCTCCGGTGGAGGGAGGGGGGGGGGGGGGGTCAAGAGCTGTGTTTTCTTGACAGGGGTAAAGTTTATATTCTCTTCATCATAATCAAATTTCACCTGCAATTTTTGGTTTACATACTTGGGTAAAATTGCTCGGTACACCCAAGACATGATGGAGATAACCCTCAGTTACATGTCTCTTTCAGAGCCTCCAAATGCACACGTATTAGGTACGCTTCTGGGACACACAGGCGAAGAACTCAATACCCAACAAGAAATTTTCTGCTTTATGCTTTAACATGTATTTATGTGTTCGCCTTTCCACTTGACTGTGTATATCCATGGGCGTGTGCATGCGTATTCGTCTCACATACCTTTGTTCTTAAATCTCTGTGTTTAAAGGAGGCAATCGACCGATATATTCATGTATGGAGACCAATGTACTTTGCACGTGCATTGTAGATATTATGCGTGTATTACGTACCACGAGCTTGTAATTCGTTGTGTAGCTGTGCACCAATGTATGCATGTTGCCGAGGATAGTATCTATAGGCTTCCGTGCATAGGCGATTGTGCGTGTAATGCATGTCTCTGGGTGTAAATGTTGATGTTGGCAAAGGTATGTGTGCCCATAAGCACGAGGGTACACGTATCTGTACTTGTGTGTGGGCAATCGTGTAGGTATATACATATATGGTGACTGAGTTAGATAATTTTGCACTGGTGTGAATAGTCACGCCGATAAATGTGTATGTCCCCACAAATACCAAGGTACGTCCATTTGCATGCCTGCTCAGACTGGGTAAATGATTGCGCCTTTTGCTTATCTCGTGCCCCAAAACAAATGGGACTATTGATTACCGGCTCATTAAGTCAATTGTCCTTTGACATTTATACAAATTTGCTGCTACTATTCCTCAAACTCATTTGTCAATTCTGGGAATTACGACCTGTCGCGTAGAAGAGATATTATTTATTCACTTCTCCACGCTTGTCCGACGAATTGGTACGTTGGAGGATAGTGCAGGAAAGGCCTTGAATCATCTGCACCCCACGAAAATGGATAATCATAAGTTCTCATGTCCACACAACAATGAACTTAATTTCTACGCTGTTCACATCAGTCGTCTGGCATTTTCGCGTTTCGACATGCAGAGTTAGGGGTAATTTGTCATTGTCTCCCTAACATATTAAGTCGACCTACACATTATTCATATTATCATTCCCAGTTTGGGCAGGCATGGGACTGGGAGACCCATACCCAACTAACCGCCAAATGACGCGTTAGTGACCAAACCATATTGTCATATATCGTTCCCTGAGTCCCAAGGCGTTCTGTGTGCCAATAGACACACATAACGCGTTGGAATTCAGTGAAAGATATGGGCGCAAGAAACAAACAAACAAAAGGTGACCAAACTAAATTGTCACATCTCGTCCCCTGAGTCCCAACGCGTTCTGTGTGCCAGCGGGCACACAGAGCGCGTTGGGGCTCAGTTAGGGATATGTGCGCAGGACACAAAACAAAAAAAAAACAAAAAAAAAAACAAAAAAACAAGCAAACAACAACAAAAATAAAACCCCCATATAAAAACCCAATGATAGTAATTACTTGGGCCTCGGTAGCAACAGCGAATGCATGGGGTTATTATTGTGATGCCTACCCTCCTATGTTTCCAATCCTTTCTACAAATAAAGCACGATGAACATGGTACTTATTTTCTTATCAAGCAAACTGACGAAGTTTAGGTTGAATAACTGTGGAAACGAAGTTCTCTGTGAAAGATATTCATCTTACTGTCACCAGAAACACATAGCCGTTAAACTTCCACGGGCTAAATTTTAAGTGTGTCATGTCTGCTTACTATGATTAGTCCAGTTATCATCTCCTCTTGATCAAATTCCCGTTACATGGACACTGTCAATGGATCGAGTCGTAGGGTGGGGCACGGCTCATTAACCATAACTGTGCCATCCTTACTACCCTCCTTAATTTTCGTCTTTTTTTCGACCATTACCCCCCCCCCCCCCCCATCTCTCTCTATCCACTCTATCCTTCTCTCTCTATTTCATGCTTGAACCCTGTGACTTACTTCTCGCCCGTCTCTCTCATTCTCCAACCCAAGGAGAGTGAATTCGTAGGGATTGGTCACACTTTTTTGACCCCGATTAGCGACCAGTCACTTCTTGTAAGCACGTAATTCCCTTCTTCATGCGCCTTAGAAACTACATGATTTTTATCTTTCTTCGAAGATAGGTTGTGTTGCCAAATCTCCATGGGTTGTGTTGCACAACAGCTCACATACATATGTGGGTGCATATGTGTATGTATGTATGTATGTATGTATGTATGTATGTATGTATGTATGTATGTATGTATGTATGTATGTATGTATGTATGTATGTATGTATGTATGTATGTATGTATGTATGTATGTATGTATGTATGTATGCATGCATTGCATGCATGCATGCATGCATGCATGCATGCATGCATGCATGCATGCATGCATGCATGCATGTATGTATGTATGTATGTATGTATGTATGTATGTATGTATGTATGTATGTATGTATGTATGTATGTATGTGTGTATGTGTGTATATGCATGTATGTATACGTACGTATATGTATATGTATGCATGTATATGTGTTATGTATGTATATATATACGTGGTTGCTAGGGGGCCTACCACCTCTTAATGACTCGTGCCCCTGAGCCCATCATGCATGTGGATTACAAGTAAGTTTGGAGGTGAGCTTGTTTCGACTAATCCTGAGATGCCCCTTCGAATATGAATGATATGAACCACCATCATTTGCTGTTGTGGCTGGGGTCCATAGTGAGCTAATGCTACCGAATATAATGCAAAATGCGCCGTTTGGGCCGTGTTTACATTCTATAAGCGACAGGTCTACTGCACTGATGTTAAACGGTTGCTGGGCCTTACACCCAAAAGTATTGATGCCAATAAATAGCATTCTATTTGTTTTTATAATATGTTCAGTTTTATCAGTTCTCACTCAATACACTTTTATTTCTTCCTGTCTCTCTCACATAGCGCCTTTTCACTGTCAACAGAAGTCTGCAGAAGCCTCATGTGCACTGAAGCAAACAGTGGTGTCACCATGGCCGTCGGGTGATGTGGTTGATGTCAACAGTGTACCATGTGACCCACTCCTATTGATGATTATTATAGTTTCGGTCTTCTGTAATGGATGACATAAATATTTACAGAAGGCGAGTGGGTCTCTTCACTGTTCGTGCGCGTAGCGGTGCACCAGGAAAACGCAGACTAGATATGTCATGCCTTATACTTGTTAACCTTGTATTTCGGTTCAGTTGCATGGGAGTAACCCCAATGCTATCTCTGATGCTTGTCGAATCAACATTAAAAGAAGGTCTTTCCAAAACACAAAAATACTTGGATAATGGACTTGATAGCCGCCTGAAATATGCGTGTTCGGCCCGACATTCCGGCTTAAAGTCCCACATTACAATTAATACACCAAACGCGACCTTACCAGATGGTGCGTCATTACATTACTTACGCAGTCTAACTACGATTGCGCTCCCTATGTTGCAAATATTATGTCTTATGTTTGCGTGTGCTTTAATGTTGTTAATTCTCTCCGGTGATATTGAAGTAAATCCTGGACCTTCAAATGAGATTAGTACAATCGATAATACTTCATCAACAGGAACGCGGATTTGTCACTTGAATATCCAAAGCCTAAGGCCTAAACTCGATATATTGCAATGTGAAATGTCTGCATATGATATATGTGCTCTTTCCGAAACATGGTTAGGACCCTCCGATAACAATAGTGATATCCATCTAAACGGGTTTCAAGAGGTACTGCGGAAAGATCGTCCAACAAGGGGAGGCGGTGTTGCGGTTTACATTAAGATTGGCATACCATTCAAACCAAGACCAGATCTCGGACTGGCTGCGCTTGAATGCTTATGGGTCGAAATATACACTCCCAGTGGTTCGTTTCTACTTGGTATCTTCTACCGACCTCCGAATAGTGATAATGAAGTCTGGGAAATGATCTCTGCCTCTATTGAGAAAGCGAAAGACTCTGGAATCTCGGACCTCATTATTACTGGTGATTTTAACGATAATCTACTCTCTCAGAGAAGGGGAAAATTTAGTGACGTTGCTGACTATTTTAACCTTAAACAGGTTGTATCTGAACCAACGTTTTTCACGGAGACATCAGCGACATTGCTCGACCTGATTGCAGTTAGCGATTCCATCAATGTGCTATCAACTGAAGTAGCTGATCCATTTTTACCAGATTTAACCAGGTATCACTGTCCTGTGTGTATCGCGGTTGACTTTAAGAAAACGACTGTAAGGAGTTTCAAACGTCGGGTATGGTTATATAACGAGGGCGATTATAATGGGTTGAATTATGCATTGGTAAACACTGACTGGGATACCGTTTTCTCACATACAAACGTAGATAATATGGTTAACAAGTTTACTTCCACCGTTCTTGAATTAGCTTCTAAGTTTATTCCCAATAAAATCACAACAATTAGGAGAAACGACCCAAAGTGGATGCACAACGAAGTTCGGCATCTGATTCGCCAACGAAAACGTCTTTACCGTACTGCCAAGTCGAAAGGTCGACCCGAGGCTTGGGAGAAATATCGTTCCAAAAGAAATCAAGTTGTTTCAGCCATAAGAAATGCAAAAAACAATTACTATAACAGAATACAGGCCACTCTAGATAGCCCTCATACTAATTCTTCCCTGTGGTAGAAGACCCTCAAGATGTTTTTAGGGAACAGGAAAACTGAAATTCCGAATATTAATTACCGGGATAGGATAATTTGTTCTGACAAAGACAAGGCGGAAGCGTTTAACGATTATTTTTGTAGCATAGCAACTATTGACGATAGTCACGCGTGCCTTCCATCGATGCCATTTCCAGAAAGTCCAAAACTTAGAACTATAAAACTTGACCAACATGATGTGCGCTCCGCACTGAAGTTACTGAAAGTATCGAAGGCAACAGGTCCGGACCTAATCAGTCCGCGTCTTCTCAAAGAGTGTTCCACATCCCTAGCCCAGCCTCTCGCCACCCTTTTCAATATCTCATTGAGCCACCCCAAATTTCCTGAACTGTGGAAGAAGGCAAACGTGATACCGGTTCCTAAAAAAGACCCTGCAAATCTTTTATCAAACTATCGACCGATTTCACTGCTGAGCTGTCTCGGAAAAGTGTTCGAACGGTGTATCTTCAAAAAACTATGGTCCTTTTTAGACGAAAATAAAATACTAAGTCCATTTCAGTCCGGGTTTACTCCATGTGACTCAACTGTACTGCAGCTTACGGATATCTATGACACATTTAGCCGTGCACTTGATGAAGGTAAAGATGTGAGGGTGGTATTTTGCGACGTCAGTAAAGCTTTTGACAAAGTCTGGCACAAAGGTCTAATCTTCAAACTTGAACAAATTGGAGTAACCGGCGAACTTCTCGACTTCTTTGCATCATATCTTTGTGATCGGATGCAAAGAGTGGTGGTTAACTCCGAGGAGTCCTCTTGGAAACCTGTGACGTCGGGGGTTCCTCAAGGATCTATTCTTGGCCCACTGTTGTTTCTTATTTATATTAACGATATAACCCTAGGTCTAACCAGCAGTATCCGTCTTTTTGCAGACGACACAACCTTATATTTAATAATTGAAAACCCTGACCAGGCTGCTGTTATTTTGAACAATGATCTTACTACAATCGAAAACTGGGCACATACGTGGTTGGTAGAATTCAATCCCATTAAAACCGAAACTATGATAATTTCACGCCGAACAGATCCCGCACAGCAGACACCCCTTGTAATGGCAAATGTTCCCATTAAAGAAGTAACGCAGCACAAGCATTTGGGTGTCATTCTCAATTCAAACTGTTCGTGGGGTGACCACATAAAACATATTTCTTCAAAAGCATGGTCACGTCTGGATCTTATGAGACGAAATAAATTTATCTTAGACCGGAAAATTCTCGAGAAGATATACTTTGCTTTTGTTAGGCCCTTGTTGGAATATGCAGACACGGTTTGGGATAACAGCAACGAAACAAATATGACAACTCTTGAACGAATCCAAATTGCGAGTGCTCGAATTGTTACGGGTGCAACTTTAAGTGCGAGCAAGGCATCACTCTACGTTGAAACTGGGTGGGAGACGTTACAAGCAAGAAGGCAGAAACACAAATTAATACAGTTCTTCAAAATGTACCATAACATTTCCCCGCCATATATTTCCTGTTTAGTCCCACCCCCTATTTCGATAACCCAGAATTTCGAACTTCGAACCGCAACTAACCTACGAGTTCCTTATTGCCGAACCGCATGCTACCAAAGATCTTTTATCCCATCCACAACGAATTCTTGGCACGAAATTCCACCTAACGTTAGAGAAAATTGTTCTCTCGCAGAATTTCGAAAATACTTAAACCATAACCTTGTTCGTCCCCCAGCCTACTTTGTCAAATCAATGTCCCGTAAAGCTCAAGTATACCACTGCAGGTTACGACTTCGATGTAGCCATCTCAATGAGCATCTTTTTGTTAACCACCTGGCAGAGTCACCGAATTGCTCATGCGGTGAACGAGAGACAACAGAACACTTTTTATTAAAATGCCCTAATTATGACCGTATACGAAGTGAGACCCTAGGGATACTTCCCAGTCAAACTGACTGCGATACATTACTGTATGGATCCGAATTTTATACTCATGACGAAAACTATTTAGTTTTTAAAACAGTTCATAAGTACATTCTTAGTTCTGCGAGATTTAGTTAACTACTTTGGGTGACCCTCAGATCATAGTGAATAGTTAGTGTGGTGCTACTATTATAACCCTATGAATATATTTCTGGAAAAGAATAATAATACAGATTGAATGCATATTCATACACGCATTATGCAACCCAACACCCGCCCTCTGTTTTGCCTCATAATTGCCGTGCGTTCCACCTGGTGTTCATTCCTAATGTCTTGGTGCTAGGACACATCGCACCTATACCACACCACCGTGACCGGGCGGAGGCCACTGTTGACTGGTGGAGATTACTTCCTATCTTCCAACTGTGCCTTGAACTAACAACAACTCAAGTGCAAGCCCGACATGGGCTAACTGGAATTATCTGACCGTCTCTATGTTTGTACTCCCACTTGCAAGCATAAAGCAATAAAGTGCATCTCGCATCTGGGAATAATACATGGTCCGTCCCCGAAGATTGTCGCTAATGATCGATGAAAGTATAATTCATCGCCGGAGAGTAAAGTGTTGTATGTACCACTGGGACATGGAACGCTTTGGTATCCGGGCGCCGAAATCTGTTTATGCTACTATTGTTTAACTGTGAAAATCCACCAAAATATGCTCAGAATTATTGTACCACGATAAACTAACTCTCGGTCATTTCCCTCACTAGAGTATATGTTCTTACGATAGTCCAATAACGTTAAAATTTAGAATTCGCTTGTTACAGTATCAAGGTACAAACATGGAGGTGGTTCGGTTCGGACTAGGCGCTCCTTACTCTTTCTCTTCCTAAGAACTGTACTTCTATCTTCTTACTCTATATCAGTTTGGGAAATCTAACCAATTTGTATCTTTTTATAGTATTTTCTATTTTTCTTTATTAGCGAATTATTTGTGTCAACAGGTATCTTATTGTACACGTTCTTGATAGAAGGAATTGGTCTCACTGTCTTTTCGTTTGCTACCTGTTAAAATTACTATGAGTGGAAACGACCACAGATAAGCTAACAGCTTACTGTCGAATCCACACCCAATGATAATGTAAGCTATGTATTACCATGGAAATTCTTTTGAAATAAATACTGTTTAAACTAAAATAATGTTGCCACCAGTCCATAGCTACGAATGTCGAATGGTGAATGTTTAAAAGACAAGAAATCCTACTGTAATATATTAACTATCTGAGAGTCGCGACCACATGAGTAGAGCTTCTGGAAGACTAATTTTGACAAAGGTTTTTCGCGAAACGGCAACTTTTGTGCACAAGGGGAAAGATGGGAATTGAAAGTAATTTAGGTGTGAGAATTAAAAAGACAAGTAGAAAACTGTGTAAAAACAGAAATAGGACTGAAAATGAACAGAAAGCATACATTGTGTGGAAAATATGACGAGGCGCTGGTTGACAGTGGTTGTGATATCGCATGAAGGTCAACATGAAAAAGTCACTCGCATCAACTTTCTGATGAGCACTATTATCAGCGCCTCTAACAGCTCTCCTTAGCAATCTGAGGTGCATTTTTTCCGCTCGCTTTGTCTTGACATAAAGAAGCACTACCCCAACAGTCTTTTTCTACACGGTGCCATGTTAAATTGTTATTACAATAATAATGGTTCGATGACTTTGGTGGGATTGTAGGCCTATTACTTGGAGGAACAAGGTATGACCCCCATCCTTCACCATAGCCGATCCACCAGCTCATCCCCAGAGATCCTATTTTTTCCATTCTAATTTTTACATGCTTGATGAAAATGACGAATATGCACGGAAATAAGATGCATTGTTGATTCTAAGGTCTGTCTTGTCCCGCTAAAGCTACCAATTTGCTTAAACACAACGAACGATGAACTATCAGACGTTCACTTCAATAACTATCCGCCATACAATGTTTTTTGTTAGCAAACCTATTCGCCGTTCACCGGAAAAAGCAACTTTTCACCAATTTCTCACCTAGCCCGTTGGATCTTTGGGAAGGGGTTGACCGGATGAACATTTCTTCAAATGCGCCCTCACAATTTACTAAACTTCGTGAATTAGTAATAATATAAAAGTAGTCTGCCATGTTCCCCTACAGGGAAAGGTTGCAGGTCCCCGGGCAGTACCTCGGAAGTAACGTCATGTCACGTGACCCAGTGGCGCCAAATTGTGTTGCCATGGTAACCCGCGTAAACGGCCATGTTGTGACGTAATCCTCGTAGTAATATGTGGTGTTAGTGCGCATGCGCAGCGCGTGTTGTTAGGGTGATACGTGTTTCTGTCGTCCATTTTGTATACTGGAGGCCGCCACCTTGGTTTCTATGGTAGCACGTGGTTGCTATGTGATCTAAAACCTTCTTATAGGACAAGGGTATGTTCGGAGGGTGTGTTCGATTGAATATGAGTCAATCTAATTACCACAAACAGCCCGACAATCCCTCCAAAACCCACCCCAAATCACCCAAATTGACTTTATTTGATACCGATTTCCCATTTTGTCGGCTTAGCACGTAGTGCTATAGTACCAAGAGCGTACCGAGGGTGTGTTCGATTGAAGTGGAGTAATGTTCTGGTTCGGATTTTCCCAGAATATCTTTTTGTATCCCATGACGTTTTTTCCCAATAAATTGTATAAGAACAGCACGTAGTGCTATGCGACAAATTTACCCAGAATCCTCTGCTTCTACTTGGAACTACATTTTTATAAATTCCTACGCTCTATTTTTAGTAACATCCTTAACTGACTCCCTAACTAATTGTTAGGGTCTATATTTAGCAATTTCTTTAACTGATACTCTAACTACAAGATTTTAAATAATAAAATTAATGAGGATCAAGATATTTCTACACTAACCAATCAGAGCGAAGTTAATCAACCAATCAGATTAATATATTCTCATTGTGTTTCTTTTCCATTGACTTCTATACTAATTTTCTAACTTTCCCAACTTTAACCTATAATCCTATAGGAAACAAACACAAACGCCCATCGAGAATGAAAATATCGATGAAAAAATGCTGTGACGTCGTGACGTTTTCAAAAACGTCCGTCACGTAGATATAAATTCCGGAGAAAAGTAACGTCGCGTCATTCTGTTTCCATCCTTTGAACTGAACACATCGCTAGAGAGTTTTCTATAGCAATTTTGCCTTCGAAAAAATTTTATGAAGATGGAGTCTGATGCTGCCATTGCCGTTACCAGGACTGATGTTTATGCCTGTGAAGAGTGTGGGAAGACCTTTATGGACCGTCGGAACCGAAACCGTCATGTGCGCACCCAGCACGCCGAAGAGAAGAAGACCCACGACTGCGCCAACTGTAACAAGACCTTTACGAGAAAGGAGTATCTCCTTGACCATTTGAAGAAATGTTTGGAGAACTATACATGTATGGAATGTGACCAGGAGTTTAACCAACTACTCCATTTTAACCGGCATCAGTTCCTGTACCAGCTAAAAGGAAGACCGTTGAACCAAAGAGAGGACCAACCAAACAACCACGGACCACGACGATCACCCGTTATGATCAGAGCGTAGCGGAAAATCTTGTCTCTCCCCACCCCCCCCCCACCCCCGCGAGATAGAGTCGGGGGCCCTTTCATAATGGTGGTTGCCTTTAAAACGGCAGCAAATTTAGTGTTGTTATCGTGCACAGCATACAGGATTCCACATACCACATACGCCATAAATTAAATGAAGGTATAGCCTATAGGATCGATTCTAAAAGTACGACTCTGTAGCTTTTTTCATTACATGTTTTAAGTCTAACCCCCACCATCCAACGATACACACATGCACGTCCATCATGTGTGACTTGAGAGGCACCATGTGTGTATATTGTTCATTTCTCACCCCCAGGGGTGGGGCCAAAGTACTCGTACTCGTAGTACTCGAGTGCCAGTTTTTAACAAAGTACTCGTTACTCGTACTCATAAACTTTTAAATACTCGTACTCGTACTCAGTACTTATGAAAAATGGTAAGTACTCGCGAGTATTTTGCGAGTACTTTATGAGTACTTTGCAAATATTTAGAAGTTTAAAAAGTGTTACATTTTAGGATTATTGTTTCTATATACCTGTTATAAACAAAGACTAAGACTGAGGTTAAATTATTGATTTCATTTAAAAAAAAAAAGTATTATTTCAAAAATAAGAGCTGTATGGTCACTGACATTTTAGCTTCACTCTTGTTTTGGTTTAATCTGATTCGTATTGTGATTTCAAAATAATTAGCCAGTTACCTATGTGATCATGTTACAAAGACAACAAAATGCTTGGCCACTCATCTTTGACCTCCAATCTTGTTTTGATTCATTGTGATGAGTAATTAGTATTGAATAGAGAGTACAGTGGTGTTTTTATGTTAATAACTCAGTGGTGCTGAATTGGCCTGCAGTCTGTTTTACATTTTTAAGTAAACTTGTGAACAAGCTTTTTAATTAGTTTGTTACATGAGTGAGCAGAAGCCAATAAAACATGCTGGATTGTTTTTTGATTCATTTGTAATACTAACTGGACAACTTAATTTTATTGGGTGTGATTATAAAAACATACTTATAAAAACAACTCAAGCCAAGATATATTACTTGACAAGTGTCAGTCTAATTTCATTGAGTTAGAGCTAGTGACTGATTGTGTGACAATTTAATTACAAGTGACAATTATTTCTCAGTTTCTGCCAAGATGGAAGCAATATTTATTTACTTTGAAATGCCACAGGGCACAGAGGGTACCATTAGAGTAAAGTGCAAGCATTGTGGAAAGTTTATAAATGGACACACTAAGACAACTTCCAATTTTGTGAAACACATAAGGAAAATGCATCCAGAGGTCACCATTTCCAAAACATTGTTTCAGATTGAGAACAAAAACGCTGGACAACCCAGCATACAGTCATTTGTTCAAACTACACCCAAATATCCACCCATCACCCCAACCAGAGGAGTATTACTGACTCACTGATTATGTTCATCGCAGGTGATCTGATTCCACTATCTGTTGTAGACAGTCCACGTTTTCGTGAACTTGTGGAGACAATGGACTCTCGTTATACATTACCAAGCCGCAAACACTTGACATCCAAACTCCCCCATACCAAATGTTCATCCATGCAGTCACGTATAACGGAACATTTATATATTTTTGTAGCAACATGTTAGATGTGAATCAATGAAGTGCACAATCGCTGGGGCTTGAATATAATTATTAATCCTTACAATAACTGTATTGTTGCAATTACACTCATATTTGTATAATTTTACTGACAAAAAACAACAGCTCACACTTAAATTGTCCTCAGAAAATTAACAGATGTAACCTTGTCAGTTAATTCATACACATATGACTGTTATTGGAACACCAGCTGAAATAAGTTGTATGATACCACTAGATATTTTCTCTTAATTTTTTTTGATAATTCCAATTCTTGGTATCATTTCTAGGGAAGCTCTCGGGGAGGGCTACCGAAGAAATGATGTCAAGCAATGGAATTATCCACGGATGGAAAATGGAATTAAATTTTCTTGTGGTTGTTAACTTATTGTACAACTTATTTCCACTGGTACTGTATTCTACGTTGAACAGTGTAAAAAGTGTTATAAAATTGCTTGTCTTTCATTTATATATTTTTGTAGCAACATGTTAGATGTGAATCAATGAAGTGCACAATCACTGAGGTTTGAATATAATTATTAATCCCTACAATAACTGTATTGTTGCTATCACACTCATATTTGTATAATTTTACTGACAAAAAACAACAGATCACACTTAAATTGTCCTCAGAAAATTAACAAATGTAACTTTGTCAGTTAAATCATACAAATATGACTGTTATTGGAACACCAGCTGAAATAAGTTGTATGATACCACTAGGTACTTTCTCTTAATTTTTTTTTTTATGCTAATTCCAATCCTTGGTCTTTAAATCCTTATGGGTTGGATTCATGGATAAATTTGTTGGTGGAACCTTGATGGAAATATATTGGGGGTTAATTTGTGATACATTTTAAAAAATTGAATGAGCTTATGCTTTCGGCGTCGTTCCTGTAGAGTGTCCCATTGAGTTTCAGCATACAGGAGAGTTTTACTGGTACTTACAGTAGCACCAGTAACGATTCTTGTTGCCGCTATTTGTATTTTCTCTAGCTCAGCAGCTTGGATTGCTGAGCAGTTGTCCCATACACAGTCGGCATACTCTAGGAGTGGCCTGATAAAGGCGAAATATATTTTTTCAAGGACATTGCGATCAAATGTAAACTTGTGTGACCTAATCATGTCAACACGCGCCCAAGCTTTGGAACATACGAGATCAATATGATCATTCCATGTACAGGTGTTTGTTCTGAGTTACGCCTAGGTGTCTGTGCCTACTGACCTCAGAAATTTGGATGCCACTCAAGTATACTGGTGGATGAACTGAGGCCTCTGTTTTGCGTGATATCAACATAGTTTCAGTTTTTTGAGGGTTGAACTCGACCAGCCCTGTCTTGGACCAACGTTCGATTGTAGCCAGGTCATGGTTGATCGATTCTGCCGCTTGAACAGGGTTCTCGACTATGAGATACAGGGAAGTGTCATCTGCAAACAGTCGTATACTGCTGAGCAGGTCGTCTGTAATATCATTTATGTATATCAAAAACACCATGTCTCGGTAAAGCATGTTGGTTCACTTACAAGTTGTTTCAGATTGAAGTTGTTGCATATATCAAGGAAGTGGCCCCTGGGAGACCCCAACTGATTGTCGTTAAAATCACCAGTAATAATAGTGTCAGGAATCAATGTATCTTTTGCTTTTTCAATGGAAGCAACAATATTATCCCAAACTTCTGCAGTACTATTGGGTGGGCGATAAAACACTCCTAGCAGTAATGAATTACCAAGATTGGTAGAGACCTCAACCCAAAGGCACTCAATGTTATTCACCCTAAGATCAGTTCGATGCCGAAAGCACAAGCCATCTTTCACATAAATTGCAACACCTCCTCCCCTTGACATGCGATCAAGGCGAAGAGGTTCTTGGAAACCGTGAATCTTGATATCACATGTTAGATCAGAGTCTTGTAGCCAGGTCTCAGTGAAGGCCATAATATCATGAGACAAGGATTCATACTCGAGGATTTCTAATTTGGGCTTAAGGCTCTGAATATTCATGTGGAAGATTTGGAGTGAATTTATGGTATTTTTGGCACTCAAAGAACCTGGTCCGGGATTCAATTCTATATCTCCTGACAATATCAGTATAAGCTTTAGAGTCCATTTTGAGAAGGATTCAAGACACGACTTACCAGACTCTGTTGAGTTTGTTCTAGAAATGTTTGCTGTATCATCTTGACATGTTCGATGTGGAGTATAACTGATTGATATAAAATGCACGGCTAATGTCACAATGAGAGAGGTATGAAACTCGATCCCTATACAACGCATGTTCACAAACAATAAGGAAGACATGGATTGGTGTCTGTCTAGTTTGCGCTTGAGGTTGCTGATATGAATTGTGGAATTGAATGTACCAATCCGGGCACGATATGTCTCAATAATGCTAGACATTATGTAATTTGAGGGTGATAGAATATAGACCGTGTCCGGCATTTGGCACCTGTCAATGACATGTTTATTCCACACTGCTGGGAATTGATTTTGGTTTGGTGTCTACGAGAGATTGAGTTTGAAAGAAAGCAAATGGAGTAGGTGTATGAAGGATAGAAAAGAGGAGAAACGAAATAAAACATGGATAACATCTAGGAAGTTAGATTGGGTTGCATGCACGTAGAATGCTTGCTTAAAGTCGCAAACTAATGATGTTTAAGTGGATCTCGTAAGAATAATAACTCAGTTATGGTTTGAATCTTATTTGCAAAGTGAGGTTGGTAATATGAATGAGCAGAACACACCGAGATGTAGTTTATGACTGTTGCTTTCTGTAGTGTTTTTGCTGGTGATTCAACAATGTCAAATGTCGTTTGTTCATAAATATTCAACTGATGCATTTTACTGAAGATTGCCTACATGCAATCTCCCGCAATGAAGAACATTTATATATTTACGAACAATGATCCCCAAGATGTCGACATATGATGCGTATAGGTACCTAGGTACCTTGAGGATAAAAATAATTTGGCACTTGACAGTTGTTTGACGTGATGCGTAAGGTCCGGTGTATACATATCAAATATATAAGAATGTCTGTAGCAAGACACCTGAAACGCACCCCCCCCCCCCCCCCATAGGGCTTTTCATTTGGGGCGCGCACCTTATTTGATTTTCGGGGGGGGGGGGGGGGGTTCGCACGCCTTGAAAAAAAAAGTTATTTCTTTGTGGCAGTAAAAAACGGCGTAATGACTGAATATAAAATGTTCGCTAGGCCATTCTATCATGACGTAACATTATAACATCCACAAGTGGGCTAGACTACATGTTACTTACGTTTGTTACACTGTCGCATTGAGCGACCCGCAAAAAAATTCAAGGTGCAGGCGAAACCGAAAATACAAACTAGATAGTATGAGATAATTCCTGGAAATCTGCAATACCGAAAACTTTTCTTACAAAAATTATGTAGAACTGTAAGATACAGTCATGTCTATAGAGTGTTTCCGCTTAGGTAAAATAATGTTGCCACCAGTCCATAGCTACGAATGCCGAATGGTGAATGTTTAAAAGACAAGAAATCCTACTGTAATATTTTAACTATCTGAGAGTCGCGACCACATGAGTAGAGCTTCTGGAAGACTAATTTTGACAAAGGTTTTTCGCGAAACGGCAACTTTTGTGCACAAGGGGAAAAATGGGAATTGAAAGTAATTTAGGTGTGAGAATTAAAAAGACAAGTAGAAAACTGAGTAAAAACAGAAATAGGACTGAAAATGAACAGAAAGCATACATTGTGTGGAAAATATGACGAGGCGCTGGTTGACAGTGGTTGTGATATCGCATGAAGGTCAACATGAAAGAGTCACTCGCATCAACTTTCTGATGAGCACTATTATCAGCGCCTCTAACAGCTCTCCTTAGCAATCTGAGGTGCATTTTTTCCGCTCGCTTTGTCTTGACATAAAGAAGCACTACCCCAACAGTCTTTTTCTACACGGTGCCATGTTAAATTGTTATTACAATAATAATGGTTCGATGACCTTGGTGGGATTGTAGGCCTATTACTTGGAGGAACAAGGTATGACCCCCATCCTTCACCATAGCCGATCCACCAGCTCATCCCCAGAGATCCTATTTTTTCCATTCTAATTTTTACATGCTTGATGAAAATGACGAATATGCACGGAAATAAGATGCATTGTTGATTCTAAGGTCTGCCTTGTCCCGCTAAAGCTACCAATTTGCTTAAACACAACGAACGATGAACTATCAGCCGTTCACTTCAATAACTATCCGCCATACAATGTTTTTTGTTAGCAAACCTATTCGCCGTTCACCGGAAAAAGCAACTTTTCACCGATTTCTCACCTAGCCCGTTGGATCTTTGGGAAGGGGTTGACCGGATGAACATTTCTTCAAATGCGCCCTCACAATTTACTAAACTTCGTGAATTAGTAATAATATAAAAGTAGTCTGCCATGTTCCCCTACAGGGAAAGGTTGCAGGTCCCCGGGCAGTACCTCGGAAGTAACGTCATGTCACGTGACCCAGTGGCGCCAAATTGTGTTGCCATGGTAACCCGCGTAAACGGCCATGTTGTGACGTCATCCTCGTAGTAATATGTGGTGTTAGTGCGCATGCGCAGCGCGTGTTGTTAGGGTGATACGTGTTTCCGTCGTCCATTTTGTATATTGGAGGCCGCCATCATGGTTTCTATGGTAGCACGTGGTTGCTATGTGATCTAAAACCTTATAGGACAAGGGTATGTTCGGAGGGTATGTTCGATTGAATCGGAGTCAATCTAATTACTACAAACAGCCCGACAATCCCTCCAAAACCCACCCCAAATCACCGAACCGAAATTGACTTTATTTGATACCGATTTCCCATTTTGTCGGCTTAGCACGTAGTGCTATAGTACCAAGAGCGTACCGAGGGTGTGTTCGATTGAAGTGGAGTAATGTTCTGGTTCGGATTTTCCCAGAATCTCTTTTTGTATCCCATGACGTTTTTTCCCAATAAATTGTATAAGAACAGCACGTAGTGCTATGCGACAAATTTACCCAGAATCCTCTGCTTCTACTTGGAACTACATTTTTATAAATTCCTACGCTCTATTTTTAGTAACATCCTTAACTGACTCCCTAACTAATTGTTAGGGTCTATATTTAGCAATTTATTTAACTGATACTCTAACTACAAGATTTTAAATAATAAAATTAATGAGGATCAAGATATTTCTACACTAACCAATCAGAGCGAAGTTAATCAACCAATCAGATTAGTATATTCTCATTGTGTTTCTTTTCCATTGACTTCTATACTGATTTTCTAACTTTCCCAACTTTAACCTATAATCCTATAGGAAACAAACACAAACGCCCATCGAGAATGAAAATATCGATGAAAAAATGCTGTGACGTCGTGACGTTTTCAAAAACGTCCGTCACGTAGGTATAAATTCCGGAGAAAAGTAACGTCGCGTCATTCTGTTTCCATCCTTTGAACTGAACACATCGCTAGAGAGTTTTTTATAGCAATTTTGCCTTCGAAAAAAATTTATGAAGATGGAGTCTGATGCTGCCATTGCCGTTACCAGGACTGATGTTTATGCCTGTGAAGAGTGTGGGAAGACCTTTATGGACCGTCGGAACCGAAACCGTCATGTGCGCACCCAGCACGCCGAAGAGAAGAAGACCCACGACTGCGCCAACTGTAACAAGACCTTTACGAGAAAGGAGTATCTCCTTGACCATTTGAAGAAATGTTTGGAGAACTATACATGTATGGAATGTGACCAGGAGTTTAACCAACTACTCCATTTTAACCGGCATCAGTTCCTGTACCAGCTAAAAGGAAGACCGATGAACCAAAGAGAGGACCAACCAAACAACCACGGACCACGACGATCACCCGTTATGATCAGAGCGTAGCGGAAAATCTTGTCTCTCCCCACCCCCCCCCCCCACCCCCGCGAGATAGAGTCGGGGGCCCTTTCATAATGGTGGTTGCCTTTAAAACGGCAGCAAATTTAGTGTTATCGTGTACAGCATACAGGATTCCACATACGCCATAAATTAAATGAAGGTATAGCCTATAGGATCGATTCTAAAAGTACGACTCTGTAGCTTTTTTCATTACATGTTTTAAGTTTCACCCCCACCATCCAACGATACACACATGCACGTCCATCATGTGTGACTTGAGAGGCACCATGTGTGTATATTGTCCATTTCTCACCCCCAGGGGTGGGGCCAAAGTACTCGTACTCGTAGTAATCGAGTGCCAGTTTTTAACAAAGTACTCGTTACTCGTACTCATAAACTTTTAAATACTCGTACTCGTACTCAGTACTTATGAAAAATGGTAAGTACTCACGAGTATTTTGCGAGTACTTTATGAGTACTTTGCAAATATTTAGAAGTTTAAAAAGTGTTACATTTTTAGGATTATTGTTTCTATATACCTGTTATAAACAAAGACTAAGACTGAGGTTAAATTATTGATTTCATTTAAAAAAAAAAGTATTATTTCAAAAATAAGAGCTGTATGGTCACTGACATTTTAGCTTCACTCTTGTTTTGGTTTAATCTGATTCGTATTGTGATTTCAAAATAATTAGCCAGTTACCTATGTGATCATGTTACAAAGAAAACAAAATGCTTGGCC
Organism: Pictodentalium vernedei; assembly: GCA_031216915.1. NCBI lineage: Eukaryota > Metazoa > Mollusca > Scaphopoda > Dentaliida > Dentaliidae > Pictodentalium > Pictodentalium vernedei. The sequence goes on from CM062296.1 coordinate 247,096,608, forward strand.
ACTCATCTTTGACCTCCAATCTTGTTTTGATTCATTGTGATGAGTAATTAGTATTGAATAGAGAGTACAGTGGTGTTTTTATGTTAATAACTCAGTGCTGAATTGGCCTGCAGTCTGTTTTACATTTTTAAGTAAACTTGTGAACAAGCTTTTTAATTAGTTTGTTACATGAGTGAGCAGAAGCCAATAAAACATGATGGATTGTTTTTTGATTCATTTGTAATACTAACTGGACAACTTAATTTTATTGGGTGTGATTATAAAAACATACTTATAAAAACAACTCAAGCCAAGATATATTACTTGACAAGTGTCAGTCTAATTTCATTGAGTTAGAGCTAGTGACTGATTGTGTGACAATTTAATTACAAGTGACAATTATTTCTCAGTTTCTGCCAAGATGGAAGCAATATTTATTTACTTTGAAATGCCACAGGGCACAGAGGGTACCATTAGAGTAAAGTGCATGCATTGTGGAAAGTTTATAAATGGACACACTAAGACAACTTCCAATTTTGTGAAACACATAAGGAAAATGCATCCAGAGGTCACCATTTCCAAAACGTTGTTTCAGATTGAGAACAAAAAACTGGACAACCCAGCATACAGTCATTTGTTCAAACTACATCCAAATATCCACCCATCACCCCAACCAGAGGAGTATTACTGACTCACTGATTATGTTCATCGCAGGTGATCTGATTCCACTATCTGTTGTAGACAGTCCACATTTTCGTGAACTTGTGGAGTCAATGGACTCTCGTTATACATTACCAAGCCGCAAACACTTGACATCCAAACTCCCCCATACCAAATGTTCATCCATGCAGTCACGTATAACGGAACATTTATATATTTTTGTAGCAACATGTTAGATGTGAATCAATGAAGTGCACAATCGCTGGGGCTTGAATATAATTATTAATCCTTACAATAACTGTATTGTTGCAATTACACTCATATTTGTATAATTTTACTGACAAAAAACAACAGCTCACACTTAAATTGTCCTCAGAAAATTAACAGATGTAACCTTGTCAGTTAATTCATACACATATGACTGTTATTGGAACACCAGCTGAAATAAGTTGTATGATACCACTAGATATTTTCTCTTAATTTTTTTTGGGGGGATGATAATTCCAATTCTTGGTATCATTTCTAGGGAAGCTCTCGGGGAGGGCTACCGAAGAAATGATGTCAAGCAATGGAATTATCCACAGATGGAAAATGGAATTAAATTTTCTTGTGGTTGTTAACTTATTATACAACTTATTTCCACTGGTATTGTATTCTACGTTGAACAGTGTAAAAAGTCTTATAAAATTGCTTGTTTTTCATTTATATATTTTTGTAGCAACATGTTATTCCTCGGTTCGAATCCCACCTACGGCAACCGCGTTGTATCCTTGGTCAAGACACTTCATCTCCATTGCCCGCGTGGGGGCACGATGACGCCGTGTACTAAGGCGTACTGCACGTCGATGGTACGCATGTCTTCAACCAATCTAACCCTGCCTGTGTTGCAGTGCGGAGTTACGATGTTGGGGAGCTGGCAGTTGCTCGTCGTTGCTCGGTGGTTCTCTCCGGGTACTCTGGCTTCCTCCACCCGTAAAACTGTCACGGTCATGATTAGCCATTGTGCATAAATATGTGACCTTAAACATCAATAAATAAATAATAATAAATATAGTAGCAACATGTTAGATGTGAATCAATGAAGTGCACAATCACTGAGGCTTGAATATAATTATTAATCCCTACAATAACTGTATTGTTGCTATCACACTCATATTTGTATAATTTTACTGACAAAAAACAACAGCTCACACTTAAATTGTCCTCAGAAAATTAACAAATGTAACTTTGTCAGTTAAATCATACAAATATGACTGTTATTGGAACACCAGCTGAAATAAGTTGTATGATACCACTAGTTACTTTCTCTTAATTTTTTTTTTATGCTAATTCCAATCCTTGGTCTTTAAATCCATTCAAATTATGTATTTACATCACTTCAAACGTTCAAACATTACATTTAATAAACATATTTTAAATCCATTCAAATTATGTTAAAATAAATAATCATCTATTATATGTTCTGTTATTGTTGTTCATCTTTTGCAAAAGTACTCGTACTCATGTATTTTCAAAATACTCGTACTCATGCATTTTCAAAGTACTCGTACTCGTACTCGAGTACTGAGATTCATTACTCGCCTCAGCCCTGCTCATCCCTATCAGTTACAATGATGTAGCGTTCACTTAAAAGAATAATACAAAGAGTACATCATGTGGAAGTGAGAGTTTGAAATTATGTGCATTTGGTACATTGTGGACTGTGCAACAGTCACAAATGTAAACATATCAATACATACACAACTGGCACGTATAACTGTTGCGAAGCTGAAACTAAAACACTGAAACTTGTCACGACGTAAGCTTTTTTTGCCAGTGAGTCGGGTCTGTGTGTAGCAGTCGCCACATTGCCACACTGCATTCACTTTGATATGAGACAACAATACACTTTGCTCCTTCTGTTTTTTTTCTTTCTGTCAACCCCATTCCTCCTATCTATTTGTTTATTTCATTCTATCTGTCATGATATCGTTTATTTATCTCTTTTCCTCTACTCTTTTTTACTCTCTCTCTCTCTCTCTCTCTCTCTCTCTCTCTCTCTCTCTCTCTCTCTCTCTCTCTCTCTCTCTCTCTCTCTCTCCCTTTTCCCTCTTTCTTCCAGCTTTGGGACGTCCTTCAAGACGGGGGCCCCCGTTCTAGACCCCCACCACCCCCCCCCGCAACGCGGGCCCTGCGGGCCCATCTCCTACGCCAATGGTTATGATGTTGACCCGATTGATTTTGACATGAATACGATGTCTGAAGAAGAGACCGATGATGTTTTGAATGTATACGAAGATAATTGGAGTTCTATTAGAACTCGCCATATGATGAAGAGCCCAGGACCAGTATAACTACCGGATCAACGATGTGAACCTGAAGATGATGAATGATGAATTGATGACTGCCGTATTTCTGCCACAACACTTAAGATTTAAAATTAATCTTAGTTTTGGTTTTATCCTGAGACACAATGGAACGAATGAACTGAAGTATTACCATCCATCTCAAAACAACGCTCGGGTACTTGATGTTCCACAACTAGTATGCTTCCAAGAAGACTTTGAAGAATTCCTTGATGATGTCATGGAAGATGATATCCTGGAATGGGCCAGGTTAAAATGGCCCAACACTAAATGGCTTGTGGAGAGAGTTACGAACTCACCCTTTATGTGAATAAGCTGAAAGACCACCCAATTGGAATGGTAGAAGATTTTCCCGACCATATTCTCCAGAACAAAGCAGTAAATGCTTTGGTGAAAGATAGAGCTCGCCATTTTACCTACCAAGACAGCCTGTGTATCTACCGATATTTAGCTTTATGGAGTGGTTCTACAACAGACAATTTGAACAATACAACAGATGTCATGTACAGCAGATATATAAAGAAGCCAAAGAATGAATTCCGTGGAGTAACGTTGGCCGAAATGCCCGACTTGGAGAAATGTTTTGAAGTGAATATCCAAGTATATGAACTTGTCAAGAATGATGCTGACCAAACTGTTGCCAAATTAATACAGAGATCTCATAGAAAGTTTGAAAATACCATGTATGTGAACGTCTACAAGAACCATTTTAGCTACATCATCGATATAGATCAATACTGCAAATCCTTTGAATGCCACAAATGCGGCAAATTATTAAACGTCACGAGAAAACATGTACAGATGAAGTGAAGTACCAGTATGTTGGCGGTGTATACCACCAATCCCAGTCCGTATTTGATCTGTTAGAAGAAGCATTTGTCTGTTCCGTGACGAACGGATTTTTACCATATGAATGGATCGACAGCTTGGACAAATTGGATCAAGACCACCTACCAGACCATGAAGCCTTCTACAGTTCTCTCAAGAAAGTAAAATATATCCAATGAAGAATACCAGTACTGCCAGTATGTATGGAACGATCTGGAGATGACAACTTTCCGTGATTTTATGATCTGGTATAATAACCGAGATGTAAAACCATTCCTTGAAGCAGCTGACAAGCAATTTGCTTTTTCTATCAAGAACGCCACATCGATATGTTTAAAGATGGTATCAGTGTTCCGGGCCTTACGTTGAAATACCTGTTCCAGACCATGAATGATGACACTTACTTTACATTATTTAACCAGAAAAACAAAGACCTGCACCACTTAGTGAAAGATAATATCGTTGGTGGACCTTCAATTATCTTCAAGAAAGATGTTACCCGAATAAGAAAAACAAAATATGGCAAAGAAGCAAAACCATGTGGAAGTATTATAGGCTTTGATGCGAATGCATTATATCTTTGGTGCCTAATGCAAGAGATGCCAACGGGTTGGAGTATTAGATGTCGTGAAGAAAACCAGTTTAAACCAGAACATCCTATGAAGTATGGTAAAATGGCTGAACAATGGTTAGAGTTTTGATCGATGAGAGATGTCATCCACATCAGACATCTGTTTAACGGAGCTGAAAAAATGATTGGTCGAAGACAGTTGCCTATTGATGGTTGGTGCAAAGAAACACAGACTGTATACCAATTCCATGGCTGCTTCTGGCACGGACATACCTGCATGAAAGATAAGAATAGCCTTCCTATCATCCATAATGAAGTCCGAGATAAATCCATAAAGGACTGCTACAAGACACTCGTACCAATGCAAAGTACATCACCGATTTGGGCTATAAACTTGTTGAAATCTGGGAGTGTGAGTGGGGAGAGATCAAGAAGACCGATGCCACACTCAATGCCTTCCTGAAAGAGAACTTTTCAGACAAAATAGATGGTGCAATGACAGATGAAGCAGTACTGAAGAAAACAAAGTCCGGTAAACTTTTTGGTTTGGTTGAATGTGATATACGTGTACCAGATCGCCTGAAAGAGTCCTTTGAAGAGATGACACCTATCTTAAAAATACAGATATTTCCATAGATAATATTCGTGAACACATGAAGTCCTTTGCCGAGAAGAATGGAATGATGAAAAAACCCCGTAGAAGTTTGATCGGAATCTATGTAGCAGAAAAAATATTGTTTGCAACCCCTTTACTGCAGTGGTACCTCCAGCATGGTATTGAAGTTGATCACGTCTACCAGGTTTTCCAATATAAACCAAGAAGTTGTTTTGAAAAAATTGGAGATGAAGTATCTGAAGGAAGAAGACAAGGAGATGTTGACCCTGACAAGTCGATCGTTGCCGACAGACACCATGAAGCTGTTGGGAAATTCTGGATATGGCAAAGCCGTTACCAACAAAGAGAAGCATCGACGTGTGCGCTATTGCGACGATGAAGAAGTCACCAAAGCTGTAAATGACATGTCCTTCAGAGCCTTGAATCCATTAGATGAAACTTTATATGAAGTCGAACTGAACAAGAAGACCATCAAGTTGGATCTGCCACTTCACATTGCATTCTCTGTTTACCAGTATGCGAAACTCCGGATGCTTCAGTTCTATTATGATGTCATCGATACTTTTATCAACTGCCAGGATTTTGAATATGCTGCAATGGACACAGATTCTGCATATCTATGTACCTCGTCATCATCCATAGACGAATTAATGAGAGAAGAGAGTAGAGTTTTACAAAGAGAATCACAAGTGGTTCCCATCAGTGTGTTGTGATTTCCACAGAGATGATTATGTGAAAACCAAATTAGAAGGCAAAGAATGGCTGACACTCTCATGTTACCAAGAAAGAAAGCGTTTTGACAGGAGAACTCCAGGCTTGTTCAAGGTAGAATGGCAAGGAACTGGCATTGTTGGACTGTGTAGTAAAACATATTATTGTTTCGGTGCCACCAATAAATATAGCTGTAAAGGAATCAGCCAACGCCACAATGATTTGACGAAAGACAAACATTTGCAAGTTTTGAACACTCAACAAAGTGGATCTGGCATCAGCCGAGGATTTGTTATCAATGACAACACTATGTATACCTACCAGCAGAGCAGAGATGGACTATCGTATTTCTACCCAAAACGAAGAGTTTTAGAAGATGGAGTTAGCACCATACCACTAGAGATTTAAAGAAGAAACAATTCAGTCAGTGTCATATTTTCTACAACCATAAAAAGTCTAGCTTTTGCCTACAAAAAGTCCTGTTCAATTGACCAAAAAATTCCTAAAAACCGAAATCGTTTTTAGGTGATCTCCTCAATCATGTTGGGCTCATCAAAGTCCAATATGGCAGTTTTTTCTCTAAAGTCCTATATGGCATTCTCTAAAGTCCTTTATGGCAAGTCCTCATAAAGTCCTATACGACATTCTCTAAAGGCTTTTATGGCAGTATTTTTCTCTAAGTAAAAAAGTCCTATATGGCAGTCCTCATAAAGTCCTATATGGCAGTCCTCACAAAGTCCTTTATGGCAAGTTTTTCTCTAATTAAAAAGTCCTTTATTGCACTCCTCATAAAGTCCTATATGGCATTCTCTAAAGTCCTTTATGGCAAGTTTTTCTCTAATTAAAAAGTCCAACATGGCAGTCCTCAAAAAGTCCTATATGGCAGTCCCCATAAAGTCCTTTATGGCAGTATTTTTCTCTAATTAAAAAAATCCTAAATGGCAAGTCTTACAAGGCAATACATTTTTCTGGCGTAAAGATTTCTCAATGTTTTTTATTTATTCTAATACTGAGGGTTTTTTTCGTCATTATCATCATCATGTTGTAATTTCCTGGTATACTTTGCGCTAACCGTATACTAACCCTATACTTCTTTGTTCCCAACTTTTTAGTTTCATTCAAAACTTTTTAGTTCCATTTATTTTAAAAGAAATGTTGATTCATAGTATCTTTTAGGTTACCCCTATTGGAACCAGATGATACTTCTTTATTCCAAACTTTTTAGTTTCATTCAAAACTTGGTTCCATTCAAAACTTTTTAGTTTCATTCTAAACTTTTTAGTTCCATTTATTTTTTAAAAAATGTTGATTCAAGGTATCTTTTAGGTTACACCTATTGGAACTGATTGATACCTCTTTATTCCAAACATTTTAGTTTCATTTCATTTATTTATTTTTTTTTTTTTTAAAAGTTGCTTCCTGGTGTCTTTTGGGCTACCCCTATTGTGTAACCAAAAATCATTATCATCATCATCATCATCATCATCATCATTACTAAGAAATTTTCTGTTGTGAATATTTAAAAGAAATGAGAAATTTGTATGATAGAAAACTGAATTGCTAAGTTGGACATGTTGTTTTCTTTTTTAATGAACAAAAAAAATTCCCCCAAACAGGATACGAACTGTTGGGGTTGGGAATGCACTCGAGCTATTTCACTTATCTCCATTGGACAGAGGTTTGTAGCTTGACCTGTCCCAAACCAGTATAAAATGCAGAGGGACATATCCTACAGTTTAAGGATCAAGATTGCAGTTTGATCGCCAAACTGACCAATCAGATCGAAGTTAATCAATCAATCAGATTAGTATATTCTAATTGTGTTTCTTTTCCATTGACTTCTATACTAATTTTCTAAATTTTCCAACTTTAACCTATAATTCTATAGGAAACAAAAACAAACCCCAACCAAGAATAAAAAAGTCGATCAAAATTTGTTGAACTGGGGTGATGTTTTCAAACACGTCCGTCAAAGATATATAAGATTAGGCAAAGCATGGACTTGGCATCATTCACTATCAGACCATTGACCAGAGAAGATGTTCCGAATTTGCACCAAGCAGACTTAAGCTAATGTCACCCAGTACAAGGGTGAACTGAAGATTCATCTCAGAAGATACTTTGAGGTTTGGGAGAAAAGACCAGAAACCTTATCGTACAAAGACTGGTATTGCTCTATCTTTAAAAGAATGGAATGCCTTGGAGTCCCAAATAGAAGAAATAGATGCAGCCATCAAAACCCAACAAACAACTTTAACTGAAGTTCCTGAAGACACTAAACCTACTAAACCTACTAAAGATGAAGACTTCAAAAAATCAATTCAAGAACCACCTTTGAAGAAGAAGAAGAAGAAGATCACAGTGGGAATAACCCAACCACGATCATTGATCGTTGATGAAATTGATAGTGAACTCAGGCAAGTTCGCTTGCAGCATGAACTTTGCTTGGCATATGCTCATTATGTCGAAGAGAACACTGAAGCTGTAGTGAAAGAAAAATGCTATGGATGTACAGTCGACCACCCAGTCAGATTCAGCATAATGTATGCCTAATGATGTCTGAAGAAGAGAAGATTATAACATGTTTCAGTGAAGCACTTGAAAGAGTTAACAAGAATGTACACCTGATGTGGCACCATAATACTTCTGGAATGAATCCACCACCAGTACAGAAAGAGTATAAGATATGTTCGAGAAACCTCTCACAAATGAACAGAGACGTTGTATTATGGACTTGGTGATTGAACTCATGACCTTCAAGAAACCACTCAGTCTGAAGATGTAAATAGCTGTTGTAAATAGATGTTTGTTTTTTATAAAAAAAAAAGAAAAAAAGAAGAAAAAAAGTATAAAATGAAGAAAAAGAAAAAAAAAGGTGGCAATGATGCTTAGGCTATTTGATGTTTATCTTCTTGACAAATATCAAACAAACTTAACCTGTTCCCAGCCAGTAAGTCAGAGGGCCACCAATTTTAAATATTTTTGGATGACGGTCATATTGACCACCTCTCCAAAAGGTATAAAAGGGAAGTAGTACCCACGTTCAGTGGGGGCCACCTCCCCAAAAGGTATAAAAGGAAGTATTACCCACATAGAACAACAAAGATGGATCCTCGTTGGAAGCATCCATTTACTTGTTGATTATGTGGTTCTACAGGTAGTGGTAAATCATCCTTTGTATCGGGTTATTCAAAACATTCAAAATATTATATCACCTGTTCCAAGTCACATCAGTTGGTATTATAGTGAATGGCAACTATTATGCAATACTTTACCCCAAGTAGAATTCGTAGAGGGTCTCCCTCAAGAATTAAAATCTGATAGTTTAGTCATATTGGATGATCTGATGCTCGATGCAGATGTTCGAGTGTCTAAATTAGTTACTAAAGGTAGTCATCACTGTAAGATTAGTGTGATGTACATTGTCCAAAATTTTTATTCGACAAAAATAAAGTCCATAGGTCTGTAGCTCTCAATAGTCATTACATGATCTTGTTTAAAAATCCTAGGGATCATTCTCAGATCTCAACTTGGCAGCACAGATGTATCCTGGTCATTCCAAGTTTCTGAGAGAAGTTTTCGAAGATGCCACTTCGACACCATATGGTTACGATTTAATCGATCTCAAACAAGATACTCCTGAGCACATGAGATTAAGAAGTCAGATTTTTCCTGGGGAAACCCAATATGTGTATCTCCGAAAAGTATAAAAGGGGAGCAACAAGTCTGAATCAAGGCAGAAGCATATCTGACCGTCTGAAACGCAACATCGCTCTTCTCAAGGTTCTCATTAAATCGAAACCCACACTCGTTGTTCAATCCATACTAAAACATGCAGACAAAGAATTGATTACTTGTTTGTGTGACTGTGCCTCGAATATACTGAAGGGAGCAGTACCTCTGACCAAAGCTCAGAGAACCAAACTCGTTCATCAGAAACAACTAGTGAGGGCAGTGGCAAATAAAGGTACCTCTGACAAAAAGAGGAGACAAATCTTGCAGAAAGGGGGATTGTTGGGGCATTGCTACCTCCTGTACTATTGGTTGCTGTTAAAGGTATTTTTGGATGATGGAATATGCAAAGAAGATGGATTTCGTAGAACCAAGGTTATAGGAACGTCTACAAGAGATTCCAAGACAACCGAATGAACTCGCTGTTTCATCACTGGATAGAGAAATGAGAGATATTCTCGATGCCCCTTTTCTTTCAGCTGATGAAAAGATGACTCAGTATAATCAAATACAAAGATATTTGACATTTCAACACAAGGTAGTGGCTCCTCGACCCATTCAAGTCGAATTCGAGAAAAATAATAAAGACGAAGACATTTTCGATTCTGTACCTATGACAATGAAGAGAAAGGGAAAGTTGTTGTTGAACCGTATTAGAAGTGACCCAAATATATCTTGGAATGAGAAGGGTGAATTAGTCTACATAGATCAAACAGTGGTAGGGTCGAATGTAACAGATCTTCTAAACGATTTACTTAGAAGACGAAAATCTTTCCAACCAAAGGGATGGGAAGTGTTGGCCGAAGCTGTGAGAGATAGTAACATACCCCAAGAATTGATTGGTCACAAAAAACGTTGGGATTTTATGAAACAGGCACCGATAAAATCGGAACCTAAATAACCAAAGAAAACAGAAACGCCAAAGTGGACCGGAAAAGGGTATAAATAGAGTTGACACTTGAACAAGGCAGTCATGGAAGCATTGTACTGTGATTCTGAAGCGCCTGGCAGTTTTGGTGGTGTAGACGCTCTTCATAGAGCGTCCAAGAAAAAAACTAAACAAGTTGTTAAATGGTTAGAGACTCAAGACACATACACTCTTCACAAACCTGTTCGTCGACCATTTCCTAGAAGGAAAGTGATCGTTAGTGGTATAGATGCACGATGGCAAGCTGACTTGGTAGATGTTTCATACATAAGTAAATTCAACAAAAACATAAAAAAAAATTTTGACATGTATAAATGTGTTTAGTAAATATGCTTGGGTCATACCCTTCAAAAACAAACTTGTGATTCCACAGTAAAAGCTTTTTCTAAAATTTTCAAACAAGGTCATAAACCAGTAAACTTACAAACAGATCAAGGCAAAGAATTTCAAAACAGAAAATTTCAGAATTTTCACTACACAAAATGTTGAAACAAAATGTTCCATAGTTGAAAGATTCAATAGAACTTTGAAAACCAAGATGTGGAAATATTTTACCAAGAACAATACACTAACTTTTCCGCTTCAAAACTTGGTGAAATTATATAATCATTCTCATCATCGTAGTATAGGTATGGCCCTCATTGTCGGGAACTTTGAAAATCAAGAAGAGGTTTGGCAAAGGTTGTATGGACAACCCATAAAACACAAGACACCAAAATACAAAGTAGGAGACAGAGTGAGAATCAGTAAAGTTAAAAAAACTTTTGAGAAAGTATTTACCCAATTGGACCGAAGAGTTATTCACAGTGGTAGCCATCAAGAAAGGGCATCCAGTCACATACATCTTACAAGATGATAATGGGGAAGTACAGAAAGGGTCGTTCTACACTGAAGAGCTTCAGCAAGTTGCACATAAAACTATTTACAAAATCGAACACGTACTCAAGAAACGTGGTCGAGGTTAGAAAGGGGAACTGCTCGTAAAGTGGTTGGGATACCCTGCTTCGTTCCATTCGTGGATCAAGCAGAGTCAGCTCACCTATAAAAGGAAGTGAACCTCTGAGGTTTCTTCAAAATGGAAGAAGGATCGAACGTTTCATGGCCTCTGTTTGGAATTGTTTGGTAAAAATTTCACAAATAATCATTTTGTACATCATCATCATTACCAGCGTCGTTAATCTCACTCTCGAGAACACAGACAGCAAGTTGTGGACTGCTCTCTTGAGTAGTAGCATAAGATATTTGTTACCAAATCCAACCATTAAGAAAAAGTAATGTTTTATTTGAGTCAACCAAGTAATAGTTCTATGAACGTGTTTCCTGAAAACACGTTGACAACATACACCCCTCAGTTATCACAACCAGTGAATCTCACGGGAGAATGGGAAGTAGGTCTGGCAGAGATTCAGTATCCAAATACTTGGTTCAATATTCGCGGAGAAGAAGCTTTCGTTACAGTGCACAGGTCTTCGAAAAAGAATTACCGACTTACTCTCAAGGAAGGTCGTTATTCGGATCCCATTGATGTTATACAGACTATCAATGGTGTTAAAGGATTACTCTTGTCTCGTCACGATAAGGTAGCTTTTAAATTGGATGAAGTGACTGGTCAAGTTCGTATCGCGGTACGTGATTGAGTCGTGGTCACACTGAGCTCTACTCTTCAAAATATTTTGGGAATTAATGAGTGTATTTTTAAATCAGGAACTTACAATTCTTCCAGAGTTGCCGATGTCAACTAAGGATTTTATTCACTCTATGTATACTGTGACTTGGTTCGTGACCAAGTCGTAGGAGATCCAAGAATACCACTTCTTCCTATCATACCCGTGTGTGTAAAATATGGGATTATCATCTCTAAAACTTTTGAGAATGTGTATTATGTACCAGTGGAACGAAAAAAGTTCAGTACCGTCCAGGTGTATATAAGTGGTGACACGGGAGTCATAGTACCATTCGAGTTCGGGAAAGTGACAGTGACACTTCATTTCAGAAATCGTAGATCTCTTCATTTCACATAAACATGACTTACTGTTGTAAGTCCAAATTATACGAAGAATATTACACGAAACAAGCTGGGAACGGTCTACCGGCTTTTTCGGGATCACAAATACAGAGAGGATATGGTTTGGGAAGTATATTGGGAGGACTGAAGAATATGGTTTTACCTTTATTGAAAACTACAGCCAGGACCGTGGGAAAACAGCTCGTGAGAAAAGGAGCAGCCTTTGCCGAAGATGTCACTGAAGGGAAAAATGTAAAAAAAAGGCAGCAATCAAAAGAGTCAAAGTCAAAGAGGCTGGCGCAGGAGCTTGGAATGAAGTGATTGGTGGGGTCGAAACCACCCGGCAGAAAAGATATAAAAAAGCCCGCACCACGCAAAACTCGCAAATCGACAAAAAGAAGAACTGTTCAGACCCAAGACTTTCTCGGTGCATGATGTCTCTCATTAATGAAAAGTCTTGTGAGTGTGTCGACAGCGAACGCGACTTGTTTTCTATACCACCAACACACACTAGTGTGGAACATGGGCAATGGGTGGAACACAGGCCTTTGGCGACTATAGGAAACAGTGGTCCAATAGAATTCCACATTGCAGGATTAGGAGATGATTATTTGAATTTGGAACAGACATATTTGTATGTTAAAGCAACGGTTGTAGATTCCAATGGGGCATCAATTGCACCCGATGCCAATGTGGGCCCAGTCAGTTTATGGATGCATTCCTTATTTAATCAAATCGATATCAGCTTGAATGAAAAACTGGTATCTCCTTCCAACAACACTTATCACTACAGAGCTTTCATAGAAACTTTGTTGAGTTATGGGCCAGCTGCAAAGAAGTCACAACTGACTAATGCATTATGGTACAAGGATACGGCCGGACACATGGAAGATTTGACGGATGATAACAAGGGATTTCTTCTTCGAACGAAATTTATAGAGAAAAATAAAATCATGGACAGGACTGGAAGATTACATTTGAATACGTTTTTCCAAACTCGTTACTTGCTGAATGGAGTTAATGTTCATGTTAAAATGAATAGAGCCAAAGATGCTTTCGCGTTGGTGGCCGATACCGATACATACAAGATCAAAATTCTAGATGTATACATGCTTGTACGCAAAGAGAGACTCCAACCATTCTTTATAATGGCTCACAAGAAAGCACTAACAAAAGCAACTGCAAAATATCCTATCGACCGTGTGGAAACCAAGGTGTTTTCAGTGCCGAAAGGAAATCTGAGCATTACACAAGAAAACTTATTTTTTAGGCCATCTACCTAAACGCATCGTGATGGGATGTGTAGACAACGATGCTTTTAATGGAAACTTTTCAAAGAATCCATATAATTTCAAGAATTACAAAATCAATTACTTGGCTTTGTACGTGGGTGGGCAGCAGATTCCAGCCAAACCATTACAACCTAGGTTCGAACAACAAGAAGTGGCGGGATGTTCTGCCACCCTGTTCCAAGGAACTGGACAAATGTATGAGAATGAAGAAAACCACATCAGCCGAGAAGAGTACATAAATGGATACACCCTATTCGTATTTGACCTGACTCCAGATCTATCACATGGACAACACTTCGATCTGGTGAAGAGAGGAAACTTGAGACTAGAACTCCATTTCGAAAACCCATTATTAACCATAATCAACGTACTGGTGTATGCAGAATTCCAGAACATCATAGAAGTGGATAAGAATAGACAAGTATTCTTCGATTACTCAACATGAACACGTTGCAGTTAGAGAATGCACTTCGATCAGATAGTTGTTTGAAGAGAATATGTTTGGGTGTATTTGCAAGAAACAGATTACCAAGAAGATTACCAGATCACAGACCAGTGGCTTTGATAGCCAATACGGATCCAGACCACAGAAAAGGAGAACATTGGGTGGCTCTCTTTGTGAGTCACCACAACGCAGAGTACTTGATTCCTATGGATTACCACCACAACACAGACCATTCGAGAATTTCCTGAAGAAGAATTCCAGATATTGGATACAATACAAAACGCATGCAAGGACCATTACCAGTGTGTGGACAATACTGCCTGTTTTACTTGAAACATCGCTGTCGCGATGTACCGATGGATACCATATCCAACATGTTTACGACTTATCTAATGGATAATGATGTGTTGGTTAATGACGTCATAGAGGAAACCAGCCACTAGATGTCGCTGTATTGAAGAAAAACTATAAAAAGGGTGCACTTGGTGTTCAATTCATTTGTGTTTCGACAGCCAAAGAAGAAGGATGTCTACAAATGTGACCGTCTTCAAACTTAACAACGATTTACAGATTCAACTGTTCAAGAACGACGTTGGGTTCCAGTTTACCACAAGAGATTGGGAACAAGTGACCAAAGCAGTGGATATTGCAAAGAAGAGAAGCCTTGAAATAGGAGAACCCAAACCAAAGAGACAAAGAAAACCAAAGAAGAATGAAGATTAAAAAGGATTAAAGAATGTTCACTATTCCATGTTTGGTCGGGATGGCACTGAATGATTATCAATCAAGAAACCAAGAAACGAGAAATCCAAGAGACTTTGTAGAGAGAATGAGCGTTTCATTCAAAAGGTATTTTCGTGATGTTCCACCACCAGTACTGGGGCAGTTATTACGTGGAGAAGAGAAAATAAGAAAGACACCAGAACAAACACCATCAAAACAAATCAAGTATGCATTGGAGGAAAATCGTCTCAAGACATTTCAATTCATGTTAGAAAGTGAAAGTGTGAAAACCCCGAATGAACTGACAAAAGCTGGATTCTCATATTTGGGGACAGGAGACAGAACTCAATGTTTTCATTGTGGTATTATTGTTCGCTTCTGGAAAACAGAAGATGATGTTATAGAAGAACACATAAAATATTCTCCAGATTGTAATTACATTCATAATTTACCACCTTAATTCATGGACGTTGAAAAAGTTCAAGAAGAAGAAATGGCCATCAAAGAAGAAGAAATGGACACATCATTTCAAGAAGAAGATTCACGTAGTGTGTGTTTATTAGCTGAAGCCAATGTCGCTCCGTGACCATGTAACCATTTGTGCCTGTGCAAAGACTGTTGTAAACCACTGAGAAGATGTCCAATCTGCAGAAAGACTGTTTATGAATATCTGACAATCTACATACCATAAAAAGATGTATTTTTGTTGTTGAATAAAAGAAATTAAATTGTAAAAATTGTATTGTTATTTTTTTAACAAACCCAGAAAGGTATCCTCAAAAAATCGAAATGAGGCTAAGAGGGATAGTAAATTAAACCTCATACGACAGAAAAAGGGATTCTCTTACTTACTATATGGGTAGATCCTCACATGAGTCTATGGTGGAACTTGAAGTTAGCTTCATGGCCTTCATGTACACATATGGGCCCTACTTGTTATTTAAATAATGGTTAGAAAAACCAGAGGATTCTGGGTAAATTAGTCCTATAGCACCACGTGCTATTCTTATACAATTTATTGGGAAAACACGTCATGGGATCCAAAAGGGATTCTGGGAAAATCCGAATCAGAACATTACTCCACTTCAATCGATACTATAGCACTACGTACTAAGCCGGTAAAATGGGAAATCCGTATCAAATAAAGTCAATTTCGGTGATTTGGGAAGGATTTTGGTGATTTGGAGGGAATGTCGGGTTGTTTGTGGTAATTAGATTTACTTCGATTCAATCGAACACACCCTTCGAACATACCCCTGTCCTATAAGAAGGTCTTAGGTCACATAGCAACCACGTGCTACCATAGAAACCAAGATGGCGGCCTCCAGTGTACAATATGGACGACGGAAACACGTATCACCCTAAGAACACTCGCTGCGCATGCGCACTAACACCACGTATCACTATGGGGATGACATCACAACATGGCCGCCACGCGGGTTACCATGACAACACAACACGGCGCCACTGGGTTACGTGACATGACGTCACTTCCGGGGTCCTGCCCGGGGACCTGCAACCTTTCCCTGTAGGGGAACATGACACACTACTTATTAACATATACAAATATGCATTTTTGCCAAGAATATTTCATTTTTCCACTGAGCCGGCCCAACTCATTTTGCACATATTCCCATTCGATTACGAACAAACTTTATCAGTATATTCGTACGAGACGATTGAAACCCCAGACACTATACATTAACACTTACCTCTACAAATATCGCTGAAATGTCGATAAAAAAACTCGCTTTTCGTACGACTGGTAGCAACTCTTGAAAATTTTCGCGAACAAATCTCCGCCTCGAGGCTCGCTATATCCGGTGTCAGTCCTCCCCAGTGATTTTTAGATTTAAAAAAGAAACCTTTCTATTATTTCAAATAACTCACAGTATGTCTCGAATAAACCCATTCGGGCGTTTTTTGATAACTGAAGTCTGACCTAGATTTCATTGATGCGCATGCCATAAATGAGACACGGACGTTTCCTCCACCAGCCGAATCGTCCGCTTGGAATTTTACCCAAATCTTCCGCCAACGCGCCAAATCGTCCGCTTGCCATATTACCCAAAACGTCTGCTTGCCATATTACCCACAACGTCCACCAAGGGTTTGAAAATCATCAAAATATGTGATGAAAAATAACGTTAATGATATTTATTCCAGGCCTGGCATTTTCAGGAGAGCGATTTATTCGCTCGCCTACTGCTCGCCTTAAAAAATTGAGGAGGGCGAAAAATAGCCCTCCTAGCCTTAGAAAATAATGATACCCACAACAGCCTATTCATAAAGCCCACAGGTTTTCAGATCTCTGCTATGTTAGTGGTCTCTGCAATATGGTCATACTGCTCCTACCGCACCACTGGGCCTTACCAAGGCCCGGGTGTGTGGGAGGGGCAGTGCAGCCGTCTCACAGAGACTACCTGGTTAGCAGCACCAAATAAAATGTACAAAGCCCACAAGGCAGAATTCATTAATAGTACAACTTCATTTTGCCACCTTTGGCTTTTATAAGCTTGAGGAGAGCTAATCGCTCCCTAGGCCATGTGAGGAGATCCATTTTTTGACCTCCTGCATTTTTAAGAATGCCAGGCCTGTAATATTCAGTGTCAAAAAGCATAAGATAATAAATAGTTAGCATAGATTTTTTTAAAATGTACACCATAGCACTTCTTTCAAATATGTTTCTTATCATGTATTTGTGCACTAAGTTTATGATTATTCATCGGTCAATTATAACAATTTCTTTCAATTTTTTATTATAAATTTGTGATTAATCATGGTTGAGCACTGTTGTGCCTTTCAATGAATCATTGCAAAATTATACGATTTTTTATGGAACTTAATATACCATAAGCTTTGATGCGTTGATTAATATAATTAATTTCTATAAATATATTTGTCAATAATTTTGCGAAGATTCATTGTTAAGCATCGGGGCGCCTTTCAATGAATAATTGCAAAATTAAAAGATTTTTTAATGTAATTTTATATAACGTACTTTAAGACGTTTTGCTGTCTTTAAGAATAATTTCAATATAATTTAATTATTATAGTTGATCCTTTCAATGAAGAATTGCAAAAATTGACCACTGTTGGCGCATTAATAATAATAACTCTTTGGCCAGCCGCTGATTTGTCGCGGTCCTCATAAGAGAAGGCCATCATTCCCCCTGCACCCCACCCCCTTTTCCCCTCCTCTCCTCCCAGCATTCAGATATAAACTGCTTAATAGTGTCCCTCACTTCCTCTTTTTCAATTTCTTCAATAAGCATTCCTACCCTCTCCCTCGTGTCCCCCTTCAGCCATCTATCCTTTGTTTCTTCACCCCACTTCTGCATTATTCTTCCAGTAAATTTTATTCTATGAGGTATATACTGTGGGCATTCCAAGAGAAAATGTTCCAGGGTCTCCACTACTCCAGAGTGGCACATTTGGCATCCCTTTTCCACATCTCTCCCAATTTTTCCCCGAAGCTCCAGTGATCTTGATCTCAGTTTGAACAGCAGTGACCCTCCAAAGGTGCCATCTAGGTACTTCTCAAAAGCTGGCTTTTCTTTATATTGTAACCCCTGCAGTGATCTTTTCACGCTAACCCCTGCTCGCCAGTTTCGATTGCAGTCTTCCATGACTCTCTCTTTGACAAACCTTTTGCCTTCTTTCATTCCTACTTCTATGTTTGTGACCTCTATAGAGTAATTGTCCATTAGTTCCCTCACATGTTTTGACCACCCCGTTTCTATATTAGAATTCCAAATGGTATCGAGCATCAATTTGCACCACCGGTTGTCAGGCAGGTTTCTTAAGTAGTTAAAGTAACACAGTTTTCCCAAATCTACCCTGTCCTTGATTTTCATCCACCCAAGCTCCCCCCTTACTGCTTCCAAAGCTGCAGCATTACTCGACCCTGTTATCCATCTGCCGGCATCATTCTGAGTACTTTCCAACTTCTTAATAACGGTTTGGTTTAATGGAATCACGTCCGTGCCATACGTTATACTCGGTAAACCCACCCTCTCCCACAGTGTTTTCCCCACAAAGACCTTATTGAAACTATTTTTCCCTAAAAGTTTTAGTTGGTTCAGAATTCTTTTCCCCTTCAGAATCAGTTTAGCTGAGTAATTTCTGTACACCCCTCTTCCCGTTATATTTATGCTTACCCCTAGATACTCATACTCTCCCGTTTCTCCTACAGTGATTTGTTTGCTTTCCCCTTCGGGGATTGAGAACTCCCCCACTCTCCATCTCTTCGTCATATCTACCTTGCGTCCAACGGGTATTACCTTGCTTTTATTTTCATTTAGTTCGAGCCGCCAAGTGTTCCCATATCTACCAACAATTTCCAGCAGTTTCTCTAGCCCCTGTTCAGTTCTAGACATTAACACCATGTCGTCCGCAAAGAATAAGCCTGGTATCTTTATGTCTCCAACATTTACCCCCTCCGCACTCTGAATTAGTTCGTCCCCTAAATCTTTAACATACAATGCAAACAAAATCGGTGAAAAGATACACCCCTGCTTGAGGCCTATATCCATAGGGACTCGTTTTGTAGTGATAGTCCCTAGACTGAGTTGGCTTTGCACATCTGTATACAGTGCTTTCATGATTCCCACAAAGTCACCCCCAGTCCGATGCCCTCGAGCTTTCGCCACATACCTTCCCTCCACACTCGGTCGTACGCTTTTTTCACATCTAGAAATGCCAGAAACATCTTTTTCTTTTCAGCCTTTGTTGATTCTATCAGTTGGGTGAGTGTAAATAGGTGATCAGTGACTCTTCGTCCTTTCCTGAAACCATTTTGAATTTCTCCTAAAAAACCTTTCTCTTCAATAACTTCCTCTAGTCTACCGTATATGACCTTACAGAATACTTTTCCGATGTTACTACTAACTGATATCCCCCTATAGTTATCTAGAACTTCCTTATCCCCCTTTTTGTGTATGAACGACACCTTACTTTCCCTCCACTCTCTGGGGACCTCTTGCTTTCGCAGAGCCAGGTTGGAAAGGTTTGTCAGGACTTCAATAAGTGCCTCCCCTCCATTTTTGAGGAATTCGTTCGGAATTTCATCAGTCCCTCCCGCTTTACCATTTTTTAATTTCGAGACCACGTTCCGCACTTCTTCTGCCGTTATTTCGCTACATACACGATTGGATATGTTCTCCTCCACCAGTGTATTTCTTTTTGGTGGGGACCCACTGCCCCATCGCCTGTCGTTTATCTTTTCCCAGTGCTTGACTAACTCTGAAGCGATACGGCCTTTATCTTCTGTACTTTCCCCATCCACTTTGATACTCTGCACACTACTTTTCCCCCGTTTATTTATCCAGTTCCAAAATACGTTTGAGCTCGAACCCCCCGTTTTCTTTATTGTTCTGGCAAGACTGCAATTGTGCTCCTTCCTATTATTATTCTTTATCTCATTCACCTTTTTCCGTGCCAGTTCATATTCTCCTTTCATTAGTCTCGTGTCATTGTTATCCACCCCTTTAAGCTTCCTACTTCTTCTGTAAGCAGCGCATTTTACCTTCCTTTCTTTTATAGCCCTTTTCAGTCCCTCGTTAACCCTGTATCCAAGTTCTCTCGTTGGGACCCTCACCCTTCCTATACAATCCCTCCCTGCCTCTGTTAGGCTATTTACTATGCCATCTGAAATACTCTGGACATTTGCATCCCTAGGTATACATTCAAGATTTGGTTTTAGTTTTTCCCAAAACTGCTTCCAGTCGGTTCCTTGTTTTAGTCCCCAAACTTCCTTGAAGGTATTTCTGTCTCTATTCGTCTTTTTGCCCATAATCTTAACTGTTATCAGGTTGTGATCACTACCCAAGTCATTTTTTCCCTCGTCATCTATTTCTACATCTATAACCTCCCTCCATACGCTAATGTCAGTGAGTATATAATCAATTATTGTTTTCTTATCGTTCCTCTCCCAGGTCCATTTACCCTTACATTTCGCATCCCTGTTCAGGATCTTTAAACCAAGCTCGTTTGATAGGTCCAACATCTTCCTCCCATTCGTGTTAATTTTCCTATCACCTCCCTGTATGCCCTCCTCCTTATCCCCGATGTGCCCATTGAAGTCCCCCATTAGGACAATACTGAACCCTCTGCTTCCAAGCTCTGTGATATTCGATCTAAGAGTTGTATATATTGAATCATTACACTCGGGCTTACTTCCCTCCACTGCTAAGTATACAACACCAACGGCAACACTCCTGCTTCCTAACTTGATTTTTGCCCAGACTATTTCGTTGGATACTGGAATCTGAGTCCTTGCTTCTGTGAGATCTGTAATCAATGAGGGCTGTAATTCCTCTTTAGCGTAGATGCCAACACCCCCACCCCGTTTCTGACCCTCAGTTCGCCCAGCTCCTATCCACACGCAACCCTTCATCTGATCAACCCGCTCATCCCGTCGTATCCACGTCTCACTTAGACCCATTATATCGAAATCTCCTTCGTCCATCATTGTTGATATTTCGCTTACTTTCTTGTGCAGACCCTGGATGTTGCAGTACCCAAACTTAATGAATCTTTGTTTTTTTGTCATCACTGGCACATTATTATAACCCTGGTATGTCCCTGTATTGTGCATGTTTGTTGTTCTTCCTATGTTCCCAGCATTTGTGCCCCTCTGGGTTATCGGCTGTGGTCCCCTACCCCCCTTTTCTCCAAAAAAGGCCCAGTCACCTGTAAAAATTTTTGGCCCAACAGGTCTGTACCCATCCTACTTAAATGCAATCCGTCTCGCCCATACAACTCTCCTTGTCCCCAGAATGAATCCCAGTGGTCAATGAAATGTATTCCCAAGTCTTTGCAGTGCTCTTCCAGCTCCTCGTTTAATGCCATAATCCGCGAGTTCCTCTCATTTCCACCACCCATAACGGGGAGCACCCCTGAAACGATGGTCCGAGCATTCCTGCTAAGTAGCTTACTAATTAGGTCCTTGTATGTGTCCACCAAACGAACTGATTTCCTCTCCCTGATGTTATTGGACCCCACATGTAATACCACTACCGGATCGGGCCCCGACCCAGCTACAATACCGTCCACTCTATCCCTCAGGTCCTCCACTTTAGCCCCCGGAAAGCACAGAACTGTTCTATTTTTACTGTCCGGACCACAGACAACCTTGTCGATCCCCCGAACTATGCTACTTCCCGCAACCACCAACTTACTTTTGGCCCTCCCCCTATTTATCTCCTCTAGTCTCCTATTGTTTACAGCGTCCTCTTCCTCTCCAACAGCCCCACTCGGAATCAATATCGGTATCGGTATCTTTGACCTAGGATTACTCCTATCCTTGTCCCTCCGTCTCTTTCCAGGCCCTGAACTACCTGGACTACTCCCCTGGTCTTCTCCCGTATCCCTCCTCCTTTTCCTGGCCTAGACCCCAAGCTACTATCTGTTGCAACTACCTCCACCCCCCCCCCCCCTCTGTCTCTTCCGAATCGAGCACATCAAATCTGTTTCTGGTGCTGCACTCCCCACTGCCTTTGGACTTTACACCCCTATCTACCTGCTTCTCTGGCCCCCCTTTCCTACCACTTTTGATAGTCCACGCCAAACGCTTTACAGCATTGCTCCGGCCTGGGCCCCCCTCATCTGTCCTACGTACTTTTCTAGCAGCCCCCACCTCATCACCTACCTCATTCACATCAAAGGTTCTACCCCCATGTTTCCTCTTGGAACCACCGACAACCTTCCATCCTTCTCGGAAAGCTACTTTCACAGGCGTAACTCCAGACAGCCTCGCCCTACCAAGTTTTCCCTTCAGCTCAGCAATCTCCCCCTCAAACTTAACAATTGTCTCAAGTAGGCGGAGGATTTCCTGGCAGTTTGCACATACCTCTCCATATCCCACCGAGCGACAGTCCCCATACATCATAGAACACTGTTTACAAACTTCAAGCCCAATATCGCCATCGGTGGCCCCACCAACCCGGCTCTGACCGACACCCCCAGTGACCTCTGTCTGCACACCAATACTTACCCCGTTGGCACCGTTGACCTGGACCGCGATATTACACGTATTTACCTCCATACTTACCTCCGTCTGAACAGACTTGCTCACCATCATCAAGACAAAATTACGCGATCGGACAGGGAAAACTGTAAACACGCGACAAAAGGCAACACGACGAACCGTTCGACAACTTAGCGCTCACAGTTTTATTTAAGACCTCCTAACTTTGTCCCAGTTACTATACTAAACTAACTCCCCACAAATTTGAATAAAATAACCTGAAAATGAAATATATATGATTAGTAAACAATAAAAAATACTTAATTTCGATTCGTAACCAAGGAGACTTCTTCTGTATACTTGCGGATCGAGTAATAAGTCATTGCAGTTTAATGTTTGCTGATCAAAAAACTAATTTCTACACAAACATTGAATAAACATTAATTAGGGCCGCGTTAAACATTGTCGAAATTAATTAAATGGCTGAGTAGTTAACTTTACTGTGGCATGTCTGTTTTCACAATCTTGTATAAGTATACGAAATTTTGTTGCAAGGGGGTACATTAAGATATACTACAATAGACAATATACAACAAAATTAAAAATAACAACCCCCCCCCCCCCCAAACTAAATAAAAAAAATATCTCAAAATACAATAGTTCGAAATTTCCCCCTGCGGAAAGTTTCCGACTATTTGGGTAAACTTGCAGCTGACGACTTGGGTAAAATTGCAGCGGACGATATGACTATAATTCCCAGAAATACACCCGCGTGAACAAAACATTCACATTTGGCCTTCTGAGAAAGCAAATTTAGACGAATATGGAAAATGATATTATTCGGAATTCGCCGTCAGGGAGTGTTCGGCTAACCAGTTCGGGGTGAAAAACGAACCCTTCACTTATCGCCGAAAGTACATTTCGCCGGAAAAAAGAGTTCGCCGGAACATCAAAATTTTGTAAAAGACACTTTTTGCCGAAGTTTTTTTTCAGAGTAACTACATGTAACTTTATCTTGACACCCCGCAAATATCCTAATAATTTCTTATCGACAGTCACAATATTTTAACTAAAATGTGCTATGGAATGGAGGTTCCTGGTCAGTTTAAGCGTCTCATATTATAGTTCGGTGCAGAACAGGGTATTTATTATTTCAATTATATTAAATTTTATTTTTTACCATAAAAGAATTGCTGTGGACAGAAAAACTATATCGAAAAAAAAATACTTTAATAGCCTTAAATATAAGATGATTTCGTCGAAACATTTACTTTCGGCAAACTATCTGATATTTTCTGACGACAGGTATTTTTAGCGGCGAAGTGTCTAGAGTTCCAACGAAATGTCCAAAATTCCGGCGAACTGTCCAGTTGTTTTACGGCGAGATGTCCAAACTTTTCTTCCGTCGAAATGTACTTTGAGCAAAAAGTCCAGACCCCCGAAAACCTACAGACCCCCGTTTCTCAAATGACCCATAAATTCTCGCCTTCAAGTGAATTTATTTAACTGAATCGGACACTTTCACACGAATGAAATATAAAATATAAGAATTTTTGCATAACGGACATTGTGCTTTTATTAAATGGTCAACATTTTTTTCTAAATCGCTGCTTATTTGCGTTCAAAGGACAGGTTTTTAAAGATACAAATAAAGAGACACTTATAAATCATCGGCAGTAATAGTTGAATGCGGAGTGCACAAAAGGTACAAGCTGTGCCCGCATGAGGTTTTTCAGCTTGGGCCGAAAGGAGAAGAGGGCAGGTAAGGCTTAAAAACTGCCAAACGGGTGACCCTGCCAAACTGATTCTCTACTTTTATCGTGACTTTTTCATTTAAAATGCTTTTTCTATTCTTTAGATCACAGAATAGTAAAACCGTAAGTAGAAGGTATCTTTTATTAATCTTGGGCCAGATTCGGTATTTCAAGTCAGATTCGGTATTTGGTGACACCGTTGATATTTAGTGAATTGGAAGAAAGAAATACAAACACAAACCGCGTACAAATAGTGGATATTTATAAAGCCTTTTCATCCAAATCATATCAGTCATTCTCGGTCAGAAAAAAATGAGTCGCGATCATCCCGCAATAGTTTATCCTCGCGACGCCTCAGCTTACAGAAATTGCAGGGTATAAAATCTTTTTCCTGAAGAACAATTTGATTATCCGACTGGTCTCGGGATACCTTCAATGTGTTATGAGTGACATACTAAACACCGAGGTATATCGAGGGATATAGAGGTGAAGAAAAATAGGGGTGGGAATTGGGTTAAAAACTCCGAAAAGGGGATGGGGTTGTGTATTGTGAGCATATAAAAAGAATTAAGCAGCATGTGCATGGCTTTAATGCCATATTTGAGAATTATGGGCACTAAAGTAATAGCAATCAACACATACACATATTATGTGCCGGGCATTTGAAGAAGAATGTGCCCCACACTCTTCATAAGATGCATAACAAAGAAACCGTAAATAGCATGATCAGCATTATCTCCAATTCAGATGCATGACTTCTCACGACTGAGGACCCTGTAGTATACTGAGAAATTTCAACTGACGTATTGACAATTTACGGAGACTGCAAACATTTGGCATTGACATTTTTACCTAAACTAAAATCCAAAGTATTCGAACCAAGACAGACACATACTGACATCCCCAGATTATAGACAAATAACATATATGAGAGTATGTTTAAAAATATAAAAAATTGGAAAATGAATGGAGAATTTTGAATTAGGAATTGATATTTTCGGAAGTGATGTTTTATTCGCCATCGATGCCACAATAACCCAAACTTGTCGGAAGACAAGACACGTGGTCAGCTCTCGGCTGACCAACGGGATCGACGAATTAATACCTGTCTATACCTGAAACGGCGGCAATTGCAAAAAAAACTGGTAAAGAGGGTGAATACCTCGAAAATAAAAAGTGTCAACAAAAAACCAAGACAAAATTAAAGCCGTTGACAAGGGGGTTTCACTTTTATCAAATATTACGGTGATCTGTCTTGTGATACCCAATTAGTACCTACGCACTTCATCCAGGCACCGAGATATCCTGTTAATTACAAAGCTACCTACTAAATACCGAGGGACAGTTTGGGCGACAGCTCGGTCTGTATATCTTGCATTTACAGGAATAAATCAACGGTTATTTCACATATTTTGCTTCAATGGACTAAATTATATGTCTGCACATATATTTAAACCTTTCAAAGAACTCTTACTTGCTTATTTTTTCTTCACCTCGGGATCCCTTGGTATACCTCGGGATCCCTTGGTATTTAGTAGGACCCATTTGAAACCCACAAATACTTGAATTTGTTGGCGTCACTGCTCTTTGTCAGGTGTTCAGCGTTCAACATTCGTTCAACATTCGTGTGAAGTTAGCTCAGTGTTCAGCGTTCAACATTCGTGTGAAGTTACCTCAGCGTTCAGCGTTCAACATTCGACCAACATTCGTGTGAAGTTAGCTCAGCGTTCAACATTCCCCAAAATTCAGTGTGCGATATGTCGAATCTGGGCTTTCACCCGAGGTGTATTCTTCATGCGACCGACTGCCCATCGTTTACATCTACAGCACTCATATCTGGGCGACCATTCTCACCTGAAGTGATGTTAGTGACTTGTACTACTCCAGTTCAGCGTTCAACATTCGACCTATATTCGTGTGAGGTTAGCTCAGCGTTCAGCGTTCAATATTCCTCAAAATTCAGTGTGCCAGCTCCGAATCTGTGCTTTCACCCGAGATATAACCTTCATGGGATCGACTGCCCATCGTCTACTTCTAATAACAATCAATCTGGGAGACCCCCTCTCGCCTGAAGCGATATTGGTGACTTTTAGAATTCCAGTTCAGCGTTCAACATTTGATTATCCTTGGAGTGGAGTGTGCGCAGCATTCAGCGTTTGGTATTCGGCAATATCTGGAGTTTGAAGAGAAAACAACCATAGATAATAAGTGGGATCGGAGCAATCATCGCCGGGAGTGGTAACCCTCATGCAAACGACTGTCCGACTATCCAACATAATTATAACAACATGCAAGGAAAACAACAAATTCGCTTAGGTGCACGACGGGGTGAATATTATCATACTTGCTCGACGGAGGAGTAGCTAATTTTATAATTTGAAAATAGTCTACAATAAAACAAACAATACTTAATCTTCGTTTTATGTTACGCACGCTTCATTAAATTGTCACTTCACACATTCGGAGGTAGCCAACATTTAGTACTTTAAAACAGTTTTTATAAGCTTACCGTCCTTTTTATCGGCAAAAAGTTGTGTTCAAGCTTTTTGTTTTCAAACGGGGGCTGATACTTTATTTTCAGTTAGCGTTTCGCCAAACACATGCGGAGGTGATAATAAATATTAAAACCAACCATACATCAGTGGATACTAGTTCTAGATTCCTGTAAGTTCCACCTCAGTGATACCCACATGAGCCTATTAAGACTAGGGCCCCTTGTGCTCACTCAACCAATCCCTATGTGTGAGCTCACAGTGCTGGGCCCTGTGTGTGTGTGTGTGGGGGGGGGGGGGGGGGGGGGGGTCTGAGGAGCCCCAAATGCAAACCGTAACTTACTGTTTTTAACCCCACCTTTCCTTGGGAGGCTCCAGAATCGATCTCAGAGATTCAGATTTTGAAGAAAAACATGTCCGGGAAAGGGCCCACAACCGTGTGAGGGAATACCCCCAATTCCGAGTTCAAGCCATTGAAATATGCCAGCGTTATGTCGATCTTGTCCCCCCCCCCCCCCCCCCCACACACACACACCATTTCGAAAATATGGGAAATGGATTGTATATCTAGCGGGGGCGTAACCAGGATTCTGTAATGGGGGGGGGGGGGGCATGTTGTGACGTCATCTCCATAGTGATACGTGGTGTGAGTGCGCATGCGCAGCGCGTGTTGTTAGGGTGATACGTGTTTCCGTCGTCCATTTTGTATACTAGAGGCCACCATCTTGGTTTCTATGGTAGCACGTGATTGTTATGTTACCCAATTGTTCTGCAATGGGACGGGGTATGTTGGGAGGGTATGTTCGATTGTAGAAGAGTAAATCTAATTACCACAAACAACCCGACAATCCCTCAAAATCACCAAAATCCACCCAAAATCACCGAAATTGACTTTATATCCCCAATTTATCGGCTTAGCACGTAGTGCTATAGTACTAAGGGGGTACCGGGGGTGCGTTCGGTTGAACAGGAGTAATGTTCTGGCTTAGAATTCTCCCAGAATCCCTTTTTGGATCCCTATCCTATGACTTTTTTCCTATTAAAAGACACGTTCCTTTGGTCATTACCCAGAATTCTCTGCTTCTATCTATATATGCAATAGTTTACGTCTATCTGACCATGTTCCTTTGTTCTAGAGTATACTCCAGTAGCGTAGAAGAGCCTATTATTTGGAACAGTTTATCTTATTATTACTATATTTAGCAATTTCTGGTCTATTCTTGTTAGTTCTGACCCTATTCCGTGTACTCTTGTTGTTTCATTTATCCAGATAATAACTAACCAATCAGATTGCTTGATTTCCTATAACCTGTATGCAGAGTTATCTCCCCTTATTACAACGAAGTTGTATCAGATTCTCATCACATCTATATCCAATGGCAATATCCCCGGGCACCCCAATTTCGGCACCCCTTTTTTGAAAAACATATGACCTTCGGCACCCCTTTTTTGTCATATGTGCTTATGTGAAAAAGCACAATGTGACACAATGTGCCCTAGCACATAGGCACATGATTTATGTGCCGATATGTGCTTATGTGAAGAGGCACAATGTGCCCTAGCACATAGGCACATGATTTATGTGCCGATATGTGCTTATGTGAAAAGGCACAGTGTGACACAATGTGCCCTAGCACATAGGCACATACGGGTATTTGAGGATACCTATTGCCTGGTATTGTATTATTCGAGGATACCTACTAGAGAATCCCTTTTTTGTCATATGTGCTTATGTGAAAAGGCACAATGTGACACAATATGCCCTATCACTTAGGTACATGCTTTATGTGCTTATGTGAAAAGGCACAATGTGACACAATATGCCCTAACACATAGGCACATACGGATATTTGAGGATACCTATAGCCTAGTATTGTATTATTTGAGGATACCTATCTAGGATACCTTCTGGAGAATCCCTTTTTGTCATATGTGCTTATGTGAAAAAGCATAATGTGACACAATGTGACCTAGCACATAAGCACATGCTTTATGTGCCGATATGTGCTTATGTGAAAAGGCACAATGTGACACAATGTGCCCTATCACATAGGCACATACGACCAAAATGGGATTCCATAGCCACAGGCGTTTTCGAAAAAGGGATTCCACAAATGGGATTCCAAAAAAGGGATTCCACAAATGGGATTCCGTTTCCATCTTGTCGCCAAAGCTCCAAATCCACTACAGGTCCATGGTCTATCTGTCCTATCATTAGCTTCAACAACAGTCTTGTTCCATTGCGGCCTTGTACCAGTACTATTGGCTAAACTACCATCAATTACTTCCTAGCTATACCTTCGCTGATGCTTTCAAAATGTTCCATATGATTTCCCCTGTATACATATAAGGCATTCCGTAAGTGGCCCAGTCCGTAAAATTTGGATTCCGTGTTTTTACATCGACACTCGAGGGTATGGAAAGGGTTTGATAACACCCAATTCAACAATGACTACAAGACTCTGAACAGAGACAACCAACCACTACAAAACAATAAAGGTACAGAATGAAGATCCAACATCACCAAGATCGAAGTAAACATAACAAAATGAAAGAATGTTAAACTAGTCGGATTGATCGAACAAGTTTGACAGACTTAACAGAACAAAGTGAAGAAAGATCCAACACAAGTAAGATCGAAGTGATCCAAACAAAGTGACGAAAATCGAACTGAACAGATAGAAGAGAACTGACCCAATGAAGGTATCGAACTGAATTAACCATAACAAATTGAACAAAGTTCTGAACTATAACCCTAATGAAGGTATATATAATTAACCCCTTTGAACTGTTTGAATGAACTATAACCCTAATGAATGTATATATAATTAACCCCCTTGAACTGAATGAACTATATATAATATAAATAAATATTAATACCCTTGAACTGAACGATTTTTTAAACTTAATGACAATATAACGAAAGGTGATCTGAATTTTTAAACTACAACCCATTGAACTGAATTCTTCCAATAGGGAATAGGAATACCCTCGAGTGTCGATGTCAAATCACGGAATCCAAATTTTACGGACTGGGCCACTTACGGAATGCCTTATATGTATAATAATAATTCTTTGGCCAGCCGCTGATTTGTCGTGGTCCTCATAAGAGAAGGCCATCATTCCCCCTGCACCCCACCCCCTCTTCCCCTCCTCTCCTCCCAGCATTCAGATATAAGCTGCTTAATAGTGTCCCTCACTTCCTCTTTTTCAATTTCTTCAATAAGCATTCCTACCCTCTCCCTCGTGTCCCCCTTCAGCCATCTATCCTTTGTTTCTTCACCCCACTTCTGCATTATTCTTCCAGTAAATTTTATTCTATGAGGTATATACTGTGGGCATTCCAAGAGAAAATGTTCCAGGGTCTCCACTACTCCAGAGTGGCACATTTGGCATCCCTTTTCCCCATCTCTCCCAATTTTTCCCCGAAGCTCCAGTGATCTTGATCTCAGTTTGAACAGCAGTGACCCTCCAAAGGTGCCATCTAGGTACTTCTCAAAAGCTGGCTTTTCTTTATATTGTAACCCCTGCAGTGATCTTTTCATGCTAACCCCTGCTCGCCAGTTTCGATTGCAATCTTCCATGACTCTCTCTTTGACAAACCTTTTGCCTTCTTTCATTCCTACTTCTATGTTTGTGACCTCTATTGAGTAATTGTCCATTAGTTCCCTCACATGTTTTGACCACCCCGTTTCTATATTAGAATTCCAAATGGTATCGAGCATCAATTTCCACCACCGGTTGTCAGGCAGGTTTCTCAAGTAGTTAAAGTAACACAGTTTTCCCAAATCTACCCTGTCCTTGATTTTCATCCACCCAAGCTCCCCCCTTACTGCTTCCAAAGCTGCAGCATTACTCGACCCTGTTATCCATCTGCCGGCATCATTCTGAGTACTTTCCAACTTCTTAATAACGGTTTGGTTTAATGGAATCACGTCCGTGCCATACGTTATACTTGGTAAACCCACCCTCTCCCACAGTGTTTTCCCCACAAAGACCTTATTGAAACTATTTTTCCCTAAAAGTTTTAGTTGGTTCAGAATTCTTTTCCCCTTCAGAATCAGTTTGGCTGAGTAATTTCTGTACACCCCTCTTCCCGTTATATTTATGCTTACCCCTAGATACTCATACTCTCCCGTTTCTCCTACAGTGATTTGTTTGCTTTCCCCTTCGGGGATTGAGAACTCCCCCACTCTCCATCTCTTCGTCATATCTACCTTGCGTCCAACGGGTATTACCTTGCTTTTATTTTCATTTAGTTCGAGCCGCCAAGTGTTCCCATATCTACCAACAATTTCCAGCAGTTTCTCTAGCCCCTGCTCAGTTCTAGACATTAACACCATGTCGTCCGCAAAGAATAAGCCTGGTATCTTTATGTCTCCAACATTTACCCCCTCCGCACTCTGAATTAGTTCGTCCCCTAAATCTTTAACATACAATGCAAACAAAATCGGTGAAAAGATACACCCCTGCTTGAGGCCTATATCCATAGGGACTCGTTTTGTAGTGATACTCCCTAGACTGAGTTGGCTTTGCACATCTGTATACAGTGCTTTCATGATTCCCACAAAGTCACCCCCCAGTCCGATGCCCTCGAGCTTTCGCCACATACCTTCCCTCCACACTCGGTCGTACGCTTTTTTTCACATCTAGAAATGCCAGAAACATCTTTTTCTTTTCAGCCTTTGTTGATTCTATCAGTTGGGTGAGTGTAAATAGGTGATCAGTGACTCTTCGTCCTTTCCTGAAACCATTTTGAATTTCTCCTAAAAAACCTTTCTCTTCAATAACTTCCTCTAGTCTACCGTATATGACCTTACAGAATACTTTTCCGATGTTACTACTAACTGATATCCCCCTATAGTTATCTAGAACTTCCTTATCCCCCTTTTTGTGTATGAACGACACCTTACTTTCCCTCCACTCTCTGGGGACCTCTTGCTTTCGCAGAGCCAGGTTGAAAAGGTTTGTCAGGACTTCAATAAGTGCCCCCCCTCCATTTTTGAGGAATTCGTTCGGAATTTCATCAGTCCCTCCCGCTTTACCATTTTTTAATTTCGAGACCACGTTCCGCACTTCTTCTGCCGTTATTTCGCTACATACACGATTGGATAGGTTCTCCTCCACCAGTGTATTTCTTTTTGGTGGGGACCCACTGCCCCATCGCCTATCGTTTATCTTTTCCCAGTGCTTGACTAACTCTGAAGCGATACGGCCTTTATCTTCTGTACTTTCCCCATCCACTTTGATACTCTGCACACTACTTTTCCCCCGTTTATTTACCCAGTTCCAAAATACGTTTGAGCTCGAATCCCCCGTTTTCTTTATTGTTCTGGCAAGACTGCAATTGCGCTCCTTCCTATTATTATTCTTTATCGCATTCACCTTTCTCCGTGCCAGTTCATATTCTCCTTTCATTAGTCTCGTGTCATTGTTATCCACCCCTTTAAGCTTCCTACTTCTTCTGTAAGCAGCGCATTTTACCTTCCTTTCTTTTATAGCCTTTTTCAGTCCCTCGTTAACCCTGTATCCAAGCTCTCTCGTTGGGACCCTCACCCTTCCTATACAATCCTCCCCTGCCTCTGTTGGGCTATTTACTATGCCATCTGAAATACTCTGGACATTTGCATCCCTAGGTATACATTCAAGATTTGGTTTTAGTTTTTCCCGAAACTGCTTCCAGTCGGCTCCTTGTTTTAGTCCCCAAACTTCCTTGAAGGTATTTCTGTCTCTATTCGTCTTTTTGCCCATAATCTTAACTGTTATCAGGTTGTGATCACTACCCAAGTCATTTTTCCCTCGTCATCTATTTCTACATCTATAACCTCCCTCCATACGCTAATGTCAGTGAGTATATAATCAATTATTGTTTTCTTATCGTTCCTCTCCCAGGTCCATTTACCCTTACATTTCGCATCCCTGTTCAGGATCTTTAAACCAAGCTCTTTTGATAGGTCCAACATCTTCCTCCCATTCGTGTTAATTTTCCTATCACCTCCCTGTATGCCCTCCTCCTTATCCCCGATGTGCCCATTGAAGTCCCCCATTAGGACAATACTGAACCCTCTGCTTCCAAGCTCTGTGATATTCGATCTAAGAGTTGTATATATTGAATCATTCCACTCGGGCTTACTTCCCTCCACTGCTAAGTATACAACACCAACGGCAACACTTCTGCTTCCTAACTTGATTTTTGCCCAGACTATTTCGTTGGATACTGGAATCTGAGTCCTTGCTTCTGTGAGTTCTGTAATCAATGAGGGCTGTAATTCCTCTTTAGCGTAGATGCCAACACCCCCACACCGTTTCTGACCCTCAGTTCGCCCAGCTCCTATCCACACGCAACCCTTCATCTGATCAACCCGCTCATCCCGTCGTATCCACGTCTCACTTAGATCCATTATATCGAAGTCTCCTTCGTCCATCATTGTTGATATTTCGCTTACTTTCTTGTACAGACCCTGGATGTTGCAGTACCCAAACTTAATGAATCTTTGTTTTTTTGTCATCACTGGCACATTATTATAACCCTGGTATGTCCCTGTATTGTGCATGTTTGTTGTTCTTCCTATGTTCCCAGCATTTCTGCCCCTCTGGATTATCGGCTGTGGTCCCCTACCCCCCTTTTCTCCAAAAAAGGCCCAGTCACCTGTAAAATTTTTTGGCCCGACAGGTCTGTACCCATCCTACTTAAATGCAATCCGTCTCGCCCATACAACTCTCCTTGTCCCCAGAATGAATCCCAGTTGTCAATGAAATGTATTCCCAAGTCTTTGCAGTGCTCTTCCAGCTTCTCGTTTAGTGCCATAATCCGCGAGTTCCTCTCATTCCCACCACCCATAATGGGAAGCACCCCTGAAACGATGATCCGAGCATTCCTGCTAAGTAGCTTACTAATTAGGTCCTTGTATGTGTCCACCAAACGAACTGATTTCCTCTCCCTGATGTTATTGGACCCCACATGTAATACCACTACCGGATCAGGCCCCGACCCAGCTACAATACCGTCCACTCTATCCCTCAGGTCCTCCACTTTAGCCCCCGGAAAGCGCAGAACTGTTCTATTTTTACTGTCCGGACCACAGACAACCTTGTCGATCCCCCGAACTATGCTACTTCCCGCAACCACCAACTTACTTTTGGCCCTCGCCCCATTTATCTCCTCTAGTCTCCTATTGTTTACAGCGTACTCTTCCTCTCCAATAGCCCCACTCGGAATCAATATCGGTATCGGTATCTTTGACCTAGGATTACTCCTATCCTTGTCCCTCCGTCTCTTTCCAGGCCCTGAACTACCTGGACTACTCCCCTGGTCTTCTCCCGGATCCCTCCTCCTTTTTCCTGGCCTAGACCCCAAGCTACTATCTGTTGCAACTACCTCCATCTCCCCCTCTGTCTCTTCCGAATCGAGCACCTCAAATCTGTTTCTGGTGCTGCACTCCCCACTGCCTTTGGACTTAACACCCCTATCTACCTGCTTCTCTGGCCCCCCTTTCCTACCACTTTTGATAGTCCACGCCAAACGCTTTACAGCATTGCTCCGGCCTGGGCCCACCTCATCTGTCCTACGTACTTTTCTAGCAGCCCCCACCTCATCACCTACCTCATTCACATCAAAGGTTCTACCCCCATGTCTCCTCTTGGAACCACCGACAACCTTCCATCCTTCTCGGAAAGCTACTTTCACAGGTGTAACTCCAGACAACCCCGCCCTACCAAGTTTTCCCTTCAGCTCAGCAATCTCCCCCTCAAACTTAACAATTGTCTCAAGTAGGCGGAGGATTTCCTGACAGTTTGCACATACCTCTCCATATCCCATCGAGCGACAGTCCCCATACATCATAGAACACTGTTTACAAACTTCAAGCTCAATATCGCCATCGGTGGCCCCGCCAACCCGGCTCTGACCGACACCCCCAGTGACCTCTGTCTGCACACCAATACTTACCCCGTTGGCACCGTTGACCTGGACCGCGATATTACACGTATTTACCCCCATACTTACCTCCGTCTGAACAGACTTGCTCGCCATCATCAAGGCAAAATTACGCGATCGGACAGGGAAAACTGTAAACACGCGACAAAAGGCAACACTACGAACCGTTCGACAACTTAGCGCTCACAGTTTTATTTAAGACCTCCTAACTTTGTCCCAGTTACTATACTAAACTAACTCCCCACAA
Organism: Pictodentalium vernedei; assembly: GCA_031216915.1. Classification (NCBI taxonomy): domain Eukaryota; kingdom Metazoa; phylum Mollusca; class Scaphopoda; order Dentaliida; family Dentaliidae; genus Pictodentalium; species Pictodentalium vernedei. The sequence continues at coordinate 247,131,841 of CM062296.1, forward strand.
AGTTGAATAAAATAACCTGAAAATGAAATATATATGATTAGTAAACAATAAAAATACTTAATTTCGATTCGTAACCAAGGAGACTTCTTCTGTATACTTGCGGATCGAGCATAAATCTGTATACAGGGGAAATCAGATGGAACATTTTGAAAGCATCAGCGAAGGTATAGCTAGGAAGTAATTGATGGTAGTTCAGCCAATAGTACTGGTACAAGGCCGCAATGGAACAAGACTGTTGTTGAAGCTAATGATAGGACATATAGACCATGGACCTGTAGTGGATTTGGAGCTTTGGCGACAAGATGGAAACGGAATCCCATTTGTGGAATCCCTTTTTTGGAATCCCATTTGTGGAATCCCTTTTTCGAAAACGCCTGTGGCTATGGAATCCCTTTTTCGAAAACGCCTGTGGCTATGGAATCCCATTTTGGTCGTATGTGCCTATGTGATAGGGCACATTGTGTCGCATTGTGCCTTTTCACATAAGCACATATCGGCACATAAAGCATGTGCTTATGTGCTAGGTCACATTGTGTCACATTATGCTTTTTCACATAAGCACATATGACAAAAAGGGATTCTCCTGAAGGTATCCTAGATAGGTATCCTCAAATAATACAATACTAGGCTATAGGTATCCTCAAATACCCGTATGTGCCTATGTGATAGGGCATATTGTGTCACATTGTGCCTTTTCACATAAGCACATAAAGCATGTACCTATGTGATAGGGCATATTGTGTCACATTGTGCCTTTTCACATAAGCACATATGACAAAAAAGGGATTCTCTGGTAGGTATCCTCGAATAATACAATACCAGGCAATAGGTATCCTCAAATACCCGTATGTGCCTATGTGCTAGGGCACATTGTGTCACACTGTGCCTTTTCACATAAGCACATATCGGCACATAAATCATGTGCCTATGTGCTAGGGCACATTGTGTCACATTGTGCCTTTTCACATAAGCACATATCGGCACATAAATCATGTGCCTATGTGCTAGGGCACATTGTGTCACATTGTGCTTTTTCACATAAGGACATATGACAAAAAGGGGTGCCGAAGGTCATATGTTTTTCAAAAAAGGGGTGCCGAAATTGGGGTGCCCGGGGATATTGCCATTGGATATAGATGTGATGAGAATCTGATACAACTTCGTTGTAATAAGGGGAGATAACTCTGCATACAGGTTATAGGAAATCAAGCAATCTGATTGGTTAGTTATTATCTAGATAAATGAAACAACAAGAGTACACGGAATAGGGTCAGAACTAACAAGAATAGACCAGAAATTGCTAAATATAGTAATAATAAGATAAACTGTTCCAAATAATAGGCTCTTCTACGCTACTGGAGTATACTCTAGAACAAAGGAACATGGTCAGATAGACGTAAACTATTGCATATATAGATAGAAGCAGAGAATTCTGGGTAATGACCAAAGGAACGTGTCTTTTAATAGGAAAAACGTCATAGGATAGGGATCCAAAAAGGGATTCTGGGAGAATTCTAAGCCAGAACATTACTCCTGTTCAATCGAACGCACCCCCGGTACCCCCTTAGTACTATAGCACTACGTGCTAAGCCGATAAATTGGGGATATAAAGTCAATTTCGGTGATTTTGGGTGGATTTTGGTGATTTTGAGGGATTGTCGGGTTGTTTGTGGTAATTAGATTTACTCTTCTACAATCGAACATACCCTCCGAACATACCCCGTCCCATTGCAGAACAATCGGGTAACATAGCAATCACGTGCTACCATAGAAACCAAGATGGCGGCCTCTAGTATACAAAATGGACGACGGAAACACGTATCACCATAACAACACGCGCTGCGCATGCGCACTCACACCACGTATCACTATGGAGATGACGTCACGACATGGCCGCTCACGCGGGTTACCATGACAACACAACATGGCGGCACTAGGTCACGTGACTATGACGTCACATGAGATCCGGCAATGAGATCCGGCTGATGAGGGGTGAAACGTGCGAGACATACTACTCACATTAGTGTCTATCATACACAATATGTATAGTGGGCGACTGGAATTAACAAGCAATAGATTTAGAATGCTTCCAATTATTTGGTGCCCAATCTTGGAGTGCAAGTTCAAGATAGCCCAAAGCGTCAGTGTGTGTCAGAGAAAAGCAGTAGGGATTGCGTTCAGATGCCAGTTTCAATTTAATCGTATGTGCTTACTGGGTTAAAAACAATAAGTGACAGTTTGCATTTGGGAGCCTCACCCCCACCCCGCCCCACCACTGGGAAGAATGTTAAGTTGCTAGACTCTGGGGGAGATCGATCCTGGTGCCTCCTGAAGAAAGGTAGAGGTTAAAAACAGTATGTGACATTTTGCATTTGCGGGGGGGGGGGGGGGGAGTAGTAGGAGATGTGTGAAACGGGGCCTATTGGATGGACCCAGGGCTGGACCCCGGAAGTGACGTCATGTCACGTGACCCGGTGCGCTATGTTGTGTTGTCATGGTAACCCGCGTGAGCGGCCATCTTGTGACGTCATTTCCATAGTGATACGTGGTGTGAGTGCGCATGCGCAGCGCGTGTTCGATTAAACAGGAGTAAATTCCCGATTCGTAGAATTACCACAAACAACCCGACAATCCCTCTAAATCACCGAACTTGACTTTATTTCCCCATTTTATCGGTATAGCACGTAGTTCTATAGTACCAAGGGGGTACCGGGGTATGTTCGATTGAATAGGAGTAATTTTCTGGCTTAGAATATCCCAGAATCCTCGTTTAATTACCCAAAAGTAGGTGATAATTGAGAATACGATCTCACCTGTACATGTACGTGTACGTGTACATGTACATCTCCATAGGATTTAGTGTTAAAATCGTGTACGTGTACAAGATTTTAACGGTTTTTTAGGGTGAGCTCGAATTTTTTTAACACTGAACCCTATGGGAGGAATCCGTAGTTTTACGTACACGTACATGTACCGTTTTGATTGAAATCTGCAGATGAGTTTTCCCCATAGGATTCAGTGTTAAATTGCGAGCAAAAAAACGTTTTGATAGTTCGAACTCATCGTCTTGTCGATTCTAACAATCCGCATCCGTACACAATTTTAACACTGACACCCTATGGAGAGTGTTAAATTGCGAGCAAAAAAACGTTTTGAGAATTTGAACTCATCATCTTGCCGATTCTAACAATCCGCGTCCGTACACGATTTTAACACTGAATCCTATGGGGGAAACTCGCTTGCGGATTTTAGGTCTGAAATCGACTCGCGTGAAGAGGTGATGTTTGAATCCGCAAACCCACTGTCGCGTTTCTCGAAGTGAGATTAGGGCACGTTATTGCGAGGTGATCCCGATGAGCACTTGATGGAAATGTTTTGAACGAAGAGTGTTGTCGTCGGTGTGTTGGAAATTCGCGAACCCAGTCACGTCTTCCTGAAGTAAAAACTAACACATGTTATCGTTATGAGTGAATGAGGTTTTTTGTTCAAAAGAGTCGATTATGAATATGGTCTGTATTATAGACATTCATGTTTTCTCTTGATGGGACGGATAGAAATTGAGTTTTGAGGGTTTTTTGTTCGAAAGAGTTGATCTGTAATAGATATTCATGTTTTGTCTTGATGAGAGAGATTGACTGTTAAGCGTTCGTTCGAAAAAAGTCGAACACTTATCAGAATGTTTAAAACGCATTTTCCGCTCAATTAGGTTTTGAGTGGTAAAATTTTTAATATATTCATGATAGCAATCGGAGAGAGATTTTGTAATGAATAAGTTCTCAGCATTAAAATCAGTCTTCGTTTGTGTGTTGAAACTGTTTAACAGTCATCAAAGGGATTCTCTCTTAATTCGACATTGAGTGAATGGTTGTTTGATGTGTGAATGAAAATCTTTTGACAAATGTAAAAACTACTGTCAAAATGCGTTAAATCAGAAACTGGTTTGTCATGTACTGTTTAAACGTATTTTTAAACTTCAGTTAACACAGTCAGTTGAGATGTGAATATTTTCAGATGATTATATTAAGACGGAAAGATTTTTATTACTTAAAACATAAAAATATAATTAAACATTTAATTTTGAAAATAATAAAAACAATTAAAACGAAAGATGTTTTTACAGATGGATCCTACACACCGAGATCGAATTTTAGAAGAGTTTGAGCGTGCTAAGAAGGGGATTCAGTCTGCTGATAGGAGCAGACGTCTTGGTGAGATGGAACTCAAACGCGAAGCCACAAAAATATTTAAACCCATGACGGAGGGTCAAGAGCGAAGCAGGAAGGAGATAGTCGAAGAATTGAGACCCATAAAGGAGAGTTCTTTGAGAATGGGGTCGTTGCCTCCTAGTTTTGGAAATCGGTATTCCGTTCAATCTACACCGGATTACGTTCCCACGGGAATTCAAACAGAGAGCGAGTCTGATGATACGGCTTCAACTATCACCACTAGTAGCGTCGCATCGTCCGGTGATGATGGCGGTAAGGGAGATCAGTTGTATGGATTTTATAAGGATTCGGAGGGAAGGATTTTTGTAGATGATACGGAAGTGGATATTGGGGATGATGAATTGATCGTCGGTTCGAACAGATACGAATTGACCTATGGTCTGCGGAGATTGCTCCTTTATGACAAGCCCAGCGATTACACGGAACAGGATTCCGACAATTACGGAGACATTCTGGTCCAGACCCACGCCATGAAGAGAAATAACGATGCCAGAGAGACGAGACCCAAAGCCAACAGAGGTTACAAGTGGACGAAAGTGGTGAAACCCATATGGGATATGAACAAGAAGTTCATCGAATCGGTGACTGGCAAAGGGGTGAAAACCACTTTTCTTCCGAGCGATTCTGACGCTCTGTTTCAGAGATTGAGTTTGTTGATGGCGAGCAGACGGGCTGGTAACACAGGATTAGATAATCAGATAGTTACTATATCTGCCGAATTGTTAAGACAGAAGGTTTTGAATAAAAACCAGTATAAAAGGCTGATGAACGAATTGAAGGATTGATGTGTATATAATAAGTAGAGAGAAACAAACAAACAAACAAAAATAAAACAGTAAATTTTTACACTAGAATAATAAAGGTATTTAAACGGCAAAAACGATTTACCAGTGAAAAAAACAAAAATATATCATAAAAATAAAATATGTTGGTGATAAAGAACAGGGGATACGTCAGAACTTACGTTCAAGGCGGTTCTGGCATCGTCGATTCTATAATGCGAGCGTTCACGAGCAATGCGGGTAGAAAACTCGCATCGACCGCGTTTGAGGTCGGTAAGACGACGGCTTTGGATGCTGGTAAGAAAGCCGCTTCCGAAGCCAGTGGTAGGATAGCTTCTGTGGCTGGCAAGAGGGCAGCCGACGCGTTGATCGACAAGTTGATCAGTCCGCCGGCGAAGCGAGCTGCGTTAGAGCGAACGCCGAAAAGTTGGAAAGATTTTAAGGATGCTGTGGTGCCCATACAAGATTTAGCCAAAATGACGAGTGGATCCGGATTGAAGAGAACTCGCGACGGTGTGATATAAATAAATAATAACATTAAAAACAGAGTTTGAAAAACGTAAAAAATTTGCGTTTGAAAAGAATCTAAAATAACAAACAAACAAAATAAAACAAAGATGAACATTAAAGATATGTCTTGGAACGACGCCGCGACCAAGAGGTCGAATAACGAGTTCTTTCTCAAGAGCATAAGAGGCTTGATAGACCAATCTGTTGATGAATCTGTTGTCCCGACCCGACTGGTTGGATTACGACAGATTGTTCGTGTTTGGCAAGAGCTTGTTTCAACCCGAATACAGATTGCTTCGAGAGTGCATGGATCGCAGATTGCCCAAGGACGTCATAGCCAGAATCTTTGACTGTAGGGAGGTATTCGACAAGAGCGGAGCTCCACTCTCGACCATTTTGGATGGCGCGGCGATGGAGCTGATGAAGAGAAATGCATCTTCGAACGTTGAGTGTCGATTTTATGAGAACGCTAGCGACGTTCCGGATCCTAGAGAACTGAAATCGGAAGATAAGAATCTCATGATTTTCGACGATCTGCTTTTGGAGAGACAGAACCGATGCGAATCGTATTACGTTAGGGGTCGACACAGCAACGTGGACTGTTTCTACCTGTCGCAGAATTATTTTCGATTGCCCAGACAGACGATAAGGGAGAACGCTAATTTTCTTTGTCTCTTTCGCCAAGATCTCAAGAATCTCAATCACATCTACGGCAATCACGTCGCAAACGACATGAGCGCGGCGGAATTCAGGAGATTTTGCAAGAGGGTTTGGGATGGTGGACTTTACAATTTCGTCGTGATCGATTTGACAAGTGAATTTAATCACGGAAAATATCGGTGCGGATTCGACAAGTTTTATGTTTCTGATGATAATAATAAGATAGAGCATGAAAATAAAATTTAGAAAATAATAAATCTTCAAATAATTAGTTTTGAATAAAATAAAATTAAATATAATGTTCGAACATGGAGAATTGTTAGGACGGATAGCCGAGAATACGGCTGCAAAACAATCCATTCAAATCGTGATGAGTGGCGATTCGACTCGATTCGCTACGAAATTCGAACCTTCCATCGAATTGAATAGAGAGAAAAGATACGAGATGGCGTTGGTGAATCTGGAGACTTATTATTCCTTTCCCAACGTCACCGAAAAGAATAACTCATTCAAGTATTCCGACGGAGTGGATTGGTTGGAGATTCGAATTCCCAAAGGGAGTTACGACATAGACGATTTGAACAATTACATTCAGACGCGAATGAAGATGGATGGAAAGGGAAGCAACAAGATCAGACTCGCTCCCAATCCTAATACCTTACAGACGATGTTGGATTTAGAAGATAATTTTCGAGTGGATTTTAACACGGACGATTCTATAGGCAAGATGTTGGGATTCAATTGAAAGATGTATCGAGGCCACGCGGCATCTGAAAATACGGTCAACATTCTCGCAGTCAATAGCATTCTGGTGAACGTGGACGTGATTGCTGGAAGCTACGTGAATGGTAGCGCTCAACCGATGATCTATTCTTTCTTTCCAAACGTGTCGCCGGGTTATAAGATCGTGGAGCGACTTCGAAATTTAGTTTATCTACCAGTGATTTTAGACACGTTGTATAGTCTCAAAACCACGTTGACGGATCAAAATGGTGAACTGTTAGATCTTCGCGGAGAGAGGGTGACGATACGATTTCACATAAGAGAAATATAAAAGCAAAAAAAAAAATATTGTGTATATATATAGATAACAAAAATAAAATAAACGCAATATTAATTTTACAAAATTATTTTAATATAATTATTAAACAAGAAACAATTGAAGTAAATATATTTTAAAAAACAGAATTATGACAGAATACATGGTTAAAAACGTGAACATATCCGCAGGACAGAGGAAGAAACTTAAGAGAGCGTTAACAACTCGAGGCAAGGTGGTGAGATTCAAATTTACTCACGAAGATCTGACGAGAGGTGGTCAGGATTCGATCACCTGGACCAGAAGTCAAATCAAAAGGATGGAGAAAGCGATTCGCGATGGAAGAGTGTTGACGGTGAGAATGAGTCCCGCTCAATTGAGATACAATTTGAGAATGAAAGGCGGTTTCCTACCGCTATTGGCAGGAATAGCCGCAAAAGCATTACCCTTCACCGCAAAGGCACTACCCTTTCTCGGAAAGACTCTCGGTGTGGCAGCTCTCACGGGACTCGCTAATTCGGCAGTTGAGAAATTAATGGGTGGCAGCGGACTGTTTTTGAAGAAGGGAGGAGCCGTGTGTCGCGTCCACGTAGACGATAGCGGTAAAGGATTGTATCTAGAACCCGTTAGAGGCGGCAACTCTCTAAGAGGAAACGGTCTCTATCTGAAGAGTGGATGGAACGTTGAGCGACTCGGCAAGGGTTTGTTGCTCGGTGAGAATTCGCCGTTTAAGAATATACCGATTTTGAATATGTTATTATAATATAAAATTATATAAAATATAAATCATAGAAAGTATAAAATAATATATTTAAAATGGGTAAAAAGGTGGAGAAACAAATTTATCACCTGGATGAAAAGGTGGAGAAACAATTTGACAATAATGACGAACATCGCAAGCCAGAGAGCGAAAAAATAAAAAAATGGTTAGACGCTAATGATGGATATCTAAGGAAAGAACTGATTAAAGAGATAGATAGAGCGTGGGATAGACGGTTGAGAATGAGACGACTCTTTCCACTGTCACCATTACCTTCTGAAGAGAATGGTGATGATGCGAGTGTTACCAAGAGATGCACAACATTCGTTCATAATTATGATTCGGATAAACAAAAATGTTGTTATAAACGTATCATATCACAAAGAAAAAGAAAAAAAGAAAAAGAAGAAGAATCGACGCTGAAAATTGAGAGAAAAGGAAACGTTATTATAATATATGGTGATAGTGAAGAAGAAGGAAAACAAAAAAAAAGTAATGTGATCTAAAGATGATCTCATTACTTCTTTTTTTTTCATTTTTCTTCGCTAAAAATCAGTCACTCTGTTGTTTATATTTCCAAGTCCGTTATTAGCATGTTGACACTCGTGTCTTCTCCTTTTTCGAAAACGTGTTGAATGTTTATCTTTACTCTTTTGAGTTTTTTTACATCGGTCAACTCGCTCTCACCACCCAATTTCTTCACGAGTTCGAATGAGATGTTTGGAAATATGTAATTTCCATAGGGCAACGACAAATCGTCCTTGTCAAATTCTCTATCTTCGGCGATGACGATGTTCTGCAGATCGCTTTGGTACTCGTAAATCAAATCAAGTGCGGCTTCGTCCAATTTCAAAGGCATCTTATATCTGTTGTATTTGTGCTCTAAGCCCTTCGTCTCGACCTCGTTCAATTCGATGGGATCATGTCATTGTAATCTATAGATTTTATGACCGAATTTCTTATTCGTTTCGACTCGTTTCAATTTCAATTTGCATCTTTTAGGTGTTGTTGTCCTCATGATCGATTATTTGGTTTTTTGTTTTTACGAATTCTTGTAAATAATGTATATTTTAAATTTTGTATTTTAATAATTTGTTTAAAAAAAGTTTTTTTTTATATATATATAAAGAGCAAAAAAAACAAAAGTTATTTTTAATTTTAATTTCTTTAATGTGAAAATTTTTTTGTAAAAAGTAATGAGATCATCTTTAGATCTCATTACTTTTTTCCTTCTTCTTCGCTAAAAAACAATCTCTCTATTGTTTATATTTCCAAGTCCATTATTAGCATGTTGACATTCGTCATTTTTCCACTTACGAAAATGTCTTGTATGTTTATTTTTACTCTTTTAAGTTTTTTTACATCGGTGAACGCGCTCTCACCACCCGATTTGTCCAAGAGTTCGAGTGAGATTATTGGATATATGTAATTTCTAAAGAACAACAACAAATCGTCCTTGTCGAATTTTCTGTCTTCGGCGACGATGATATTATTCACCAGATCGCTTTGGTACTCATAAAACAAATCGAGCATGGCTTCATCCAATTTCAAACACATATGATATTTGTCGTAGTAGCACTCTAAGCCCATCATCTCGACCTCGTTCAATTCGATGGGATCGTGTTGTTGTAATGTATAGATTTTAAAACCTAATTTCGTACATGCTTCGACTCGTTTCAATTTCAATTCGCATCTTTTAGGTGTTGCTGTCATGATCGATTATTTGGTTTTTTTGTTTTACGAATTCTTGCAAATAATGTATATTTTAAATTTTTGTATTTAAATAATTTGTTTAAAAAGTTTTTTTTTCTCTTTAAATATATATAAAAGTTAAATTTTAACATCCTTTTTTTCGTATTAATTTAATTTTTTTTCACGAGTTTTTAGAACGGGCAAGACATCGAACGTTTAAAAATTAGCCTTCGCATCTTGCAGTTATCATCATCTATTGAGAAGGAATCGGGTGACATGAACACGCGTCTGCTTTGCGGAAATTTGTTTTGAACATCGTGCGAGACTTCGCATAAAAGTCGTAAGAGTTCTATTTGTCTTGAACCTTCTTTTTTAATAGTTCGAACGACATTGTCGATTAATTTTTGTTCGCTAATAGTATTACGATTCGATTTTCTATCGCAAATCGTATCATTTTCTTTCGAAACGTGTAAATATAAATTACGATTTTTTTCTTCTTGGTTTTTTGGAGAATAACGATTTATTAAACAACATCGACGTTTATGTCGAGATTCCGTCGTGGATGTTGTCATCATGATTGATTATTTGGGTTTTTTTTGTTTTACGAATTCTTGCAAATAATGTATATTTTAAATTTTTGTATTTTAAATAATTTGTTTAAAAAAGTTTTTTCTCTTTATATATATAAATTAAATTTTTAACATCCTTTTTTTCTCGTTTTTTTTTAATGTTAAGGAACATAAAAAATCGATTAATTTCATCAAAAATTTTTTTTTTTTCACATTAAAAAAACAAAACTTTTTAAACAAATTATTTAAAATACAAAATTCGAAAAAATATATTCTTACAAAATGAAACAAACAGATAAAAAAAAATTGGAAAATTTAAATGAGAAAACCATACCTCAGTTAAACGAGATTTGTAAACTATTAAAAATTTCACATTTCAGAAATCATAGAACTAAATCAAAAAAGATTGAAGTCATACAGAAACATTTGCGAAACGATGGAAAGGCAAATGAAATGCCGATAGCAACGACGTCAAAAAATGCATCGGTTGTGAAAAATGAGAAGAAGAAAAAGATAGTAAAAGGAATCAAAATGCCGATAGAAAAGACGTCAAAAAATGCATCGGTTGTGAAAAATGAGAAGAAGAAAAAGATAGTAAAAGGAATCGAAAGGCTGACATTGAAAAAAAATGAAAACGTTTCGATTGTGAAAAATAAGAAGATGACTAAACGAAAAGCCGTTGAAGAACTTCAAGTTTCCAAAGAAAAGAAAAGAAAAATGAAAACGAGTGATGCACATCAGATTCTAGGCAAACGAGATATATCGAACGAACTTCGACGAGCAATAGACGAAGGGAAAGGAGAAGAATATCTAGCGCGACTCGCCGCAGAACTATTTCAATCGAAGTCCATGGAATGGGAGCGTGCGATCAAAGGCATTTTTAAAACTTTTGATGTGGTTCCCTCATTGAAGAAAATCGATCCAAAATTGTTCATGGAATGGGTGAAGAAAAAGGTATTGGATTTGTTTTGCAAATACATGAACGTGGGACTAAAAATTAAGATGATACTCCATTGCGTGATGAATAAAATCGACGTGAAGTCCGGCGAGAGCATCGTGAAAAATGCATATTTCAGATCTAATGTCGAACCCGTATTTCAAGGTTCAGATTTATCAGACGTTTTCGAAAAGATGAAAGACAAGATGTTGACATCTCTCGCGAATTATCAACATGAAGGTAGTAATTGGATGTTTGATGAGGTGTTGAAACTCGAAATTCACATAACTAAAAACGATTTGTTGAAAGGGTCTTCCTACGTGAAATTACCGTATTTCCTCGCTAAGAAATATGCCGTGATCAACGTGAAAAATAATGATGATCAGTGTTTTAAATGGGCAGTCACATCCGCTTTATACCCTGTCAAAATAAACTCCGATAGAGTTTCTCAGTACGAGGAAACTTCTAAAAATCTTGATTGGACCGGAGTGACTTTTCCAACGCAGTTAAAACACATCGAATGTTTTGAGGCTCAAAATCCCACCGTTGCGGTGAACGTCTTGGGATATGATGACGAAAAACGAAAGATCCATCCTCTCAGACTGACTTCGTATCTCGGAAGAGAAAAGACGATTGTTTTATTATTGATTTCGAATGGTGACAATCGTCATTATTGTTGGGTTAAACATCCGAGTCGATTACTGTCGAAACAAAATAATAATCATAACGGAAAGATATCTTTATGTTACAATTGCATGAACGTGTTTCACAGCGAAGACTCGTTGGCAAAACATCAGAAATATTGCAACGAAAAACAAGGTGTCGCCGTCGAAATGCCCAAACCCAACACCATCGTGAAGTCTGAAAATCACAATAGAAGGTTAAAAGTACCATTCATCGTGTACGCCGATTTCGAATGTTTCACCGCGAAAATGAGTTCCTGTCAACCCAACGCTCTTCAAAGTTACATCGAAAGATATCAAAAACACATATCTTCGGGCTATTGCATTTACGTGAAATGCGCTTTCGACGCGCAACACGACATGGGTCCCTTCACCTACACGAAACAGTATGAAGACGACGACGTGGCTCAAAGGTTCATGGAAGAGTTAGAATGGAAACTTCAAATGTTATATGACAAATTCAAAACTCCGGCAGAAATGATCATCACGCGAGAGCAGCAGGACGAAAATAACAGAGCCACCGAATGTCACATATGCAAACAATCATTCGACGAGAATTCGAAGGAAAATAGGAAGGTCAGAGACCACGATCATTACACGGGTCTGTATCATGGTCCTGCTCACAGCAAGTGTAATTTAAAATATCGAGACGCCGTTTTCTATCCGGTGATGTTTCACAATCTCTCGGGTTACGACAGTCATCTGTTCATGAAAAATCTCGGCACCTCACATGAAGAATTAAATTGCATAACGAACAGTGAAGAAAGATACATTTCCTTCACGAAATGGAAGCTCATGGAGGAGAAAAGAGTAATCGACGGAGAGACGTTGGAAGAAAAAACGAAATTCATTTGTAGAGCCATACGTTTCATCGACAGTTTTAAATTCATGTCGACCACTCTGGAAAAATTAGTCGATAACATGAGCAAGGATAAATTTAAAATCATGAGCGAACATTTCGAAGAACGAGTAGACATCATGTTGAGGAAAGGAGTCTATCCTTACGATTACATGAATGATCTAAAGAGATTCAAAGACACAGCACTACTGTCGAAAGAAGATTTTTATTCGAAATTATATGAATCAGACATTTCCAACGAGAATTACGAACACGCTAAAAACGTGTGGAAATCATTCGATATGAAAACCATGAGAGATTATCACGATCTCTATCTGAAGACCGACGTTCTACTCTTGGCAGACGTGTTCGAAAATTTTCGAGACGACTGTTGTCGAAATTACGATCTGGATCCCGCTTGGTATTTCACCGCACCCGGTTTGGCGTGGGACGCTCTGTTGAAGACCACCGAAGTCCAATTGGAATTATTATCCAACGTGGACATGTTGCTCATGTTCGAAAGGGCTGCGAGAGGTGGCGTCTCGATGATCTCCCACAGACATTCTAAGGCTAACAATCCCTACATGAAAGAAGGTTTCGATTCGAAACGGTCGACTAAATACATACAGTATTGGGATGCTAATAATCTGTATGGTTGGGCTATGAGTCATCCTTTACTGATTGGAAATTTCGAATGGGTGAAGGAACTGGAAGAGATGCAAAAATGGAGAGATTATCCTTGCATTTTAGAAGTCGATTTGAACTATCCGAAAGAATTACACGATCTACACAACGATTATCCACTGGCTCCTGAATGAATGGAACCGAACGAGGGAGACGAGGAAAAACTCATTCCTAATTTATTTAACAAACATAACTACGTCGTCTACAGTGAGAATTTGAAATAGTACGTCGATTACGGGATGAAATTAGTCAACATACATCGCATCATTCGATTCGACGAAGAGCCTTGGATGAAAAAATACATCGATCTCAACACGAATCTCAGAACTCGAGCCGAGAACGATTTCGAAAAAGATTTCTTCAAACTCATGAACAACTGCATGTACGGTAAATCGATGGAAAACATCAGGAAGAGAACCGACGTTCGACTCATCACGTCTGAGAAAAGAGCTAAATCATTAGTGGCAAAACCCAATTACAAACACCGAACCATATTCGACGAAAATCTAGTGGCCGTTCACATGCAAAAGACGCACCTGAAGTTCGACAAACCGTATTATCTCGGACCGATCATCTTAGATATCAGCAAGCGATTGATGTACGAGTTTCACTACGATTACGTCAAACGAAAATTTGGTGATAAAGCCAAACTACTGTTCACTGACACGGACAGTTTAGCTTACGAGATAGAGATGAAAGACGTCTACCGAGATATATCTCAGGACGTGGCCGAGTGGTTCGACACGAGCAATTATCCCATTGATCACCCGTCCAACATTCAATCGAATGACAACAAGAAGGTGTTGGGTAAATTTAAGGATGAGAGCGGCGGTAAACAGATCGTCGAATTTGTGGGCTTGAGACCCAAACTGTATGCTTATCGTCTAGAAGATGATGAAGAGATCAAGAAGTGCAAAGGAGTTAAAGCGTGCGTGGTGAAGAAAAACATCTCTTTCCAAGAGTATAAAGATTGTCTGTTAGGAAGTGATCGATTCGAAGCGAAAATCACGACTTGTATACCGAAATAGTCAACAAGATTTCGCTGATGGCCGACGACGATAAGAGATTCGTGTTAGACGATAAAATAAGCACTTTGGCACTCGGATATTGGACTGCAGATCTAATTAGAGACGATATGAATATGGATGATTGGATTCTAGATACGATTGTGGATGATAGGATTCCAGAAAATCAAGAGGAATTAGATGGATTCAAAATTATAGAAATCGATAGTAACATCGAGTGTCCAGAAAATCAAGAGGAATTAGACGGATTCAATATTATGGAAATCGATAGTGACATCAAGAGTTCAGAAAATCAAGAAGAATTAGATGGAATCAAAATTATAGAAAACGATAGAGACATCGAGATTGTTAGTTTAGAAAAAAAGAGAAAAAAACAAAAAAAAATAACGTCATTTTTTAGTGAATTATAATAAAATAAATTAAAAAAAATATATACGCATTATGAATAAGAAAATAAAGATATCCGTAGAAGGTGTCGTCTTACCTAACGAACCCCTATCCAACATCGATCTGTTGAAAGCGGCAAAAGATTTGAAAATCAAACATTTTCTAGGAGTGTTTTCCAGAGATGCCTTGCCGAAGAGAAGACCTTGACAATCGGAATGCGGAATTTTAAATCTAGATGATTCATCGGGTGAAGGCACTCACTGGGTGGCGTGGATGACGAATGGGAAGAAGAAAAATTATTATTTCGACGGCTACGGAATCTCGCCGCCAAAAGAAATAAAGAACTATTTCAACAAATCGATGGTTCGTTACAACACGGAACAAGTGCAATCACCACATCAAGTGTTTTGCGGTCACCTGTGTCTCTACGTTCTCAAGAGATGGTCTGAAGGAGATCGATTTCAAGACATTCTCAATGATTTACATTAGAGAGAGATATTTTTTTGATAGTATATATAAAGATAAAAAATTATTTTAAAAAAATTTTAATCGAATAAAAACGAAAAATAAAATAACATAGTTCATTTTTAATAAACTGCGTTTGAACATATTTTTCTAAAAACAAAAAAATCCCACAACAACATGCCAGTCTATAAATTTGGTAGAAGTGACGACGAAAAAGTCAACCCGAGAAAGAAGAGGAAGACGTTCAAAGTCGACGATGGTTATGACGTTGCCAACTTGGACGAACGTTACGTTTGGAGATACGAACCTCGAGAGGAACCTTTGAACATGAATGATAAGAAGCTCTACAATCTTCCCACGCCGATAGATCTCGCAGATGCTGCGACTAAAAAAACGTCGACAGGGGGAACGCCGATTTCGAACGAATCCTGCTGGATAATTATGTGGATAAAACCATGACTGACGATCTCGATCTGAAATCCAAATGTTTGTTGAACGTCGCGAATCCCATAGATCCCACCGATGCCGCGACCAAGAAATACACGGACGATTCTCATGCGAGATTCAGCGAACACCTGAGAAATAGATACATTACGAAAACGATGCACTCGGAATTGAACGCCAATTATAACGATAACGAACGTGGCCACTCCCACGAATCCCAAGGACGTGGCGACCAACCACTATGTAGATCTGGAACAGAGAAAGTCTGACAGACGAGAAATGAAATCGGATCTGAATGCGGGATTCAACAAGATATTGAATCTGTCGAAGATTGACGACACGGATGCAGACTCAACGGCGGTCAACAAGGGCTACGTGGATACTGCCGTGATACAATCACAAGAATACCTAGAATCGCAAGTGGAAGATCTCTACCTGAACAAACAATCTGGTGGAACCATGGAGGGTGGTATCAACATGAACGGTCACAATTTATTCGGTCTCGATCATGATCCTGAATTTGATTCCAGCGCAGTCAGCAGAAAGTACGTGGACGACAACTCAGTCTGGAGAAAGGGCGACATCATGGAAGGTAAACTAGACATGGGTGGACACGCGCTCACGAATCTACCAGATCCCGTGCACATGACGGATGCCTGCACCCTGATTTCGGTGGTGGAGAAAGTCAAATATGCTAGACAATTGATCACCGTGTGGGCCGAAGAGGCCGGCACCTTAGATGAGGGAAAAGCTGAGTGGTCTTTCGGAAATGGAAGTAGCGGATCGAAACATGGTCAGGTGGGATATCCCATGCCGTTAGGAGGTGAAATCCTTCGAATGAGTCTGGCTTCCTCGGATTTGAATAACAGAGCGGTTGTCAATCTCATGGTGAATGGTGTGGAGAGCAATAAGAGATACAGCGTTGAAAAGACTGAGAATCAACACGCGAATGTTAGCATGTTTGGCACGCCTCTCAAAGTGAACGCTGGAGACAGGATTAATTTCGTTACGAAAACCAATAATCCCGAAGCCACCACTTCCGTGGTGAGTCTACTGATCGAACTGGATCCTTTGAACAAACAGTGAACGCGTGGAAAATAATGAATTAAAAAAAATAATGTGTGATTATTAAAAACAAAAAAAAAAGAAAAAAAAAAAAGTAATGAGATTTAGAAAGATGTTCAATCTCTCTAGATCACATTACTTTATTTTTTTTTTTTTGTTTTTTTGTTTTTAATAATTACTCATTACCTTTTATTTTTTTTTCACACTCGTCTCTCATCGAATGATCGACATCTTATTTCCATCCGATTCGAATTGTAATTCTCTGTCCGACAGGACCAGGGCGAAGGCTTCGGTTTTTCTCGGCACGTTCCTATCGAATTGCATCTTGATCTGAATGTCTAACACGCTACTCTTGAGTCATTCACTCTGTTTACTAACGTCGAATACGAACATGGGATACATCCCATCGACTTGTATTCGCAGGGAGACATGTTAGGGTTGCTCATCAATTCGTCTAGACCGTGATACTTCTTTCTAAAATCAGCGGCATCGCCGTACAGTCTGCAGAAATAGTTCTTGTCGAACGACGCGTTGTAATCGATTGCTGGATATCTCATGGCGTTCAGAAACACTTGCATGTTTCTCAAACTGCAATGATCGAACAGCGACGCATTCTTTTCCTGAGACCCGTCCCTATCAGTCTGAAATGCAACCACGATGAAACGCGGTCTCTCGGAAGCGGATTTCACCGTCAATCTCCAATCGATGTGATTCGTGGAGGGAGGAATGCTAGCCATGTCGCACTGTCTCATTCTAAATCCCACAGGTAATTTACTCTTGGATTCTATGATCTTGTAGAGATGCGCTTTCTCCACGATTGAAGGCTCCACGTGCGGAACGAACCACGATATCTTGTGTAGAGTTATCTTACCCGCATCGGTTGCAGCGAGTCTCACTATTGTGTCGTCGTTTCCTTTTTGAATCAATGTCAGATTGTGTTTGAATACGTACATGATCTTGTTGTAATCGTCCGATAATGCGAAGATGTGTTTCAAAGGTATCCTGAACGAAAACGTTCCTTTAGGTCTGGACGTCTTGGCGACGTAGTCGAATATCAAGGCGGCGCCTGCGCTAGCAGGGCCTACAGTGTCTTTCACCCACAACTGATTAAGTCCTCTGGATTTCGAAAAATCATCAGGATACGTCAAGAGTCCGAACATCGTGGTGGCCTGACCGGGATGAAACACAGATTCTATCTCTTGTCTGGATAGCATGTATTTTATGTTACTAAATAGATGCATGATGCCATTATTAGCTAGAGTAACCGTGTCGTCGTCGGCGTAGTCGCTCCCATCTTCCTTGGTGAGACGTCCCGGCACCACTATGTAACTCTCGCTAGGATGTACGAATAAATCTTGAGTTTCGACGTTGATTCTTATCTCTCCCGCATTGTTCAAACTCATTCCGGTTACCGGTTCGTATTCGTGAACCTCATATTCTTGAATACTTTCATCTTTCACTATGCTTTGTGCTATATCTAGTATATTTGTCATTTTAAAGGATTTTTAGTTTTTTGTTTATTAATTAACTTGCTTTCTTTATCTAAAAATAGTTTTTAATTATTTTTTATTATTATTTTTTTCTCTCTTATATATGTGTGTCTAAACAAGAAAATGTCAAAGAGAGTAAATAAAAAAAATTTTGTCTTCTTCATCAAAACTTCGTCTTCTGTAATTGTTGTTCGTAAAACTTTCCGATGATCTCTTCTCCATCCAAAGCTTCGATTTCGTAAGTCACCGGATCGGTGTGAAAAATTTTGATGATCACGAAGATTTCCGAGGTCCATCGAGGAGTATAACCCTTTTTGAAGTGCTTCTTATAAGCGTAAATTCTCACTCGATCACCGACTGCAAATTTCGGCATTCTAGACTTCTTCCTGATCTTAGATCTCTCAGGATATAGATTCGCGTAGACCCGTTTTTCGTTTCGAGGATCGCTAGCTTCCGTGGGAGTCATCTTGATCGATCTGTGTCGCGTGTTGTTGTAATCTTTCACCAGACCGTTCAGAGCGTATATGTATTTCTTGGTCGAATTCGCCGTGAAGTATCTGTGCATCTTTTCCTTCATCGTTCGATTCCAACATTCCACCACGCTGGCTTTCTCTTCGTTTTCGATCGAGTAGAGGTCTACCAATCGACGAACGTCCTTGTTGTAGAATTCCTTTCCCTTGTCCACCCACAATTTACTCGGTTTTCGAGAAGATGAGTCGAACACGCTCTTCAGAGCCTCGGCGATGCAAGGTCCCGATTTATTCTTCTAAGCTCTGATCCAACCGTATTTGGAAAACACGTCGATGACCGTCAATAGATATTTGACGGCCTCGTTCCACCTCGAAAACGATCCCATGTCGACCAAGTCGGCAGACCAAATATCATCCAGACCCTTCACGAACACCCTTCTCTTTCGAAATTTACGCACTATGGGTTTGTGTAACTCCTCGGCCAATTCGCTCGTCAATAATTGTTTCTTCTTCTTTTCAGATGCGCTTTTTTTTTTAACGCCCCATCCGAATCGACGTTTCGCACCGATCAGATTGCCGACCAGCGAACGTTCCATCTTCTCTCTCCTGGTTGGATTCGATATGCCTCTCAATCTCCCCAACATGTTTTTGTCGCAGACGTCGTTGTGAGTCTTGGTGTTGGGATGTCCGGTGTAGCACAGATCGTGATCATACGCGGCCGCATCCACGCTATTCACGGGTTTGCTCCAAGATTTGGGAGTCAGATCGGGGTTGAGTCTCTTGTTCAATTTCGTTCCGGGTCCCGTGAAACTGTGACCGGGCAGATGCATTTTGAAAGGTAGATTGTTGATCATTTTATTCACGATGCCTTTACCTTTGCTCGCGTTCTTTTTTTTGACGAATCGCGTCTTGACAGAACCACACACGTCACAAATTCCGCGAAGCATCCGTCTGTCGTTTTTAGTTCGCACTTCTCTAGAATTACTCGTCTCAGTAACTCTCTTACACTTTACGCAATACATTTTTTTTTAGAGTTATTTAAATTAATTTCGTTTTTTATTTTATATATAAATTTAATAATGAATCAATTCTGTTCTTATTATATATATTTTTTTTTTTAGTCACTGCTCTTGAGTTCTATCATCTTACTGAATTCCTCCCTGGCCTCTTTCCTACCCTTTTCCACGAGAGAATCCTTCATCTCTTCCTTGATGATCTGACGAGTCTTGATTCTCACGGCTTCTTTCATGGCATCGTATTTCGTTTTCTCGCTCAATATCGCAAAGTATTCACCGTCCGATATCCTACCGCCTTTCAACGCCATAGAGATCATTTCGGATACCGTGTCGATCTTGGAGTCGGCCAAGACGCGAATCTTGTCGTGTTTCCTCGCCTTCAGATATAATTTCCTACTCAAAAAGTTTCCGAGCATGCTAAACAATCCGTTGGCGAGAGCCACTCCTTCTACAGTCAACACGATCGGAATGCCGACCGCGGTCGACAACAATCCAATGCCGGCTGCACGTAAACCCATGGAAATCGCGATGAGTGTCGTGTCGATCGCGTTGATGAATTTCACGAAACGCGAATACTTCTTCTTGAGAGAACGACGAGAATCTCTCTCATGAGTTAGATACTCTTGGATTCTACTGATTTGATCGATGCGATACCTCTCTCCTCTTTCTCTTTCTTCTAGCGATGGCAACGTCGGCAAAACGTTGATCGGCTTCTCGTCCTCGTCGTCCACTAACGGCGGATACAATTTATTTCTGGTTCTCATTTTTGTTTTTTTCTTTCTAATATTAGATAAAAAATTTATGTGTGTATTTATTTTATTTACTATTCTCCCTTATTTATATCAACGAGAAAACTTAGACGTATGCTTCGTTGAACAATAATTTCAAGATGCATCCCTTATCTCGTAAAGTCAGACTTTTACGCGCCAATTTCTGTTCTTCCGAATCTGTGGGCTTGCTTCGATTCTTACAGTAGAGTAATCTCTTCCAAAACGCGATCACTTCATTGATTTGAATGCGTTCGAACGCCGGTTCGAAATACTTGACAACCATATCTTCCCTTTCCATCCACAGACACGAATGATTCTCGTGATCGAAGTCTAGGTGATCCCGACATCCAACGCATCGTTCTAACAAGAGACGACTTAGTTGTTCGTTCACGCAGAATGCGTAGGCTCTCATCAGAGCTCACGTTCTTTTTTTTGACGAATTGCGTCTTGACAGAACCACACACGTCGCAAATTCCGCAAGCATCCGTCTGTCGTTTTTAGTTCGCACTTCTCTAGAATTACTCGTCTCGGTAACTCTCTTACACTTTACGCAATACATTTTTTTTTAGTTATTTAAATTAATTTCGTTTTTTATTTTATATATAAATTTAATAATGAATCAATTCTGTTCTTATTATATATATATATTTTTTTTCAATCACTGCTCTTGAGTTCTATCATCTTACTGAATTCCTCCCTGGCCTCTTTCCTACCCTTTTCCACGAGAGAATCCTTCATCTCTTCCTTGATGATCTGACGAGTCTTGATTCTTTTAAAAGAAACCTCACTCTAATATCCTGAGAATCGTTCAGGATTTACGTTTTTATTATCTATTCGATTTGATATATTTATTTTTTTTAAATAACTATTTATTTATATTTTTTTCTCCTCTATATATATCAATCAAAAACGTGACAGCGGGCTCGCGAATTTCCAACACACCGACGACAACACTCTTCGTTCAAAACATTTCCATCAAGTGCTCATCGGGATCACCCTGCAATAACGTTGCTTAATCTCACTTCGAGAAATGCCGCAGTGGGTTTGCGGATTCAAACATCACCTCTTCACGCGAGTCGATTTCAGACCTAAAATCCGCAAGCGAGTTTCCCCCATAGGATTCAGTGTTAAAATCGTGTACGGACGCGGATTGTTAGAATCGGCAAGATGACGAGTTCGAATTCTCAAAACGTTTTTTTTCTTGCAATTTAACACTCTCCTTAGGGTTTCAGTGTTAAAATCGTGTACGGATGCGCATTGTTAGAATCGACAAGACAATGAGTTTGAACTCTCAAAACGTTTTTTTGCTCGCAATTTAACACTGAATCCTATGGGGAAAACTCATCTGCAGATTTCAATCAAAACGGTACATGTACGTGTACGTAAAACTACGGATTCCTCCCATAGGGTTCAGTGTTAAAAAAATTCGAGCTCACACTAAAAAACCGTTAATATCTTGTACACGTACACGATTTTAACACTAAATCCTATGGAGATGTACATGTACACGTACACGTACATGTACAGGTGAGCTCGTATTCTCAATTATCACCTACTCCCAAATAAACCCGACAGGTTTTACTATTCGAATTCTTTCAGAATTCTCTGCTTCTACATATATAATTTACTCCTGTTCAATGGAACATACCCTCCGAACATACCCCTGTCTTGTTGTAAGCCTTTGGATCACATAGCAACCACGTGCTACCACAGAAACCAAGATGGCGGCCTCCAGTATACAAAATGGATGACAGAAACATGTATCACCCTAACAACACGTGCTGCGCATGCGCACTCACACCATGTATCACTATGGAGATGACGTCACAAGATGACCCCTCACGCGCCACCAGGTCACGTGACATGACATCACTTCCGGGGTCCAGCCCGGGGTCCATCCAATAGGTCCCGTTTCATACATCTCCTATTACTGGGGGGGGGGGGGGGGCAAACCCCACAACGACCTTCCAAATATCATGATTGCCCCCCCCCAAAAAAGAAAATGGCTACCCCCCTCCCATTATAGAATCCTGGCTACGCCCTTACTAGATAAAAAATCCTTTTCATATTTTCGAAATGGGGGGGGGGGGGGGTAGATTGATATAACGCTTGAACTATGAAATTGTGCTTATTCCCCTCCCACGATTATGAGCCCTTCCCAGGATATTTTTTTTCTTCAAATTCTGAATCTCTGAGATCGATTCTGGTGCCTCTCGGGGAAACGTGGGGGTTAAAACAGTTAATTATGGTTTGCATTTGGGGGGGGGGGGGGGCTCAGCCACCTCACCCCCCAGGACCCACTACTGGGAGCTCACACATAGAGATTGGTGGAGTGAGAACAAGGCGCCCCAGTCTCAACAGGCGCCGGTGAGTATCGTTTGGGTAGGACATACAGGAATCTACAACTAGTACTAATGTGTTGTTGGTTTTAATATTTATGATCACCTCGGCATGTGTTTGGCGAAACACTAACTAAAAATAAGTTATGAACCCCCTGTTTAAAAAAAATAGCTTGAACACAACTTTTTGCCGGTAAAAAGGACAGTAAGTGTATAAAAACTATGTTTCAAAGTACTAAATGCACAGCTGAATGTACAAAAAAGTGACAATTTAATGGAGCGAACGCAATAATAAATATATATAACGAATATATATAACGAAGATTAAGTATTGTTTGTTTTATTGTAGACTATTTTCAAATTATAAAGGGTTTCTCCCCCAAAACCTTTCTGTTAAATCCCCTCGTAGTGAACAGAAACATCTAAATGTTACGCACACGAATTAGTAACACCTCCATCGAGCAAGTATGATAATATTCATCCCGTCGTGCACCTCAGCGAATTCGTTGTTTTCCTTGCACAAAATGGCGTATTGATCAGTGTTGATGGCGAAATGATCTATTTTGTCTTGAAAATAGTCTACAATAAAACAAACAATACTTAATTTTCCTTCTATATATTTATAGCGCGCGCAAAAGCAGCCCGAAGGGCTGCTTTGAAGCAAGCCTAATAGACAACGTGTACGTGAAATTGGAAAAACCAAGGAATGCTATGCCATCCAATCTAAACCGGAAACTGGAAGTAAAAACATGCGGAACCCCAGCTGTCGTTTTCAGAAGCGAACAAATCGAATGACGCCCCCTAAAAAGCAAACGGTGCAATGCGAGATTTCTCCTAAGATCATTCCATGCAGACTGTGAATAATTTATTGAACATGCTTTTCAAAATTAAAGTTTTTCCAAACAAACTCAACTGTCGTTTGCTTTGCTGACTAAATGACAGAAATGGTCGAAAAGCTAAATGTTCCCATATATGCACATTGGATTTCATCGTCTGCTGGCTGGCTGTTGGGATCCCGCTGTTGTTCGATTCTGCGGAGTATTCTGTCATGTGATTTATCTGTTTTGCATTTGCAAAACGCTGTTCACTTGAAACCAACACTGCGTGTTATTGGAACAAAGTGAACCAAAAACAGACAGGTCAATGGTGTCATCGCATGACTTCCCTAGCAACCACATCGCCCCTTAGCAACCGGCTAACTACTGGTCCGATTTTGACCAAATTCGGTATACGAACCCAAAATGCATTGTAAATAAAAACAGACATATCAATGTTGAAGTCGCGTGACTTCCCTAGCAACCAGAGGGCGTCCTTAGCAACCGGCTAACTACTGGGCCGATTTGGACCAAATTCGGTATACGGATCCAGAATGCATTGCAAATGAAAACAGATAGATCAATGATGACGTCACGTGACTTCCCTAGCAACCAGAGCGCCCCCTTAGCAACGGACTAACCACTGGTCCGATTTTGACCAAATTCGGTATACGAACCCAAAATGCATTGCAAATAAAAACAGACATATCAATGTTGACGTCTCGTGACTTCCCTAGCAACCAGAGGGCGCCCTTGGCAACGGGCTAACTACTGGGCCGATTTGGACCAAATTCGGTATACGGACCCAGAATGCATTGCAAATGAAAACAGATATATCAATGATGACGTCACTGACTTCCCTAGCAACCAGAGCGCCCCCTTAGCAACGGACTAACTACTGGGCCGATTTTGACCAAATTCGGTATACGGACCCAAAATGCATTGCAAACGAAACAGACAGGTCAATGGTGTCGTCGCGTGACCTCCCTAGCAATCAGAGCGCCCCCTTAGCAACGGGCTAACTACTGGTCCGATTTTGACCAAATTCGGTATACGGACCCAAAATGCATTGCAAATAAAAACAGACATATCAATGTTGACGTCTCGTGACTTCCCTAGCAACCAGAGCGCGTCCTTAGCAACCGGCTAACTACTGGGCCGATTTGGACCAAATTCGGTATACGGATCCAGAATGCATAGCAAATAAAAACAGATAAATCAATGATGACGTCTCGTGACTTCCCTAGCAACCAGAGCGCCCCCTTAGCAACGGGCTAACTACTGTGCCGATTTTGACCAAATTCGGTATACGGACCCAAAATGCATTGCAAACGAAACAGACAGGTCAATGGTGTCGTCGTGTGACTTCCCTAGCAACCATAGCTCCCCCTTAGCAACGAGCTAACTACTGGTCCGATTTTGACCAAATTCGGTATACGGAGCCAAAATGCATTGCAAATAAAAATACATATCAATGTTGACGTCTCGGGACTTCCCTCGCAACCACAGCACGCGCTTAGCAACGGGCTAACTGCTGGGCCGATTTGGACCAAATTCGGTATACGGTCCCAGAATGCTTTGAAAATGAAAACAGATAGATCAGTGATGACGTCACGTGACTTCCCTAGCAACCAGAGCGCCCACTTAGCAACGGGCTAACTACTGGGCCGATTTTGACCAATTTCGGTATACGGAACCAAAATGTATTGCAAATAAAAACAGACAGATCGAAGTTTACGTCTTTTGATTTTCCTAGCAACCAGAGTGTCCCCTTAGCAACGGGCTAACTAATGGGCCGATTTTGACCAAATTCGGAATACGGACCCAAAATGCATTGCAAATGAAAACAGATAGGTCAATGTTGACGCCACGTGACGTCATTAGCAACCAGAGCCCCCCTTAGCAACGGGCTAACTACTGGGCCGATTTTGACCAAATTCGGTATGCGGACCCAAAATGTGTTGCAAAAATCCAGAAGCACAGGATTAGCAGTTTCATAATTACTCTTGGAATTATCTGTTGTGATAACTACAAACAATACCGGTACGTCGGTATTTTTTCAGTGAAATTAATGAAAACGGCTTATTGAAATTGGCACATAAAGCTCTAGGCCTATTTACTTCAAACGACAAGTCTGTGCTGTCTTGTGAAGTGTGTATGTCAAATCGCCCAGAAACCTGGTCCAAATCGTCCACAAACATGGACCGAATCATCCAATAGTCTGGTCCGAATCGGCCAGAAATATGGTCAGAATCGTCCATAGATCTGGGTGCGAAACCTCCTATATAAAAATCTGGTCCGAATCATGAAACTACATTTGTGATACTCAGTCTTATTATTTTAAAGATGGTCTTTTCAGTAAAACTGCATTGGAATATTATCATCGTCCTTGTTTTGCACAGCACTGCTGTATTTTCTTGTAGTGGCTACTAAACGTTGGTAATAGTAACAATAAATGCTACACGCTATTTGTGAAAAAATAAAAATGAACGCAGCAATTTCCGTAACTCATCGGATAAATTGCGGAAAACAACGACGCCATAAATATATCTTCCAATCAAAGCAATGATAAAATTATCTTTCAATCAGAGGATTGGAAAATATCTTCCAATCAAAACGCAGATAAAAGTAGTTATCTCGAAATTTGGTTGGTCCCCTATTCTTTACCAGTAAATGTAGGCCTGCAGCACATTAGGCCTAATGCATCACTTTCGCTCGCTTTTAGGTTTGCCTAAATTTCATATTATATTGTAGGTCTGATATGTTTTTAGGGGGAAATAAATCTACAAGACAGCATGTACATGCATTACTTCACAACGCAAAATGTTTTGTTGGACGACCCCTTAAACACTGTTTTAAATTTTGTTAAGTTTATGTCATTATAATTTGAAAAACACTGTGAGTTGCGCGCGCTTCTTGGTTTTACCAAAGTTCATATTTATTGCTTAAGCTTCCTTAAATAATCACCTTTCACACATTCAGAGATTCATTTAGAACTTTAAAACGTAGTTTTTATACACTTACCGTCCTTTTTTCCCAGATACCGTCCTTTTTACCGGCAAAAAGTATTACCCGCGTTGCTTCACCGGAATTACTCCCACACAAATGGAATGGAATCACTGTGGGATTTCAGTGTTTACTTTTCCTTTTTTGATAATTTTTTTTATTCAAATGGGAAAAAATTAATTTTACACAATATCTAGACGTTGTCAGCAGTTATATTATTGAGAATTGGAAAATGAATAAAGGCTGGCTTGAACTTGAAAGTGATCCAGGTGAAATCCATTTCTATTTTTACGAAATGTTGATGTTATCATTCAATGTAGATTTACCGGAAACATAAATTTCAGGGTTTATTTTGTCCCCTCTTTGGGTGCCAACCTAGATAAAAAAAAAAGTCTGTTAGAACATTTCGAATTATACTAAGACCCATCAGAACTCTAGGAAAATTGTTATTATTCCAGTCTCACACTCGGCTCTGTTTTTGGGCCTAAAAATAATACAGTCATTCACATGATTCAGGCAGTAACGGATCAGGCGATGTTGAGCCTTAAAAAATCGAATTTGAAGAGCATTTCAAACAAAAATATTATTCCAGGTTTGTAATATGTTGCCCGCTGTATACTGTATAATAAGCATTCAGGTGAACAAGTATGTCAGATGTAACTTGCATGCTCTATTCTGTCTTACATGTATGTAATTGATGTGAGTCAGTGTGACAATGTTTGCCTGTTTTGGAGCAAGTTTGTTCCTTTGTCAACCTATATAATACAGTAGTTCAAAAGTAATGGTCAATTGATCAGTTACTTTTTTGATCGATCAAGACATTGATCATTGGTTAATTGATTAATCGGTTAACCTTTTAAGCTCTAGTGATAGAGTGTTCAGTCGTGTGACGTCATCGCGTAGTCACTGTGAAAATTTCCAATTTTTCAACTTCAATTGCTTGTAAAAAAATAAATAAAAATTGTTGATGGTCACAAAGCAACACGTTTGTTAATAAAATATCCATGAACAAGTGGGTCTACAAGAAATTCTATAATTGTAAGTATTTTCGTTTCACGAGACGTTTAAACTCGACGAGTCGACATTTTCTCGCATTTCGCATTTCTGACCCGCGTTTTTTGTAAACAACGGATTTACCCCTCTTGTGCTTATGACGATTTCCGCTGGAGGATACGTCATATTACTATTAAATGAGGCACACAATGGGATTCCCGAGACTTTGCTCTTTGTCACAGGGTACCGTACTTTTCGAATCGTAAATTTTTTACTATTTTTTTGACGCAATAAAGTTTTGCGAATGGTTTTTCCACGTCAAAAAAAATATTTATCAAAAAGTACGGTACCTGGTAATGATATTTCGAATACGTTCTTTTCATTTATGAAGGTTTTAAAGTGATACACCCAAGCACCTCCAGCGGAAACTCCGCCAAAAAATTTTGCTACTTTCGGATTGACCCACTTTTACGTCACACGGAGGTTCTTGTGTACTAATTTCATCAGGGAAAGACCGTTTGACGTCTTCGGGTTATGATTGCAAGATAAAATTATCAACATGCACGCAGTTTGGATACACGTTTTTCTTGAATATGAAATTAAATCAATAAATAGTTCATGACTTTGATTCATTTTAAAGAAAAAAATGAGGCAGACCAGAAGGTGAAACCCGTGTCGTTTTTGATCCGTCACCGAGTCCGATCAAACAACACACAGTCTCCAAGTGTTTTCTCAATTTCAGTTTTCAGACGACCAGGTAAACAGGCCAGCAAATTATAACGACGCAACAAAAGTTATTAATTGCATAAATTTGATACCAGGCAGTTTTACATCCACTGAAACTGAATTCATCTTTAATCTGGTCCCACACATTTTTCCATAAAATTTAACAAATAGTCGGTATCTGGAAAACTTGTGATGGAATCAAAATGCCGCACTATTAAAAATTGCTGAAGAGACCACATAAAATTAAGCAAAATAACATTCTAATGTACTTGCAAATACAACCATACTAAGATAAAAATCAACCATATGGAGCATTTGTAGGCCTTCTTGCAAATACAACCAGTGATATGGTTATTTTGGAGGTGGTGTGTGGGTATCTGATGCCCCACCCAAATACCATCACAGATTCCTGAGTATGAAAGTTCTGAAGCTTAAAAGTGATAAAAAAGTCAGAAAGTTTTACTAACTCTGAAAAATTGGAAAACGATCTTCTCTCACTATAAAAATTGGAAAACAATCTTTTCTCACTGATAACAATTCAACATGATTTGGAAATAGTCAAACACAACAAGAAAAGATGCAGTCAGAAATTCACACTTCCAAGACCATGAGAAATATTTGAAAGGGGTAATAACATTCACCTTGCTTTCCAGTTGTTAATTGTAACTACTCGGAGCACTGTTAGAAAACCTCTGGGTGGATGGGGGTGGGGGTGGGGGCTAATAAGGGAAAAACTGGAATTACACAAGGCCATAAAAAATATAAGGGGTAGTGGCAGGTAACTAGATTTTGGGTGAATACTAATTACTGTGAACACTGATTGGAAAGATATTGGCTGTGTGTGTGTGTGGAGGGGTGGGGGGGGGGTGAAATTTTGCATAACAAATATAATTGAAAAGAATGTTATGAGGGTGGGCAACAGGACTTTCACCAAATTGTAATTATTAGTGTCATAAGTAGAAAATCTAGGGCTGTGGTGGGGCTGGATTTTTCCTGTGGCTTCTGTCTAAATCCTAATAACCAGGTCCATGAGTGAAATCAAAGAACAGCAGTCTTGAGTTTATTCAATTATTGCGGGTACTGTTTTTCAAGGAAGTATAATAAATGTAAATTTTTCAGCTCATAGACCTCTTGCACCCCCAGCTGTTTTGCGCTGTAACTTTTTTTGTTTTCTGTTCTCAAAAGGTGCATAATTGTTGTAAGCGTTTTGTGGTTTAATGGTGATCCACTCTCTCCAGGCTGTATCTCTTCTCCAACTACATGCTTCTCTAATTCCTTACTGATTAGTCTCAAAACTTGAATACGAACAAGCCTTCAGCTTGTCAGGATCTCTCGGTAGGTTACAGTTTGGGGGGGGGGGGGGGGGCTGATAAAGTTGGTGACTGGTGAGGATGATCTTCATCCCATATTCTAATTCTCTATGTATTTTCATTCACTGACCATTGTCCTCATGTTTCTTTACTGTGAATTATGTAAGAGAAGGTATACTCCTGTCATCCAAATAATAGTATGGTGAGGATTAATAGTAAAGGGTGGAATATTTTGTAAAATGAAATGATACTATGGATTGGAATAATAGTACAGGGTGGTGGGTGGAATATTTTTGCCTAATACTGAAGTTTCAAACTGAGTTTATAATACTTCAAAGTGCCACGTCTTGGATAAATAACCTCAAAATTCTAAAATAACTCCAACTTTCAACAGCTATGGAAACATTTTAAGAATTTAGTCCAAACACCAAAATAGTGTATCCCAATGATTAGCTCACAGTCCAACCCAGTGAAAATGAATAAAAATAGGGGCTCAAATTCGAATAATATGGAGTAGAAAATATAAAAAAAAAAATATGAATATTACAGGTAGGATTATATGGAACACAAGTGGAGGAATCAAATACTTTTTTCCTGACTGATGCAACATTTCATTCTTCTGTTGTCTTTTTCACTCAAAGATTTATTGTCAATCCCAGCCAGTGGCCTCTTGGATTTTGCACTGCTGATCAAAGCTGTAAAATTTTTCTTATACAATGAGTGTTACACATTTCAAGCAGCACACTACTCTTGTACACATGGTCTGTCCAGCTATCTGAAAGAAAGCTGGCTAGCTTTCATAGTGGCCTTTTGGTAGTCTTAGTCGAAAGCATTCAACATTCTTTTCCCCACCATGCTGCTTGAGTTACGTGGGAAATTAGAAGAAAAAATAGTTGTTGGTTTTAGCAATGAATAATAGTAAAAAAAAAAAACTGAAATGAATAAATGTGCATATTTATATAAATTATTAAATAATTAAAATAATTTAATTATATTTTATCACCTCATGAAGTTGGAGACCATTAGTTCAATACAAGAGGGTTTAGATTTTATTCTCACCATGCTGACTGACTTTGACCGAGAAGCGAGACAAAATGATGGATTGAGATAAGAATGAATATTTTGAAATACATACCATCACTGAATAAATTTGCATATTTAATTAGTTTTAAATTTTATTAGAACCTGAATTGGGCTTCTATGAACTTTGTCTTCAAGGTAATATTGGAATCAGTTTGTTAGTAGACACATGTTGTCTTAGTAAGCTTTAGTCTGGTTGTATATTCAAACAGTTACATACATTTTCTTATTTTTCCAAAGAAGTGGGCGTGGCCTAAATATTTTAATTGTGCTGCTATTTATAGTTATATCCAGCTGGTGGCATGCTGACATGTTTCAGGGGTTCAAAATGTTGTGGATTCATTACTTATGCCATTTTGTGGTCAATTGTGCTTGTCAGTGTTCAATTCATTCCTTAATAGTGGAATTTTAAAAAGTGGGCGGGGCTTAAATATGCAAATTAAGAAATTTTAGCTGTTTTTTTAAAATCTGATATGGTTACAAAACAAACTGTCCATGTTATGCTAGTTGCTGCAATACTCCTGTGATGTAATTTCAGGTCTAGTAGGAAAAATGTGGGAATATTCTCTAAATAAAGGGAAAAATTAACATTTGTATGCAAATTATATGCAAATTAACTTGAAGACGGTTCGGTCATGTTAAAAAATTTTAAAGTTAACTTCTGGGCCAACGTATGGCCTATGACTGTGTGAAATCTCAAGGCTCTGTGATTACTGCTTTCATTTTTATGAATGTTAATGTCTTTATTTACATGAAAAAAATGTGGTAAAATCACCACTTTTGGGGGCGTTTTGGGTTCTGGGATTTATACTGAAAGCACTATGGCCCAGTGACTACATTTTCGACAAATTTTGAAACTTCTAATGACCATAACTCGAAAACTACATGGAATATTTTGATTCTGTAAAAAGATTTCTTTTTCTCACCACACGAGGAATATTTTCCAATCAGTTTTATCACAAAAAACCCATTATGGAATTTTCATGTAAAATCCCTAGTAGTGACTGCAGGGCTCAATTTAATCTGAAAAGTTTGAATAGTTATTTGCTATTGCTTTGGGAAAATTGATTAGCTGTTGATGAAAATTGACTTTGTACTGATATTTATTGAATAGCTAAATTTTGAAATTTACTAGCAAAATGATATGTGAATCCAGTTAAATTGAATATAATAACCCAGAGGATCAACTTAATCAATGAACCATCATATACAGAAATATTATATATCTGGTCACATGCCAACTGTTTAAATGGTCCATACAGTTGAAAACAATTTCCCAAATTGTTCATGTTTCTGACATTTGCAGGTACATAGCCAGGAATCTGCATTGGCAGTTGGCAAAGTCCACACACAGTGTTTGAAAAGGTGGCCCATATCACAGGGCTAAAGAGTGCCAGGGGGTGGGGGAGGGTTGTTGCCCACCACCACCTCCTCTACTAGGACTACTGACAGGGTTTGCATGGGTCATAGAATACTGGAAATATGGAAATTGATGAAAATATTTTTTCCATAACTGGAAGTTCTGAAAAAAAGGGGAGTGTGTGGGGGGGGGGGGGGGGGGGGGGGGGGGAGGGGGTGCTGTAGTCTTGAAAAGTCACATAAATTTGTCATGATAATGATGCAGTATGCCATTTCCCTCCCAAATCATGCTTAAAAATCCCCTCAAAAGAGAGAGTGCTGGTCATACTAATGATCGAAAGGGCATGCAAATGGGGTATAAATTTTTGGAAAAGTCATGATTTTGAGGCCGCTTGTTAGGTTTCACAAACATGAGTCCTGATAAATTCAACAGTTTCCTGTACTAGAAATAATTCAATTGGAAGACAGAAAAGCACTTCATACAAATTACCCAACATTTGCATGGATATACATGTAATGCGATATGTGAAAGATTGATTACTGTGTACATATTGTACATGAAAATCCTCTCGCAACAAGTACATATACAATGTAAAATGCTTTATTTGGTCATGAAAAATGCATTTTTCTGTTCTAAAAACAATACAGGAACTTGTTTTTCTCAAGTCTCACAAAAACATGATTTTATGGTGAGAACCTTGACAGATTCAAGGCATTCTCTTTCTGCTGAACTGATGACCAGTTTTTGAAAACAACTCAAACGGCATGGTGGGTACATGCAAATAAATTGTTGTCTGGACTGACAGTGATCAGTCTGGTAAACCTTGATTCTGGTGAACCATATAATCGGTCATTGTGACAAAACAATATTGATTTTTATTTGCTCAACTTGACAAAGTCAAGCTGAGCTATTGCTGTCACTTCTTGTCAGCCGGCGTACGTATGCACATCTGCCCATACATACACTTGTGTATATACACAATTTCCTTTTGGTACATTTAAAAATGCATGGATTGCTCTGATGTTGTGCACACACAATGCTGTTATGTCGAAGTTTCGCCAAATAACATTGTAACCGATGAGCTTCATATTTGCCCTTTCAATTATAACTTTATACCAAGTTCAAGCTTGTCAAGTTGAGCTACAGTGTCATTGACACTTTCATTTTCTTTTTTTATCTCTTGAGGTTTCCACAGGGATGCAAAACTTTTAGGGTTGGGACATAAATCAAGTATGTGTCCCATAATACCCGGGTTCATATGGGTCATGGAATCCTGAAAAAATATTTTTATTCTCCCCACTTTTTTTTGTTTGCCTCATATTTCAGGTTTGGGTTATCAAATTTCAGTGAAATTTAGAATGAAGCCTGTTTATGGGAATGACTTTCAAATGAGTCATGTCCCTGCAGTAAAAGAAAGAAAATACATGCAAACCACCTCCCTAGTGTGACATTATGTCTTTGTTCTGCATCTCTTATGTGGTCTCTAGACTTCAGTAACGGGTGTTTCTGGCCTTCACAATTACCTTGCTATAAAACAAAAACAATAATTGTGCTCTTTGCCTTGTAAAATAGCCAATCTTTGACTGGTTTGACTCGTATCTCTGGCTTGGGGTTAGCAGCTCTCAATGAAATTTGGAATGAAGATTGTTTCTGGGAATAGCCTTCACAGTATCATGGTTCATTTCTTCTCTTCTCATTGTTTGGCAGTATGCACCATGGGGGTATCCCCTGTGGCATTGCCACACCCCCCCCCCCCCCCCCCTCCCTCCTCGCTTGGACCTGGAAGTTTTTGGAAATTTTTTTTCTGCTATAGTCTGGAAAAATCAGGGAAATTTGTTGCGGTAACAATCCAGTATGCCATTTCCCCAAAGAATATTGCGTAAAAATCCTGAAAAAGAAAGTGGGGTGCCCACTCTAATGAGAGAAAGGCCATGGAAATTGAACAGAAAGTTTTGGAAAAGTCATGGAATTTGATGATTCTTAAAAAAGTGTACAAACCCTGTAACACTACTGCATACCAAATTTGGTTCAAATTGACCCACCGGTTCAGATATAGAATCTAGAGCAAAAAGGGAAGCTGCATACCAAATTTCAAAGCATTGTGACTCGTGGTTTATGAGAATTTTTTTTCAGGTTTTTCCTCTAGCGTTTTCAGCTTGGCTACTAATATTGAACAAACTTGGAAGATTAAGCCCCCAAGTTAATTTATGCCAAGTTTGGTTGGGTTTGATCCAGTGGTTCCAAAGAAGAAGACTGATGTGCAATGTTAATGGTCACCAGATGATGGAGAATGGCTGTCAAGTGATGGCAATAGCTCATGCTGACTTTCAGTCGAGTGAGCTAAAAAAACAAAACCTGAAGCTGTTTTGTCAGTGTAAACTTAGAATGACAGTTTTTGAAAACAAGCCAGATTTGACAGTCATTGGCATTTAACTTGTTGAATATTTCTTTGTTTATTTGGGTTTAACCCTTTACCCAACGAATCGACCGCATCTGCCTGCATAATATGCAAATTCAGCAGTTGAAAAAATATTATTTTTCAAAAACTTTCAACAAAACCATATCATGTGACCCCTCGTTGGAACGATCTCGTCGAGCTCGTTCCAACGAGGGGTCACATGATACAGTTTTGTTGAAATTTTTTGAAAAATTTGAAAAAATATTTAAAATAATAAATTTTGATATTGTCTGCATTGGGTAAAGGGTTAACAACACTTTCAACAGTGAGGGTCACATCATGTCTGACAGTACAGTAAATATATAATCATTTTTGTTTATTTTCAGGTTTGTTTACACTGTTGCTTGAAGACATTGGTAAGTTGGATTTATGGGGCACATGCACATTCTAATTTTCTTTTTACATATAACTGCGATCAGAAGCTGATCTGCTCACGAAGTACTGAATTTGTTGATTTGTCTGTTTTCCTTGTCCATTCATGAAACTAGTGCTCAACTGATGATCGGAACTGGCCACCACAATTGGCTAATTGTGGGCAATCGGATGACAACTGCTTCTGGAACATTGGTTCAACCGATTGTTGCCAAGCATTGTGTGATGATTCATTAACTGCTTTTAATTATCTTCTGCAATTGTTCAATTATTAATGTAAAATGATGTTAATGATGCCATTCAATAATGCTGAGAAACAACCACCATGTGTATTCTTAATCTCTCTTGGTGACCCTTCTATGGGACATACAAGTTAAACATTATGTAAAGTTTATAATTGAGCGAACTTGCAACAATCGCCAGTTCATACTGGAAAAGTGAAGGTTGCACTCCATTGACTCAGGTCACAGTAAAATTACCAGTCGCATGCACTTGGGCGGTAAACATGACTCTTAGAGGCACGTTGACTGCCCAAGTGTGTGTGACTGGTAATTTTACTGTAACCTCAGTCAACAAACACTGAAAAATGTTCAGTTCAATGTAGTTCTTTCCAGCCTCGACTTGTCTAGTAGTGCACGGTATTACAATTGGAATCAGCATCAGAATCGGCCGATTGTGAGTTCAAATGACAGGTAATTGGTTAGCGACCATTTTTAGCTTAACTTGACATAGGCAAGATAAACTATTGCCATCACGCGTGTGGAAGTCTGTTAGTCTGTGAGTCTGTGAGCCTGTGACGTCTGTTCACATTTTCCTTTAGCACGGGCTACACCCCGCAGTTCTTGTCTGATCATCATGAAATTTCATATGCAGGTTTGGGGTCATGTCTAGATGAGAACGTCCCCTTTTGGTCGCGATTGGGCAACCGGTATGGCTGCCCGAGCCCAAAACCCGAAAACCATTAGCACAGTCTACAAGTCGTATTTATGAAGGGATTTCATTGTAACTTCGTAGGATGCCTCTGTATAATGCCTAGATGAGAACGTCCCCTTTTGGGCATGATCTATCAACCGTGATGGCTGCCCAAGCCCGAAACCCAAAAACTTTTAGCACAGTCTGCAGGTCATGTTTAATGTGGAGGGATTTCATTGTAACTTGGTAGGATGACTCCTTATGATGTCTAGATGAGAATTTCCCCATTTGGGCATGATCTGCCAACCGTGACGACTGCCCGAGCCCAAAACCCGAAAACCTTTAGCACAGTCTACAGGTCATATTTATTGAGGAATTTCATTGTAACTTGGTGGGTTGACTTCATACACTGTCTAGATGAGAAAGTCTCCTTTTGGACGTGATTGGGCAACTGTGACGGCTACAGGAGCCCGAAGCCCGAAAACCTTTAGCACAGTCTAGAGGTCATATTTATGAAGGGATTTCATTGTAACTTGGCAGGATGACTCCAAATAATGTCTAGATGAGAATGTCCCATTTTGATCGCGATCATGCAGCATTGATGGGTTACCGAGCCCAAAAACCTTTAGCATAGGCAAAAGGTCATATTTATGGAAGGATTTCATTGTAACCTGTTAGGTTGACTCCATATAATGCCTAGATGATGACATCCCCTTTCGGTTGTGATTGGTCAGTTGTGATGGCTACAAGTGCCTGAAGCCCGAAAACCTTGAGCACAGTCTTTCGGTCATATTTATGAAGGGATTTCATTGTAACTTCTTAGGATCAGTCCAGATGATGCTCAAATGAGATTGTCCCCTATGGTTGCGATCATTCACCCATGATGGCTGCCCGAGCCCGAAGCCCGAAAACCTTTAGCACAGTCTACAGGTCATATTTATGAAGGGATTTCATTGTAACTTGGTAGGTTAACTTCATATAATGTCTAGATGAGCACGTCCCCTTTTGGACATGATTGGGCAACTGTGACGGCTAAAGGTGCCCGAAGCCCGAAAACCTTTTGCACAGTCTACAGGTCATATTTATGAGGGGATTTCATTGTAACTTGGTAGGATGACTCCAAATAATGTCTAGATGAGAACGTCCCCTTTTGATCGCGATCATTCATCCTTTATGGGTGCCCAAGCCCAAAAACCTTTAGCATGGGCAAAAGGTTATATTTATAGAAGGATTTCATTGTAACATTGTTAGGTTGACTCCATATAATGCCTAGATGATGACATCCCCTTTTGGTTGTGATTGGTCAACTGTGATGGCTACAGGTGCCCGAAGCCCGAAAACCTTGAGCACAGTCTACAGGTCATATTTATGAAGGGATTTCATTGTAAGTTTGCAGGATCACTCCAGATGATGCCCAGATGAGATTGTCCCCTTTGGTTGCGATCATTCAGCCATAATGGCTGCCCGAGCCTGAAGCCCGAAAACCTTTAGCACAGTCCACAGGTCATATTTATGAAGGGATTTCATTGTAACTTGGTAGGTTGACTTCATATAATGTCTGGATGAGAACGTCCCCTTTTGGACACGATTGGGCAACTGTGATGGCTTCAGGGGCCCAAAGCCCAAAAACCTTTAGAACAGTCTACAGATCATAATTATGAAGGGATTTTATTGCAGCTTGGTAGGATGACTCTAAATAGTGTCCAGATGAGAACGTCCCCTTTTGGTCATGATCATTCAGCCTTGATGGCTGCTCGAGCCCAAAAACCTTTAGCATGTCTGTAGGTCGTATTTATGGAAGGATTTCATTGTAACTTGTTAGGTTGACTCCATATAATGCCTAGATGATGACATCCCCTTTTGGTCAACTGTGATGGCTACAGGTGCCTGAAGCCCGAAAATCTTGAGCACAGTCCAGGTCATATTTATGAAGGGATTTCATTGCAACTTCATAGGATCACTCCAGATGATGTCCAGATGAGAATGTTCCCTTTTGGTTGCAATCATTCAACTATGATGGCTGCCCAAGCCTAAAGCCCGAAAACCTTTAGGTCAGTCTTCAGATCATATTTATGAAGGGATTTCATTGTAACCTGGTAGGTTGACTTCATGTAATGTCTAGATGAGAACAGCCCCTTTTGGACACCATTAGGCAACTGTGTTGGCTACAGGGGTCCAAAGCCCGAAAATCTTTAGCACAGTCTACAGGTGATATTTATGAAGGGATTTCATTGTACCTTGGTAGGATGACTCTAAATAATGTCTAGATGAGAACGTCCCCTTTTGGTCGCGATCATTCAGCCTTGATGGCTGCCCGAACCCAAAACCTTTAGCATAGTCTATTGGTCATATTTATGGAAGGACTTCATTGCATTGTAACCCGTAAGTTTGACTCCATATAATGCCTAGATGATGACATCCCCTTTTGGTCGTGATTGGTCAACTGTGACGGCTTCAGGGGCCCGAAGCCCAAAAACCTTGAGCACAGTCTATAGGTCATATTTATGAAGGGATTTCATTGTAACTTTGTAGGATCACTCCAGATGATGCCCAGATGAGAATGTCCCATTTTGGTTGCGATCATTCAACCATGATGGCTGCCAGAGCCCAAAGCCCAAAAACCTTTAGCACAGTATACAGGTCATATTTATTAAGGGATTTCATTGTAACTTGGTATGTTGACTTCATATAATGTCTAGATGAGAACGTCCCCTTTGGATGCAATTGGGAAACTGACGGCTACAGGGGCCCAAAGCCCGAAAACCTTTAGCACAAAAACCTTTAGCACAGTCTACAGGCCATATTTATGAAGGGATTTTAATGTAACTTGATAGGATGGCTCATTTTGGAATAATTTCACTGTAACTTGGTAACTTTTGTTGATACACGTTAACTGTGAGGGCCACATATATTAATTGTGAGGTCATATTAACCCACACCTCAGATCTTTAGTACAGTGTACACCTCATATTATTTTTATCATAAACATAGCATACAGGGAACAGAAATGAACATATTCCCAATTATCACAATTCTTGTCTTATTTCATAATCCTTTCATAAACATTGAACATTATCCTTTTCATCAAACACAACACACAAGTTAAGCTACAGTGTCATTGACACTTTCATTGATAATGGGTTGAACACTACATGAAACGACTGTGATTATACATTTAGATTGAGCAAACAACAATGAAAGGGTGCAAATTTTAGTCATTTTGACTTCCACCTCATAAACCAATAAGAATACATGTAGTTTGTTTGTGCATGAGTGAAGAAGTGCCTGTACATGATCAAATATTCATAACAGTCGCAGCCTTACATTCCCTCACACAGGTTTGGCAAAAATGATGTATTTTCAACTGCTCAGTTTGTAAATGATATGGGAGGATGTGGGCAATTTTTGTAAAAATGTTAAATTAATTCAGTTGAGAATTATAAGATAAATCTATCATCACCACTATGTTTATAAACAAAATGTTGAGTGAGAGTCTCACACTTATTGCTAATGCTATATCTCAATGAGTCAAGTTATGGCCTTTAAAACACAAGCTTGACCATAACCCATATCAAAATCAGTACTACCCATGATGGCATTAGATTTTGAAAAACTGGTATTTCTCTCAAGCTGTATTGAAGATTTCAAGGTCAATTTGGCTCCGTGGGTTGACATTGGCCCAAATTAAATTCTTTGTTTTTTTTATTTGTGCTATCTTTTTTGTTACATTTTTGACAGATAGGTTCATCATTTTAATGCTATCACATGCTACCTGTTACTGTATATAATACAGAGTGAGGAACATTCATTAACAAATTAAGATAAAAAATTTTTTTTTAATATTATACAGCCATCAGTTACACATAGAATACCCAGTAAAAATTATTTTTCTTATAGAATTTAGCTGAGCAAAAGCATTTTCACAAAAGACCTTATCCCAAAGCAGCTGTGAGTATTTGTGACAAAGTTTAAATGGAAATATAATAAACTTTTGCCTGCCTATGAATTATTATCATTGTAAAATCTTGTTTTTTTATAATTCCACACAAGAATATAAAAATGGTAAGTTAGCAAGTTGATACAGAGTGTGTTGATACAGAGTAGATAAAAAAATATGGTGGTATTTTATGATGTTTACCACGATATATACAGTATTATCTTTGTTGACATCTAGAGTCATAAAACAAAATGTGGTTGATAATGCTAAACTAAAGATCAAGTAACAATGGCCTACCGTATAATATTAACCAATTATTGACTTACCTTAAGGTTGATATAAGGAATTATCAATCCAAGAAAAGTAATATTCACCTCGGCCTACAGCCTATGTGAATATTACTTTTCAAGGGTTGATAATTCCTTGTATCAACCTCAAAGAAAGTTTATTATTGTTT
Organism: Pictodentalium vernedei; assembly: GCA_031216915.1. Classification (NCBI taxonomy): domain Eukaryota; kingdom Metazoa; phylum Mollusca; class Scaphopoda; order Dentaliida; family Dentaliidae; genus Pictodentalium; species Pictodentalium vernedei. The sequence goes on from CM062296.1 coordinate 247,172,118, forward strand.
CATTATTATGACAGAAAAAATTGTTTGCACATTCCTTGCTTTATTACATATTTAAGAAAAACAGCATATTCATATGCAAAATAAATTTAATTTCAACATATATATATATAAAAAAGTAATTTATTTATTCATTTATTGGTGTTTAAGGTCACATATTTCTGCACAATGGCTAATCATGACCACGACAGTTTTACGGGTGGAGGAAGCCGGAGTACCCGGAGAGAACCACCGAGCAACGGCGAACAACTGTCAGCTCCCCAACATACTAACTCCACACAAGCAGGGTTAGCATTGGTTGAAGACAGGTGCACCATCGACGTGCAGTATGCCTTAGTACACAGTGTCACCGTGCCCCCACATGGGCAATGTGGGTGAAGTGTCTTGCCCAAGGACACAACGCGGTTGCCGCAGGTGGGATTCGAACCAAGGACCTCTCGGCTTGCAGCCTGCACCTTATAAAAAAGCAATGTGCATTAACTTATTTGTTCATGTTGTAGTTAATTGTTATATTTGAACAGTTCTTAAACATTGGAACAGGGAAATTAAAGAAAGGAGCAAGTTTGAAATACCATTTTCATTTTTATTGCAAACAGTGGAGCCCACTTAATTCGATATCTTTTAATTGTATATCCTTGTTAATTGAATATCATTTTCAAACACAAAGCCATCTACCATACCTCCAGTGCAAATTGGACCTGTTAATTGCATATGGATTGTAGAGTAAACTCCTGTTAATTGTATATAAATTTTTGTAATATGTCAAACAAGTTACTGTGACACGCTCCAAATTCCCCTTATTTATCAACCTTTTTGGCCTCACTATATTCAATAGAGGCATTTATTCTATTATATCTTGTTTGACAGAGCTCTATGAGCTCTGTCAAACAAGATATAATAGAATAAATGGTCAGTTTACCTCCAGAACACAGGAAACTGACCAAATCCCTGTTAATTGTATACTCCTGTTAATTGAATAATTTTCACTGGCAAAATGGATATAAAATTAAGAGGATTCTAATATATTTGGAATCATAATATCAACCTACATGTACCTGCACTATTTATAGTCAACAGGGCAGTGTAATATCAACTCGATTTCTATAAAAATTGAATAGACCAGCCATACTGAAGTATATCGACACTTCTGACAAGTGTTTTAGCCAATTAAATTACCAGATTTTTTCTGTCTTACAATAACTTCTGATAGAATAAGGGAAATACCAAAATTATGGAACTTTCTGATACATGGCTCCCCTGACTCTCCTTGAGTGAATAAAGGAGAAGTTTGGCTACCCTGGAGTTATTTAAGGTCGACAAATGCGACTCTCCTGTGATTTACAAAGGGCCAGGCTTGTGTAAAATCAGTTGTATGGAAAATTACAATGAAATTTGCATTGTAACTAAAAAAAAATATCCAAGTTGGCCAATGTCTCCCCACCCTATGGATTTATTTATTTATTGTGGTTTAACAACACTGTTGACAGGGTCAACTCATGCCAGACAGATTTAAGGTGGAGGATACTGGAGAACCCTAGAGAACTACTGTGCTTTGGTGAGCAACTGTCAGACTCCCCACAAGCAGGGTTAACATTGGTTGAAGACAAGTGCACCACCAACGTGCAGCACACAGTGCCACTGGGCCCCCCATGGGCAATTTGGATTAAGTGTCTTGTCCAAGGACAAAGTGCAGTTACTCGTTGAGGAGACTGAACCGTGGACCTTTCAGTTTGAAGCCCAGTGCTGTAACCACTAGCCATCATGCTCCCACTCTACAGATTGATTTTAGCCCAGCATTAACCCTTTACTTACCATGAAAAGCAGACGACATTTGCAAAAAAAATTCCTGAATAACTGGGTTTTGTTCATTTTTTTGTCTCAAAAACATAGGTTATGACCCCTCATTGGAACGAGCTTGTTCCAATGAGGTGCCATAAGCTAAGTTTTTATGACAAAAAATGAAAAAAGTAATAAAAATTGAATGGTGAATTTTGTGAATATAGCTGGCCGGTTTTGGCCATTACATTGGGTAAAGGGTTAATAGAATGACCTGTTATTTGAATATACAAATATATTCTAAACCATGTAGCTCTAAACCATGAATATACATGTATCTTTCTAAATACTAAACCATTTACCATATACCTTCAGTACAAATTTGATGTGTTAACTGATAGAGTGCTCCCACTATCAGGGCTTTAATATGAAGAGAGGTACCCCAGCCTGAAGGTGTCATATTCTGCAGATGTGCTTCACATTATCTCAGAAGTGAAATTACTTAGTCTATATGGGTTTGCCTTGTTACAATTTATGGGAGAGTGCCTCTTGGCACTCTCCCATAAATTGTAACAAGGCAAAGATGCAGGAACAAATTTTTATTACCAATAATAACTTAGCACTCTACCGGTTAATTGTATGTTCAGGGCTCAAAATAAGTGGTGGTGCATCGCTTTTTGCTATGCAAAACTTGCAAAAAGCTACACAATGTTAAATTATGTATAGCATTTTGCAATATAAGATAATCAACTGCAGCCTATTAGGCTGCAGTTGATTATCTTGTATTGCAAAATGTAAATGAAAATTTGCAAACAAATTTGAAGACTAGTTCACTGATGCTTTACTTCTGATTGCAGAACATTCCAGGCATAACTCAGATTAACTCTCCATCAAGCATCATTAGCAACTTCATATGTAAGATGAGTTCTGTTGGATTAAATACTTCCTGTTTTTACCACATTTTGCATTAAATGTCCATTAAAAATAACTACAAGCCCATCAAATTAAAAATCCCAACTTCCATTTTGAGAACTCTATTAAACAACCAAGACGCCATTTATAACAGTATACAAGTCCATGCAACCCTTAAACTTAAAGGCAGTTCAGTTAAAAAAACATAGTAAATATTTCATATGTTGCAGATCATTTGGAAATGCCCAGAAATGGATGGAAACAATTCTATCTACTTAGAAGAATTCAATATAAAACAGCATAACATAACTCTGGTATACAAAAATAGCTATGTAATTTTTAGCTCAACTTTGGCGAAGCCAAATTTGAGCTTATGCCATGGCCCATTGTCCGTCTGTCTGTCTGTCTGTCTGTCCGTCAACAATTGGACAGGGCTAGAGGCCGTATTTATGAACCGATCTTTACGGAAAATTCTTGGGTACCTTTGCTATGACTGTGGGACGAGAACGAGTGTTTTTGGGTGCGGTTCAAAATTCAAGATGGCTGCCAGCCACCATTTTGTACCGACGATGCAGAAATCTGTTTTTTGTACAGAACTTCCATATGAAAGCTCTGATTTGAATAATTTTTTGTATGAATGTGTAGTACCATGGGATACATCACATATAATACAGGTTTTTTTCTCGTGCGTAAATTATGCAATTTAGACTAACTTTGATGTTTTTTGGTGTTACTTTCAGCACTGTAAGTGCAAATGCCAATACGGCTCGGGCTAGAGGCCGTATTTATGAACCAATCTTTACGAAACTCCTTGGGTACCTTTGTTATCACCGTGGGATGAGAACGAGTGTTTTTGAGTCCGGTCCGAAATTCAAGATGGCCGATGGCAGCCATTTTGTACAAAATTTGGTGCAATCAGATTTTTGCACAGAACTTCCATATGAAAGCGCTGATTTGAATAATTTTTTGTGTGAATGTTTAGTACCATGGGATACATCACATATAATACGGGTTTTTTTCTCGTGCAGAAATTATGCAAATTAGATGAACTTTGATTTTTTCAGTGCTACTTACACACAGTAAGTACACATGTCAATACGGCTCGGGCTAGAGTCTGTATTTATGAACTGATCTTCACAAAACGTCTTGGGTACCTTTGTTATCACCTTGGGACGAGAACGAGTGTTTCTGGGTGCGGTCCAAAATTCAAGATGGCTGCCAGTGGTCATTTTGTAATGAAATTAGGTTTAATCAGTTTTTTGTACACAACTTCTATACGGCTCAGACTAGAGGCCGTATTTATGAACTGAACTTTACAAAACTTCTTGGGTACCTTTGTTATCACCGTGGGATGAGAACGAGTGTTTTTGGATGTGGTCCGAAATTCAAGATGGCCACCAGCAGTCATTTTGTACCAAAATTAGTGCAATCAGTCTTTTGTACAGAACTTTTGTATGAAAGTTCTGATTTGAATAAATTTTTGTATGAATGTTTAGTAACATGGAATACATCACATATAGTACAGGTTTTTTTCTCGTGCAGAAATTATGCAAATTAGATGAACTTTGATCTATTCAGTGCCACTTATACACTGTAAGTGCGCATGTCAATACGGCTCGGGCTAGAAGCTGTATTTATGAACCGATCTTCACAAAACTTCTTGGGTACCTTTGTTATCACCTTGGGACGAGAACGAGTGTTTCTGGGTGCAGTCCAAAATTCAAGATGGCTGCCAGTGGCCATTTTGTACCGAAATTAGGTCCAATCAGTTTTTTGTCACAACTTCTACACAGCTCATATTTGTGAACTGATCTTCACGAAACTTCTTGGGTACCTTTGTTCTTCATCTTGGGACAGGAATGAGTGTGTTTTGGGGTGCCTTTGTTATCACTGTGCTATGAGAACAAATATTTTGGGGTTCAGTCAGACCCACTCTGGGACTCAAAGATTTTTTTCTAGTTTAGCATCTGACTGTCACCTACCTTTACAATACTTTACCTATACATTTGTTACAGGCAACGGTCAGTATTTATGTACAGACCGTTACAATACTTTATATGTACCTTTGTTATCAGGTCATTACCTAGATATTTGTCATTGCTGTGTCACATACTATACATGTACATGTCTTTGTCTTGACAAGTTGAGCTACAGTGTCATTGACACTTTCATTACAAAATGCTATTCATTTTTTGGAAATGCGTAGCATTTTGCTACGCAAAGAAAACAAGTTATTTTGAGCACTGTGTATATTGATTAACACTGTAGAGTCAACTCCAGTTTTTCTTAATAAAATATCTTGCGCAGATGTATGTCAAGAAATTACCCTGATAATCACCAAATTCACTTTGTTAAAATATCTGTTTGGTCGCAGTACATCCAATTTTAGTATTTAATCAATTATATCTTGATTGACAGAACTCCCTGTGCTCTGTCAAATAAGATATAATAGATTATAGAATATACATGGAAATAATCAGTTTCCTGTTAATTGAATACTGTTAATTGAATAATTTTGCATGGGAAAACCAACTATTCAATTAACATGTTTTTCCTGTGTTTCAATTTATACAGTTTTGTTATCTTTGTGTTAAGCCCTTAATTCTTTCATTTTTTTACACTAGGAGTTGAGGGTGTACAGGTGGAGGAGATTTATGATCTACAGAGAATGATAGATGGGTAAGATATATAGTTTCAATATATATATTTAACCCTTTACCTACAGTTAAAACTAGAAGTCCTGTCGCGAACTGAGCGCTTATCTAGGCTTAATTGCACGCCATATCGAATGGCACCCAAAGCATTGTAGGTTCTCCTTGTTACCCATAGCAAACACAAACAATGTTCCTGCCAATGGACCTTCGGGTTACCCGGAGGTCCATTGGCTGAAACTTTGCTTGTGCACAGGCCGTATATGCAGAATTTGATAGCCTTACCATCATCATAACACGCAGATTAATGCGCAAATCGGCGTGCTATATCTGCGCATTTCAGGACAGGACTTCTAGTTTTAACTGTAACATGAAAAAAGCAGACGACACTTGCAAACAAAATTCTTGAATAACTAATTTTTGAGCTCAACTTTGGCAAAGCCAAATTTGAGCTTATGTCATGGCCAGTCGTCCGTCTGTCCGTCAACAGTTCAATATGGCTCGGGCTAGAGACCGTATTTATGAACCGATCTATACGAAACTTCTTGGGTACCTTTGTTATGATCGTGGGACGAGAACGAGTGTTTTGGGGTCCGATCCGAAATTCAAGTTGGCCGCTGGTGGCCATTTTGTACAGACTTAGGTGAAATCAGATATTTTTATACTGTACCAATGACCCAGACATAGCTGGTGCTAACTCTTAAAATATAGGGCCAAACACAAATTTTGCCCCCCAATCCCCAAAATTTGCATCTAAAACTAAAGAAAACATGTCCTGAAAGGCCCTCCACACTTCGCCCCTACTGCGCATGCGCAGTGTCAAGGACGTTCCGAAATTGGCGCCATTTATCATTCTAAGTTTGGCCCTTCATCAGTTAACATCTGACTGATCTTTGTGCTTTTAAATCTCAGTTTAAATGATGCCAGACACATAAATATTAGTGAAATGGTGATTCTAAGGAGGATAGAAAAGGAGGAGAGGAAAAGAATGTGTGACAGAATATTATCAGGGCTGTAACTTAAAATTTTTTAATGAAATTATGTTAAGTTACCTATTTTCAAGGCAGCAGCCATTTTGTTGTCATTCTGATTATTTAGTTACACTGTTTTTTCAAGTGTTTTTCCTCTCTCCCTGTCCTTTAATTTCCCCCTTGCTATTCTCCCATGCTTTGGCATAGTTTCTGTAATTATTATTACTAAAATTTCTTGGGAGTTTTAGCTGAATAACAGAATGAATTCTGTTCTTTCCCCATGTTTACGTCTTCACCTACGGGTGGTTAGGCGTTGTGTTCTGCATCTACCATCTGATGTTCTGCAGTTTCTTCCCTGGAAGTCTCTGTTTTGCATCAGATGGTGTATTTTTGGTAACTGATTTCGGGCCTGGGTGCCTGGAGTCTTATTTTAGTGTTTTTACACTCATTGTTTACATTTACAACAGCCCTCTGTGTGAGGGGGGGATTTCTAAATAATAATATCTTTATGTTATTTTAATCATAACTAGATACATTATTATTGTTCGTAAGTGTTGAATAAATTGTTTAAAATATTTTTAAAATTTTTGTCCACACTTAGGCTTGGGATCCATTGGGGCTCAACGTTACTTTTCAGAAACTTGGGCTGTTCTGAAAAAATATTTTTTCAAAATATTTTGATTTCAATTATTTTTTCTATATTAATGGATCATATTATTATTATGTATTTTGATTGCCAGGGGTTAGTGCGAGTACCAGGACTTGTTTTCTTTTCACATTGAAAGGATTTTGATCAATTGTTTTAAGAGGAAGTCTTCCTCTGACCTTATTATCATTCTATATGTGGTCAGTGTACTCGCATTAACTCCTGTTCTGTATCGTATGATTTCGATGACAATATGGGAAGCGTATGTCACGGTATGTTGTTGGGGATTTGGACACTCCGGTCCTTTCCCCGCAGGGTCACTCTACTTTATCAATTTCTATTTCAGACGATCAAGATTAGGGTGATGTATCTGTGATGTCTTCCAACAGTGTGCCTCCGTCGTCACAATTAATCAAGGGCTAGCGGAAAAGTGCTCATGTAATACGCCAATTGCCTAAGAGGACCCTAGTAGGTTTGACGGCCTTTGACGTCCGCTAGCTCGCCCGGTGTAGCGTCCATTCACCGAATGGTTCGGCAGCCGGGTTCGTCCGTTGCGGTCTAGAAGGAATTTTGGGGTGATGCGAGCACTATAAAATTGACTTAATGCACACCCAGTGACGGCGGATCGGAGGGAGAACGGAGGAAGCCTTTTAGTCCGGTTCATAGCTCGTTCCGGTCCATCCGGACGGCAAGCGAGAGAGGCCCCTCTCTCGTTCAACAACATCTGGCCCCAGATGTTGTGGTACAAATGTGTCGTTAGCGGAGCATACGTCCGTCGCTCGGGACGCTCCGTTGTATAGGCAGTCCGCTGAGACTGCTAAGGCTTCCTCTTCTCGTCAGCGCACACGACCGCACCTTGGCTGCGTGACCGCCGATATATTACCAGCTTCGCCGATCAAGGATTCTTCGGCGACCAGGTCACACCATCCGGCAGCCAGGGATTCGAGACCGATGGACTCCGGACGTTCGCATAGGAAGGTATGCGGGAGCCATCTGATGCGGAGCTGCCCTCGGCGAGGCAGCGATAGACTGCGCCTCCGCAGGTCTCGACGCCGGACATTCTTGTGCACATAGCACAGCTTATCGCAGCATCCCAGCAGCCGACAGAAACGGTGTCGGATCGAGAATTATCCGACAGCGCTGGGTCGGTAGCCGGGGACTCGAGGCCTGCAGACTCCGGGCGTTCGCATAGGAAGTGTGCGGGAGTCAATGTACACGGAGCTTCCAGCGGCAATGCATCGTAAGTCCGCTACTGCACAGGCCTCGGGAACGGATGTGCTTTCCTTAATAGCACAGTTTATCGCAGCATCCCAGCATCAACTGAATCTGTCGCATATATTTTATCCGACGATGCTGGGTCGGGACGCTCCGCGGAAGCGGGTACGGACGTCCGAAAGTTTCATCCGGTCCGACGGGATACCGAAAGGGATTCGGTGGATTTCAAGCTTTCCCTTTCGGAACAACATATGCTGCGATGCCGGATAAGAAACTGATAGCGTCGGTGGACTTAGAAATTTTTTGGTTCGGTTCAGGGACATCGTCCCTCAGTTCCGACATAGTCCAATAATGTCACACAAACTTTCGAATTATTGAACGACGCTATGTATATTATTATTTTATGCTTGCTATCCAAGCATTTCTGGTTTCTTGTTCGAAGAGTTATGGAGATGTCTTTCAAAAGTGTGCCTCTGTCGTCATAGTTAATGAGGAGTTAGCGGCAATAAGTGCTCATGGAATATGTCTATCGCTTACGGAGTGACATTCGCTAGCTCACCCGGTGTAGCGTACATTCATCGAATGGTTCGGCTGCCGGGTTCGTCCGTTGCGGTCTAGGAAGGAGATTTGGGTGATGCGAGCACTTTAATTACTTTAGTACTCACCCAGTGACGGCAGATTGAGGACAGATCGGAGGAAGCCAACAACATAGGGGACCGCATGTTGTGGTTCAGATATTTTACATTCGGAGCATATGTCCGTTGCTCGGGACGCTCCGTTATATTGACAGTCCGAGAGACTGTCTTTAATGCTTCCTCATCCTCACAGCAGGGCACACGACAGCACATTGGCTACTTGACCTCGAGTATCCGATCAGTTTCGGCATTCAGTGATTCCACAGCGAATAGGTCGCGCCATCCGGTAGCCAAGGGACATGAGGCCTATACACTCCGTTCACTCGCATATTGGAAGTATGCACGGGGTAACGATCTCGGAGCTTCCTGCGGCAATGCATCGTAAGACCGCTGCTCCTCAGGCCTCAGTGACGGACGTGCTATCCGAGTTAGCACAGTTGTTTCGCAGCATCCCAGCAATTGACGGTTTCTCGGTCGAATCAGGAATTATCCGACGGCGCTGGGTCGGTGCGGTCCGCGGTTGCATCAAGCTACGGACGACCGAACGCTTTATAGGGTCCGACAGGATGGCGAAAGGGATTCGAAAGATTTCGAGTTTTCCCTTTAGTAGTATCGGAAGATGCCTTTCATATCTTCTGGCATTTCTTCCAGTGATTATTTTTCGGACTTCATTGCTGCGATCTTGGATAAGAGACTTATAGCGTCATTGGACTCGGATTTTTCGATCGGTACAGGGACTTTGTCCCTGACTTACCGAAGCAGTCCAATATTGTCATTACAACATGTGTTTTATTTTTCGACGCTATATATTTATATATATATACAAGCCTGCTACTAAGCATGATAGTTTAGTTTCTTGTCCGCGTGGCTCATTTCTGCCATTTTATCTTTTTTACATATAGTTTATTTTGGCAGAGCAGGGCATACCGAGAGTTCATATGCGTCTAGACGGTGTGATTAAAGACTGCATATATTCTTTTTCGCCGTTTATGTCTTTTCCAATTTCAATGTTGGGAACGACATTATGTATAGTAGACTTAACTTAGACGCTTTATTATACGTAATCCGCCTTACTGAGGCGTTATCATTACGTCTTCAAGAAAAGATTTACGGGATATTATTCTCAATGTAATTTCTTTTGAGGGCAGTGGTTTGTTCACGTATAACTCCGCCCTTCAGTGGCTGATTGGAGTTGGTTAGACGTGATGCAGCCCTAGCTACATCCACGCGTGGATAGTAGGTTAAGAACTCTCTCAGAGTCGCTTCGTTCTCGGAGGAGCTTCTCTTCGACGGCAACTTTCCGGCAATCCATGAATTGCTTGATTTATACATTCTCTTGTCTACCTAGTGTTACAAGAGATTCAGACTGGGGCAAACATTCGGTTGTTGACTCAGAGAGTGCCGCCGCAGTTGCCGGACCCGAGTGTGGCTGTTATGACGGTTGCCAGTCAAACAGATTGGGATATATACTGATCCCTACGGATTCGAAGTGCCAGGGTCTTTGGGTTCCGCAGTCTTTTAGCTATCAGTTTAACTTCCGCGGAATAATGTTTTTTTAGGCTTGCTTTATGTCATTGCATGAACATTATTCAGAAACGCATGCCCAAATTCCTGTCCTTTAATTCGACAGTAGTGGCGTATCTCCGGAACCAGGGAGGCACTCTTTCGTTTCCGTTATTCAATTTAATGGAAAGAATCCGTCTGTTGGTTATAGTACACCAAGTTCAGTTTTGATCCGTCATATTCTGGGTCGTCTGATTGTTTTATCGCACTCCCGTTCTCTTACGGGTCGCTTGTTGCTGTCAGAATGGACTCTCAACAAACAAGTATTCAATCAGATTTGCTATCTATGGGAGCGCCCAATGATGTTTTATTTATGACACAGCTTGCTAATCATTTGCAGACGTATGTGTTGGCTTGTCCAGATCTCTGAGCTAATATTGTTAACGCTCTATTGATCTATAGGACGGAATGATAGGATACGCGTATCCTCCGGCGCTGTTGTTTTAGCAGGTATTGCTAAGATAAACAACCACAATACATTTCTGTTGATAGCATCTCTATCTTCACAGAGGTCATGAGTAATTTACTCTCTTGTCTACTGTGGATCTTAACGTGAAATCTTCCTCTATGTGAGGATCTTTTTTCACTGGGTAAATCGTGTCATCTTTATCACAACCAGCAAGGTCGCAACCTTCATGTATTCCGTTGTGTGGTCCGTATTGCATTGTAAGCACTGTACTGGACGAGCTTTGGACGCGATTTTTTACTATAGGAGATCCTCTTCTTCGCTATTCTATGCGACTTAAGTGGAGGCTCTTCCGTCGTGGTGTAGGGATCATTATGTTCATATGGTTGATCCCTCCATACTACTCATTGCTATTTTTTAGTATACTTGTTTCACAAGATCTACTGCAGCCTGTTCTTATTTAGGTTATAGGTTTATGTTACCTCATACCTATGCACTCTACGATAGTTTACAATTGAGTCTTTTGTCTCTTTATCTAAGTCAGTTAGTAACTTTTTGATAAATAGACTTAGAATCTTTAGATTAAATTCCTATACGGATTTTAACTTCAGGTTCTTATTTAGCTAAGTAATCATTTGAGCCTCTGGAAACAGTAGTTTTCAAATTCTGACCTTTTAGACAGTAATTCTGTTGATTTCTCTTTTACTGTAGAGTCAGTGAGTTTCATGCACTATCGATGGATGATTTTCACTTTCATAGTTTCGGAATCAATACTTCCGTTACTATTTAGGTTGGATTGTTGCATAAGAGTTAGGCTCCTATTATCCGGAACCTATTATTTTAAGGTCCTTCCGTCTTCGTATGGGCATAGGCCTTTACTCTTTCCGGGTACAGTTTATGTATTTATAAACAGATATCTGTTTATTACAAGGGCGTAAGCTTCTTCTGTCTTTGATGTCTAGTAGAAGGACGTTACGCTCCATTTTATTGTTAATGGATTCTATTAACTAGCGTACTGCTTATGGTATATCATTGGCTTAGCAGTTGTGCTTAAGATTTCGGCTCATGAAGTAAGAGTTCTTCTACTTCTTGGGCTTACATTAATAGTGTTGCTATTATAGATTTTTGAAGGCTGCTCATTGCGCTCAGCCATCCATTCATGAATTTTATCTCAGAAATATCGAGTCCATTTCTGGAGGCCTCTATTGTTAGGTCTATTATCTACTGCTCAGAATGTCATTCACTTAACAGTTGCTACTATAGCTAGGTAGGCTGTCTGTTTCGGCAGTGTCTCCGTTCGGCTGCCCTCTTCGCTCTGGGCTATTTGACCCAGGGCAAGGAAAAGGGGGGGGGGGGGGAGGGTGTTCCCTTGGGTCACCTGTTTTTACTATGAAAACAAGGGGATACCTCCTCCGGAGTTAGTAATTCTGAGCTGTTATTGGGATGGTTGTTTAGTGAGAAGTTTAAGTTATAAAATTCATTCAAGTCTTAGTTTTTAAAGTATAGCTTTTGAATATTGCATATGTCAACGGACATGATTATGCAATTCTCACACACTTTTAGGGGTATAAGAGTCTCTATTCTCTAGACTTACTTTATTATTGGCTTACTTTAAAAATTATTAGTATAAGGATTATTGGATATTAATAGAGTACATGGATGTATGAAGCTCAATTTTTGGAAGGTGTTGTATCTTTCTAATTTATCATAAATAAGAAAGATACATGTAAGGCCTATTACTTCTTTTCCCTACAGGGGATGACTCTATTTTATTTTATTGAGCGTATTCCATTTTGCTCTATGTCCTTGGCCCTCCAGCCTTTTTACTATTCAGCTATGTCTGGGTCATTGGTACAGTAAAAAAATGTTAAAAAATTTATAGTAATTTATATATTTTTTATACTTACCAATGACCCAGACGGGGATGGCCCTCCCAGGAGTTGGGAACTCTTGCCTCCCCGCTGAGTACATAGCGCTTACCAGGCACTGGTTATTAGAATGATAAATGGCGCCAATTTCGGAACGTCCTTGACACTGCGCATGCGCAGTAGGGGCGAAGTGTGGAGGGCCTTTCAGGACATGTTTTCTTTAGTTTTAGATGCAAATTTTGGGGATTGGGGGGCAAAATTTGTGTTTGGCCCTATATTTTAAGAGTTAGCACCAGCTATGTCTGGGTCATTGGTAAGTATAAAAAATATATAAATTACTATAAATTTTTTAACTTTTGCGCAGAACTTCCATATGAAAGCGCTGATTTGAATAATTTTTTGTGTGTATGTTTAGTACCATGGGATACATCACATATAATACGGGTTTTTTTCTCGTACGTAAATTATGCAAATTAGACTAACTTTGTTGTATTTACTGTTACTTTCAGCACTGTAAGTGCAAATGCCAATACGGCTCGGGCTAGAGGCCGTATTTATAAACCGATCTTTACGAAACTTCTTGGGTACCTTTGGTATCACCGTGGGACGAGAACGAGTGTTTTTGGGTACGGTCTGAAATTCAAGATGGCCGATGGCAGCCATTTTGTACAAAATTAGGTGCAATCAGATTTTTGCACAGAACTTCCATATGAAAGCGTTGATTTGAAAAATTTTTTGTGTGAATGTTTAGTACCATGGGATACATCACATATAATACGGGTTTTTTTCTCGTGCAGACATTATGCAAATTAGATGAACTTTGATTTTTTCAGTGCTACTTACACATGTACAATACTGCACTGGCTAGAGGCTGTATTTATCAACCGATCTTCACGAAACTTCTTGGGTACCTCTGTTATCACCTTGGGACGAGAACGAATGTTTCTGAGTGCGGTCCAACATTCAAGATGGCTGCCAGTTGCCATTTTGTACCGAAATTAGGTCTATGAGTTTTTTTGTACACAACTTCTATACAGCTCAGGCTAGAGGCCTTATTTATGAACCGATCGTTACGAAACTTCTTGGGTACCTTTGTTAGCACTATGGGATGAGAAAGGGTGTTCTGGGGTGTTTTCCGAAATTCAAGATGGCCACCAGCAGCCATTTTGTACCAAAATTAGTGCAATCAGTCTTTTGTACAGAACTTCTGTATGAAATTTCTGATTTGAATAAATTTTTGTATGAATGTTTAGTAAAATGGAATACATCACATACAGTACGGGTTTTTTTCTCGTGCAGAAATTATGCAAATTAGATGAATTTTGATTTATTTAGTGCTACTCATACACTGTAAGTGCACATGTCAATACGGCTCGGGCTAGAGGCTGTATTTATCAACCGATCTTCACAAAACTTCTTGGGTACCTTTGTTATCACCTTGGGGCGAGAACGAGTGTTTCTGAGTGCAGTCCAAAATTCTGGCTGCCAGTGGCCATTTTGTACCCAAATTAGGCCCAGTCTGTTTTTTGTCACAACTTCTATACAGCTCTTATTTATGAACTGATCTTCACAAAACTTCTTTGGTACCTTTGTTTTCACCTTGGGACAGGAATGAGTGTGTTTTGGGGTGCCTTTGTTAATACTGTGCTATGAGAACAAATATTTTGGGGTTCAGTCAGACCCACTCTGGGACTCAAAGATTTCTTTTATAGTTTAGCATCTGACTGTCACCCACCTTTACAATACTTTACTTATACATTTGTTACAGGCTACGGTCAGTATTTATGTACAGACCGTTACAATACTTTATATGTACCTTTGTTATCAGGTCATTACCTAGATTTTTGTCATTGCTGTGTCACATACTATACATGTACATGTCTTGACAAGTTGAGCTACAGTGTACACTTTCATTTCATTTTTTGTCTCAAAAAAATAGATTATGACCCCTCATTGGAACAAGCTCGTTCCAAAGAGGGGTCATAACTTATATTTTTGAGACAAAAAATGAAAACATAATGAAAATTAATTCTGGAAAGTGGTCAGTTCAAGAAATACAGTGGAGCCCACTTATTTAGATATCTTTTAACTGAAATACCCTGTTAATTGGATGTCATTTTCAAACACCAACACATTTACCAAACATTCAGTACATGCTTGACCTGTTATGTTCATATGGGTTATTGGAATGAAGTCCTGTTTCATGTAATTGAATAGAAAATCATGTAATCTACATGTTTCAAAGAATTGCTTATTGATACAGTAACTTTTTTAAATTCTCTATGTTTATTGACTTCAGTCTCGGTACATCTGATATGGGCTTATAATACATGTATATCATATTTTAATTTGAGAGAGATCCATGAGCTCATTCCAATGAGCGGTCACATGATGTGGTTTTGTTGGACATTTTTTTTTAAATTTGAAAAAACAGTAATTAAAATAATAAATTTTGATATTCTCCACATTGGTAATGGGGAAATTGAATAACCCTATTGACTGAATATAATTTCCAAACTCCCTGGCATGCCTTCAGTGAAATTTTACCTGTCAGCTACAAAAAGGATATAGAGTCAACTCCTGTTAATTGAATAAAAAATCTTTTATTACATCAAATAATTGCTCTGACAACCACTTGATTTCCCATGTTTTTGGACTATTTGCCTTCAGTATATCAAATGTAGACTTTTAATCCATTTTATTTAGTTTCACAGAGCTGATTGAAAAGGGTGAGGCAGAAACAAAAACATGATTAAAGGCAGTTGCAGGAGTCCATTACATGACTTTTTTCAAAAAGAGTTAGGTTGTCTGAAGAGCTAGTCTTGTCTTGTGGCTGCCTGTTTACCACTGCACGGTTAGTGCAAGATACACGGTCAGGCCTGGCAATCTGGAAAATCAAGAAGTGCAAAACAGTTGCCCTCCTCAGATTGCTTGGAGTGCAATTCCACCTGAAGGTTTCAATGCAAAAACGTGTATGCTATTTTGGTTATATTCGCTTCAAGGTATTAATATTGCAAGTGCAAGCCCTACTTCTGAACTAACTCAAGCTTTTAGAGAACTTTTCTAAACAAGCTAGAAAAGTAATAGAGTGCAAAAGCACGAAAAAGATCGAAAAAGGGTCGAGCGAGACCAGCGCTCGAAATTACAGGTACTCTCTCTGCACACCTCTTGCATTTACCGAACGCATGCACAACAACCATGACGTCAATTCCTTTTATTTCCGCCATTTATACATATGGTCGGAAATTTTTGTGACTCGTGCTACACTTTGTTGTTTTCTTTGTGAACAACTTATTATATGTGCGATCTGCATTTTATTGTGTGCAAGTGGATTGTATCCTTTTTCAAGCTTTCAGAATTGTTTTTGATTAATGTTATTTTTGATCATTATTGCTTGTTTCTTCACACTTAATCTTGTTTTTCCCCCCACGTGTGAACACGACCTTCGTGCTGTTTTCCGTCAATGGGAAGCTTGATTCCATTATTATCATTCATATAATGCCAAAGACTATTCCTTGTACCGCTTGCTTGCAAGTGAAGCATGTGGACGACTCTCCTTCCACATGCGTCACTTGCAACAATTGCTCTCAGGCCCAATCATGTGGTATTTGTGGGGTTTGGTCCTCAAAATTCTGGGCTTCTGTTAACATGGTGGTTCTGTCCAGGGCTAGAACCCCTCGTTCTCGGGGTAAGGGTAGCTGTGCCATAGCAGACATTTCTGCTGGTGCACGTGGTGACTCTCTCACACAGGATTCTGATCTGTCTTCTGTGGCGAGTTCCTCTGCAACTGTTGACGGTGCTAGTTCAGTGATACCTGACGTGGAGACTGCAGTCTCTTTGTCTTCTGATGTCACTCTTGAAGCATCTGTTTTCGTTGAGAGCTTCTCCGAGGTCAGCTTGGTGACCCTCTCCGATCTGCCTCCTACGCCATTGACAGTTGCTGAGGAAGCTGTTACTGCAGATCCTATTCTGTATGATGGTGGCTCTTCCTTCTCCTCTTGGGGTGGTCTACAGTCTCGGGGGACCGAGGCTGTATCTGCTGGTGTGTCTGTGAGCTTCCAGCCTCCCCTAGCTTCATGGCGAAGCTGTGCGGGTTTGCTGTCTGCTCCCTCTCATCTGGCTAGGTTTGCTCCTAGTCGGTTGAGCCGGTCGGTCGCTTCAGCAGCGATTCCTCGCCCCTCGAGTGAATCGTTTATTGTTCCTCCTTCCCCTGCTAGTGTGATGATTAGCAGGATTGGGTTGGGACATTGGCATCCAGGGCCTGCTGTTCGGAAGATGTCAGTGACAGCCCCGGTTAGCTGTCACTCCCGGAACCTTCCTCCGGTGATTCCTCACTGTGTTCCGAGTCTGGGTGTTGATCGATGCTTGCCGTCGGTCTCAGAGGATGGGCAGTTGGGGCCGTCTGTCGCGCAGAGGCCAATAACAGGTTCCTGTCATTCTTGGGACAATCCTCCGGTGTCTTCTCACCGTGTCCTAGGTCCAGCAACCGATAGACGTGCGCCGTCGCTCTCTTTAGAGGATATGCAGGCAGGACCTCTGTTCTGCAGAGGTCAGTGATGGCCCCTGGGCATCACAATCAGGACTATTCTCCAGTGTCTTCTCACCGTATCCCTATTCTGTCTGCCGATCGACGTTCGACGTCGGTCTCTTCTGAGGATTTGGGTTCTTATACCGGAAGGGTCCATTGGGAGGACACTCTGTTGGGCGATGCTGCTGCCACGGATTCTCAGGGTGACCTGCATCAGGCCGTTTTGGCACTCACCCAGTTGCTTTCTGGCAACCCTCAAGTTGACCTCCTGAGGCACAACCTCCTTTGGTCGGTCGCCGTGATGTCTCGCCTGGCCCCTTGGATACTGCTCAGTCTTCCCAGGAGGTTTCTGCTGATCAGCCCGAGTTAGGCTACGTCTCCTCTGCTACAGAGGATGATGATTATCTGGAAGGTGATGGGTCCCTCTCGTCAGTCTTGGGGCAGGCTTTGGATTTCATCTTTGGCTTATTGCCGGAAGTTCAACCTTCAGACCAGCCATCTGTGACCGTACGGCTGCTGTCCACTATGGAGCACTGTAACCCTGTTGAGCCTTCTAGCTCTGGGGCTTTGCGTCCTCTGCAATCGGCTCAGGTTGTTGAGTCCTTCCAGGGCTTTGATGCCAAAATGCGTTCTAAGGCCCTCAAGGGTTCCTTCTTTTCTAGAGCTGATGCCTTTCTGCCTCCATCGCGGTTTCGTGTTTACGATTCCGTCCGTCCGCCAGTCTTCCAAGGGATGACTACTGTGGATGAGGATTCTTCTTCCCTCGGGTTAACTAAGCCTAAGTCGGCAGTTCTACTGATGTCAGTAGTTGAATCCATGGTGGGACTGTCCCGAGAGATGCTGGGTATGTTATCTCTCGCGGACCATGTCGTCGCTGCCCTGGCTGAATATTTTCCACCAGGGGAGTTTAATGATGCTGAGGCGCCATTTCACGTTTTGTCACAGACTCTCATGAACTTGACACACGCTCATGCCTGTAACACGGCTAATTTGGAGCTGGCATGCCGGGATGCGGTGTTGGATTCTTCTCCATCCCTTCCTTCTGAGCATCGTGCTGTTCTGAGGTTTGCCTCTTTGGTGGGGCCTCAGTTGTTCTATGGTTCCGTGGAAGCTGTTCGTGGCGAAGTTCTTTGTCATTCGAAGGACCAGCTTTTGCTGCGATAGCTGGACCAACCTACTGCGACGGGTGATGGTCATTCCAGGCCCGCCAAGCGTGCTGCTGCGTTTGCCTCGTCGGCGACATCGGCTACGCCTTCGGCTCTGTCAGCTTCTTCTGCACAGAAGAAGCGCCAACGTGGCCAGTCTTGCTGGCAACCTCCAGCAGGAAAGTCTCAGGACTCTGTCACTTCCCAAGGTGGTTTCTCCTCTCGGGGGCCTCATCGGGGCCGCAAGTGAAGGTTCTCACCTCGATTCGCCTCCAGTCGGGGGAAGGCTGTCGCTGTTTTACGACCGTTGGTCAGAGATAACGTCGGACTCTTGGGTCCTCGACGTCATTCATTCCGGTCTGCGACTGTCCTTCCATCGGCACCCCAGTTTATCTCGGATGCCCCTCTCGACTCAGGTCCCTTCCGATTCTCTGCGTCGGGACCTTCTGGTGCAGGAGATCGACAATCTCCACTCCAAAGGGGCGATTGAGGTGGTCAGGAACACCCTTTCACTGGGGTTTTACTTGAGACTTTTCTTGGTGCCGAAGAAAAACGGCCAATTTCGTCCTGTCATCGATCTGAGTATCCTGAACGAGTACATAATAGCTCCTCATTTCCGTATGGAGACTTTCTGGTCGGTCCAACGTTCAGTTCATCAGGGGGACTTTGCTGCCAGTATCGACCTGAAGGATACCTTCTTCCATGTACCCATTCATTTGGCGTCACGGAAATACCTTCGGTTCTCGTTTCGGGATTGAGTCTATTAATTCAGAGCTCTCCCGTTTGGTTTGAACCTGGCTCCTTGGGCTTTCACCTGACTGATGTCACATGTGCTTGCTTTCCACCGTACTCAGTCGGCTGTGACTTCGTCAGCCTACCTGGACGACATCCTCCAGCAGCACCACGATGCTGCTGTTCTGGAGTTAGATGTCCTGCAGTTTATTTGCATGCTAGCATCGCTGGGTTTCAGAGTCAATCACGAGAAGTCGGATCTCCTTCCTTCTCAGCGATTCCGTCATTTGGGGATGGATTTCGACACTCTTCACAATGTAGTGTCGGTCCCCCATGCTTGGGCGACGATTCTTTCCCCCTTGACTCGGAACCTGCTTCAGTCTTCCTCAGTCTCGGCCAGGACTTTCCTTCGGAAATAAACCTGATCACACCTCTGTCTCCACAGAGGGTGTGGATCAATCTGAGGCGGCCTCTGTTGGCAGATTGGCCTTTATGTCTACCTCTACGTCGCGATCTTCTTTCCCAGGGTCATCCCCAGAAGTATCACAACAACCTGGTGAGTCTGTCCCTTCTCGCCTGTCTTTTATCAGGTCCAGGCTCCGATGTAGATGTTTTTCGAGACGATCAGTGGAGTGCATTTCTGCATCACGCCGACATTCCACTGGCATGACTTATGCTGCGAAGTGGAAGGTTTTCTGCTGCTGGTGTGCAGATCACAATGTGGATTACCGTGATCCGTCAATCGCTCAAATTGCGGATTTTCTGGTATATCTTTTTGACTCCAAAGGCCACGAGCCTATTACGATTAAGGGCTATCAGTCTATGCTGTCTGATACTTTCTCTTATGTGGGAAAGCGGTGTATCGGTCGTAATCTTTTTCTCTCCAAACTCATTCGGCACTTTTCTTTGAAGTGGCCTCAAGTTTTGCGTCTTACACCCAAGTGGAACTTGGCATGGGTGTTGCACTGTTTGGAGGGGACGCCATTCGAGCCTTTATCTGAGACCGATATGCGTTTTCTCACCTATAAGACGGCTTTTCTTCTAGCGTTTGCTTCTGCTCGACGAGTCAGTGAGCTTCATGCACTATGTGTTGATTCTGCTTTCTTCAGAAATGAGGCTAACAGTGTCACCTTCACTACTGATTGCTCTTTTCAGGCTAAGAATCAACTTCCTGATTCAGTACCTCCTCCCATCTGCATTCGGGCTCTCCCTGCTCTCGATGGCCGGAGACCTCTTCTTTGTCCTGTTCGTGCGATCAAGACTTACATTACTCGCACTCAGTTCATTAGGAGGGGTCAGAAGAGATTCTTTCTGTCTCTCATTCCTAAGAGGCAGTCTGTCTCTTCCCATTCTATTTCCAGGTGGATCTGTCTTGCAATCAAGCTAGCTTATTTCCGCTTGTCTGCTTCGGATCTTGTTTCGAACCGGTTTAATGCTCATGATGTTTGTGCCATTTCTACATCCTGGGCGTTCTCCAATTCTGTTTTGCTCTGGGATGTTATGAATGCGGCTTACTGGAGGAATGTTTCTACCTTCTCCTCCTTTTATCTCCGCCACCTACAGCAGCAATCTGAGGACCTTCATTCTTTAGGCCCTCTCGTTGCTGCTCAGGCTGTTGTGCACTCTCGTTAAAATTGTTGTTATCGAGGTTGTGCTTCGCTCAGCCTTGTTCTTTTCAGGTACCTTCTCTCTATCTTCATTACAGGCTTCGCTATTATTCTCTGCCCTCTTTGCTTTTCTTTCTGCTGCTCTTGTTGATATTGTTGGTATTGGTTATGTGATTCACCTACTCCTATTGTTTATTCATCCAATTGTAAACAATTGTGAGTAGGTTGAAAAGAAATTAAAATTTTTTAGTAAATTTTGTTTCTTAACATACCTACCACAATTGTTTACCGGAGGCCCACCCTCCTTGGGGATATCCTTGATAGCAATGCCTCCCCGCTAAATCACAAACTTCTCGTTGGCGGAAATACGGAATTGACATCACGGTTGTTGTGCATGTGCTCGGTAAACGCAAGAGGTGTGCAGAGAGAGTACCTGTAATTTCGAGCGCTGGTCTCGCTCGACCCTTTTTTCGATCTTTTTCGTGCTTTTGCACTCTATTACTTTTCCAGCTTGTTTGGAAAAGTTCTCTAAAAGCTTGAGTTAGTTCCGAAGTAGGGCTTGCACTTACGTTACAGCCAATTGTAAACAATTGTGATTTGTTTGTTAAGAAACAAAATTTACTAAAATATTTTAATATTTATGATGTTGTTTTATCCCATATATGTGTTTCTCCACTACCATATATTAGAACTCTGCTGTATTGAAATTTCAGATTCCGTATCGGTATCGGTATTTTTCAGGTAAATACCTCGGTTTCAGTACAGTATTTGGTATATGCGTAGAACACTGAAAATAGTCGCAAACTGACCCAATTTCCTAACATTCAACCATATAGTAACTTAACAGGTTTTGCACTGACATCTCATGAACTTGACAAGTTATTGTGATAACTGGTTAGTCAAGCAACTTATTTAATGAATCACTTGATTCATTGTGAATCAAATGATTCATTAAATAACTTGCCAAGCTAATCAGTTGGCCTCTCTGTCCTTCATACATGTACCATGCCCCTCTACCCCTCCACCCCCCCCCCCCCCCCCCAATTGAATTGAGTAGAAGAAACATATATGTTCTTCAACTTCAGAGCCTTTCAGTAAGTTTTCACTGGTAGTAACACTCTTGGTCAGGCCCTACCGCCCCCCCCCCCCCCCCCCCCCCACACACTTATCTTTCAGAGTGGCAACAAGATCAATTAAAGATGTATTAACATTTGTATGTGAAGTTGTCAACGTATTGAATTTTCAAAACCAGTGGATTATTTCCAACCAAATGTCAACCACCCACTCGACCCCCAATGTCCCCTGTGAATAAATCACACAGTAATTTCCAGAATATATATTGAATCAGCCAGAATGTTAGAAACACTGGAACCGGGCTGTATTTCTTCAGAAACAGAAGTTCCAGGTTAACAACTTGCCATTTTTCGTTTTTGCGCCGTCAATTTTTTATTTCTTTCTGCGAGGTATTCACAGCAGCTGCTGCCTACTTGTCTCTTACAAAGATCACATTTGCACATTTTCTTATCAATTCGATCAAAATATGCAGCCCACAGGCTTTTAAATTTACGATCCACCTTGATGAGTTGACTTGCTGTCATTTTCGCAGAAAAATATAAATACCGAAATAAGCGGTATTTTGATTTGGTTTTGGTACGATTTTCGTTACCCCTTAATACCGAAACCATACCAAAAATTTGGTATACCTCATAGCACTAACATATATAGAAAAAAGAAACAGGGGGAGAGATTTGTTTTACTCTCTGGTCGCCAATATTATTTTTGTTAAGATAGTTTGTTTATAGATAGTTTGTTTATGACATTGGCATGTTGGCCAGTACAGCTCTGGCCAAATTATAAAGTGTCAGATGTTAAAATCATCTGATTTTTGTGTCTGTCCACTGAGGTGGTGCCCTTAACTGGCAGGAATTACAGATACCAGTGGAAATCTGCATGATGGTATTCACTTGTGGGAGAGATCCACCTGTGAGTTGCAGCTCGCAGTTCACTGCTTGTTGTCTTCCTTTTCATAACCTCCAGCATCAGTTTCAGTGCAAGCACCAAATCCTCACAGTCCAGCAGTAGGATTGAAAAGGGGGAGGCAAAATCTATGCTTCTGGGAACAAAGACATGCTTATAGGCAGCTGTTGGAGTCAGTTACATGACTTTTTGCAAAGAGAGTTAGTATGTCATATGAGCTAGTCTTGTGGCTGCATGTTTACCACTGCATGTTCAGTGCAAGACATATGGTGGGTCCAGCACAACATGTGTGTGTTCATGTGAAGGGGGTGCCTCTCCACTACTTGTAGATTGCAATGTCATAATACAAGGTTCGCACAGCCTTGAAATAGTCCCTTGTTTAAAAAAATCCTAGGCTTTGGAATGACCTGGAACCGAGTATAAGAAATGCTACTAATCGGACTGCATTTAAGAAAGTGTTAACGCAAAAACTTCTCTCAAATTATCAAACACAATTTATATGTAACAACCTGCATTGCCCAGACTGTACTAGATAGTTGACTATACTAATCTGTAATACAGTTCTGCTTTTACCAGCTAGCTCGTCAATTTGTCACTCATTTTATTCTCAAAGTATTTTCAATATTATTTCCAATGTATTCTAAAATATCATTGCTATTTTAAGTGTCTTGTTTGCAATAATGCAACAATACAACATTACACCAGAAGGATCTGTATTTCTCTCTTCCCGGCTGTAAACTCCGTCTGATATAATGTTGCTCTAATTATACTTTTTACCTCGGGGGATAGCAGGAAGACAGCCAATCTGGCTGTGCTGTCCCCCAACGGTATGTTTTTGCCTCACAATATTATTCTGTAAATGTATTGATTATTATATTTTAAATATCTTTAAATAAAGAATTGAATTGAAAATTGAATTGGTCAGTGCAAGACATATGGTGGGTCCAGCACAATGTGTGTGCTTTGATGTAGAGGGGGTGCCTCTCCACTACTTGTGGAGTGTGATGTCATAACACAAGATTCACACAGCCTTGAAATAGTCCTTGAATTTTAGCCAAACTCCTTCAATTTGGAATATTCGGAAAATGCCCTTGAAAAGCACTTGAAAATCAGTCAGACTCCTTGAATGTCCTTGGATTTTTCCTGCTATCATTGCAGCTTGTTTATTTGAGTCCAACCTTTTAACATCTTTTCAATTTTATTTGGTTTTAATTTTTAACTCAACTTTGGCAAAGCCAAATTTGAGCTTTTGTCATGGCCCGTCGTCCGTCTGTCCGTACATCAACAATTGGATACGGCTCGGGCTAGAGGCCGTATTTATGAACCGATCTTTACGAAACTTCTTGGGTACTTTTGTTATGACCGTGGGACGAGAACAAGTGTTTTTGGGTGCGGTCCGAAATTCAAGATGGCTGCCAGCCGCCATTTTGTACCAACGATGCAGAAATCTGTTTTTTGTACAGAACTTCCATATGAAAGCTCTGATTTGAATAATTTTTTGTATGAATGTTTAGTACCATGGGATACATCACATATAATACAGGTTTTTTTCTCGTGCGTGAATTGTGCAAATTAGACTAATTTTGATGTTTTTTGGTGTTACTTTACAGTGCAAATGCCAATACGACTCGGGCTAGAGGCCGTATTTATGAACCGATCTTTATGAAACTTCTTGGGTACCTTTGGTATCACCGTGGGACGAGAACGAGTGTTTTGGGGTCCGGTCCGAAATTCAAGATGGCAGATGGCAGCCATTTTGTACAAAATTAGGTGCAATCAGATTTTTGCACAGAACTTCCATATGAAAGCGCTGATTTGAAAAAAATTTTGTGTGAATGTTTAGTACCATGGGATACATCACATATAATACGGGTTTTTTTCTCGTGCAGAAATTATCCAAATTATCCAAATTAGATGAACTTTGATTTTTTCAGTGCGACTGACACACACAATACACATGTCAATACGGCTCGGGCTAGAGTCTGTATTTATGAACTGATCTTCACGAAATGTCTTGGGTACCTTTGTTATCACCTTGGGACGAGAACGAGTGTTTCTGGGTGCGGTCTAAAATTCAAGATATCTGCCAGTGGCCATTTTGTACCAAAATTAGGTCTAATCGGTTTTTTGTACACAACTTCTGTACGGTTCAGACCAGAGGCCATATTTATGAACCAGTCTTTACGAAACTTCTTGGGTACCTTTGTTATCACCGTGGGATGAGAGTGAGTGTTTTTGGGTGTGGTCCAAAATTCAAGATGGCCACCAGCAGCCATTTTGTACCAAAATTAGTGCAATCAGTCTTTTGTACAGAACTTCTGTATGAAAGTTTTGATTTGAATAAATTTTTGTATGAATGTTTAGTAACATGGAATACATCACATATTGTAAGGGGTTTTTTTTCGTGAAGAAATTATGCAAATTAGATGAACTTTGATTTATTCAGTGCTACTTACACAATGTAAGCACACATGTCAATACGGCTCAGGGTAGAGGCTGTATTTATGAACCGATCTTCACAAAACTTCTTGGGTACCTTTGTTATCACCTTGGGATGAGAATGAGTGTTTCTGGGTGCGGTCCAAAATTCAAGATGGCTGCCAGTGGCCATTTTGTACCGAAATTAGGTCCAATCAGTTTTTTGTCACAACTTCTATACAGCTCGTATTTATGAACTGATCTTCACAAAACTTCTTGGGTACCTTTGTTTTCACCTTGGGACAGGAACGAGTGTGTTTTGGGGTGCCTTTGTTATCACTGTACTATGAGAACAAATATTTTGGGGTTCAGTCAGACCCACTCTTGACACTTTCATTTTAAAAAGCTGAGGAAAGAAAACTTGCATTTCGGAAATAACTGGTGGAGTGCTGAAAGTCACCATTAAATTACATGTAACTGAAAAGTGAGAGTGCTTTAAACAAGTCCTTATATTCTTTGTGCAGACTCAGTGCGCAGTCGGCATATGACACTTTCTCCATATCAATTTACTTTATTATAAATCATTGGAGAGTGCCTGCAGGCACTCTCCAATGATTTATAATAAAATAAATATTGAATAAATTGTAACCACCAAACAGAATCTAGCACCCAGCCAAATGTGCAAGAAATAGATTTTAGATGCAGGTGAGATTTCTGAGAAATGACAATCCCGTCAGAAAACTGCTGCTTGATAAATGCTTATTTGCCCTTGAAATGTCCTTGAAAAGTCCTTGATTTTTTTGTCCTGGGTCATATGAACCTTGTAACACCATGTATGCTATGTGCATGAGTTGAAAATTGTTCCAGAAGACTTTGGCCTGTGTGTTGGACAGCTTTATGGGTGAATTTCCACTCTGTAGTTCAAATAACTGTTTTGTGCTACTGGGAACAGATTAGGCTGTATCAGATGTAAGTTACCCTTAGTTACCAATTTCTGTACAGCGTTTATGTATATGTAAACCGCCGTTAGTTCACTTTGAGTAATACCCTTGGCTGGGCCGATGTAACAGATACCAGTAGAGATCTGTATACAGACTCTCTAAATGGAGAGCTCCCTTCTGTGAGTCGTGACTCACAGTGTACTGAGCATTGAGAGCTTCGGCAGGTATTATACTAAAATTTAGGAGGTATAGTATATCCCCCATTTGTGAAATGTGGGGTACTACAGCTCTGTGCACTACATGTAATAGTCGACAGCTTATCCAATGTTGTGGGAGCACGGTAGCTCAGTAGGTAGAGGTGCAGGCTGCAAGCTGAGAGGTCCTCGGTTCGAATCCCACCTGCGGCAACCGCATTGTGTCCTTGGACAAGACACTTTATCTTCATTGCCCACGTGGGGGCACGATGACCCTGTGTACTAAGGCGTACTGAACGTCGATGGTGTGCATGTCTTCAACCAATCTAACCCTGCCTGTACTGCAGTGCAGAGTTACGATGTTGGGGAGCTGGCAGTTGCTCGTCGTTGCTCGGTGGTTCTCTCCGGGTACTCCGGCTTCCTCCACCCGTAAAACTGTCACAGTCATGATTAGCCATTGTGCATAAATATGTGACCTTAATCACCAATAAATATAAATAAATTGAATGTTGTTATTATTTTTTCATCTGCTTGTTTGGTGGTTGTTTATGTTAGTCGTATATGTGGTGTGTGTAGTTGGAATAGATATGTTTACACTGTACTTGTATAAGTATACAATTCCTTGTTAATGTTGTTTATACTGGACCTAGACCTTGTAAAAACAATCTCTTGTATGGTTATGTCTTTTACTCTGATGTTTCCTTAGAACTACGGAGGGGGTCATTTCATTTCTTGATGTAAGGATAGATGCAGCAGGTACTATGGAAATGTCCCTTTATATGTTTCGATTGGTTTCATTTCCCACATAGGATGGGATGAGCTGCCCCAGTGGATAGAATGGATCACTGGGAGAGGTTGTAACTTAATTAGGATCGCAGTTTTGTGATTCATAGGTAATTTTATGCTTACTGTGGATTCAGTATATATTTTTTCCCCTCAAAGAGAGGAGGGGGGGGGGGGATAGGTCTTTTTGTATGCATCAACCCTTATACTAGAGTTATAAGTGATAGGGTGCATGAGTTAACTCTTATTGTGTGGAGACAGGATAATAACCTTAATATTCTGTTACATTAAATGTATGTATTGTGTAAGCCATCTGTGAGTATAAGTAATGAGGTTTGTGTGATAAGATATTCTTTTTTAATATTTTGGTGGCCCTAAAAAGTGCCATTGCCGGTCGGGGATGGACCTTTATACTTCTGTACTGCTTGTGGGGGCTTGAGGCTCTGGATCAGTTGTCTCTTTACTTGGCATCACCAATAGGGGTTGCTGGGCAGCAATAATTGAATCTTTGGTAACATTGTTGCATGCTTTTCTTCCGCTGTCTCTGAGGATGGGTCTTTACTGGCCCAGTTATTTAAGAGGTCTATGATGACTTGGTTCCTGCAGTCCCATAGTTCAGCGGCCTTACTTTCAAGTTTGGGGCCGAGTTCCCACCAGTCAGGTATTCCCTTTACTCGGAGTGTTGACCATGTGTAGCCACACTCTGAATGGACCATCTTTTTCCACTGGTCTGCATATTGTTTCCACTGCTTCTCTTTTGCTTCCTTGCAAGCGATGGAAGTGTCCAATAGAGGCATTGGTATATGCCTGATTTGAAATTGCCTCGATTTGAAGATCCTAATGGTCTCACTGTGAATGAAGTTTTTCATGAAACATTGGTGTGATACCCAGCTTATAAAAGCAAATAAGGATTGGGTTAGTTCATCTCTGACGTTACATTAGAGATTGTGATTGGTTTATTGGAATAATGTCATTTAGCTGATTGGATGGTATGCGGAGACAGGCATGCTGTCCCGGAGCCAGTTATGACTAATCCGGTCTGCAAGGTTTCTGTAATTGCTTCCTTGGTGTCTAGCAACTACAATTACTATTCAGTCAGATAGGTGATTTTGAGAGGTTGATTTTAGTTTACACTCTGTTTCTTTCAGAATTGATGGAGAGTTGAGTTGGTCATGGTCCTTTGTCGGGAGTGGTGGAGGGATGCAAATGAGCCCTTACTAAATAGTCCCTCAGATTCATTTCCCGCTTGAATGTTAGAATTGGTGGTTGGGGAAATATCTTTTTCAGTGAAGGCAGCTGTTGTAAGAGGTGCCAATAATTTAATAAAGCCTTCTTTATCTTAGAAATGTATGGGTTATATTCTGTGGTGAAGACCAAAGGTGGTGAAGTGTTCTTGTTGTTGTTTTTTTTTTTCACAGATGTTTGCCTGGAGTCTCTCTGTTCGCTTATCGTAGAAGACTGAGTTGGTAATTAAGTTAAATTCATCGTGTGAGTAACCCCTTGTGGAGAGTTTTGGAGAAAAGTTTTGTTTGTGTTCCTCAAAGATGGATTCCACTGGGTTGTTACACAGAAGTTGGATTAGTTCCCCCTTGATAAGGCCTTTGAATGTAGATGTTGGGTAAGATGAGCTGTGGTGGAGGTTCTGGAATGTCTCCGTGTATTTGACATGAAGTCTTATATCAAGTATGCCTGTTTTAGAAAAATGGTTCCCTTGTAAATTTCAATGTCTAGAAATGTGACTTATGTGTCGGACATGAAGTCTTATATCAAGTATGCCTGTTTTAGAAAAATGGTTCCCTTGTAAATTTCAATGTCTAGAAATGTGACTTATGTGTCGGATACATCATAGACAAAGCGAAAAGTTGAATGTGAGCTGTTAGCTTGTTTCATGAACTTGTGGAGTTCTGTTTCAGTGCTTGACCAGGTGATAAAAGTGTCATCACTAAATCTGATCCATTTAGGGATAAATTGGTGGTCTATCGCTACAAGCTTTTTCTCCCATACATGGGGGTTCAGGTCTGCTATTTCAGGGCAAGATAATAATAATAACTCTTTGGCCAGCCGCTGATTTGTCGCGGTCCTCATAAGAGAAGGCCATCATTCCCCCTGCACCCCACCCCCTCTTCCCCTCCTCTCCTCCCAGCATTCAGATATAAACTGCTTAATAGTGTCCCTCACTTCCTCTTTTTCAATTTCTTCAATAAGCATTCCTACCCTCTCCCTCGTGTCCCCCTTCAGCCATCTATCCTTTGTTTCTTCACCCCACTTCTGCATTATTCTTCCAGTAAATTTTATTCTATGAGGTATATACTGTGGGCATTCCAAGAGAAAATGTTCCAGGGTCTCCACTACTCCAAAGTGGCACATTTGGCATCCCTTTTCTCCATCTCTCCCAATTTTTCCCCGAAGCTCCAGTGATCTTGATCTCAGTTTGAACAGCAGTGACCCTCCAAAGGTGCCATCTAGGTACTTCTCAAAAGCTGGCTTTTCTTTATATTGTAACCCCTGCAGTGATCTTTTCACGCTAACCCCTGCTCGCCAGTTTCGATTGCAATCTTCCATGACTCTCTCTTTGACAAACCTTTTGCCTTCTTTCATTCCTACTTCTATGTTTGTGACCTCTATAGAGTAATTGTCCATTAGTTCCCTCACATGTTTTGACCACCCCGTATCTTTATTAGAATTCCAAATGGTATCGAGCATCAATTTGCACCACCGGTTGTCAGGCAGGTTTCTCAAGTAGTTAAAGTAACACAGTTTTCCCAAATCTACCCTGTCCTTGATTTTCATCCACCCAAGCTCCCCCATTACTGCTTCCAAAGCTGCAGCATTACTCAACCCTGTTATCCATCTGCCGGCATCATTCTGAGTACTTTCCAACTTCTTAATAACGGTTTGGTTTAATGGAATCACGTCCGTGCCATACGTTATACTTGGTAAACCCACCCTCTCCCACAGTGTTTTCCCCACAAAGACCTTGTTGAAACTATTTTTCCCTAAAAGTTTTAGTTGGTTCAGAATTCTTTTCCCCTTCAGAATCAGTTTGGCTGAGTAATTTCTGTACACCTCTCTTCCCGTTATATTTATGCTTACCCCTAGATACTCATACTCTCCCGTTTCTCCTATAGTGATTTGTTTGCTTTCCCCTTCGGGGATTGAGAACTCCCCCACTATGCTCCCTATAGCTGCTCCAAGAGTTTGCATATAGAGGTGCTCATTACACTGGAACGAGTTGGTTTTAAATACATGTATAATGTTGAGTAGATTAATGCGCGATTGGGTTGAAAGACGAGGCAGGGGGTTTGAAATAGATTTATGTCTTCTAATGCTTCTTTCACGACTGCTGTGGCTTCTCCTTGTGACACATTTGTGTACACAGTAATGTCACCAAATACAAGGAGAGCATTTTGCAGTATGTGTCTCTTATTTATGTGGCTGTTTTGGGGGGACTAGAAAGTAGTCCAAGACATCTGTCAAACAAGATTTAATACAATAAATGCTCACTTTGACACTTGAATATTGGAAAATGACCAAATTCCTGTTAATTATATTCTCCTATTAATTGAATATTTTTCACTGATAAAGTCGTTCTTGAATTAACAGTGTTCCACTGTACTTTTGTCACAATAGACGGTAGTTTTGCTGATCAAAATATCGCCATTCAAATTTAACCCTTTATCTAACATGAAAAAGGATGACACTTGCAAACAGAATTCTTGAATAACTATTTTTTTTTCCATTTTTTGTCTCAAAAACATAGGTTATGACCCCTCATTGGAACTATCTCAGCAAGCTTGTTCCAAAGAGGGGTCATACCTATGTTTTTGAGACAAAAAATGAAAATTAATTGTCAATTTTTGTGAATAGTGCTGGCGGTTTTGGCCATTACGTTGGGTAAGGGGTTAATTATTTTTTCAATTTCTCTCAGAAAAACATAGACCTTGATCCCTCATTGGAACAAGTTTGTTGAGTGTAAGAGGTTATAAGCTGCATTTGTATGGAAGAAAAATGAATTTTTTTTATCAGTTATTCCAAAATGTTTTTTTGCAAGTGTTGTCTACATGTATGTATGCTAGGTAAACAGTTAAAAAATGTTTGCTATTGTGTCTACTAAATTTCCTTCTATACTAAACTTGAAACTTCTACACCGCATGTCAGTTGCCCCAAAGTTTTATTGAATTAATCTTTTACGTAACAAATTGTCCCAGACCTGGAATTAATCCATGAAAGATCATTTAGGGTATGTGGGGGTTACTTTAATTGTGGAATATTCAAACAAACTACAGGTTACAATAAAATAATACAACATAAATTAAATTCCTAACCCTGCAAGTTTTGTCAGTTAGACTTGACAATTATGACTTAAATGAATGAAAAGGTTGCACATTTGCATCTGCGTATGAATATTGTGGCATACCATTTGCATCTTAACCCTTTACCCAACGAAACGGCCCAAACCGGTCAGCGCAATTCTCAAAAATTGCCAATTAATTTTCATTAATTTTTTGTCTCAAAAATATAGGTTATGGCCCCTCATTGGAATGAGATCGTCGAGCTTGATGAGCTCATTCCAATGAGGGGTCATATTCTATGTTTTTGAGACAAAAAATTAAAAAACTTAGTTATTCAAGAATTTTTTTTTTTGCAAGTGTCGTCTGCTTTTCATATTTGGTAAAGGGTTAACCCTTTACCCAACATAACGGCCAAAACCGGCCAGCACTATTCTCAGAAATCGCCAATTAATTTTCATTATTTTTTTCATTTTTTGTCTCAAAAACATAGGTTATGACCCCTCGTTGGAACGAGCTCATCGAGCTCGTTCCAACCAGGGGTCATAACCTATGTTTTTGAGACAAAAAATGAAAAAAATTAGTTATTCAAGAATTTTTTTTGCAAGTGTCGTCTGCTTTTCATGTTAGGTAAAGGGTTAAAAGAATTTCCTCTAAAATAAATAGCAACAACTAATGTTTTGGTTGTTGCTATTTGTTTTGGTGTAAATTCATTTTAAGACATAAACAGCATGGTTGGCACAGTAAAGCCTGAGACAGCAGAAAAGCATCTCAACAGTTTGTCCCATAGGTTACCACCATCTTATCTCACCTAACCTATTTAACGGGTTATAATGTAGGCTGTTTATTTCCAGGCCTGTTGTCCTGGTTTGCCAAAGGCAAAGCACAGACTTTTTTAATTTTTTCAAATTTTTTTTTCTAAACTAAAGCTCATAGCCCTCTTTGTATGTGCTTGTTGAGCACATTCCAGTGGGAGTGGGGGAGTCATGACCCTGAGGATTTTTTTTTTTTTTCAGTTATTCAAACAAAAACCCTTCAATTTGTGTTTGGATGAAAGGTAGTTCACTGAAAAGCGCACTGCAGACAATTCTGCTTTACTTGGTACATGTAATTGGACCTGGTAACCAATGTCAGTGGATGAAATTCCTCTAATGTGTGCAGCATTAATAAAAATTATTTGCTAAACCTGACTTTATTAGTTCACCTGATTGAAAGTCATAAACCTCTGGACCAAATTGAGCCAAATATGATATGCATGTTACTTTTCATATGTCAATTCAAGTTAGGCCAAATAAAGTTTTCATGCCCACAGGTGGATTCACAAGGGGCATTACTCTGATGACACCCATAAATTGTTTTGGTCTTTTTAGGGGGGGGGGGGGTGGGGGGGGTGGGGGGTGGGGCAGATTCAAGTTTGTTCAAACTGAGTCCCTGGGTTGATATTTGGGCTACCTATGGGGAACCAAATTTTAACTTAGTGCAATATGAGGGAATTTCTTTAAAAAATCTTCTTCTTCAGATCAACCAGTCAGAATGGTTTCACATTAGATATACAGCATCTTGAGGTGGGTCAGTTTCAGGTTTGTTCAAATCGGTTATCTGGGTGAATACTTGGGCTCCCTTTGGGAGCCAGAATATGAACTTAGTGCAATATGAGGAATTTTTAAAAAAATCTTCTTTAGAACTTGCAATCAGAATGCTTTCATATTTGGTATACAACATCTCTAGAGGGGCCAGATTCAAGTTTGTTCAAATTGGATCCCTGGGTTGAACTTTGTGCTCCCTATTAGAGCCCGAATTTGAACTTAGTGGAATATGAGGAAATTTCTTTACAAATCTTCTTCTTCAGATCCATCAGTCAGAATTGTTTCATTTTTGGTATGCAAAATCTATAGGGGAGAGAGATTCATATTTTTTCTCTCATGGAAGAGGTCCCGGGAACGATCCCCGGTCGGGAAAAGTTCTCGAGGTGTCTGAACACTCTTTGTCAGCATCAGTTGTGGGGTTGATGCTGTCAGTATCATCCCATCGGGTGGGGACGTAAAATGGCTGTCCTCTGTGCGGAGAGAGAACACTCCGTGTAGGCTAAAGATCCCTTCGTAGTATTCGAGAAGAGCTAGGCCACAAAGTTGCCGCTATGAAGGTCATCCCACAAATTGTGCCAAGGAGAGGCGTTAATATAAGTTACATAACTTGTTCGCCAATCCTTGTAAAACAAATAAGATTAAATATTTGTTCAAATTGATCAGATGTGTTATTAATTTGGGCAACCTATGGGAGCCTGAATTTTAACTTAGTGCAATATGAGGGAATTTTTTTAAAAATCGTCTTCAGATCCACCAGTCAGAATTCTTTCACATATTTGGTATATAATATCTCAAGGGAGTTAAGATTCAAGTTTGTTCAATTTCAGTCCCTGGCTTAATATTTGGGCTGTCTAATGGCGATGGGTATGGAGGTGGGGGGGGGGGGGGGGGGGGGGGGGAGTAGGTTGTGTTAGGTTCAAGTTTGTTCAAATCAGTTCCTCAGTATATTTTCATAAAATTTGCCTTTCATGGCTTCATTCCTTTGAGGTGTTGATGAACCATGTCCAACCAAATACTTCTTTGAACCACTTTGTCAGGTGAGTGATTAAGGCCCCTTGGGGCCTATTGTTTTTGTGCTGTTGTCTTGTCATAGCAACATGTTTCTTTGTTTATTGTGGTTTAATAATACTTTCAACAGCCAGCATCTCATCGTGTCGGATAGTGTTTACTGGTGGAGGAAGCCAGAGTACTTGAAGAGAATCATCGAGCAGCAGTGAGCAACTGTCCGACTCTCCAACTTACTAAGTTTGCACAAGCAGAGTTAGCAGCAGTTGAAGGCAGTATAGGGCTGCATGGTATATCGATAAACCGATATATACCGGTATTCAAACCAATATCAATTGAATACCAGTGTAATTACAAAAATATCGGTTTATCATCATTATTTATTTACCCACAATTTAATTTTCAAGATGTCTTGAGTTTTTTAACTGTAGCCCCTAATGAATAATATTATTCCTTTACCCAAGGAATCGTCTACATGTGCTCACATAATAAACAATTTAAGCAGTTGGAAAAATAATTTTCAAAAATTTCAACAAAACTATATCATGTATTGTTTTGTAAAAATTTTGGGGGAAAATCTGATAAACTAATTTTTAAAATAATAAATTTTGATATCATCTGCGTTGGGAAAATGTTTTTTGAACCGCCTCATCAAGGCATGCTAATTCGTTCCTACTGTGATGCCTCAAGTTTCGATTAATGTGGTACTAATGTTCATATATCTGAACAGTTTTCAATATACCGGTATACCGCGGTATTTTTTTGAATACCAATACCGGTATTCAGTTTTGAATATCGTGCTGCTCTAGGCAAGTACAGTATTGATGTGCAATATGCATCAGTACATAGTGCCCCCACATGGGCTATGAAGATGAAGTGTCTTGCCTAAGGACACAACACAGTTTCCACTGATTACAGTACAGTCGCTATAGACTCCTGATAATCCACGCATGGGCAATGATGTCCACACACGCTTTTACCAGGTAAAAAAAATCATCAAAATTTAAATTAATGAAGCACTGGGTTGTACCCGGGTTATTATTAATTATACCCTGCCAATGAAGTTGGGAGAGGGATATTGAAATGGTGTTTGTCAGTCTGTCCGCCTGTCCGTCCTTCCATTGCAAACTTTGCCTGGATAACTCCTTCTACAATTTTCAGTGGATTTTTACGAAACTTAGTCTGAAGTATCAGTATCAAGTGAAGATGTGCATGTGGTCAGAACAACTCAGGAATTTTCGATGCGACGAATTTTGCATGGTTACGGCCCTTGGAAGTAGCAAAATTCTATCAGAAAGGCTTGTCTGCTTAACTCCTCATACATTTTTTATTTGATTTTTACAAAACTGGATTTGTAGTATCAGTATCAAGTGTTGATATACATGTGGTCAGGAATTTATGATGCGGCAATTTTGTGTGGTTATGGCCCATGGAAATAGCAAAATTTTCATCACAAATGCATGTCAGCTAAACTCCTCCTGCCTTTTTCATTGGATTTTTACAAAACTTGATAACTTGATGTGCTGTATGAGTATGATGTGTACATGTGCATGTTGAATGAACGTTTTGATTCAAATAACTTTACCAGAGTTATATCCCTTGTCAACTTTGAATTTACCAAAATTGCAGGTTTTGGGAAGATATCTTCAGTTGTGATTAAAGAAATTAAATGATATTTCGTGAGTGACATCATTGGGTATGAATACATGTCCAGGTTGATAATGAGATTATTCCTGTCATAACATAGAAGTCGGTAGGGGATATGAATGTCGTTAGACTGTCTTGTTCAATTTTTGATGATTATTTCTATGATTAGTGTTTGAAATTTAATATTATTGGGTCCGTGGAAATACTGCCCACCCTCTGGAAAGTGACCAATCCACGGCTGCCGTACTGTAGTA
Source organism: Pictodentalium vernedei (assembly GCA_031216915.1). Classification (NCBI taxonomy): domain Eukaryota; kingdom Metazoa; phylum Mollusca; class Scaphopoda; order Dentaliida; family Dentaliidae; genus Pictodentalium; species Pictodentalium vernedei. The sequence continues at coordinate 247,207,864 of CM062296.1, forward strand.
TCAAACCATCAACCTTTTGGTTTAAAGTCCAGTGAACTGAGCCACCATACTCCATGACATATCCATAGCTGCCAAAAGGGATCTTAAACCTCAATAAACTAGCTAGAAAATCACCCAGACCTGAAACTGTACATTCTTCAGCCTGTTAAAATATTTGTTGCAGGCCTGTCTATGGCTTCATATTTTTGTTTCGATGGGTGGAGGAGAGAAGGAGTCGGAAGAAAAATCCAGAGGATGAGAGCTTTGTTACAGATGAAGAAATTGTTAACAGAATCTTTTTCGCAAAACAGGTAATTACTTAATCCCCTACACTCTGATATCAAATATAAAAATTTCAATCAGCAAATTTTTCCCATAATGTGTTCAGGAATTTAATCCTTCAGGGCCCGGAGATTTTTTTTACATTTTTGTTTTCCTTTGATAGTCTAGATCCTGTGACTTTGCAGTTGTTTCAAGGCAAGTCTTGGCTGCCTATATAGGCAGCCAAGACTTACCTAGAAACAACTGCAAAGTCACTTTTGAATGTAACTTGTAAGTTCACCCAAAGACTACGTGTTGGGGCATCTGTTTTGTTGTAGAAAAGTGTGATTAAAGTCGGAATTAGGCCTCCAAGGGTTAATCAACTCAGTCTTGTTTGACAGAGCTCATTTATCTCTGTCAAACTAGATTGAATCGGTTAAAAACCAAATTGCATTTTATGGAAAACATTTGCTGTTTAAACATTTTGTACTTTGACATCAGTGTGCAGGGGGTTAAAGTTAGGGTAGTTCATTATTCCTCTGTGTATATATTTATATATTGTGTTAAAAAATATTTTAACAATGGTGGGTTTATTTCTTTTAATGTGATTATTGGAGCTGAATTCTCTTTACCTTTATTAAACCTTTACTCAGTGCACACAGTATCAAAATTGTTTTTTTTTTATTTTTTTTTTTATAAGATTTTTCAAAAAATTTCCAAATAAAATCATATCAGTCCCCCCTTATTGGAACATGCTCAATGAGCTTGTTCCAATGATGGGTCTCATGATATGGTTTTGTTGAAATGTTTTAAAAAATCTTTTTTTTTTGCAGTTCAATCTGAAAATTACAAGGGTTGGGACCCCACCATGCCCCCCAATGATAGCCCGAGCCCTTTGGCTTTATTTGGTCTTTAGTTTGTTCTAATTTGGAGACATCACAGATTCGCTGAACCTACCATGGATCGGACTGACTAGAAGAAAAGTTTAACCCTGTGAAATGCCATTTACATAATTCTATCCCTTAAGGGCCTAATTTTGACTGGTAATCTTGAATGTAAAAGGACAGGTGCCCCATCATGCATTGTTTGGGTGAACTCAAAACTTGTTTTCTAAGTACCTTGTCAGTTGTTTCTAGGCAAGTCTTGGTTGCCTACAGAGACTAGAAACAACTGCAAAGTCACTGGAGGTAGACTTTCAGAGTATAGTGAAAGTGTATAAAAATCTCTGGGCCCTTAACTGGTTGAGTGCTAGAAGCCACTATCATGGCTCTATTTAAAAGTGCTGAAAGCCATTTTAGTGGCTTTAGACGGTTTGCATCGACTTGTTTTTTTCTTAGCAGTAGAAAATAAACGCTTATAGAAAATTGCTGTTACAATTTACTGGAGAGTGCAATTGTAACAAAACAGTTGTTCATGAACAAAATCTTGCAAAAGTAAGGCTTCCCTTGCTGGTTGCATGGCATCTTTGAAAAAAAATACTCTTGTTTCAAATAACCTTTGAAAAATAATTCAGCACTCAACCAGTTAAGGGCCCTTAAAGCCTGAAGTTAACTATTGAATTATATTTTGATGAAAGTGAAAAAGAAAGTATGAAAGTACAATGCATGAAGTGCCCCATCATGCATTGTTTGGGTGAACTCAAAACTTGTTTTCTAAGTACCTTGTCAGTTGTTTCTAGGCAAGTCTTGACTGCCTACAGAGACTAGAAACAACTGCAAAGTCACTGGAGGTAGACTTTCAGAGTATAGTGAAAATGTATAAAAATCTCTGGGCCCTTAAGGGCCCTTAAAGCTTGAAGTTAACTATTGAATTATATTTTGATGAAAGTGAAAAAGAAAGTATGAAAAGAAAAAAATACAGTCATATCTCTAATTTGGGACATTCCTGTAAGTTGGAGGCAGCAGTTCTTTCTGTGGATTTAGGAAATTTAAAAGCCTGGCTTTGCAATGGCTACAGGTTACATCTTGGTTGCCTGTTTACGTAGCCATGACTTGTAGAAATATCTGTAATAGAACTTGGAATATAAACTGCATGATTGCACAAAGGCTGCAAGTTGGGGTGCCTTCTTTAAGGTTCTTTAAGTCAAAATTGGTCATAAACTCCTTGCATTCTCCTGGCAGATATTCCTGCCCAGGTCACAAAATCTCTTAATACTGAAATAAGTATGATTTGGGCACATTTAACTAAATTTATTTTTTTTCATGTACATTGACTTTTTTTACCAGTGAGTTCTTTAGTTAAATTTACATGAATTTTTTTCAAATCTAGTCATGGCTGCTTCACAGCAGCCATGACTAGATTTGATGAAAAATATTGTGAAAATACTCAACAGGTTAAGAGTTAAAGGATTAAATGAATAGACAACTCTTTAGCTCAAAATAAAATATCGAATCAACCAGATCTTCTTTGAATTTTTTTTATCTAGAATTTTGTTTGAATCCCCCTCAGAACTGGAGGGTTTTGATTATTCAGATTCATTCATTTTCAGGAAAAAAAAGCTTGGTTTTGGCATGTTTCGGTTCAGTTTTTCTATGTGGTAAGAACATACCCGGTACAGGAAATAATCACTTCAGGCTCCATAACTTAGAAATAACATGCAATAGTTTTTATAACACCCCTCATCACAAAAAGCCCTTTTTGTAAGTATCTCCATTTAGGGCTGCACGGTATATCAATAAACTGATACATACTGATATTCAAACCAGTATCGATTGAATAACGTGTAATTGCAAAAATATTGGCTTATCGTCATTATTATCCCTGTACTTAATGAATTGGCCACATCCTCAAAGGGTTATACACAAATTGTGCAGTTGAACAAACATTATTTTTCAAAAAATTTCAACAAAATCATATCATGTGACCCCTCATTGGAACGAGCTCGATAAGCTCATTCCAATGAGGGGTCACTTGATATGGTTTTGTTGAAAATTTTTGAAAAATTTGGTAAACTAATATTTCAAAAAAAATAAATTTTGATATTGTCAGCATTGGGTAAAGGGTTATTTGAACTGTATCATCAAGGCATTCTGATTTGTTCCAATTGTGATGGATCAAGTCCCGATTATGATACATATGTTGAGATATCTGAACAGTCTTTCGATATACCTGTATACCACGGTAATTTTTATACTGTACCAATGACCCAGACTTATCTGGTGCTAACTCTAACAAATCCAGGGCCAAACACAAATTTTGCCCCCCAATCCCCAAAATTTGCATCTAAAACCAAAAGAAATCATGTCCTAAAGGACCTCCATACTTTGCCCTTACTGCGCATGCGCAGTGTCAAGGACGTTCCGAAATTGGCGCCAATTATCATTCTCTGTTTGGCCCTTCATCAGTCAACATCTCACTGATCTTTGTGCTTGTAAATCTCAGTTTAAAGGATGCCAGACACGTAATTATTGGAGAAATGGTGATTCTAAGGAGGATATAGAAGGAGGAGAGGAAAAAGGAGTGACAAAAAATAATCAGGGCTGTACTTAAAATTTTTTATGTAATTATGTTAAGTTGCCTATTTTCGAGGCATGGGCCTCTTGTTGTCATTCTTGCTATAAAGTTGCACTGCTTATTCAGTGTTTCCTCTCCCCTGGTCTTCTAAGTCCCCCCTTGCTATTCTCCCATGCTTTTGGCATATTTTTGAGAAAGATCATTTCTAAATTCTCTTGGGAGAGTTAGCTTGGTTACAGAATGAATTCTGTTATTTTCCCCATAGTTACGTTTTCACCCATGGGTGTATAAACGTTGTGTTCTGCATCTTCCATCTGATGTTCTGCAGATTCTCCTCTGGGAGTCTCTGTTTTGCATCAGATAGAGTGTAATTTTGATGACTGATTTCGGGCCAGTTTTGTCAGTGCCTGGAGTCATGTTTTCTGGTGTTTTTACACTGTTTGTTTACATTGGCAACAGTCTCTTTTGAGGGGGGCTGTTTGCCTTTGGAGTAGTTTATCTCACTATAAGATACATTATTATTATCCGTAAGTGTTGCATTAATTATTTAATATAATTATAAAATTTTTGACCACACTTGACCGTGGGATCCATTGGGGCTCAACGTTACTTTTCAAAAACTTGGGCTTCGCTGAAAAAATATTTTTCAAAAATTATTTTCATTTTTAAATTGTTTTTTCATTATTAATGGATCATGTCATTATGTATCTTTGTGTTAGGGGTTTGTGCGAGTAACTAGGACTTGTTGTTTACTTTTCACAATGAAAGGTTATTGTTCAAATTGTAATAGGAAGAAATCTTCCTCTGACTTTCATGATCATTGTATTAATTGTAGTCAGTGTTCTCGCACTAATCCCTGTGCTATATGTCAATATTGGGATGACAAACATTGGAAACGTGTGTCACGATATGTTGTTAGTGGAGAAAGGGCTATGCCGGCTCTTTCTCTGCACGGTCACTCTACTCTATCAGTTTCTATTTCAGAGGAACAAGAACAGGGTGATGTTTCCATGTTATCTTCCGCCAGTGCGCTTCCGTCGTCACAAATGAATACAGAGCTAGCGGCAAAAGTGCTCATGGAGATAAGACAAATGTCGTCTGCTAGCTCGCCCGGTGTAGCGTCCATTCACCGAATGGTTCGGCAGCCGGGTTCGTCCGATGCGGTCCAGGAGGAAATGTTGGGTGATGCGAGCACTATAAACATTCAACGTGCACACCTAGTCACAGCGGATAGTAGGAGAGATCGGAGGAAGCCTTCGAGTCCGGTTCCTAGCTCGTCCAGGTCCAGTCGGGCCGCAAGCGAGAGAGGCCCCTCTCTCGTACAACAACATCTGGGACCAGATGTTGTGGTACAAAATGTGTCGCAAGCGGAGCACATGTCCGTCGCTCGGGACGCTCCGTTGTATAGGCAGTCCGCGGAGACTGCTCAGGCTTCTTCCTCTCATCAGCGCACAGGACCGCACCTTGGCTACGTGACCGCCGATATTTTACCAGCTTCGCCGATCAAGGATTTTTTGGCGACCAGGTCACGCCATCCGGTAGCCAGGGACACGAGGCCGGTGGACTCCGGACGTTCGCATAGGAAGAGTATGCGGGAGTCACCACATGCGGAGCTGCCCTCGGCGAAGCAGCGAAAGACTGCGCCTCCGCAGGCCTCGATGCCGGACGTGCTTGTGCAAATAGCACAACTTATTGCAGCATCCCAGCAACCGTCAGAAACGGTGTCGGATCGGGAATTATCCGACGGCGCTGGGTCGGTACGCTCCGCCGAAGCATCGGGGGCGGACGACCGGGAGCATCATGAGGTCCGACCGGATGGTGAAAGGGATACGGATGATTTGGAGCTATCCCTTTCGGAACAACATAAAGCTGCCGTGGACTTCATCCGGCACTTTCTTCCTCAAGTTGTTCCGTCGGGCCAGACTGCTGCGGTTCCGGACAAGCGAATTATAGCGTCATTGGACTCTGATTTCTTTGAGTGGTTCAGGGACATCGCGCCCGAGTTTCCGTCTCAGTCCAATAATGTTGCAAGAACATTTGAATTGTTGAACGACGCTATATTCAAACTTGCTTCCAAGACAGGTAAAGCAGGTTTCTTGTCCGCCAATACTCTCAACCTGCCGTTCATTAATGCAAGGAATAAATTCGATACGGCAGGACAGGGTATCCCGAGAGTTCCTCTGCGTATGGACGACGAGGCGGAAGACTTAGAATTATCATTACCGTCGTCGGCGTCTATTCCAACCGCGGTGTTGGAGACAACTATTTCGTCTAACAGAGCCAGTTTAGATGCTTTATCGTACGCAGACCACCTTACAAAGGCGTTATCACTGCGTCTTCAAGGGAAAGAATTCCAGGATATACAATCCTCTTTAAGACTTCTTTCAAGGGCAGTATCTTATTCCACGTGTAACTCCGCCCTTTCAGTGGCAAACCTGGAGTTGGTTAGACGTGACGCAGCCCTAGCTACATCCACACTTGTGGATAGTAAGGTGAAGAACTCTCTCAGAGTCGCTTCGGTCTCCGGAGAACTTCTCTTTGACGGCAAGCTTTCTGCAATTTACGATAAAATTACTAAGAAAGCTTCGGATTCTCTGCTGTTCAAATCTGCTTCCAAGAAGTCGGACACGGCAGATAAGAGTAAGACAGGCACTTCTGGGTCTAATGCGCCCAAGAGAGGTTCCTATAGAGGTTCCGGTGCGTCCTCTTGGTCTTATTCAAGAGACCGTCAAGGCAGCGACTCTCGTTCGGGACGTCCTTCGGGCCGGGACAACCGGTCAGACGCCCCGAGGTCGACGGGACGAGGTGCAGGTCGTGGAGGACGTGGTTTCTCCTACCGCAGGCCTTGCAGGTCGAGGAGGTGATGGCTTCAACCTCTATCGCCGGCCGATTGGCGGAAGGTTGTCGAGTTTTTCACAAGAGTGGGCGTCGATTACGGACGACCCTTGGGTGAGAGGGGTGATTTCGGAAGGTCTAAAGATATCCTTCAAACGAAAGCCTCCATTAACTCGAAGTCCAAAATGGACTCAACTTCCGTCAAATCCGCAGAAAAGAGACGCTCTGTTATCAGAGGTGCAGTCTCTTTTAATGAAGAACGCGGTAGAGGTCGTAGAAAACCAGGAGACACCGTGATTCTACAGCCATCTGTTTCTGGTTCCGAAACCAGACGGCTCGTTCCGTCCAGTCATAGATTTGAGTTGGATAAACAAGCTGATCGTCGCTCCGAAGTTTTATATGGAGACGATTCGATCGGTCAGAGCGAGTATTCGGGTGAACGATTATGCAACAAGCATAGATCTCAAAGATGCGTACTTTCACGTCATGGTACATCCGACATTCAGAAAGTATCTACGCTACGCAGTCCTAGGGGTGGTGTATCAATTCCGGGCGATGTGCTTCTGATTGAATCTAGCACCCTGGGCTTTCACTCGGGTAATGAACTCGGTAATGATGTATTTCCGAGCTCATTCGTCTGCGGTAACGTCGGCCTACCTGGACGACATTCTTCAGAGGTACGGCAACGAGTTAACGCTTCAGAACGATGTGCAGAATCTGCTTCTATTGCTCCGACGTCTCGGTTTTATAATAAACGAGGAGAAGTCGGATCTGGTGCCGTCCAAGTCATTCACACATCTGGGAATGAGCTTCGAGACGCACAACAATCTCGTTCGTCTGCCGTTAACCAGAGCGAAATTAGTCAGTTGTTACGCTCGCTATTGTCTGCACGCAGACAAAGTCACAGCAAGGGAGTTCATGAGACTGATAGGTCTGTGCGGAGCCGCTGCGGATCTCATTCCGATGGGGCGGTTACGCACGCGTCCTCTCCAAATTTTCTTGACTCAGAATTGGAGTGTGAAAATTCATTCGCTCGACATAGACGTTCTCTTGTCAGATCAAGTGAAACGAGAGATTCAGACTTGGGCAAACATTCAGTGGTTAACTCAGGGAGTTCCGCTGCAGTTGCCGGATCCGAGTTTTACCATTATGACGGATGCCAGTCAAACAGGTTGGGGTGCATCATTGATCCCAACGGATTCGAAATGCCAGGGTCTTTGGGATCCGCAATTCCTGGGCAAGCACATAAACATCAAAGAAATGATGTCAATTTGGCTTGCGTTACGTCATTGGATGGACATTATTCACAATGCTCATGTCCAAATCCTATCCGACAATACGACAGTAGTGGCGTATATACGGAATCAGGGAGGCACTCATTCAATTCTGTTGTTCAATCTAACGGAAAGAATCCTTCTGTTTGCTCTAGAGCATCAGGTTCTTCTTTCGGTCCGTCATATTCCGGGTCGTCTGAACGTACTAGCAGACTCCCTTTCACGAAAGGGTCGCTTGTTGCCGTCGGAGTGGACTCTCAACAAACAAGTGTCCAATCAGATTTGCTACCAATGGGAACGGCCAATGATAGACTTATTTGCGACACATCTCAACAATCAGTTGCAGACGTATGTGTCTCCGTGCTCGGACCCGAGAGCATTTGCAGTAGACGCTCTGTCGATCCCTTGGGACGGAATGATAGGATATGCGTATCCTCCAGCGCCGTTAATTCAGCAAGTATTGCTAAAGATAAAACAATCTCAATGCAAGATTCTGTTGGTAGCATCTCTGTCTCCACAGAGACCGTGGATAAATCTACTCAGGTGTCTGTTGTGGGACCTACCGCGAAAGCTTCCTCCATGGGAGGATCTTCTTTCGCAGGGGAAATCGCGTCAACTCCATCACAACCCGCAAGGTCTCAACCTTCACGTCTTTCCGTTGTGCGGTCCTTCTTGCATGGCAAGCACTTTACAGGACGAGCAGTGGACGCGATTTCTAACTGTAGGAGGACCTCCTCTTCGCTAAACTATGCGGCTAAGTGGAAGGTTTTTCGTCGTTGGTGTAGGGATCATTCTGTTGATATTTTTGATCCCTCCATACCAGACATTGCAAACTTTCTAGTATACTTGTTTGACGAAATCAAACTGCAGCCTGTTACTATTAAGGGTTCTAGGTCTATGTTATCTGATACCTATGCACATCATGATAGTTTACAAAATGGATCTAATGTCCCTTTATCTAAGTTAGTTAGAAACTTCTCGATAAATAGACCCAGAACTCTTAGGTTAATTCCTAAGTGGAATTTAGCTTGGGTTCTTCTTAAACTGAAGGAAAAGCCATTTGAACCTCTTGGGACAGTAGATTTCAAATTCTTATCTTATAAGACAGCTTTTCTCTTAGCTTTCTCTTCTGCTAGAAGAGTCAGTGAGCTTCATGCACTGTCGGTGGATGATTCTCACTATCGTAGTGTCGGGAACACTATCACCTTCACTACTAATGTGGGATTTTTAGCTAAGAATCAGGCTCCTAATAAATATCCGGAACCTATTGTTATTAAGGCTCTTCCGTCTTCAGACGGGCGTAGGCCTTTACTCTGTCCTGTTAGAGCGTTACGTATCTATAAACAGAGATCTCAGTTTATTAGAAAGGGACGAAAACGTTTCTTTCTGTCTCTGATGCCTAATAGAAAGGACATTTCAGTCCATTCTATTGCTAGATGGATTCAATTAACTATCCGTACTGCTTATGAAAATTTATCTTCTTCTCAGCAGTCTGTGCTTAAGATTTCGGCTCATGAAGTAAGAGCTCTTGCTACTTCTTGGGCTTACACTAATAGTATTGCTATTACAGATTTAATGAAGGCTGCTTATTGGTCTCAGCCATCCACATTCACGAATTTTTATCTCAGAAATATTGAGTCCATTTCTGGAGACCTGCATTGTTTAGATCCGTTATCTGTTGCTCAGAATGTCGTCCACTAAACAGTTGCAACTATAGTTATGCAGGCTTTCTGTTCCGGCAGTGACTCCGTCTGGCTGCCCTCTTCGCTCTGGGCTATTTGACCCAGGGCAAGGGGAAGGGGGGGGGGGGGGGAGGGTGTTCCCTTAGGTCACCTGCTTTATAGTGAAAAGCAAGGGGATTCCTCCTCCAGAGTCAGTATTTCTGAGTCGTTTCCGGGATGGTTTTAAAGTGTAATATTAATGTTAAAATTCATTCATGTCATATTTTTAAAGTGTAGCTCGGTGTGAAGCATTTGTATATGTCAAGTGTCAAACGGGCGTTAATATACAATCCTCGGACACTTTTAAAGAATATAAAGAGTCTCAATTCTCTGGACTAACTTTATTTATTGGCTTACTTTAAAAATAATTAGTATAAAGGGTTATACTGGATGTTAATAGAGAACATGAATGTTATTGTGCTCAATTATGAAGGGTATTGTGTCTTTCCAATTTAACATAAAATAAGAAAGATACATGTAAAGCCTAATACTCCTTTTCTCCTTGAGGGGTTGCCACCATATTATATAGTTGAGCTTATTGGATTTGCCTCTATGTCCTAGGCCCTCCAGCCTTTTTACTATTCAGCTAAGTCTGGGTCATTGGTACAGTATAAAATGTTAAAAAATTTATAGTAATTTATATATTTTTTATACTTACCAATGACCCAGACGGGGATGGCCCTCCCAGGAGTTGGGAACTCTTACCTCCCCACTGAGTACATAGCGCTGACCAGGCACTGCCAGTAAGAATGATAATTGGCGCCAATTTCGGAACGTCCTTGACACTGCGCATGCGCAGTAAGGGCAAAGTATGGAGGTCCTTTAGGACATGATTTCTTTTGGTTTTAGATGCAAATTTTGGGGATTGGGGGGCAAAATTTGTGTTTGGCCCTGGATTTGTTATAGTTAGCACCAGCTAAGTCTGGGTCATTGGTAAGTATAAAAAATATATAAATTACTATAAATTTTTTAACTTTTTTTTTAACACTGATACCGGTATTCAGTTTCAAATACCTTGCAGCCCTATCCTTTGATCATTCTGAGGGGTTCTATGGGATGACTTCCTTAGCCTATTGAGTCAGTTAAAAAACTAATTGATAGGTAACAAATGAATAAAAATCTATGTTGTTTTCTCATGGACCTTTTTTCTCCTTAAGGGACTCATCTGATGGACAAGTTAATAATCTTCAGTTTCTATGGATTTGGTTTGAATATAGATTAATACAAGTCACATTTGTACCTCTGCCATTTGGAGGTTATGATTATACAAATTTGAGTGAGGTGTTCAACTCTTGAATCTTTCTTTGACCTTGCCCACAAACAAAGTGTAAATTAACCCTTTACCCAATGCACACAATATCAAAATTTACTATTTTAATTATTGTTTTTTAAAATTTTCAAAAAAATGTCAACAAAATGATATCATGCGCCTCCTCATTGGAGCGAGATCAATGAGCATGTTCCAATAAGGAGTCACATTATATGGTTTTGTTGAAATTTTTTTTTAGCTCACCTGACTTTCAGTCAGGAGAGCTATAGTGATCACTCACCGTCCGTCGTCCGTCGTCCTGCGTCCGTCGTCCGTCGTCCGTGAACATGGTGTTTGCGTCTTCTCCTCCCAATCCGCTGAACCAATTTAATTGATATTTGAGATAATAGTTTGTTATGACATCGCAATTTGATTTTGTTCAAATCAAGTTGCCCCGCCCATGGGTAGGGCCACACCCAAAAAGTGTGCTGAAATCTTAAAAAATCTTCTTCTCATGAACCAGCAGTAGCAGAGACTTGATATTTGGTGTGCAGCTTCCTTTTGAGGTGTAGACTCAGATTTGTTCAAGAGAAGTTTGTGGGGCTATACTTGGCATCGTTATGGGAGGGGCAAAATTTTTTGCCCCGCCCAAAATTTCTATTTTCCAAACCGAGAGGCTGATTTGAACCAAATATTATGTGAGGGCTTATTGGGTCATAAGTAACTAATTTATGCTGATTTTTTTTTTCCCGTAGCCCCATGGGAACCACAGGAGCTAAAAATAGAAAAAAATTAAAACGCCCATATCTCCAAAACTGCACGGCACCGAGAATTTTTATATGGTGTGAAGCTTCCTTAGGACCAACAGAAAAAATTGGTAAAAAAAAATTGCTATCGGTTTTATCATAGGGTACAGTTTCGGGACATTGAAAAAGTGCTGAGTCAGCACTTTTTAACACTGTAGGCAATGGGAAAAACATTAAAAAATCTTCTTCTCCAGATCCAGCAGGCAGAATCTTTTGATATTTGGTATGCAACATTGGAGGGTGGATCTGATTCAGGTTTGTTCAAACCGGCCCCCTGGGTTCATATTTGGGCTCAGTATAGGAGCCTGATTTCGAACTTAGTGCATTTCAGGCAAATTTCTTAAAAAATCTTCTTCTCCAGATCCAGCAGGCAGAATCTTTTGATATTTGGTATGCAACATTGTCGGGTGGATCTGATTCAAGTTTGTTCAAATCGGCCCCCTGGGTTTATATTTGGGCTCAGTATAGGAGCCCAAATTTGAACTTACTGCATTTCAGGCAAATTTCTTTGAAAATCTTCTTTTCCAGATCCAGCAGGCAGAATCTTTTGATATTTGGTATGCAACATTGTGGGGTGGATCTGATTCAAGTTTGTTCAAATCGGCCCCTTGGGTTTATATTTGGGCTCTGTATAGGAGCCCAAATTTGAACTTAGTGCATTTCAGGCAAATTGCTTTGAAAATCTTCTTCTCAAGATCCAGCAGGCAGAATCTTTTGATATTGGGTATGCAACATTGTGGGGTGGATCTGATTCAAGTTTGTTCAAATTGGCCCCTTGGGTTTATATTTGGGCTCAGTATAGGAGCCAAAATTTGAACTTAGTGCATTTCAGGCAAATTTCTTAAAAAATCTTCTTCTCCAGATCCAGCAGACAGAATCTTTTGATATTTGGTATGCAACATTGTGGGGTGGATCTGATTTTATTTTGTTCAAATCGGCTCCCTAGATTCATATTTGGGCTCACTATAGAAGCTCGAATTTGAACTTAGTGCATTTCAGGCAAATTTCTTCAAAAATCTTCTTCTCCAGATCCTGCAGGCAGAATCTTTTGATATTTGGTATGCAACATTGTGGGGTGGATCTGATTCCAGTTTGTTCAAATCGGCCACCTGGATTCATATTTGGGCTCACTTTAGAAGCCCAAATTCGAACTTAGTGCATTTCAGGCAAATTTCTTTGAAAATCTTCTTCTCAAGATCCAGCAGGCAGAATCTTGTGATATTTGCTATGCAGCATCCTTAGGGGGGTGAGATTCAAGTTTGTTCAAGCCATGTCCCTAGGTCCATATTTGGGCTCAATGTGGGAGCTTGAATTGTAACTTTGTTCAAAATGAGGAATTTTCTTAAAAGATCTTCTTCTCCAGATCCAGCAGTCAGAATGGTTTGATATGTGGTGAGTAGCATCCTTGGGGGGGGGGGGGGGGGGGGAGGGGGGATTCAAGTGTGTTAAAGCCAAGTCCATGGGTCCATATTTGGGCTCCCTGTGGGAGCCCAAATTATAACTTAGTCAGTATGAGGAATTTTTCTTTAAAAATCTTCTTCTTCAGATTCAGCAGTTGGAATGTTTTGATATTTGGCATGGAGCAACCTTAGGGGGCTGAGATTCAAGTTTGTTCAAGCCAAGTCTCTTGGTTCATATTTAGGCTCACTATGGGAGCCTGAATGACAACTTAGTTCAAAATGAGGAATTTTATTTAAAAATCTTAAGATCCAGCAGATGAATGCTTTTGATATTTTTTATGCAGCATCCTTAGGGGGGTAAGATTCAAGTTTGTTCAAGCCGTGTCCCTAGGTCCATATTTGGGCTGATTGTGGGAGCTCGAATTGTAACTTGGTTCAAAATGAGGAATTTTCTTTAAAAATCTTCTTCTTCAGATCCAGCAGTCGGAATGTTTTGATATTTGGTGTGCAGAATCCTTAGGGGTGTGAGATTCAGGTTTGTTAAAGCCAAGTCCCTGGGTTCATATATGGGCTTCATGTGGGAGCCCGAATTATGACTTAGTTCAGTATGAGGAATATTCTTTAAAAATCTTTTTTTAGATCCACTGGTCAGAATATTTGGATATTTGGTTTCAGCTTTTCTTAGGAGGAGCAGATGCAACTTGTGGAAATCAATTCTCTGGGTTGCTATTTAGGCTACCATGTCAGGTGAGCGCCCTCAGGCCCCCTGGGGCCTCTTGTTTTAAATTGTTTTTAAACTGCTCATTTTGTAAATTACATGGACAGTTGCGCCCAATTCGTTAGGTAAAGTGTTAAATCCAGTAGGGATCACTTTTATTAAAAAAAAAAAAGCATGTCATCAGAGGAGTATAGCAGTCTTCTTATTCCTACAGAGATGCCATCTTCGGTTTATTTGGATTTTGGTTTGAATATTGATAGATTAATACAAATCACATTTGGAGGGGTCAGCCAAGTTGGCGACTAGGAAAAAGAAATCGCCTTGTCATTCCTCAAGTTGCCTTGGCTTACACTGGGGGGGGCGAATTTCAAGTTGCCCTCAAAAACTTCCTTTGATATGTCTACGAGACAGTTCATCTATAAAAAGTCGAAATTGCTTATGGTTACACTCTTTTCCATTGCAAAATTGATTCCATTGAAATTTGCGCAGCAATTTGCATCGAAAGTTTTTCTTTGAAAACTTGTGTTGGGAGGGGATTAAATGTAATATGGCTACGATAGAAATCACAAATATTGGGATGGATAAGAATGGCATGCCTACATAGCACCAATCGCAGGTGTCAATGTAAGATGGTTGGCAGAAATTGTCATTTTTCTGCATAGAGTATTGGAATTATTACCCAGCACAGAAGGGAAGGAGACAACTGAAATATTTTGCCATTTACTTTAGAAATAAATTAACTGAAATTATTAATAATGCTTAATTAATGAAGGGCATCGAAAACTTTTTTAACTGCGCTTTTCAATTCCATAAGTGTATTCAGAAACCATGAATGACCTAGTTCCTTATGTGAACTTGAAATTTTTTTTAAACACTGTAAATAATTTTTTAAAAGAATATACCTTCTGTTATTATAGAAGAACACTCTCACAATAGGTAATACTAAATTTCAATTCCAGTGCTTTGAGGCAAATACAAAATCAACTGCATGGTTACCACAGTCATCACTGGTAGGGAAAGAGTAAGAGCATTCAGAAACCATGAAAGTCACAGTTATTTTTGTGGGGTGTTGGGGGGATTTTAACCTACATTCTTGTTATATACTGTCCGACTTAGTTTTGTGCGTGTATGTACGTTTGTATAACTTTTATTTATTTTTTTCTCCACAATTCGTCATGTTAGCTATTGTTGTATCTGCTGTGTACATTTATTTTGTCACGATGTCATATACATTTTGTGTTTTTTACTGACTTCTCCCTCCTGGTTCCTGACTTCTCCCTTAAGTCTCTGCAGGGAGAAGTCACTTCTCTCTAACATCAGCTGCCAGGCTGACCCCTACACATTTGTACCTCTTCCACACAGAGGTTATTATACTACTCAGAGTTTGCTAAGCACCACATATTTGACACATCATTGTGAAATTTGCTTGTGACATACTTGCGATATATTTGGTGGATATGATTGAGGAATGTATTGAGATGGTCCCCAGTGTTAACATTAGCTCTCTTGACAGGCAGACTTTTCATGACAGTCATGGAAAGCATGTACCCCTTGATTTTCATGATGTTTTCGTGTACTGTCTACATGTACATGACATGTGTAGGGTATTCAGTCTTCATTTTAACACAAACCCTTGTGATTTAATGATTGAATATGGCGAATGCAAATGTAAGAGGCTATGCATCGTCGGGTTGGTGAAGCCCTTGGTGTGCACCATACACTGATCACCAGAGCCTGAGCAAGATTTCACAGTTTGGCACAGCAGTAAGAAGGCATGGTGGTGGCAGAGGCAGGGCAACATCTGTAGCTGAAGACCGGTTTTTGATCATTCAGGCCCAAAGGAACCGCTTTGAAACAGCAACCCAGTTTTGCAGTGACCTTCAGGATGCATCCGGGGTAAATGTTTCGACACAGACTATCCGGGCGAGGTTGCGCGGAGGTGGTCTCCGATTGAGAAGACCATGTATTCATATTCTGCTGTCCCAGAACCACTGCCAGACACGATATGAATGGGCCATGGACCACCACAGTGGTTTATTGGTGAGATCTGGGATGCCCATGTCAGATTGTATGCAGGTGCAGTGGGTGATAGATTCATTCTGATGGACAATAATGCCTGTCCTTATGTTGCCTATGCTGTCCGGGAGTATCAACAGGGGGTAGGGGTGGGGTGGGACTGGCATATGGACTGGCCAGCAAGATCCCCTGACCTCAATCCAATCAACCATGTCTGGAATGAGTTGCAGCTTACAATTTCAGTGTGTCCAATCAAGCCAAGAAGTGTCCAGGAGCTTGGTGCCATGATTGTCCAAGAATGGAACAACATCCCACAAAGGACCATCAGGAACCAGATTGGGAGCATGAGAAGGCGTTGTCAAGCTGTAATTAACAGTAATGGGTCTCATACTCGATATTGAACCCATACCAGTTTGCTCTGTCAACTTTTTGGCAAATTTGAAAAATTTCCTCTTTTAACAATAATATCTGTTTTCCATGGTTATCGTATTCAAAAGTTAAAAAATAATGTCAAACACAAACAAAATCTTAATTTCTGTACTTAAATCATTCAAGATATAATTAAATAAAAAATATATACACTTTTCATAACAATATTTCATCGGAAACGTAAAACAGGTAGTTGGATATACGTGGTGCTTAGCAAACTTTGAGTAGTATATTCTACAAAATTGAGTTAGGTGTTCAACTCTTGAATTTTTCTTTGACCATATGATATTGAAATTTTTATACCACAACCAATGGCAAGTCTAGCTGGTGCTAACTCAATTCAAGTCAGGGCCAAACACAAATTTTGCCCCCCAATCTACAAAATTTGCATACAAAACCGAAAAAATAAGTCCTATCTGGTCCTCCATACTTTTGTTATCTGCACATGCTCAGTATCCAGGAAGGTGCCAAAATTGGCACCAACCATCATTCTTTGTTTGGCCCTAAAGTCAGTAACAATGATCTGACATCTGTGCTTTAAAATCTCCTTTTTTGATGATGCGGGACACAAATCAATGAAGGAATTGGTGGATCCAAGGCTGTAAATGGATGATGGAAGTGAACAACGGTGTTTTCATGCCTTCAGGGCTGTAACTTTACAATAATTATAAAAATTATTTCATGTTTCCCAATTTTGGGACATACGCCTGACCAGGGGTCAGCCTGGCAGCTGATTTTAGGGAGAAGTGACTTCTCCCTCCAGAGACTTTAGGGATAAGTCAGGGGCCAGGAGGGAGAAGTCAGTGGACATGAGGGAGAAGTCAGAAAAAAAAAAACTTATATGACATCGTGACAAAATAAATGTACACAGAGGACACAATTGTGGAGAAAAAAAATAAAAGTTATACTTCCACACACAAAACTAATTCATGTAGGTCAAAGTCCTCCCCTCTCTCTTACAAAATATTGTGTCGTCCATGGTTTCTGAATACCCTAACTCTTTCCCTAGCAGTGATGACTAGGGTTACCATGCAGTTGATTTTGTATTTGCCTCAATGCAGTGGATTTGAAATTTAGCATTACCCATGGTGAGAGTGTTCTTCTCTGTAATAGAAGGTATATTCTTTTAAAAAAAATATTTAAAGTATTTGAAATAAATTTCAAGTTCACATAAGAAGCTGGGTCATTCATGGTTTCTGAATGTCCTAATTGATTTGAAAAGTGTAGTTAAAAAAGTTTTCAACATCCTTCGTGAATTAAGCGTCATTAACAATTTGAGCTAATTTATTTCTAAGGTAAATGACAAAATATTTCAGTTGTCTCCCTTACCTGCTGTGCTGGGTGATAATACTCGGCTCAGAAAAATGACAATTTCTGCAATCCATCTTACATTGACGTGCAATTGGTTCTATAAGGCCTACCATTCTTATCCATCCTAATATGTGTGACTTCTAGCGTAGCCTTATTACATTCATCCCCCTTCCAACACAAGTTTTCAAAGAAAAACTTCCAGTTTCAATGCAAAAACTGCAGAGCGAATTTTAATGCAACCAATTTTTCAATGGAACAGAGCGTAACCATAAGCAATTTCAACGTTTTTATGGATGAATTGTACCCTACACATTTTTTATGGTTTTGAAACAGTGGTTACCTAACTTTAATAAATTCTAATAAACTTGATGCGTGTCTTGTGTGATTCGTTGTTTTTGCTGACACTTAAAGTTTTAAATAGCATTTTGTGCTGGTTGCTATCAGTTTGGGCATATTGTTCGAATGACTACGTCATTACAACTCTTTTCAGAAATATAAAATTGGGCTAGTTTAGGCTATTTTCAGAGCCGTTTGACGGATTTTAACAGCAGCTGTCATGTTTACTTTTTTGTGAATGCGGAAGCATTGTTTTTCTTTTTAAAATAAAACATAAGAAAATACAGTAAACTGCCATGTCTCCCAAGGAAGTTTTGGAGGGCAACTTGAATTTCGCCCCCAATGTAAGCCAAGGCGACTTGAGGAATGACAAGGCAACTTCTTCGCCCTAGTCGCCCACTCGGCTGACCCCTGCGCCTGACGTCATCATTCTTGTTAATGATTAATCCACTGTTTGTTAAGTGTTCCTTCCCTATCCTTCCTTGAAACCCTCCTGTTAAACTCCTGAGCTTTTGGGCTATTTTTTATTGAAATTTTTTATTAAATTTCTTGGGAGTTTAAAGTGTATTACAGAATGTTTATTCTGTTTATCCTCATGGTTACATCCTCACCCTAGGGATGTTAGGTCATTTTGGTCTTGCATCTTCTATCCGATGTATCGTTTTTAGCTCAACTTTGACGAAGTCAAATTTGAGCTATTGTCATGGCCCGTCGTCCGTCTGTCCGTCCGTCCGTCTGTCCGTCTGGCCATCTGTCCGTCTGTCCGTCTGTCCGTACGTCAACAATTGGCTATGGCTCGGGCTAGAGGTCGTATTTATGAACCGATCTTTACGAAACTTCTTGTGTACCTTTGTTATGACCCTGGGACGGGAACGAGTGTTTTTAGGTGTGGTCCGAAATTCAAGATGGCTGCCAGTGGCCATTTTGTACCGATGATGCAAAAATCAGTTTTTTGTACAGAACTTCTGTATGAAAGTTCTGATTTGAATAAAGTTTTGTATAAATGTTTAGTACCATGGGATACATCACATATAATACGGGTTTTTTTCTCGTGCGTAAATTATGCAAATTAGACTGACTTTGATTTATTTAGTGTTAGTTTCAGAGCTGTAAGTGCCAAGCTGCTATGGCTCGGGCTAGAGGCCGTATTTATGAACCGATCTTTACGAAACTTCTTGGGTACCTTTGTTATGAACGTGGGACGAGAACGAGTGTTTTTGGGTGCGGTCCAAAATTCAAGATGGCTGCCAGCTGCCATTTTGTACCGACGATGCAGAAATCTGTTTTTTGTACAGAACTTCCATATGAAAGCTCTGATTTGAATAATTTTTTGTATGAATGTTTAGTACCATGGGATACATCACATATAATACGGTTTTTTTTCTCGTGCGTAAATTGTGCAAATTAGACTAATTTTGATGTTTTTTTGGGTTACTTTCAGCACTGTAAGTGCAAATGCCAATACGGCTCGGGCTAGAGGCCGTATTTATGAACCGATCTTTACGAAACTTCTTGGGTACCTTTGGTATCACCGTGGGACGAGAACGAGTGTTTTTGGGTCCGGTCCGAAATTCAAGATGGCCGATGGCAGCCATTTTGTACAAAATTAGGTGCAATCAGATTTTTGCACAGAACTTCCATATGAAAGCCCTGATTTGAATAATTTTTTTGTGTGAATGTTTAGTACCATGGGATGCATCACATATAATACAGGTTTTTTTCTCGTGCAGAAATTATGAAAATTAGATGAACTTTGATTTTTTCAGTGCGACTTACACACAGTAAGTACACATGTCAATACGGCTCAGACTAGAGTCTGTATTTATGAACTGATCTTCACGAAATGTCTTGGGTACCTTTGTTATCACCTTGGGACGAGAACGAGTGTTTCTGGGTGCGGTCTAAAATTCAAGATGGCTGCCAGTGGCCATTTTGTACCGAAATTAGGTCTAATCAGTTTTTTGTACACAACTTCTATACAGCTCAGGCTAGAGGCCATATTTATGAACCAATCTTTACGAAACTTCTTGGGTACCTTTGTTATCACCGTGGGATGAGAGCGAGTGTTTTTGGGTGTGGTCCGAAATTCAAGATGGCCACCAGCAGCCATTTTGTACCAAAATTAGTGCAATCAGTCTTTTGTATAGAACTTCTGTATGAAAGTTCTGATTTTAATAAATTTTTGTATGAATGTTTAGTAACATGGAATACATCACATATTGTAAGGGTTTTTTTTTCTCTCAGAAATTATGCAAATTAGACGAACTTTGATTTATTCAGTGCAACTTACACAATGTAAGCACACATGTCAATACGGCTCAGGGTAGAGGCTGTATTTATGAACCGATCTTCACAAAACTTCTTGGGTACCTTTGTTATCTCCTTGGGATGAGAATGAGTGTTTCTGGGTACGGTCCAAAATTCAAGATGGCTGCCAGTGGCCATTTTGTACCGAAATTAGGTCCAATCAGTTTTTTGTCACAAGTTCTATACAGCTCGTATTTATGAACTGATCTTCACAAAACTTCTTGAGTACTTTTGTTTTCACCTTGGGACAGGAACGAGTGTGTTTTGGGGTGCCTTTGTTATCACTGTGCTATGAGAACAAATATTTTGGGGTTCAGTCAGACCCACTCTGGGACTCAAAGATTTTTTCTAGTTCAGCATCTGACTGTCACCCACCTTTACAATACTTTACCTATACATTTGTTACAGGCAACGGTCAGTATTTATGTACAGACTGTTACAATACTTTATATGTACCTTTGTTATCAGGTCATTACCTAGATGTTTGTCATTGCTGTGTCACATACTATACAAGTACATGTCTTTGTCTTGACAAGTTGAGCTACAGTGTCATTGACACTTTCATTTCTTCGTATGAAGATCTAGCTTTGTATCTGGGGGCATTTAAATTGGTTACTGACTTTGGGCCTTTTTGTGCACCTGATGTCTTGTTTTTGTTTTTTTCCTTTGATGTTGTTTACATTGGCAACGTCCTCAAATATATGTAGTATTTAATATTATAAAAAAATTTTGGATTTTTTCCACACTTAGGCTCTATCGGGATGCCCTTGGTCTCATCGTGTTCCCTTTGGGAACTTACGCATTTATTAAAAAAAATTTCGAAAATTTTTTCAAAAATGTTTTGAATTTAATTTTGCTTGCTATTATATTCATGTATCTTTACCATATATTTTATTGTGGAGTTTGTAGGAGTGCTTTCGACTTTGTATTTTGATTCTAATTATGAAAGCTTACTGCTCTAAATGCAAGACGGGAAGTCTTCTTAGGATTTACATGCTTGGTGCCTTGCCGGTAGTCGGAGCACACCTGCGGATTCTTGTCTTACATGTGTACATTGGGATAACAAATGTTGGAGACGGGTGTCGCAGTATGTCGTTGACGGTGAGGTTCCTATGCCGGAGCTCGCACCGCAAGATAATTCGAGTTTTTCAGTTTCTTTTTCAGAGGAACAAGAACATGGTGATGGTATTGTGATACCCATCCATAGTGTGCCACTGTCGTCACGCTCTGATGAGCAAACAGAACTAGCTGCGAAGATACTCATGAATATTAAGCAAGGGATAAGGCCTCTAGTTAGTATTCTTAATCCTGTGCAAGCAGCAAGCTTTACCAGTGAAGCGGTTACTGCCTTCATGGGAGCCATGACATCGGGTAAGTCTGTTGCGGACGAAGGAAGTGTAGATTTGGGTAGAGCGAGAACCTCAAAATCAAAAGCTCACCCATCGACGGCGGAAATAGGGAGGAAGTCAGCAAGTTTCTCTCTGGGAAGCTTGGTGAGGTCTGATAGACCTCGTGCAGGAGAGCAATCTCTAATCCAACAACATTTGTGGCTAAATGTTGTTTTGAGAAACTTGCATGAGCCAGAGCATACATCCACACCCCCTGCTCGGGACACTCCGTCTAGACTGCAGCCAGTGTCAGCTACAGTCAAGGTTTCCTCGACTACGTTACAAAAGCAGACGCGACCGCATGCTAGCTACCTCACTTCGGATATCCAGCCAACTGCATGAAGACGGTTTAGTCTTCACACATAAAGTCGGACCATCCGGTAGCTAGCAATCTGAAGCTTTGTTCATTGGGACGTGCGGAGAAAAGATCTATCTCTGGATCTTCGTCTCAGGAGCAGGAAGCGGCGAAAAAACAGAAGACAGCTGCTCCTCAAGCCTCAGTAACGGACTTGCTGTCGAAGATTGCACAGCTGATCGCAGCATCCCAGCAAGTGCAAGAGCATCCTTCCGCAGACTCTGGTGGTGAGCTGTCAGATAGTGCTGGGTTGGTCCAGTCATGTGCACACGCAGATGCGATGGACCGAACGTCGCAGCTGAATCAGTCGGATGGTGAAAGAGACAAGGAAGAGGATTACCTTTCCCTTTCGGAACAGCATTTGGTAGCGATGAATTTTATTCATCAATGCTATCCTGAATTTGTTCCACCTGATCAGCAAGCTGCGTCTACTATAGGGAAACCGCTGTCGTCTCTGGATGCAGATTTTGTGCGGAGGAAAGAGGATGTTCTTTCCTTCCTGAAACAGTCGTGCATCGTGTCAGAGGCCTTCGGCCATGTTAACAACGCCACATTCAACTTTTCTAGTGCTAAGAGGAAAGGCGGTTTCTTATCGACATCTTTAATAAATATACCATTCCTTGGACCACGTTCATTTAAAACGGTTGGAGAAGATTCCAGAGAGCTCCTCTGTGTTTAGTTGAGCAGGCCGGGGATTTAGATATATCCCTACCTGCATTATTCAGTATACGCTCGGAAGTGATGGAAAGTACTTTTTCATCCAATAGAGCAAATTTGGACGCGATGTCCTACGCAGATCGCCTTACCAGAGCTATGGTGCAACTCTTAATGGGAAGGAATTTGAGGATGTTTCTTCCTCGCATAGAGTTGTTTTCAGGGCAGTCATGTATGCCACGTAGAACTCTGCCCTGACAGTGGCAAATTTGGAGTTGATCAGACATGATGTGTCCTTGCATCATCACCACTTACAGATGACAAGGTGAAAAGCTCTCTCCGAGTTGCTCCAGTCTCCAGACATACTCTATTTGACAACAAGCTTTCATTACAAAGAAAACTTCGAGTGTGCTGCTATTGAAGTCGGCACCTCAACAACACGCTTCATCAGACCGGGGTAAGCGAGACCGCTCCACTTCAAAAACTAAAGGGAACTCCTCGCGATGGTACAAGAAACCCTCAAGACTGTAGGTCAGACGCTCCTAAGCCGACGGGATGACTGGTTTTTCGTGGGGAGGATGTAGTTTCTCCTGCCATAAGCCTCATAAGTTGTACAGGTGATGGACAAGACCTCTATTGCTTGCCAGTTAGCGGAAGTTTATCAAGCTTTGCGAGAAACTGGATAGAAGTCACAGAAGATCAGTGGATGAGAAGTGTAGTCTCAGAAGGCCTACGGCTATCATTCCAAGCAAACCCCCCACTTACAAGATGTCAGCGTTGGACAAATCTTCCGGCGGATCCTTTCAAAAGAGAGTCTCTCCTAGCGGAGGTACAGGCTCTCTTATTAATGCAATCAAAAGAGGTCATCGGGAATAAAAATTCTCAAGGTTTTTACAGTCAACTGTTCTTCGTACCGAAACCAGACAGCTCGTTCCGACCGGTAATAGACTTGAGCTGGATAAACAAAGCTTCAAAGTTCAATATGGAAACCATTTGGTCAGTAAGAGCGAGCCTTTGAGTGGTTGACTATGCAGCAAGCATAGATCTAAAGGACTCCTACTTTCATGTCCTGGTACATCTGGCATTCAGTAAGTACCTGTGTTTTACTGTGCAAGGAGAGGTTTATCAGTTCAGAGCAATGTGCTTCGGTCTGAACCTGGCTCCTTGGGCTTTCATTCGTATAATGAACTCGGTAATGTCATACTTCCGAACTCATTCGTCTGTGGTAACGTCAGCTTACTTGGATAACATTCTTCAGAGATACGGCAACAGAATTATTTTTCAGAACGATGTTCAGAGTCTGCTTCAATTGTTCCGACATCCCGGTTTCATAGTAAACAAGAAAAAGTCAGATCTAGCTCCATCCAAGTTGTTCATTCACTTTGGAATGAGCTTTGAGACTCACAACAATTGTCGTCTGCCGTTACCCAGAATGAAATTAGTTAGTTGTTATGCTTGCTTTTGTCTAAACTCTCTTGCAGTAACAGTGAGGGAGTTCATGCGACTGATGGGGCTGTTTGGAGTGGCTGCAGATCTTATTCTGATGGGCCGTCTGCACACGCATCCCCTCCAGATATTCTTTACTCAGAACTGGAGTGTGAAGATGCATTCGCTCAAAACCAGTATTATTTTAACGGACTTAGTAAAACAAAAGGTTCAGATTTGGGCAGATCTTCAGTGGTTGACTCGGGGAGTTCCACTTTAACTGCCGGGTCCGCCTTTCATGATTATGACGGATGCGAGTCAGACGGGCTGGGGCGCGTCCCTAAGTCCCACAGACTTGGAAGTATCAAGGTCTTTGGGACTCTTGATTCCTAGAGAAGCACATAAACATCAATGTCAATCTGGCTAGCACTACAACATTGGTTTTGTCAAATAGTGAACGTCCATGTTCAAATTCTGTCGGACAACTTGACAGTGGTAGCTTACCTCAGGAACTAAGGTGGCACTCATTCGATTCTGTTTTGTGAATTAACAGAGAAGATTCTCCTATGCCTTCTGAATCACCATGTTCATCTCTCAGTCCATCATATACCGGGTCATCTGAATATAGCAGACCCGCTGTCTCGGAAAGGTTGTCTGTTACAATCGGAGTGGACTCTCAACAAGTGCTACCAGTGGGATCGTTCCATGAAGATCTTTTTGTGACACACCAAAACAATCAGTTACAGACTTTCGTGTCGCCATGTCCAGATCATCGAGCGTACGCAGTAGATGCTCTATCGATCTCATGGGACGGAATGATAGGATATGCATATCCTCTGCTCTGTTGATTCAGCAGATTCTGTTGAAGATCAAACAGTCTCACTGCAAAATCCTGCTAGTAGCACTTCTTTTGTCACAGAAACCTTGGATCAATCTTCTCAGGTGTCTGTTATGGGACATTCCCCATAAGCTTCCTCCTTAAAGGGGTCTTCTATATCAGGGGAAGTCAAGCGCACTGCATCACAACCCGGAAGGTCTCAACTTTCACATATTTCCGTTTGGCGGTCCTTCTTGCACAAAAAACATTTTACAGGACGAGCAGTGGACGCAATTTCTAACTGTAGGAGGGCCTCCTCTTTGTTGAATTATGCAGCGAAGTGGAGGGTTTTCTTCTGTTAGTGTACGGATCAGTTGGTAGACATCTATGATCCATCCATTCCACAGATTTTCCAATTTCCTGGTCTTCCTGTTTGACGAACAAAAACTGCAGCCTGTCACTATTAAGGGCTATAGGTCTATGTTATCAGACACTAATGCTGATCATAATAACTTGGCTATTGGATCAGATACTTCTTTATTCAAACTAGTTAGAAATTTCTCTATTAATAGACCTAGAACCCTCAGATTAATTCCTAAGTGGAATTTGGCTGGTGTTCTGTTGACGCTCCAAGAAGCTGCTTTTGAGCCGTTAGATGATACAGAGTTCAAATTCATGACCTATAAAATGGCTTTTCTCTTAGCCTTTGCATCTGCCAGAAGAGTGAGTGAACATCATGCATTATCTGTTGATGATTCCCATTACCATAGTGTGGGTAATAGTGTTACCCTCACTATGGAATTGGGATTCTTGGCAAAGAATCAGATTCTGGATAAGCGGCCAGAGCCTATTGTCATTAAGGCTTTACCATCCTCGGATAATCGTAGACCTTTGCTGTGTCCATTCAGAGCAATGCGCATTTATGAACGTCGATCGGATTTTATTAGAAAGGGAAGAAAAAGATTCTTTCTTTCTCTGATTCCTTACAGAAAAGATATATATGTTCATTCTATTGCTAGATGGATTCAGTTGGACGTATTGCCTATGAAAGTCTATCGGATCAACGTTCTGTCAACAAGATTTCAGCACATAAGGTTAGAGCACTGTCCCCTTCTTGGGCTTATTCTAACAGTATAGCCATTACTGATCTTATGAAGGCTGCATACTGGACACAGCCCTCTTCATTTACCAAGTTTTACCTTAGAAATTTAAGAGTCCATCTCCAGTGACCTTAGATCTTTGGGTCCACTTTCTGTTGCTCAGAATGTCGTCCATTATTATTACATCTACAAGGTGTTTAGGCAGTCTGCTCAAGCACTGATGCCATTCTGTTGCCCTCTCCGTTCTGAGAAATGTATCCTCAGAACAAGGGAAAGAGGGGGGAGGGGTACCTATGTTATCTGGCTTTATAGTGAAAAGCAAGGGAATACCTCTTACAGAGACAGTAGTTCAGCGACGGTGCTGGGCGGTTTTATTGTGTAGCTTGGTGTGACGCAATAATTGTGTCTCATTTATGTACTGTATTTAAAGTGTAGCTCAGTGTGAAGCATTTGTATATGATACGTGTCATACAAGCGTTAATATACAATCCACGGACACTTTTAAATGAGTATAAAGCGTCTCTTCTCTGGACTAGTTTTATACATTGGTTTCCTTCACCGAATTAGCATAACGGGTTATGCTGGCATTAAATGGAGAAATTATGTTATTCTCAATTACATTGTTGGTGTTATGCCATTCCCTTTTCTTGTAAAAGAGAAGGACATTTGTAATTCCTATGTCTTCTCCTATTCTCCTGTAGGAGCTATTCTTTATGGAAGTAATTGAGAGATTGGATTTTCCTTTAAGTCCTAGGCCCTCCAGCCTTTTTACGTTTCAGCTAGTCTGGGCCATTGGTTGTGGTATAAAAATATGATAAATTTTAAGTAATTTGTATATTTTTTATACTTTCCAATGACCCAGATGGGGATGGCCCTCCCATGAGTGGGTACTCATACCTCCCCGCTGATTATAGAATGATGGTTGGCGTCAATTTCAGTACCTTCCTGGATACTGCACATAGGCAGATAACAAAAGTATGGAGGACCAGATAGGACTTATTTGTTTCGGTTTTCCATGCAAATTTTGGGGATTGGGGGGCAAAATTTGTGTTTGGCCCTGAATTAAATTGAGATACCACCAGCTAGTCTGGGCCATTGATAAGTATAAAAAATATACAAATTACTTATGCTTATAATTTATCATTTTTCAGGATGCAGAAAGGATTACCGGTAAATCAAATTTATCCAATAACTTTATTCTGTTTTCCAGATCATAACAAATTCTTGTGCAACTCATGCTCTACTTAGTATTCTGATGAATTGTGAAAGAATAAAATTAGGAGCAACTTTATCTAAACTGAAAGAATTTTCAGGAAATATGAATCCAGAGGTATGTGTATCTTGTGGCATGAATTATTAAAAATATGATCTTGTATGCTTACATATGGAAACAATGAAACCTGTCTGAACAGTTATCTCCTTTAAATTCTGTTAATTCTATATATTTTTATTGAATGTAATATATTTCCTTTTTTTCAATTTTCTCTAAATGCATGCTGTTTGACTGCTTATTGGAAAAGTTTAATGGACTTGTTTTAGAAGGAAAGCCATTTTTAGCTCACCTGACTGAAAGTCAGGGTGAGCTTTTCTGATCACTCTTCGTCCATCGTCCCTCCGTCGTCCATCATCCGTCGTCTGTCTCCGTCGTCCTGCATGAAGGTGGTGTTTGAGCCTCTTTCTCCTAAACCACTGGCCACATTTTAATTAAATTTCATGTAAGTAGTGGTTATATAGGGGCATTTTGATTTTTATGCAAATAAGGTTTTGGCTCATATTGAGCAGAGGGGGGGGGGGGGTGAGGGAGAAATGGCCAAATTTTTTGAAAATCTTCTTCTAATGAACCACCAGTAGCAGAGACTTGATATGTGGTATACAGAGTCCTTTTGAGGTTTAGAATCAAGTTTGTTCAAGAGAAGTTTGTCGGGCATTATTTGCCTTCTTTATGGGAGGGGCAAAAATTTTGGCCACGCCTAAAATTTCTATATTTTTATACCGTACAAATGACCCAGACTTAGTGCTAACTCTTAAAAATTCAGGGCCAAACACAAATTTAGCCCCCCCCCCCCCCCCCCCCCCAATCCCCAAAATTTGCATCCAGATCCAAAAAATCAATGTCTTTTTGGTCCTCCATACTTTTGTCCACTGTGTATGCGCAGTGTCAAGGAAGTACCAAAATTGGCACCAAATCTTCATTCTTTGTTTGGCCCTTCAATCAGTAACATTTCACTGATATCTGTGCTTATAATCTCAGTTAAAATGATGCCACACACAAAATCATGAAAGAAATGGTGGATCTAAGGATGATATAAGAGGATGAGAGGAAAAAACAGTGGAAGGATGTGTTCAGGGCTGTAACTTATAATATTTTTATACTGTACCAATGACCCAGACATAGCTGGTGCTAACTCTTAAAATCTAGGGCCAAACACAAATTTTGCCCCCCAATCCCCAAAATTTGCATCTAAAACCAAAAGAAATCATGTCCTGAAGGACCTCCATACTTTGCCCCCACTGCGCATGCGCAGTGTCAAGGACGTTCCGAAATTGGCGCCAATCATCATTCTTTGTTTGGCCCTTCATCAGTCAACATCTCACTGATCTTTGTGCTTGTAAATCTCAGTTTAAAGGATGCCAGACACATAATTATTGGAGAAATGGTGGTTCTAAGGAGGATATAGAAGGAGGAGAGGAAAAAGGAGTGACAGAAAATAATCAGGGCTGTAACTTAAAAAATTTTAATGAAATTATGTTAAGTTGCCTATTTTCGAGGCATGGGCCTGTTGATGTCATTCTTGCTTTAAGGTTGCACTGCTTATTCAGTGTTTCCTCTCCCCTGGTCTTCTAAGTCCCCCCTTGCTATTCTCCCATGCTTTTGGCATATTTTTGAGAAAGATCATTTCTAAATTCTCTTGGGAGATTTAGCTTGGTTACAGAATGTATTCTGTTATTTTCCCCATGTTTACGTTTTCACCCATGGGTGTTTAAACGTTGTGTTAGGCATCTACCATCTGATGTTCTGCAGATTCTCCCCTGGGAGTCTCTGTTTTGCATCAGATAGTGTGTATGACTGATTTCGGGCCAGTTTTCTCAGTGCCTGGCGTCATGTTTTCTGGTGTTTTTACACTGTTTGTTTACATTGGCAACAGTCTCTTTTGAGGGGGGCTGTTTGCCTTTGGAGTAGTTTATCTCATTATAAGATACATTATTATTATCCATAAGTGTTGCATTAATTATTTAATATAATTTTAAAATTTTTGACCACACTTAACCTTGGGATCCATTGGGGCTCAATGTTACTTTTCAGAAACTTGGGCTTCGCTGAAAAAATATTTTTCAAAAATTATTTTGATTTTCAATTGTTTTTTCATTATTAATGGATCATGTTATTATGTATCTTTGTGTTTAGGGGTTTGTGCGAGTACTAGGACTTCTTGTTGACTTTTCACAATGAAAGGATATTGTTCAAATTTTAATAGGAAGAAATCTTCCTCTGACTTTCATGATCATTGTATTAATTGTAGTCAGTGTACTCGCACTAACTCCTGTTCAATATGTCAATATTGGGATGACAAACATTGTAAACGTGTGTCACGATATGTTGTTAGAGGAGAGAGGGCTATGCCGGCCCTTTCTCCGCAGGGTCATTCTACTCTATCAGTTTCTATTTCAGAGGAACAAGAACAGGGTGATGTTTCCATGTTATCTTCCGCAAGTGCGCTTCCGTCGTCACAATTGAATGCAGAGCTAGCGGCAAAAGTGCTCATGGAGATACGACAGTTGCCTAAGAGGTCCCTAGTAGGATCGACGGTGCTGTCGTCCGCTAGCTCGCCCGGTGAAGCGTCCATTCACCAAATGGTTCAGCAGCCGGGTTCGTCCGATGCGGTCCAGGAGGAAATGTTGGGTGATGCGAGCACTATAAACATTCAAGGTGCACACCCAGTGACGACGGATAGTAGGAGAGATCGGAGGAAGCCTTCTAGTCCGGTTCCTAGCTCGTTCAGGTCCATCCGGACTGTGAGCGAGAGAGGCCCCTCTCTCGTACAACAACATCTGGGACCAGATGTTGTGGTACAAAATGTGTTGTTAGCGGAGCACACGTCCGTCGCTCGGGACGCTCAGTTGTATAGGCAGTCCGCTGAGACTGCTCAGGCTTCTCCTTCCTCTCACCAGCGCACACGACCGCACATTGGCTACGTGACTGCCGATATTCTTCCAGCTTCGCCGATCAGGGATTCTTCGGCGACCAGGTCACGCCATCCGGTAGCCAGGGACACGAGGCCGGTTGACTCCGGACGTTCGCATAGGAAGAGTATGCGGGAGTCACTAGATGCGGAGCTGCCCTCGGCGAAGCAGCGAAAGACTGCGCCTCCGCAGGCCTCGATGTCGGACGTGCTTGCTCAAATAGCACAGCTTATCGCAGCATCCCAGCAACCGACAGAAACGGTGTCGGATCGGGAATTATCCGACGGCGCTGGGTCGGTACGCTCCGCCGAAGCATCGGGTGCGGACGACCGGGAGCATCATGAGGTCCGACCGGATGGTGAAAGGGATACGGATGACTTGGAGTTATCCCTTTTGGAACAACATAAAGCTGCCGTGGACTTCATCCGGCACTTTCTTCCTCAGGTTGTTCCGTCGGGCCAGACTGCTGCGGTACCGGACAAGAGAATTATAGCATCATTGGACACTGATTTCTTCGAGCGGTTCAAGGACATTGCTCCTGAGTTTCCGTCTCAGTCCAATAATGTCAAAAGGACATTTGAATTATTGAACGACGCTATATTCAAGCTTGCTTCCAAAACTGGAAAAGCAGGTTTCTTGTCCGCCAATGCTCTCAACCTGCCTTTCATTAATGCAAGGAATAAATTCGATACGGCAGGACAGGATATCCCGAGAGTTCCTCTGCGTTTGGACGACGAGGCGGAAGACTTAGAATTATCATTACCGTCGTCTACGTCTATTCCAACCGCGGTGTTGGATACGACTGTTTCGTCTAACAGAGCCAGTTTAGATGCTTTATCTTACGCAGACCACCTTACAAAGGCGTTATCACTGCGTCTTCAAGGGAAAGAATTCCAGGATGTTCAATCCTCTTAAAGACTTCTTTCAAGGGCAGCAGCTTATTCCACGTGTAACTCCGCCCTTTCAATGGCAAATTTAGAGTTGGTTAGACGTGACGCAGCCCTAGCTACATCCACACTCGTGGATAGTAAGGTGAAGAACTCTCTCAGAGTCGCTTCGGTCTCCGGAGAACTTCTCTTCAACAGCAAGCTTTCTGCAATTTACGATAAAATTACTAAGAAAGCTTCGGATTCTCTGCTCTTTAAATCCGCTTCCAAGAAGACGGACACGGCAGATAAGAGTAAGACAGGCACTTCTGGGTCTAATGCGCCCAAGAGAGGTTCCTATAGATGTTCCGGTGCGTCCTCTTGGTCTTATTCAAGAGACCGTCAAGGCAGCGACTCACGTGCGGGACGTCCATCGGGCCGGGACAATCGGTCGGATGCCCCGAGGTCGACGGGACGAGGTGCGGGTCGTGGAGGACGTGGTTTCTCCTCCCGCAGGCCTCGCAGGTCCAGGAGGTGATGGCTTCAACCTCTATCGCGTTCCGGTTGGCGGAAGGTTGTCGAGTTTTTCAGAAGAGTGGGCGTTGATTACGGACGACCCTTGGGTGAGAGGGGTGATTTCGGAAGGTCTAAGAATATCCTTCAAACGAAAGCCTCCATTAACTCGAAGTCCCCAATGGACTCAACTTCCGTCAAATCCGCAGAAAAGAGACGCTCTGTTATCAGAGGTGCAGTCTCTTTTAATGAAGAATGCGGTAGAGGTCGTAGAAAACCAGGAAACACCGGGATTCTACAGCCATCTGTTTCTGGTTCCGAAACCAGATGGCTCATTCCGTCGAGTCATAGATCTGAGCTGGATAAACAAGCTGATCGTCGCTCCGAAGGTTTATATGGAGACGATTCGATCGGTCAGAGCGAGTATTCCGGTGAACGATTATGCTACAAGCATAGATCTCAAAGATGCATACTTTCACGTCATGGTACATCCGACATTCAGAAAGTATCTACGCTTTGCAGTCCTAGGAGTGGTGTATCAATTCCGGGTGATGTGCTTCGGATTGAACCTAGCACCCTGGGCTTTCACTCGGGTAATGAACTCGGTAATGATGTATTTCCGAGCTCATTCGTCTGCGGTAACGTCGGCCTACCTGGACGACATTCTTCAGAGGTACGGCAATGAGTTAACGCTTCAGAACGATGTGCAGAATCTGCTTCTATTGCTCCGACGTCTCGGTTTTATAATAAACGAGGAGAAGTCGGATCTGGTGCCGTCCAAGTCATTCACACATCTGGGAATGAGCTTCGAGACGCACAACAATCTCGTTCGTCTGCCGTTAACCAGAGCGAAATTAGTCAGTTGTTACGCTCGCTATTGTCTTCACGCGGACAAAGTCACAGCGAGGGAGTTCATGAGACTGATAGGTCTGTGCGGAGCCGCTGCGGATCTCATTCCGATGGGGCAGTTACGCACTCGTCCTCTCCAAATTTTCTTGACTCAGAATTGGAGTGTGAAAATTCATTCACTCGACATAGACATTCTATTGTCAGATCAAGTGAAACGAGAGATTCAGACTTGGGCAAACATTCAGTGGTTAACTCAGGGAGTTCCGCTGCAGTTGCCGGATCCGAGTTTTACGATTATGACGGACGCCAGTCAAACAGGTTGGGGTGCATCATTGATCCCAACGGATTCGAGATGCCAAGGTCTTTGGGATCCGCAATTCCTACACAAGCACATAAACATCAAGGAAATGATGTCAATTTGTCTTGCGTTACGTCGTTGGATGGACATTATTCACAATGCTCATGTCCAAATCCTGTCCGACAATACGACAGTAGTGGCGTATATACGGAACCAGGGAGGCACTCATTCACTTCCGTTATTCAATCTAACGGAAAGAATCCTTCTGTTTGCTCTAGAACATCAAGTTCTACTTTCGGTCCATCATATACCGGGTCGTCTGAATGTACTAGCAGACTCCCTTTCACGAAAGGGTCGCTTGTTGCCGTCGGAGTGGACTCTCAACAAACAAGTATTCAATCAGATTTGCTACCAATGGGAACGGCCAATGATAGACTTATTTGCGACACATCTCAACAATTATTTGCAGACGTATGTGTCTCCGTGTCCGGATCCAAGAGCATTTGCAGTAGACGCTTTGTCGATCCCTTGGGACGGAATGATAGGATATGCGTATCCTCCAACGCCGTTGATTCAGCAAATATTGCTAAAAATAAAACAATCTCAGTGCAAGATTCTGTTGGTAGCATCTCTGTCTCCACAGAGACCGTGGATAAATCTACTCAGGTGTCTGTTGTGGGACCTACCGCGAAAGCTTCCTCCACGGGAGGATCTTCTTTCGCAGGGGAAACCGCATCAATTTCATCACAACCTGCAAGGTCTCAACCTTCACGTTTTTCCGTTGTGCGGTCCTTCTTGCATGGCAAGCACTTTACAGGACGAGCAGTGGACGCGATTTCTAACTGTAGGAGGACCTCCTCTTCGCTAAACTATGCGGCTAAGTGGAAGGTCTTTCGTCGTTGGTGTAGGGATCATTCTGTTGATATTTTTGATCCCTCCATACCAGACATTGCAAACTTTCTAGTATACTTGTTTGACGAAATCAAACTGCAGCCTGTTACTATTAAGGGTTATAGGTCTATGTTATCTGATACCTATGCACATCATGATAGTTTACAAATTGGATCTAATGTCTCTTTATCTAAGTTAGTTAGAAACTTCTCGATAAATAGACCCAGAACTCTTAGGTTAATTCCTAAGTGGAATTTAGCTTGGGTTCTTCTTAAATTGAAGGAAAAGCCATTTGAACCTCTTGGGACAGTAGATTTCAAATTCTTGTCTTATAAGACAGCTTTTCTCTTAGCTTTCTCTTCTGCTAGAAGAGTCAGTGAGCTTCATGCACTGTCGGTGGATGATTCTCACTATCGTAGTGTCGGGAACACTATCACCTTCACTACTAATGTGGGTTTTTTAGCTAAGAATCAGGCTCCTAATAAATATCCGGAACCTATTGTTATTAAGGCCCTTCCGTCTTCAGACGGGCGTAGGCCTTTACTCTGTCCTGTTAGAGCGTTACGTATTTATAAACAGAGATCTCAGTTTATCAGAAAGGGACGGAAACGTTTCTTTCTGTCTCTGATGCCTAATAGAAAGGATATTTTGGTCCATTCTATTGCTAGATGGATTCAATTAACTATCCGTACTGCTTATGAAAATTTATCTTCTTCTCAGCAGTCTGTGCTTAAGATTTCGG
The DNA here is from genome assembly GCA_031216915.1 of Pictodentalium vernedei. Classification (NCBI taxonomy): domain Eukaryota; kingdom Metazoa; phylum Mollusca; class Scaphopoda; order Dentaliida; family Dentaliidae; genus Pictodentalium; species Pictodentalium vernedei. The sequence goes on from CM062296.1 coordinate 247,242,039, forward strand.
CCCATGAAGTAAGAGCTCTTTCTACATCTTGGGCTTACGCAAATAGTATTGCTATTACAGATTTAATGAAGGCTGCTTATTGGTCTCAGCCATCCACATTCACGAATTTTTATCTCAGAAATATTGAGTCCATTTCTGGAGACCTGCATTGTTTAGGTCCGTTATCTGTTGCTCAGAATGTCGTCCACTAAACAGTTGCAACTATAGTTATGCAGGCTTTCTGTTCCGGCAGTGACTCCGTCCGGCTGCCCTCTTCGCTCTGGGCTATTTGACCAAGGGCAAGTGGGGGGGGGGGGGGAGGGTGTTCCCTTAGGTCACCTGCTTTATAGTGAAAAGCAAGGGAATTCCTCCTCCGAAGTCAGTATTTCTGAGTCGTTTCCGGGATGGTTTTAAAGTGTAATATTAATGTTAAAAATTCATTCATGTCATGTTTTTAAAGTGTAGCTCGGTGTGAAGCATTTGTATATGTCAAGTGTCAAACGGGCGTTAATATACAATCCTTGGACACTTTTAAAGAATATAAAGAGTCTCAATTCTCTGGACTAACTTTATTTATTGGCTTACTTTAAAAATAATTAGTATAAAGGGTTATACTGGATGTTAATAGAGAACATAAATGTTATTGTGCTCAATTATGAAGGGTATTGTATCTTTCTAATTTATCATAAATAAGAAAGATACATGTAAAGCCTAATACCCCTTTTCTCCTTGAGGGGTTGACTCTATATTATATAGTTGAGCTTATTGGATTTTCCTCTATGTCCTAGGCCCTCCAGCCTTTTTACTATTCAGCTATGTCTGGGTCATTTGTACAGTATAAAAATGTTAAAAAATTTATAGTAATTTATATATTTTTTATACTTACCAATGATCCAGACGGGGATGGCCCTTCCAGGAGTTGGGAACTCATACCTCCCCGCTGAGTACATAGCGCTGACCAGGCACTGCTTGCAAGAATGGTGATTGGCGCCAATTTCGGAACGTCCTTGACACTGCGCATGCGCAGTGGGGGCAAAGTATGGAGGTCCTTCAGGACATGATTTCTTTTGGTTTTAGATGCAAATTTTGGGGATTGGGGGCAAAATTTGTGTTTGGCCCTAGATTTTAAGAGTTAGCACCAGCTATGTCTGGGTCATTGGTAAGTATAAAAAATATATAAATTACTATAAATTTTTTAACTTTTATGCAAAATTATTTCATGTTCCCTAATTTCAGGGCATGGGCCTGATGTTTTCATTCTTGCTATGAAATATCCACTGTTTGTTCAGTGTTACCTCTCTCCCTTTCCTTGATACCCCCCCTAGCTAATCTCCCATTCTTTTGGCATAATTTTTTCAAATTCTTTACTGAAATTTCTTGGGAGTTTTTAGCATAGTAACAGAATGTTTATTCTGTCTTTCCCCTTGGTTACATCCTCACCCTCAGGGTGTTTAGGCGTTTTCTTCATGCATCTACCATCCGATGTACTGCAGTTTCTTCTGTGGAAGTTTCTGTTTTACATCGGATAGTGTTTAAAATTGGTTACTGATTTCAAGCCTTATTTGTCAGTGCCTGGAGTCTTGTTTCCGGTTTTTATTCACTTTTGTTTACGTTGACAACGGTTACTTCTGACAGTGATTCCTTGTCTTCTATTAGGTTCTGTTCATAGCCAGATACATTAATATTGTCCGTAAGTGTAGCATTAATGTTTAGATATGTTTTAAAAATTTTGTCCACACTTAGGCTTTTTTGGGATCCATTCGGGCTCATCGTTCCCTTTGGGAACTTGGGCTCATCTTGAAATTTTTTCGAAAAAATTTTTCTTTTGAATTATTTTTCAAAATTTTTGTAATGGATTATATTATTATTATGTATCTTTGTTTTTCAAGGGTTAGTGCGAGTACGACGACTGTTTAATATTTTTTTCAAATATGAAAGAATTTTGTTCAAATTGTAAATCGAGGAAGTCTTCCTCTGATTCTCATGTTCATTGTATTTGCTGTACTCAATGTACTTGCACTGATTCTTGCTCAGTGTGTGCCAATTGGGATGACAAACGTTGGAGACGTGTGTCATGGTATACTGTTAGTGGTGAGAGGTCCATGCCGGTCCTCTTGCCACAGGGTCACTCTAGTTTTTCAGTCTCTTTTTCAGAAGAACAAGAACAGGTTGATGTTTCCGTGATGTCTTCAAGAAGTGTGCTTCCGTTGTCACAATTAAATGAAGAGCTAGCGGCAAAAGTGCTCAATGAAATTCGACAAGTGCCTAGATCCTTAGTAGGATTGACGTCCTTGTCGCCAGCTAGCTCGCCCGGTGAAGCAATCACTCAAGAAACGGGTGTTGTGATGACGGGTTCATCCATTGCAGTCCAGGAGAGGAGATCGTGTGTTGCGAGCACTGTAAACTCTGATCGTGCACACCCGGCGACGACGGATCGGAGGATGGAACGGAGGAAGCCAGATAATCCGGTAGCTAGCTCATCCAGGTCTACCCGGACTGCAAGCGAGAGAGGTCCCTCTCTCTTACAGCAACATCTGGGTCAGTCGGAGCATACGTCCACTCCTCCTGCTCCGGACGCTCCATCGCATAGACAGTCCGGCGCGGCTAGTCTACTGGCTTCCTCATCCACACGTCAGCACACACGACTGCACCTTGGCTATGTGACCGCAGATATCCAGCCTGCTTTGCCGACCAGGGATTCCACGTCGACCAGGTCACGCCATCCGGTAGCCAAGGACACGAGGTCTTACCAGTCGGGACGTTCGCATAAGAGAAGTATGCAAGAATTACCATCCCAGGAGCTTCCAGCGGCTAACATACGTAAGACCACGGCTCCACAGGCCTCCGTGACGGACTTGCTATCACAGATAGCACAACTCATCGCAGCATCCCAGCAACCTTCAGAAACTCTTTCAGATCAGGAACTGTCTGAGGAAGCTGGGTCAGTACGCTCCCCTGCAGAGTCAGAAAGGGACGACCGAGATTCACATGTGGTCCAGTCGGATGGTGAAAGGGAATCAGCGGAGCTGGAATTTTCCCTTTCCGAACAACATAAGGTGGCCGTAGATTTCATCCGGCAGCACCTTCCAGAAGTTGTTCCTCCGAACCAAAGTGCTGCGATACCAGATAAGAGACTGATAGCGTCACTGGACACAGACTTTTTCGGCCAGAATAAAGATGTTGCACCTGAGTTTCTTATCAACCTACCCACAATTGTTTACTACAGGCTTGCACTACAGTGGAAGTCCCTAAGTCAGATAATATGCTCTCTATTTTTGTCTTTCCCAAGCAATTTGGGATAGAAAAGTGGTGCAAAAGCACCAAGAAAAAATAAGCCCAAACTGGTTTGAGTGCACCCGGCGCAGACCCAGTACGGGACGCTCTCTTCCAAGTACAACTCCATGACTTCCATTGCCAGTGTGCATATGCGTCGCTAATAACTCATTCTATTTTTATCCGAGACACGTGGAAGATGTGTCTCCACCATATGCATTATGAAACAGTGATAATTCAACTCGTCGATAACGGTTTTCCTGTGACTGGAATTATGGATCTGAAGATCGTATAATAACAGGACTGTGTTTTATATATTCTCGTTAATATTTTCAACCACATTCTCATTGTACATTATTTACTACTCCGTTTTTGCGAATGTTTTGTTTTCGACTTCGTGTCAACGCGATGCGACAATGAATTTTTCGGTTGATAAAAATTTAATTGTTATTGGAGTTAGGTGTCAATCAGAGACTGTCTGGACAGGATTTCTTCACTCTGTTGAGGGCTGAATTTCTGGGTTTTTTCAGTCCCTGTCAGCCGTCTGGGTTCTGTCGTGCACCGTTTTTTTTTCTGCCACCTTCTCTCGTAGTTGAGGGTGTTCTTCCACTTTCTGTTTCATCTTTTTCTTCTACTGCTCTCACCTCTGTTATTTCCAGTTCGGTTCCTTTAGGGCAATTCCTTTTGCCCTCGCCTTGGTGCATTCTCGTGTCCGTTTCGTCCGCACCCACGGGTGGAGTGGAACGCTGTCATTTCGGGGCCCCCGACTCGACCACGTCTGGTGTGAGTTATACCCCCTCCATGGGGGATGTGCAGCTTCTCCCACTCCCGTGGGGGGTGGGGAACACTGTCATTTCAGGCCGCCCAACTCGACCACGTCTGCTGAGAATTGCTCCCCCTCCGTGGGGGATGTGTAGCTCTTCCTACACCAGGGGGGGGTGGGGAACGCTGTCGTTTCGGGGCTTCCCGACTCGACCATGTCTGGTGAGAGTTATTCCCCTTCCGTGGGGAATGTGCAGTTTTTTACCATGGTGAATACTGCGGGAGCTGTTGGATTTCTGGTGAAGAGATGCCTGGTTCTGGGACTATGTGCCCTCTCCAGTCGACATCTGAGGCTGTGACCAGGGTTGTGACTCCTTCTTTGGAGGCCGAGCTAGGTGGCTCTCTCCACTTTTTCGCCAGTTCCAACAGCTCCCGTCGTATCTGCTGCTACTGCTGTTCCGTGTACAACGTCATTGGGCACCATTTTTAGCCGGCCTTGGCTTATCCCTGCAAGGGTCTGCAGGGATGTCTGTAGTGTGGTTGTGGGGTATCGGCCTCAGCCTTCCCCAACTTCAACTCGGTGAAGTCGGAAGTGGCTGCCGACTGAACCCCCTACTGTGTCCTCTCAGCCGTTGAGCACAGTAGTTTTATACCTGCAGTGGTCTGAAGCGGTGTCTGGGAGTGTAGACGTGGGGGTATCGGCCTCAGCCTTCCCTGACTTCAACTCGGCGAAGTTGGAAGTGGCTGCCAGCTGGACCCTCTACTGTGGTCTCTGCGCTGTCGAGTACCACAGTTTTGTTATGGCGTTTTCTGTCCACTCATTCTGGTCACCCGGCCAGTTTTGCGGGACCAACGCCTTCTGTGCAGCCTGGATCTGCTGCCCCGCAGAGGTCCACGGCAACTCTCCCGAGTTCCCGCTATGTTGATCCTTGGGGTGTGTCATACCCCTATACACGTCTGCCCTCAGATGTTTTGGCTGCCGCCCGTCGCCCCACTTCGGGTGTATTGGAGGATCGTGACCCTTTGCTGGTTAAGAGGGTCAGGTGTGAAGACTTTGCTGGTTTGTTCCCATGTCAAACCGGCTGGTACAGGCAGTGAGCTTAGGGAGGCCCTCTCCTTACTCACTCAGGTTCTGTCCAAGAGCCTTCCCGTTGCTTCCAGCAAGGCAGCGAATGGTTTCCAGGTGCCCCCTATGGTGCTACCTCCCGGGATTGGAAACAGGCCGCATTCTGATCCCCCTGGTGCCTACACCATGGGAGGCGTCGGCTGGTTTGCCCATGATGGGCTATGTGTCTTCCGAATCCGGGGAGGAGTCAGACATCCTTGATGTCGAGAGCCAGCAGTCTTCTGACTTGGGGGCCGCTCTTAACTTTGTGTTTGGGTTCCTTCCGGATCTCAAACCATCCAACCAGCCGACAGTGTCAGCCAGGCCGCAATCATCGGTCGCTCACCTACAGCCTGTGGAACCTGCTTCTGGGCGTCTTCGACTGTGCCAGTCAGTACTGGTGGTTGAAGCATTTTCAGCATTGGACTCTAAGCTGAGTTCCAAGGCCATGAAGGCTCCGTTCTTCACCAGGGTTGACACCTTTTTGCCTCCGGTGCGTTATTGTTTCTATGATTTCACCAATCCGTCAGTCTGCCAGACTGACGGTTTTGGATCAGGACTCAATTCCCTTGGGCTTTCCAAGCGCAAGTCGGCCGTCATTCCTATGACGACTCTGGAGTCCATGTTGGGCTTATCGAGAGAAATGCTGGGTATGCTTTCTCTCTCCGATCACGTCGTATCTGCCTGCAGATAGGTTTGATGATGTACAGACTCCTTTGCGTGTCCTGTCCTAGGCGCTTATGCATCTTACTCACACGGCTGTCTGTGACACGGCTATTTTGGAACTAGTTTGAAGGGACTCTGGACTGCTGGTCACAGGCCGATCCCTTCCTGGGGACAGCTCGCTGCTCTTCGATCTGCTTCTTTGGCAGGTCCGCTACTGTTCCATGGGTTCTCTGTCGACGGTCCGGGATGACATCCTACATCATTCCAAAGATCAGCTGCTGCTTCGTCAGCTTGATCAGCCTTCTAGGGGAGGCACAGACCGTTCAAAGCCTAACAAGTACCCTTATGCTTCCTCTGCAAAGCAAAGGGCTGATCCTTCTGCCACCGCCTCTATTTCTTACTCATGGGGTAAGGGTACACGCTGGCAGGCTAAAGGGAAGTCTCAGGATTCTTCATTCAGTAGAGGAGGTGGTTTCTCCTCTCGCAGGTCTCTTCGGGGCTCGAACTGAAGGTCCTCACCTCGATTCGTCCAGGTTGGAGGAAGGATAGCAGAGTTTGCTCAACGTTGGGCCACCATCACATCCGATCCTTGGGTGTTAGATGTTGTTCAGTCCGGGCTGCGAATATCCTTCCGAAGGCACCCCACTTTGTCCAGCGTGGGTGTCCCATTGGACTTACCTACGTCCGATCACGTTCTGATGGCAGATGTCAGCGATCTCGGATGGGGTGCGACGTTGGATCCTCTAGGTCTTTCCCTTCACGGGATGTGGGACCAGGATCGGGCATCTCTACACATCAACCAGAAGGAGCTTCTTGTTCTTCTTCTGAGTTTCAGGCAGTGGATCCCTCACCTGTTGAATCGTCAGGTCCTTCTGTTGTTCGACAATTCGACAGTGGTTGCTTACATTCGGAACGAGGGCGGCACACACTCGGTTCCAATGTACGAATTGGCTCGGGATCTTCTACCGCTCGCTCAGGATGTCAATACCGGGTGGTTGTTCATCACATTTCCAGTCGTCTGAACGTCCTAGCCGACTCCCTGTTCCGACTGGGCTGGTTCTTTTCCACCGAGTGGATGCTCCACATGGCGGTGTTCCATCGATCTCTTTGCGACTCGTTGGAACCATCAGGTGGACACTTTTGTGTCCCCGTGTCCAGATGCTCTGGCTTTCGCCGTGGACGCTCTGGCCCTCCTTTGGGATGGTCTTGTCAGCTGCTCTTTCCTGCTAGTTCCGATTCCGCCTCAGGTTCTTGCCCAGATATGAACCTGCAGTCGTCGAATCCTTTCGATCACACCCCTGTCGCCTCAGTGGGTGTGGATCAGTCTGCTCCGCTCTCTGATAGCGGTGGTTTCGGCATGTCTCCCTCTACTTCGTGACTTTTTTTTGAGGAGGTTTCAAGTTGGCCCGACTTCATTGTGCCTTCGCACGTCTTTTATTGGGTCCTGTCTCCTCCATAGTGTTTTTTTATGTGTACCCATACTATGTATGGTACACATAATGCCGGCATCTGGGGTGACCATCCGTCGTTCGTCCATCCGTTTGTCCATCCGTCTGTCCGTCCGTCTGTCCGTCCGTCCGTCCGTCCGGCGTCCGTATCCATTTCTTTGGCATTCTATAACTTGAAAAATATTGCTTGGATTGTCAAGTTACTGTATATTTGTGTTCAGGTTACTGATGTACCGAGCTGTATAGTTTTTGGTGTAAGTCGGATAATTTAATCCTGAGATATTAACCCTTTATCCTTCAAACTGAAAATTCCTCCAATCCCTTTGGCATTCGATAACTTGAAAAATATTGCTTGGATTGTCTAGTTACTTTATATTTGTGTTCAGGTTACTGATGTGCCGAGCTGTATAGTTTTTGGTGTAAATCTGATGATTTGATCCCGAGATATTAACCCTTTATCCTTCAAATTGAAAATTCCCCCAATCCCTTTGGCATTCGATAACTTGAAAAATATTGCTTGGATTGTCAAGTTACTTTATATTTGTGTTCAGGTTACTGATGTGCCGAGCTGTATAGTTTTTGGTGTAAATCTGATGATTTGATCCCGAGATATTAACCCTTTATCCTTCAAATTGAAAATTCCTCCAATCCCTTTGGCATTCGATAACTTGAAAAATATTACTTGGATTGTCAAGTTACTTTATATTTGTGTTCAGGTTACTGATGTGCCAAGCTGTATAGTTTTGGGTCTAAATCTGTTATATTGATCCTGAGATATTAACCCTTTATCCTTCAAATTGAAAATTCCTCCAATCCCTTTGGCATTCGATAACTTGAAAAATATTGCTTGGATTGTCAAGTTACTTTATATTTGTGTTCAGGTTACTGATGTGCCGAGCTGTATAGTTTTTGGTGTAAATCTGATGATTTGATCCCGAGATATTAACCCTTTATCCTTCAAATTGAAAATTCCTCCAATCCCTTTGGCATTCAATAACTTGAAAAATATTACTTGGATTGTCAAGTTACTTTATATTTGTGTTCAGGTTACTGATGTGCCAAGCTGTATAGTTTTGGGTCTAAATCTGTTATATTGATCCTGAGATATTAACCCTTTATCCTTCAAATTGAAAATTCCTCCAATCCCTTTGGCATTCGATAACTTGAAAAATATTGCTTGGATTGTCAAGTTACTTTATATTTGTGTTCAGGTTACTGATGTGCCGAGCTGTATAGTTTTTGGTGTAAATCTGATAATTTAATCCTGAGATATTAACCCTTTATCCTTCAAATTGAAAATTTCTCCAATCCCTTTGGCATTCGATAACTTGAAAAATATTGCTTGGATTGTCAAGTTACTTTATATTTGTGTTCAGGTTACTGATGTACCGAGCTGTATAGTTTTTGGTGTAAATCTGTTATTTTAGTCCTGAGATATTAACCCTTTATCCTTCAAATTGAAAATTCCTCCAATCCCTTTGGCATTTGATAACTTGAAAAAATTGCTTGGATTGTCAAGTTACTTTATAATTGTGTTCAGGTTACTGATGTGCTGAGCTGTATAGTTTTTGGTGTTAATCTGATAATTTGATCCAGAGATATTAACCCTTTATCCTTCAAATTGAAAATTCCTCCAATCCCTTTAGCATGAGATAACTCAAAAAATATCAATCCGATTGTCATGTTACTTTATATATTTATTCAGGTTACTGATGTGCTGTGCTGTATAGTTTTTTTTTTATGTAAATCTGATAATTTGATCCAGAGATATTAACCCTTTATCCATCAAATTAGACACTCCTCCAATCCATTTTTATATATACCCATGCCTTGTATGGTGTACATAATGTGGTGGCCCTCCGTCATACAGCTTTCTACTAGTTGCGCGTATGGGTACACATCTGACGATTTCATCAGCCTATTTTTGAGACAAGCAGTGGAGTTGCTTTTCTTCTTCAAGGGTGCACTCACTCCACTGGTTTAGCCTCTGTGGCTAAGTGGAAGGTCGATGGTGTGCGATCACTCTGTTGCTTCTGACGCACAACAATCTGGTTCATCTGCCGTTACCCAGAGCGAAATTAGTCAGTTGTTACGCTGGCTTTTGTCTTCACTCAGATGTAGTAACAACGAGAGAATTCATGCGACTGATAAGTTTGTGCAGAGCCGCCATGGATCTTATTCCGATGGGGCGACTATGCACTTGTCCACTCCAGATATTTTTTACTCAGAATTGGAGTGTGAAGATTCATTCGCTCGAAATGAACATCATCTTGTCGAAACAGGTAAAACAAGAGATTCATCCTTGGGCAAATGTTCAGTGGTTAACTCAGGGAGTGCCACTGCAACTGCCAGATCCGATTTTTACGATTATGACAGATGCGAGTCAAACAGGGTGAGGCGCTACTTTGAGCCCAACAGATTCGAGGTGCCAGGGTCCGCAGTTCCTAAACAAGCACATAAACATCAGAGATGATGTCAATTTGGCTTGCGCTACATCACTGGATGAACATTATTCAGAATTCACATGTTCAAATTCTGTCCGACAATTCGACAGTAGTAGCGTATATTCGGAACCAGGGAGGCACTCATTCCATTCCTTTGTTCAACTTAATGGAGAGAATCCTTCTGTTTGTCCTAGAGCATCAGGTTCTTCTGTCGGTCCGTCATATTCCGGGTCATCTGAACGTTCTAGCAGACTCCCTTTCTTGGAAAGGTTGTATGTTGCCGTCAGAATGGACTCTCAACAAACGAGTATTCAATCAGATTTGCTACCAATGGGATCGTCCTATGATAGACTTGTTTGCGACGCATCTCAACAATCAGTTGCAGACGTATGTGTCACCATGCCCAGATTCTCGAGCGTTCGCAGTAGACGCTCTCTCGATCTCTTGGGATGGAATGATAGGATACGCTTATCCTCCAGCTCCGTTGATTCAACTGATATTGCTAAAAATCAAGCAATCTCACTGCAAGATTCTGTTGGTAGCATCTCTGTCACCCCAGAGACCATGGATAAATCTACTCAGGTGTCTGTTGTGGGACATTCTTTGGAAGCTTCCTCCATGGGAGGACCTTCTTTTGCAGGGGAAATCGCGCACTCTGCATCACAACCCGCAAGGTCTCAACCTTCACATATTTCCATTGTGCGGGCCTTCTTGCACAGCAAGCATTTTACAGGACGAGCAGTGGACACAATTTCTAACTGTAGGAGGACCTCCTCTTCGCTAGATTATGCTGCTAAGTGGAAGGTTTTCTCTCGTGTGTAGGGATCATTCTGTTGATATTTATGATCCCTCCATTCCAGACATTGCTAATTTTTTGGTCTACTTGTTTGACGAGATCAAACTGCAGCCAATAACTATTAAGGGTTATAGGTCTATGCTATCAGATACTTATGCTTATCATGATAGCTTACAAATTGGATCTAAGGTCTCTTTATCTAAGTTAGTTAAAAACTTTTCGATAAATAGACCTAGAACCCTTAGGTTAATTCCTAAATGGAATTTAGCTTGGGTTCTTTTGAAGCTAAAAGAAGCGCCATTTGAACCCCTTGACACGGTAGATTTCAAATTCTTATCTTATAAGACAGCTTTTCTCTAAGCCTTCTCTTATGCAAGAAGAGTTAGTGAGCTTCATGCACTATCTGTTAATGATTCTCACCATCGTAGTGTTGGTAATACTATTACTTTGACTACTAATGTTGGATTTTGGGCTAAGAATCAGGCTCCTAATAAGTACCCTGAACCTATTGTTATTAAGGCTCTTCCGTCCTCAGACGGCCATAGGCCTTTGCTATGTCCAATTAGAGCTATGCGTATTTACAAACGTAGATCCGAGTTTATCAGAAAGGGACAAAAATGTTTCTGTCTCTGCTGCCTAATAGAAGGGACATTACGGTCCATTCTATTTCAAGGTGGATTCAATTGACTATTCGTACTGCTTATGAAAAATTATCTTCTCAGCAGTTTGTGCTTAAGATTTCGGCGCATGAAGTGAGGGCGCTGTCTACATCTTAGGCTTATGCTAATAGTATTGCTATTACCGATTTGATGAAGGCTGCATACTGGTCTCAGCCTTCTACGTTCACGAATTTTTACCTTAGAAATATTGAGTCTATTTCTGGCAACCTGCGTTGTTTAGGTCCATTATCTGTTGCTCTGAATGTCATCCACTAAACAGTTGCAACTATAGTTATGCAGGCTTTCTGTTCCAGCAGTGACTCTGGGATGATTAACCCAGAGCAAGGGGAAGGGGGGGATGGTGTTCCCTTATATCACCTGCTTTATAGTGAAAAGCTGAAAAGCAAGGGAATACCTCCTCTGGAGTCAGTAATTCTGAGTTGGTGCTGGGATGGTTTTAAAGTGTAAAGCTAATGTTTATCTCATTTATGTAATATTTTTAAAGTGTAGCTCGGTGTGAAGCATTTGTATATGTCACGTGTCATACGAGCGTTAATATACACTACTTGGACACTTTTAAAGGAGTATAAAGAGTCTCATTCTCTGGACTATCTTTATTTATTGGCTTTCCTTTAAAAAAATTAGTATAATGGGTTATACTGGATGTTAATAGAGATCATTGATATTAATGTGCTCAATTACGGATTGGTAATATGTCTTTCTTTTTTGGTATAAACAAGAAAGATATATGTAAATCCTGTTTCTCCTTTTCTCCTTGAGGGGATAATTCGGTTTATATGTAATTGAGCCTATTGGATTTTCCTTTATGTCCTAGGCCCCCCAGCCTTTTTTCTATTCAGCTAAGTCTGGGTCATTGATACAGTATAAAAATATGAAAAAATTTATAGTAATTTATATATTTTTTATACTTACCAATGACCCAGACGGGGATGGCCCTCCCATGAGTTCGGAACTCATACCTCCCCATTGATTATATAACATTTACCAGGCACTGGTTGTAAGAATGAAGATTTGGTGCCAATTTTGGTGCTTCCTTGACACTGCGCATACGCAGTGGACAAAAGTATGGAGGACCATATAGGACATTGATTTTTTGGATGTGGATGCAAATTTTGTGGATTGGGGGGCAAAATTTTTGTTTGGCCCTGAATTTTTAAGAGTTAGCACCAGCTAAGTCTGAGTCATTGGTAAGTATAAAAAATATATAAATTACTATAAATTTTTTCATTTTCAGAACCGTGAGGTCGATTTGAACCAAATTTGATATGAGATGACAATGGGTCATAAGTAGCTGATTGATGCAAAAAATGTTTTTCTTATTGCCCCATGTCAACCTCGGGAGCTAAAAATAGGAAAAACCTAAAAACTGCCATATCTCCAAAACTACACTGCACAGAGAATTCTTATTATGTATAAAGCTTACTTTTATCCAGTAGAATAGAATGGTTAAAAAAAAAACCCTATCGGTGTGATCACAAGGTACTTTTTTCAGGACTTTGAAAAAGTGCTGAGTCAGCACTTTTTAGCACTGTAGGCAATGGGAAAAAGATTAAAAAAATCTTCTTCTCCAGATCCAGCAGGCAGAATCTTTTGATATTTGGTATGCAACATTGTAGGGTGGATCTGATTCAAGTTTGTTCAAATCGGCCCCCTGGGTTCATATTGGGCTCAGTATAGGAGCCCGATTTCGAACTTAGTGCATTTCAGGCAAATTTCTTAAAAAATCTTCTTCTCCAGATCCAGCAGGCAGAATCTTTTGATATTTAGTATGCAACATTGTGGGGTGGATCTGATTCAAGTTTGTTCAAATCGGCTCTCTAGATTCATAGTTGGGCTCACTAGAGAAGCTCGAATTCGAACTTAGTGCATTTCAAGCAAATTTCTTAAAAAAATTCTTCTCCAGATCCAGCAGGCAGAATCTTTTGATATTTGGTATGCAACATTGTAGGGTGGATCTGATTCAAGTTTGTTCAAATCGGCCCTCTCGATTCATATTTGGGCTTACTATAGAAGCCCGAATTCGAACTTAGTGCGTTTCAGGCAAATTTCTTAAAATATCTTCTTCTCCAGATCCAGCAGGCAGAATCTTTTGATATTTGGTATGCAACATTGTGGGGTGGATCTGATTCAAGTTTGTTCAAATCGGCCCCCTGGGTTTATATTTGGGCTCAATGTAGGAGCCCAAATTTGAACTTGGTGCATTTCAGGCAAATTTCTTTGAAAATCTTCTTCTCCAGATTCAGCAGGCAGAATCTTTTGATATTGGGTATGCAGCATGCTTAGGGGGGTGAGATTTAAGTTTGTTCAAGCCAAGTCCCTGGGTTCATATTTGGGCTCACTGTGGTAGCCTGAATTATAACTTAGTTCAAAATGAGGAATTTTCTTTAAAAATCTTCTTCAGATCCAGCATTCGGAATATTTTGATATTTAGTATGCAGCATCCTTAGGGGGGTGAGATTCAAGTTTGTTCAAGTCATGTCCCTAGGTCCATATTTGGGCTCACTGTGGGAGCCCGAATGATAACTTAGTTCAAAATGAGGAATTTTCTTTAAAAATCTTCTTCTTCAGATGCAGCATTCGGAATGTTTTGATATTTGGTGTGCAGCATCCTTAGGGATGTGAGATTCAAGTTTGTTAAAGCCAAGTCCCTGGGTTCATATATGGGCTCCCTGTGGGAGCCCGAATTATAACTTAGTTCAATATGAGGAATATTCTTTAAAAATCTTTTTTTTTAGATCCACTGGTCAGAATCTTTGGATATTTGGTATAAGCTTTTCTTAGGAGGAGCAGATGCAACTTGTTGAAATCAGTTCTCTGGGTTGATATTTAGGCTACCATGTCAGGTGAGCACCCTCAGGCCCCCAGGGGCCTCTTGTTAGTAAAACTGTATGACTTTCTTGTAAATCTGCAGAGCACACCTAACTGGGTGTTTAGGGAGATGACTTCCAAAAGCTTATAGCTTACTGTTGAATCCCTTACATTTATTCTTAGATTCTGTAGTAGACTGTTTGACTTCTATGCTAGAGGTCCCGAAGTCGATCCCCGTCTGGGACGACCTGCATTGTGTCCTTTGTGCAAGGCACTTTATCCCGGTTGCCAGTATGGGGGCACGATGACGCCATGTACTGAGGCGTACTGCATGTCGATGGTGCACGTGTCTTCAACTGCTGTAACCCTGCTCAAGTGGAGCTTGAACAGAGTTAGAATGTTGGGGAGCTGACAGTTGCTCGTCGATGCTCGGTGGTTCTCTCCGGGTTCTCCAGCTTCCCCCACCCGTAAAACTGTCACTGCCACGATTAACCATTGTGCATAAGTATGTGACCTTAAACACCAATAAATAATGAATAATTCTGTTACATTGTATACCATTAATTTCATGAGTTCCCTTTTATCTGTTTGCGTAATGTATACAATTGTCACTTTCAGTAATAAATATTGTTTAACCCTTTACCTAACATAGTTGCCAAAAATGGACAGAAAATTAACCAGAATAAGCCAACCACAGCCTAAAATATCTTAGGAAGTTTCTCAATAAAACCATACAAATATTGATATCATTAGAACCAGCTCGTCGAGCTGGTTCTAATGATATCAATATTTGCATGATTTTATTGAAAAATTGTGAAATTTGTTTTCGAAAAATGTGAAATTTAATTTATTTTTTTTAAAAACTTTGTTAGGTAAAGGGTAAACTAACTGGGTGTTTACAATGCAGTTAGAATAAATGGCCACTGTAAATCATGCTTTGTGGCAAACACATGCTGCAAATGAATATATATCAATCAAAAAAGGTAAAATTTTAATGTCTCATGATTCCATAATAATTTTGGAAGACACCACAAGGCAATAAAAATTTTCAACAAGGGGGTTTAATTTAAATCTGGGATTTCCTCCGAACAACAACTTTTTTTGAGCGCTTCAATGGCATCCTTTTGGAGATTTGCAAAAGACACATTATTGGAGATTTCCAGTTTTAAGTGCATCTTCTAGCATTGAGTGATGAAATCTGCAGTATTATAAGTAAACACAAATGACTGCATTTTACTGAACTCTTTACCTAACAACACAAGCAGATAACACTTCCATGGAAAGTTTCTTGAAAAACTAAAAATTTACATTGCCATTCAAATTTTATTATATTTTTATACTGTACCAATGACCCAGACATAGCTGGTGCTAACTCTTAAAATATAGGGCCAAACACAAATTTTGCCCCCCAATCCCCAAAATTTGCATCTAAAACTAAAGAAAACATGTCCAGAGAGGCCCTCCACACCTCGCCCCCACTGCGCATGCGCAGTGTCAAGGACGTTCCGAAATTGGCGCCATTTATCATTCTAAGTTTGGCCCTTCATCAGTTAACATCTGACTGATCTTTGTGCTTTTAAATCTCAGTTTAAATGATGCCAGACAAATAAATATTAGTGAAATGGTGATTCTAAGGAGGATAGAAAAGGAGGAGAGGAAAAGAATGTGTGACAGAATATTATCAGGGCTGTAACTTAAAATTTTTTAATGAAATTATGTTAAGTTACCTATTTTCAAGGCAGCAGCCATTTTGTTGTCATTCTGATTATTTAGTTACACTGTTTTTACAAGTGTTTTTCCTCTCTCCCTGTCCTTTAAGTTCCCCCTTGCTATTCTCCCATGCTTTTGGCATAATTTCTGTAATTAT
Source organism: Pictodentalium vernedei (assembly GCA_031216915.1). Classification (NCBI taxonomy): domain Eukaryota; kingdom Metazoa; phylum Mollusca; class Scaphopoda; order Dentaliida; family Dentaliidae; genus Pictodentalium; species Pictodentalium vernedei. The sequence goes on from CM062296.1 coordinate 247,257,867, forward strand.
TATTACTAAAATTTCTTGGGAGTTTAGCTGAATAACAGAATGAATTCTGTTCTTTCCCCATGTTTACGTCTTCACCTACGGGTGGTTAGGCGTTGTGTTCTGCATCTACCATCTGATGTTCTGCAGTTTCTTCCCTGGAAGTCTCTGTTTTGCATCAGATGGTGTATTTTTGGTAACTGATTTCGGGCCTGGGTGCCTGGAGTCTTATTTTAGTGTTTTTACACTCATTGTTTACATTTACAACAGCCCTCTGTGTGAGGGGGGGATTTCTAAATAATAATATCTTTATGTTATTTCAATCATAACTAGATACATTATTATTGTTCGTAAGTGTTGAATAAATTGTTTAAAATATTTTTAAAATTTTTGTCCACACTTAGGCTTGGGATCCATTGGGGCTCAACGTTACTTTTCAGAAACTTGGGCTGTTCTGAAAAAATATTTTTTCAAAATATTTTGATTTCAATTATTTTTTCTATATTAATGGATCATATTATTATTATGTATTTTGATTGCCAGGGGTTAGTGCGAGTACCAGGACTTGTTTTCTTTTCACATTGAAAGGATATTGATCAATTGTTTTAAGAGGAAGTCTTCCTCTGACCTTTTTATCATTCTATATGTGGTCAGTGTACTCGCATTAACTCCGGTTCTGTATCGTATGATTTCGATGACAATATGGGAAGCGTATGTCACGGTATGTTGTTGGGGATTTGGACACTCCGGTCCTTTCCCCGCAGGGTCACTCTACTTTATCAATTTCTATTTCAGACGATCAAGATTAGGGTGATGTATCTGTGATGTCTTCCAACAGTGTGCCTCCGTCGTCACAATTAATGAAGGGCTAGCGGAAAAGTGCTCATGTAATACGCCAATTGCCTAAGAGGACCCTAGTAGGTTCGACGGCCTTTGACGTCCGCTAGCTCGCCCGGTGTAGCGTCCATTCACCGAATGGTTCGGCAGCCGGGTTCGTCCGTTGCGGTCTAGAAGGAATTTTGGGGTGATGCGAGCACTATAAAATTAACTTAATGCACACCCAGTGACGGCGGATCGGAGGGAGAACGGAGGAAGCCTTTTAGTCCGGTTCATAGCTCGTTCCGGTCCATCCGGACGGCAAGCGAGAGAGGCCCCTCTCTCGTTCAACAACATCTGGCCCCAGATGTTGTGGTACAAATGTGTCGTTAGCGGAGCATACGTCCGTCGCTCGGGACGCTCCGTTGTATAGGCAGTCCGCTGAGACTGCTAAGGCTTCCTCTTCTCGTCAGCGCACACGACCGCACCTTGGCTGCGTGACCGCCGATATATTACCAGCTTCGCCGATCAAGGATTCTTCGGCGACCAGGTCACACCATCCGGCAGCCAGGGATTCGAGACCGATGGACTCCGGACGTTCGCATAGGAAAAGTATGCGGGAGCCATCTGATGCGGAGCTGCCCTCGGCGAAGCAGCGATAGACTGCGCCTCCGCAGGTCTCGACGCCGGACATTCTTGTGCACATAGCACAGCTTATCGCAGCATCCCAGCAGCCGACAGAAACGGTGTCGGATCGAGAATTATCCGACAGCGCTGGGTCGGTAGCCGGGGACTCGAGGCCTGCAGACTCCGGACGTTCGCATAGGAAGTATGCGGGAGTCAACGTACACGGAGCTTCCAGCGGCAATGCATCGTAAGTCCGCTACTGCACAGGCCTCGGGAACGAACGTGCTTTCCTTAATAGCACAGTTTATCGCAGCATCCCAGCATCAACTGAATCTGTCGCATATATTTTATCCGACGATGCTGGGTCGGGACGCTCCGCGGAAGCGGGTACGGACGTCCGAAAGTTTCATCCGGTCCGACGGGATACCGAAAGGGATTCGGTGGATTTCAAGCTTTCCCTTTCGGAACAACATATGCTGCGATGCCGGATAAGAAACTGATAGCGTCGGTGGACTTAGAAATTTTTGGTTCGGTTCAGGGACATCGTCCCTCAGTTCCGACATAGTCCAATAATGTCACACAAACTTTCGAATTATTGAACGACGCTATATATATTATTATTTTATGCTTGCTATCCAAGCATTTCTGGTTTCTTGTTCGAAGAGTTATGGAGATGTCTTTCAAAAGTGTGCCTCTGTCGTCATAGTTAATGAAGAGTTAGCGGCAATAAGTGCTCATGGAATATGTCTATCGCTTACGGAGTGACATTCGCTAGCTCACCCGGTGTAGCGTACATTCATCGAATGGTTCGGCTGCCGGGTTCGTCCGTTGCGGTCTAGGAAGGAGATTTGGGTGATGCGAGCACTTTAATTACTTTAGTACTCACCCAGTGACGGCAGATTGAGGACAGATCGGAGGAAGCCAACAACATAGGGGACCGCATGTTGTGGTTCAGATATTTTACATTCGGAGCATATGTCCGTTGCTCGGGACGCTCCGTTATATTGACAGTCCGAGAGACTGTCTTTAATGCTTCCTCATCCTCACAGCAGGGCACACGACCGCACATTGGCTACGTGACCTCGAGTATCCGATCAGTTTCGGCATTCAGTGATTCCACAGCGAATAGGTCGCGCCATCCGGTAGCCAAGGGACACGAGGCCTATACACTCCGTTCGCTCGCATATTGGAAGTATGCACGGGGTAACGATCTCGGAGCTTCCTGCGGCAATGCATCGTAAGACCGCTGCTCCTCAGGCCTCAGTGACGGACGTGCTATCCGAGTTAGCACAGTTGTTTCGCAGCATCCCAGCAATTGACGGTTTCTCGGTCGAATCAGGAATTATCCGACGGCGCTGGGTCGGTGCGGTCCGCGGTTGCATCAAGCTACGGACGACCGAACGCTTTATAGGGTCCGACAGGATGGCGAAAGGGATTCGAAAGATTTCGAGTTTTCCCTTTAGTAGTATCGGAAGATGCCTTTCATATCTTCTGGCATTTCTTCCAGTGATTATTTTTCGGACTTCATTGCTGCGATCTTGGATAAGAGACTTATAGCGTCATTGGACTCGGATTTTTCGATCGGTACAGGGACTTTGTTCCTGACTTACCGACGCAGTCCAATATTGTCATTACAACATGTGTTTTATTTTTCGACGCTATATATTTATATATATATACAAGACGGCTACTAAGCATGATAGTTTAGTTTCTTGTCCGCGTGGCTCATTTCTGCCATTTTATCTTTTTTACATATAGTTTATTTTGGCAGAGCAGGGCATACCGAGAGTTCATATGCGTCTAGACGGTGTGATTAAAGACTGCATATATTCTTTTTCACCGTTTATGTCTTTTCCAATTTCAATGTTGGGAACGACATTATGTATATTAGACTTAACTTAGACGCTTTATTATACGTAATCCGCCTTACTGAGGCGTTATCATTACGTCTTCAAGAAAAGATTTACGGGATATTATTCTCAATGTAATTTCTTTTGAGGGCAGTAGTTTGTTCACGTATAACTCCGCCCTTCAGTGGCTGATTGGAGTTGGTTAGACGTGAGGCAGCCCTAGCTACATCCACGCGTGGATAGTAGGTTAAGAACTCTCTCAGAGTCGCTTCGTTCTCGGAGGAGCTTCTCTTCGACGGCAACTTTCCGGCAATCCATGAATTGCTTGATTTATACATTCTCTTGTCTATCTAGTGTTACAAGAGATTCAGACTGGGGCAAACATTCGGTGGTTGACTCAGAGACTGCCGCCGCAGTTGCCGGACCCGAGTGTGGCTGTTATGACGGTTGCCAGTCAAACAGATTGGGATATATTCTGATCCCTACGGATTCGAAGTGCTAGGGTCTTTGGGTTCCGCAGTCTTTTAGCTTTCAGTTAACTTCCGCGGAATAATGTTTTTTAGGCTTGCTTTATGTCATTGCATGAACATTATTCAGAAACGCATGCCCAAATTCCTGTCCTTTAATTCGACAGTAGTGGCGTATCTCCGGAACCAGGGAGGCACTCTTTCGTTTCCGTTATTCAATTTAATGGAAAGAATCCGTCTGTTGGTTATAGTACACCAAGTTCAGTTTTGGTCCGTCATATTCTGGGTCGTCTGATTGTTTTATCGCACTCCCGTTCTCTTACGGGTCGCTTGTTGCTGTCAGAATGGACTCTCAACAAACAAGTATTCAATCAGATTTGCTATCTATGGGAGCGCCCAATGATGTTTTATTTATGACACAGCTGGCTAATCAATTGCAGACGTATGTGTTGGCTTGTCCAGATCTCTGAGCTAATACTGTTAACGCTCTATTGATCTATAGGACAGAATGATAGGATACGCGTATCCTCCGGCGCTGTTGTTTTTAGCAGGTATTGCTAAGATAAACAACCACAATATATTTCTGTTGATAGCATCTCTATCTTCACAGAGATCATGAGTAATTTACTCTCTTGTCTACTGTGGATCTTAACGTGAAATCTTCCTCTATGTGAGGATCTTTTTTCACTGGGTAAATCGTGTCATTTTATCACAACCAGCAAGGTCGCAACCTTCATGTATTCCGTTGTGTGGTCCATATTGCATTGTAAGCACTGTACTGGACGAGCTTTGGACGCGATTTCTTACTATAGGAGATCCTCTTCTTCGCTATTCTATGCGACTAAAGTGGAGGCTCTTCCGTCGTGGTGTAGGGATCATTATGTTCATATGGTTGATCCCTCCATACTACTCATTGCTATTTTTTAGTATACTTGTTTCACAAGATCTACTGCAGCCTGTTGTTATTTAGGTTATAGGTTTATCTTACCTCATACCTATGCACTCTACGATAGTTTACAATTGAGTCTTTTGTCTCTTTATCTAAGTCAGTTAGTAACTTTTTGATAAATAGACTTAGAATCTTTAGATTAAATTCCTATACGGATTTTAACTTCAGGTTCTTATTTAGCTAAGTAATCATTTGAGCCTCTGGAAACAGTAGTTTTCAAATTCTGACCTTTTAGACAGTAATTCTGTTGGTTTCTCTTTTACTGTAGAGTCAGTGAGTTTCATGCACTATCGATGGATGATTTTCACTTTCATAGTTTCGGAATCAATACTTCCGTTACTATTTAGGTTGGATTGTTGCATAAGAGTTAGGCTCCTATTATCCGGAACCTATTATTTTAAGGTCCTTCCGTCTTCGTATGGGCATAGGCCTTTACTCTTTCCGGGTACAGTTTATGTATTTATAAACAGATATCTGTTTATTACAAGGGCGTAAGCTTCTTCTGTCTTTGATGTCTAGTAGAAGGACGTTACGCTCCATTTTATTGTTAATGGATTCTATTAACTAGCGTACTGCTTATGGTATATCATTGGCTTAGCAGCTGTGCTTAAGATTTCGGCTCATGAAGTAAGAGTTCTTCTACTTCTTGGGCTTACATTAATAGTGTTCTATTATAGATTTTTGAAGGCTGCTCATTGCGCTCAGCCATCCATTCATGAATTTTATCTCAGAAATATCGAGTCCATTTCTGGAGGCCTCTATTGTTAGGTCTATTATTTACTGCTCAGAATGTCATTCACTTAACAGTTGCTACTATAGCTAGGTAGGCTGTCTGTTTCGGCAGTGTCTCCGTTCGGCTGCCCTCTTCGCTCTGGGCTATTTGACCCAGGGCAAGAAAAAGGGGGGGGGAGGGTGTTCCCTTGGGTCACCTGTTTTTACTATGAAAACAAGGGGATACCTCCTCCGGAGTTAGTAATTCTGAGCTGTTTTTGGGATGGTTGTTTAGTGAGAAGTTTAAGTTTATAAAATTCATTCAAGTCTTAGTTTTTAAAGTATAGCTTTTGAATATTGCATATGTCAACGGACATGATTATGCAATTCTCACACACTTTTAGGAGTATAAGAGTCTCTATTCTCTGGACTTACTTTATTATTGGCTTACTTTAAAAATTATTAGTATAAGGATTATTGGATATTAATAGAGTACATGGATGTATGAAGCTCAATTTTTGGAAGGTGTTGTATCTTTCTAATTTATCATAAATAAGAAAGATACATGTAAGGCCTATTACTTCTTTTCCCTACAGGGGATGACTCTTTTTTATTTTATTGAGCGTATTCCATTTTGCTCTATGTCCTTGGCCCTCCAACCTTTTTACTATTCAGCTATGTCTGGGTCATTGGTACAGTATAAAAATGTTAAAAAATTTATAGTAATTTATATATTTTTTATACTTACCAATGACCCAGACGGGGATGGCCCTCCCAGGAGTTGGGAACTCTTGCCTCCCCGCTGAGTACATAGCGCTTACCAGGCACTGGTTATTAGAATGATAAATGGCGCCAATTTCGGAACGTCCTTGACACTGCGCATGCGCAGTGGGGGCGAGGTGTGGAGGGCCTCTCTGGACATGTTTTCTTTAGTTTTAGATGCAAATTTTGGGGATTGGGGGGCAAAATTTGTGTTTGGCCCTATATTTTAAGAGTTAGCACCAGCTATGTCTGGGTCATTGGTAAGTATAAAAAATATATAAATTACTATAAATTTTTTAACTTTTCTATATTTACCTGCAAAACATAGTTTAAAACTATTCACTGAAATGAATGCACTCCAAAGAGGGCTCCACACCTGTGTTTTTCGGGTAAAAAATGTAATTCCTTTTCCATTATTTGTGAAATTGTTTTAAGCGTCATCTCTTGGTCATGTTTGTTAAAGGGGGAATTCCCACTTACCCGGCAGCTATTGTTTCGGAGTTATTTGTGATAGTCCTCAACATCAGAGAAGTACTGCCTAATACGCGCCTATATTTTTTTTTCATAATTATTGCAGTGTTTTTAACAAGACTCTAGTTGCACTTCATCATTAATTTTATTAATACAAATGTACCATACATGGTACATAATACATTAATATCATACATCATACACAGCATACACATGCTGTATATATATTAAAAATCATCATACAGTGGATATATCAATATATAATTGTATCATACATCACACACCTAAAAATACCTGAATTTACTGATGTATGCTTTTAGAAACTAAGTCCATTTACTATAAAACGTCTCGGAGAACTCTTTGGAAATGTCTGATAGTGTTGTCAAACTTCTGGTATTTCTTTATTCGGGATGGCGTTTGCCGCCACTTCTGAGATTTTGAACTTTAAAATACTGGAATTTTTGCTAATATCTCTGTGTCAGTTTCGTCTGCTCAAAATTCTGAAAAGATACAATTAAAAATTTAAATTAAAAAAAATTGAAACTAATATTTCATTCGTTCATTCCTTCATTCAAACTATAAAATAGTAGGTTAAAATTACAATTTAGAATTAAACCTACAATTAGATTCATAGTTTGCAAATGGAATATCAATCATAAAACAAAGAATGAATACTTACTTGCTATTTCTTGGTATAAACTTGATATTGGGACTGACGTTTTTTGAACAGCTAATTTCATTTCTGCAATCACTGTATAATCTGCTACAATTTTGTTATGTTGGAATCATGGTTGTGGAACCCAGAATTACTTGTTACAATGCTGTTCAGTGTGTTTGTTGTTGCATTGCAGTTTTTCTGACAGCATCCCCTAGGTATACGCTCATGTCTTCTTGATTTTATCCTAAACTTAAACCCATTGTTAAGGAGATAATGCTCCTCTCTACCATTTAGGATATAACCAACTTCTGCCCGTGCACTTGCCATTGTGATAATGTCCACACAGTATCCTGAGCTTTTGTATAGGAGTAATGTGTTGCAATAAACACCATAATGTTGGTAACATGCCTTTCAAAAAAAAACTGTTACTTAGCACACTAATTAAACTTGGTCTACCAGGTAAGTGCCGAAGACAAGAATACAGTTAATACATTACCAGCCTTATAGAATTTGTATTCTGTCACCAAAACTGTTTGTGGACCATATATCACATTCATTGTTATTATTTAATGGTTTTGATATATCATCACCGATTTAAGCATTAAAACTAACAAAATTGATGCTCTCATCTCTTTAGTCAATTGATTGCCAATGCCATCCAACATTATCCAGAAAAATACAGAGGAGCCCATTTAATTGGCTATCTTTTAATTAGATAACCCCATTAATTGAATCTAATTTTTTATCAACCTACCTTACAATTGTTTACTACAGACTTGCACTACAGTGGAAGACCCTAACTCGGAAAATACACTCTCTATTTTGATCTTTCTCAAGCGATTTGGGAAAGAAAAGTGGTGCAAAAACACCAAGAAAAATAAGCCCAAACTGGATTGAGTGCTACCGGCGCAGACCCAGTAGGGGACGCTCTTCTCTTAGTACAATTCCACAACTTCTGGAATCAGTGCGTAGGCAGTCACCACCGAATCATTCTTTTTTCATCTTTCCATGTGGTTGGATGTCCATTTTGCGTACAGAAACAGTGATAATTCAACTCGATAATGATTTCCTGTGACTGGAATTATGGATCTGAGAATCGTATAATAACAGGACTGTGTTTTATATATTCTCGTTATTATTTTCATCCACATTTTCATTGTATTTTATATATTTTCTATGTCGCACGCGACTTTCGCGTACTGTGCGGTTCTGACATAAAATTTTTCGGTTGATAAATTTTATTATTATTTTTGGAGTTAGGTGTCAATGGAGGACTGTATCGACAGGTTTTCTCCTGTCTGTTGAAGGCAAAATTTCTGGTTTTTGGGTCCCTGTCGGCCGCCTGGGTTCAGTTGTGTTCCTGCCGGTAATTTTTCTGCCACCTTTCTCTTGTAGTTGGGGGTGTTCTACTTTCTACATCTTTTGAGTTCACCTTTTTCTTCTACTGCTCTCACCTCTGTTATGTCCAGTACGCTTCCTTTAGGGCAATGCCTTTTGCCCTCGCTTATGGTGCATTCTCATGGCCATTCCTCCCACACCTGAGGGAGGGGATGGGCACTGTCATTTTGCTGGCTCCCGACACAACCACATCTGGTGAGAGTTATACCCCCTCTGTGGGGGATGTGCAGTTTTTAACCATGGTGGATACTGCGGGAGCTGTTGAGTTGTCTGGTGAAGAGATGCCTGTTTCCGGGACTATGGTCACTCTCCAGTTGAATCTGAGGCTGTCACTAGGGTTGTGACTCCTCCTTTGGAGGCCGAGCTAGGTTGCTCTTTCCCCTTTTCCACCAGTTTCAACAGTTCCTGTCGTATCTGCTGCTATTGCTGTTCCGCCTGCAACGTCATCGGTCACCGTTTCAGCCGGCCTCGGCTTATCCCTGCAGGGGTCTGCAGCGATGTCTGGCAGCGTGGATGTAGGGTATCGGCCTCAACCTGACATTAAGGGCCAACAGTCTTCTGACTTGGGGGCAGCTTTTGACTTTGTGTTTGGGTTCCTTCCAGATCTCAAACCGTCAAACCAGCCAACAGTGTCAGCCCATCCACGATCATCGGTCATGTGCCTACAGCCTGTGGAGCAACCTGCTTTTGGGCGTATTCGACCGTGCCAGTCATTACAGGTGGTTGAAGCAGTTACTGCTTTGGACTCTAAGCTGAGTTCCAAGGCTATGAAGACATCGTTCTTCGCCAGGGTTGACACTTTTTTGCTTCCGGTGCATTATCGTTCCTACGATTCTGCCAATCCGTCCGTCTGCCAGACTTTAACGATCTTGGATCAGGACTCCAACTCCCTTGGCCTTTCCAAGTCCAAGTCAGCCGTTATTCCTATGGCAACTCTGGAGTCTGTGTTGGGCTTATCGAGAGAGATGCTGATCAGGCTTTCTCTCTCAGATCACGTCGTCTCTGCTTTGCTTCTTATCTTCCCCCAGATAAGATTGACAATGTACAGGCTCCTTTGCAGGTGCTGTCCAAGGCGCTCATGCATCTTATTCATACACATACCTGTAACACAGCTAACTTGGAATTAGTTTGCAGGGACGCTGTGCTGAACACAAGCCACTCCCTTCCTGAAGGGCAGCGCACTGCTCTTCGATCTGCTTCTTTGGTGGGTCCGCAATTATTCCATGGTTCCGTGGTGACGGTCTGGAATGACGTCATTCGATAGATCAGCTGCTGCTTTGTCAGCTTGATCAGCCTTCTGTTGGAGGCAGGGGCCATCCAAAGCCTAACAAGCACCCTTCTGCTTCCTCTGCGAAGCCAAGGTCTGATCCTCCTGCCACCGCATCTACTTACTCACAGGGTAAGGGTAGGCATCCGCAGTCATCATCTCGATTCATCTCAGGTTGAGGCATCCAACTCAGTTGAGAGTGCCTCTTCCAACACAAGTCCCTTTCGACATTAAACGTTACGAACTTTTGATCACGGAGATAGGCAATCTCCTGTCAACGGATGCGATCGAGGTCGTCAGGAACATTCATTCAGTGGGATTTTATTCGCGCATGTTGTTGGTGCAAAAGAAGGACGGCCGACTCTGCCCGGTTATCGATTGGAGTATCCTGAACAAGTCTATCATTGCTCCTAAGTTCAGGATGGACACTTTCAGATTGGTTTGCCGCTCCATTCACCAGGAAGTTTTCCCTTCCAGCATCGACCTGCGAGACGCTTACTTTCACATTCTGATTCATCGGACATCGCAAAAGTATCTCAGACTCGCTTTTCTGGGGCAGGTTTACCAGTTCAAAGGCCTTGGGACTTCACCCAACTAATGTTGCATGTGTTAGCCTTACATCTCACACAGTCCAGGGTGACAACTTTGGCATATCTAGACAATATCCTCCAGAGGCATACCAGTGCTGCCTTTCTGGAGTCAGGTGTCAACACACTGTTGAGCCTGCTCACATCACTAGGGTTCAGAGTCAACAAGGAGAAGTCGGATATGGGCCCTTCCCCGTCGTTTTGTCATCTAGGGATGGACTTCCGTACTCAGCTGAATACGTAGGCGTTTTCCTGGGCAAGGGCTGTGCTTCTCTCAGCTTTTGCCCTGCCTCTGTCCCCATCCATGTCCGCAACAGATCGGAGTCTTCCCTGGCTGCTCGGTCTCTGCGGTTTGGTGACGGATCTCATTCCTCTAGGTCGGCTGCATGTCAGGCCTCTCCAACATTTTCTGCTCAGTCGTTGGAGGCCGAATGTAGATCCTCTGGATCTGGTGTGTCAGTTACCAGAGTCTCTTCCTCTTCACCTTCTCCCCTGGGTGGATGTTCAGTGGATTATGCAGGGAGTTCCGTTGGACTTCCCCACATCAAATCGAGTTTTGACGGCAGTCACCAGCCATCTCGGATGGGGTGAGACATTGGATCCTCTAGGTGTTTCCCTTCACGGGTCATGGGACCAGTATCAAGCAACTCTTAACGTCAACCAGAAGGAGCTTCTTGCTCTTCTTCTAAGTTTGCGGCAGTGGATCCCCCCACCTTTCGAATTGCCAGGTCCTTCTGTTGCCCAACAATTCGACAGTGGTTGCTTACATTTGGAACCAGGGCGGCATTCACTCTGTTCCCATGTACGAATTGGCTTGGGATCTTCTACTGCTTGCTCAGGATGTCAAGGCCAGAGTGGTGGTTCGTCACATTCCCGGTCGTCTGAATGTCCTCACTGACTCCCTTTCCCGACGGGGCTTGGTCATTTCCACCGAGTGGATGCTCCAAATGGCAGTGTTCCGGTCGCTTTGCGATCTCTGGGGTCATCCCCACATCGATCTCTTTGCGACTCGTTGGAACCATCAGGTGGACACTTTCATGTCCCTGTGTCCAGATCCTCGGGTTTTCGCCATGGACGCTATGTCACTTGATTGGACTGGTCTTGTCGGCTATGCCTTACCACTGGTTCTGATTCTGCCTCAGGTTCTAACCAAGATACGAAAATGGTGTTGTCAAATCATTTTGATCGCTACCCTGTCACCTCAGTGGGTGTGGATCAATCTGCTCTGCTCTCTGTTGGCAGCATCTCCCTCTATGTTGTGACCTTCTTTGCCAAGGTCACCCGAGGAGGTTTCACATTGACCCGACTTCATTGTGTCCTTGCGCATATCTTTTGTCAGGTCCTGTCTCCTCCGTACAGGTTTTTCAAAACGGGCAGTGGAGTGCATTTCTTCTTCAAGGAGGCACTCCACTGGTTCAGCCTGTGCGGCTAAGTGGAAGGTCTTTTGTCGATGGTGTGTGGATCACTCTGTTGATTATGCCAATCCTGTGATCACAGATATTGCGAAGTTTCTGGTATACCTTTTTGATTCTTGGGGTCTTCAGCCTGTTACCATCAAAGGGTACAGGTCTATGCTTTCGGAGACCTTTTCGTATGTAGGACAGCGTCGTATCGGCACTAATCCATACCTCTCCAAGCTTTTTCGACACTTTTCCTTGAAAAGGCCTAGGACTTTGCAGCTTACCCCACGATGGAATCTTTCCTGGGTGCTGCTTTGCTTGGGGGGGGGGGGGGGGGGGGGGAGGGCATTCGAACCTTTATCACAGGTAGATATGCATTTTCTCACATACAAGACAGCTTTTCTGATGGCTTTTGCCTCAGCCATACGGGTTAATGAGCTTCACGCCCTCTCGGTTTACCCAGCCTTTTTCAGGAGCTCTCCCAACAGTGTTACGTTTACCACTAATTGCTCCTTTCTGGCCAAGAATCAGATACCAGAAACTTCTCCGCCTCATAATTGTACCCTAGCTCTTCCTTCTGTTGAGGGTAACCGCCCTTTGCTCTGTTCAGTTTGTGCAATCCACATTTATCTCAATCGGATGCAGTTCATTAGGAAGGGTAGGAAGCAATTTTTCTTTTCTGTCTCTTATTCCTCTTGGGGTTATACTAACCCTGTCATGTTGTCGGATGTTATGCTGGCAGCCTTTTGGAGAAATGCTACTTTCTCCACCTATCTGTGTCAGGTGCAGGAGCAGGCAGAGGACCTTTGTACTATGAGCCCTCTTTCTTCTGCTCAGGCTGTTGTCTACCCAAGCCGTTCAGCTTCTTACAAGGTCAGTTCCAGCTCTCTGCTGTTACTGCCCTTTCTGCCTGTACGTTGCACAGAACCATATGCCTCATCTCTCATTGTCTTTTACTAATGTTTGTGATGCTATGATTTGATAGGCCTAGGGACCTCTTCCTCTGTCCACTGTTCCAGTGCATTGGGTTATGTGGGGGTTGGTTATTTGATTCCCTCCATCCTTTTGTCCATTCAGCCTGTAGTAAACAGTTGTAAGGTAGGATGATAAGAAATTTAAATTTTATAGTAAATTTCCTTTCTTATTATACCTACCGCAATTGTTTACATGGAGGCCCTCCCGTCTTCTTATTGGGGTAAGAATCCTTCCTCCCCACAGATCACATAACTCCTATGTTGGCAGACTCAAAAGAATGATTCATTGGTGACTGCCCACGCACTGGTTCGGGAAGTCGTGGAATTGTACTAAGAGAACTGGGTCTGCGCCAGTAGCACTCAACCCAGTTTTGGCTTATTTTTTCTTGGTGCTTTTGCACCACTTTTTCCCAAATCACTTGGAAAAGATCAAAATGAAGAGTATATTTTCTGAGTTAGGGTCTTCCACTGTAGTGCAAGCCTGTAGTAAACAATTGCGGTAAGTATAATAAGAAAGGAAATTTACTATAAAATTTAAATTTCCAAACAAAACCATTTACCTTACCTTCAGTTCAAATTGGACCTGTTAATTTCATATAGGTCATACAGTTGAAACTAGAAGTCCTGTTACAATTAGTGCAGAAAAAGCTCATTAGTTAGTGCACTCTTTCCTGCAGAAAAATGAAGTAGTCTGAAATACACAAGAGCATTTGTGTTGTGCAATGCAGAATGTAATGCACTATTAGCGAGGTGGGTGGTGAAACCAAGAACTGAACCATGCTGTTTTTCTACCGGAATTGAGTCACACTAATGATGCAGTTTGTCTGGGACAAAAGTGCACTTCCTTAGGCACTTTTAATTCAAAATAGTACACAACACAGTGACAAGACTTCTAGTTTCAACAGTAGAGTAAACTCCTGTTAACTGAATCAAAAATCTTGTTAATATGTCAAGAAATTGCCCTGATAATCACCAAATTCCTCAGTACATCCAATACAGACATTTAATCTATTATATGTTTTTTGACAGAGCTTCATGGGCTAGAGTACATGAAAGTGACAAAATATCTGTTAACTGAATACTCCACTTAATTGAATAATTCTTACTGGCAGAGTATTCAGTTAACAGGGTTCAACTATGTTTAGAATTTCCCTTTTGTAATTTTGTAATGAAGTGTCAAAAAAAGTTTTTTTTTAAGATCTCACAAAGTAGATCTTATCTACATATTGTTTAGGGCTTTGACACCATTGTTTAGACCAGAGCCCTATCATCTGGTTATAGTCCATAGTGTGTTCTCTGAGAGCATCTGGCGTCACCAACATTTTTGCTTAGTGTTTAAGGTAGGGAGCCATAGGAATTTCCCATCGTACCATCGAATAAGCTCGGGTGTGTAACACATCGTACATTTCCTCTACCACACACTGGATGCTGTTGAAGACCTACGTGACCCATAGTAACCACAAGAAACCATAGCAGACAAACTGGTGGTCTCTAATATGGGTTTTTTCTCGTGCAGACATTATGCAAATTAGATGGACTTTGATTTATTCAGTGCAACTTGTACACAGTAAGTACACATGTCAATACGGCTCCTCTAGAGGCTGTATTTATGAACCGATCTTTACGAAATGTCTTGGCGACCTTTGTTATCACCAATTCAAGATGGCTGCCAGTGGCCATTTTGTACCGAAAATAGGTCCAATCAGTTTTTTGTACATAACTAGAGGCCGTATTTATGAACCGATCTTTATGAAACTTCTTGGGTACCTTTGTTATCACCTTGGGTCAGAACAAGTCTTTTGGGGTGCGGTCCAAAATTCAAGATGGCTGCCGGTGGCCATTTTGTATCGAAATTAGATACAATCAATTTTTTGTACAGAACTTCAATTTGAAGGTTCTGATTTGAATAAATTTTTAAATGAATCTTTAGTAACATGGAATACATCACATATAATACGTGTTTTTTTCTAGTGCAGAAATTATGCAGATTAGATGAACATTGATTTATTCAGTGCTACTTATACACAGTAAGTGCACATGTCAATACGGCTTGGGCTAGAGGCTGTGTTTATGAACCGATCTTCACGAAACTTCTTGGGTACCTTTGTTATCACCTTGGGATGAGAATGAGTGTTTTTGGATGCCTTTGTTATCACTGTGCTATGAGAACAACTATTTCGGAGTTCAGTCAGACCCACTCTGGGATTCAAAGATTTCTTTTCTAGTTTAGCATTTAACTGTTGCCCACCTTTACAATACTTTACCTATACATTTGTTACAGGCTACGGCCAGCATTTAAGTACATACCGTTACAATACTTTATATGTACCTTTGTTATCAGGTCAGTACCTAGATGTGTGTCATTGCTGTGTCACATACTATACATGTATATGTCTTACACAAGTTGAGCTACAGTGTTATTGACCCTTTCATTTGTAAAATTACATGCAGGCAGACATTTTTTTTTATTTTTGTAATTATTTCTTTGCCATCAACAGTTCATGTTCTTGGTTTGTTTCATGTTTACAGAATAGCATGGATGAAGGTGTATTTCATCCCCTGAGTGAAAGAAGGCTTTTGCAATGCTAAAGCATTGCAAAGCCTTGTTGCACTTGAGTGACAAATTTATCAATTCTTTTAACTTGGGTAAAATATCAAACATAAAACCACTTAATTTTTATTTTTTTTAAGTTTGCATTGGTTATAAAAAGAGAGCATGTGGCAGCCAAAAGAATCATATGGGAGGACCTGAGAAACAAATTTTTGTTTTATATAGCCCTAATTGAATGATTCTTACTGGCAAAGTGTCTATTCAGTTAACAGGGTTCTACTATATTGCTTAGAATTTCCCTTTTGTTGCGTCCAAAAAACGTTTTTTCAGTCAAGTAATTAAAGTGGCTAAAATATATAAGTAGGGTCTTAAAATGTGAAGTTTGGAATTTACAGACAATATAAACCTCCCTCATCATCAGAATTCTGGAAAAAATCTGTTCACTTGTTTTATTTTAATATTTCACACTGTTTTCAGGAATTGAAGATAAAACAAAAACAACATTTTATAACTGATTACCAACCGATTCCAATTATTTTTGATTTGTGACCTCATAGGACAGTGATCTCAAAAGAGTTGGCATTCTAGCCTCGCCTGACTATTTTGACTGAAGTTACCCCAAATTGTTGATCAGTGATCCCCACTGATAAAAATCTGAAACTCTTGCTTTAACTGGTTGAGGGCAAGATTATTTTTGGTAGTTCGAATTCGTTATTCAGAAATAGTTTTATTTCAAAAATATCTTTGAGAATGCCCACAGGCACCCTCCAATATTTATACTCCCTCATTTTTTGAAGGCCCTGATAGTGGCTTCTGGCACTCAAGCAGTTAAGGACACCCTTCTCAGAAGAGGATACTGAAGAGGTGCACTTGTTGTACATTGTGGTGGATAGATTCTTTGCTAATAATGATATAAAAAGTAAATAATACAGTGAAGTTTACTATTCATATAAAAATAGTTCATGTGATAGAAATTTATAAAGTAGTGTGTTTATAAATTTTGTATTAAATGTTTTGTTTCTTATTTCAGTCCAAAGGATTTGCAATCGGAAATTTGCCTGAGCTTGCAAAGGCTCATAATAGTCATGCAAGGTAAGTATTTTATCACCAGCTCATAATAACGGTCTTTTTGGTGTTAAATTGATGCAGAGGCATTCTAGCAAGTGGCCATCAGCAATGCATAAATCAATTAAATTCCTTCTCTAATTAAATTTATTCCCCACGGGAACTCCGGGAAGTGAAGCAGTGCCTGTTAACTGCAGTAAACAAGCTCTGTTTTACTGGTAAAATAGAACCCAGAAAATAGGACCCCGTCACCAATGCTTGGGAGGTTCAAACCCTCTCTAAAATGGGCAACATGGCTTCTCATCCCTGGTCTTGAGTTGATACTCATGTTGTGGTCATGATTAGCCATTGTACAAAAATATGTGACCTTAAACACCAATAAATAAAGAAATAAAGAAATTAAATTTATGTCGTTTGTGTTTGCATACATCAGCTACAAAGATATTTGTAAATTTTTGGAAGTGTGGTGGCCCATTGGTAAGAGCAATAGACTTCAGTCAAATTTTTCTCTCTTGGCATTGCATTCAGTATACAAACTGGATTTTTAATAAACCACAGTGAAAGCCAAATAAAAGTGATAGTTCGCAACCAATCAGCATATATAAGAGTATTCAATGCACCAAGCCAGAAAATAAGCAGTCTGTCATTTGCAGGATGAGTTCTCCAGAGGGGAAATTTGCTGATGCTATCCCTTACAGTGTGTCAATTCATTCTCTTGAGGCCTGAGACCATGATTCAGATTGAGGTTCATAGAGAGTAAATTTAGTGATGCTACCTTGCTGTGCAGGGTAGCATCACCAAATTCACCTTCTGGGGGCCTCATTCTGCAGGTGATAGTCTGCTTTTGGCGGTAGGTTATCAACCTCGCAAAATTGCAGAAGATCAGTGGATGAGAATGTAGTCTCGGCATGCCTACGGCTATCAGCCCGAGCAAGCTCCACTTACAAGAATACTTGTTAGACAAATCTTCCAAGAGAGGCTTTCCTTCTGGAGGTTCAAGCTTTCTTATTGAAGAATAGCATAAGACGTCGCCGAATTTATTCTCTAGGCTTTTATTATCACCTTCTTCTCATCCTGAATACGAATGGATAGGGCTTAGATAGGCTAAGATATGCCTTGGCATATGACAATTATGTTCTTGTGGACGCCATAGTAGCCTTCTGTATGATTACAGCGGTCTCTTGGGTTAGGCTCTGTCCGCTGTCTTTGGGAATAAAACTAACAAAGTTACTGTGCTTTTCGGTTTATTTTTTCCTAGGTGTCATAGACTAGAGTCTTATTGTTACACCATAGTAGCCTAGCAATAATCTTGAGTGAGATTTTGTCAGTCTTATGCAGTGGCATAACTGAATTTATTATCTCTTGGGACTTCGGTCTCTTTGGGAATTCAGGGCTGTTTATATAGCGGCTCTTCATCCCCTTTCTTGTGCGATGATAATGGTAAGCCTCCATTAAGTGAGCCTTCAGGGTCGCAACTTACACCGATATATCTGTCCTCACGTAGATGAAGACTTATAAGCTATTGCTAGCATTGTAAGTCTCCTTAGTGAGCTTCTAGAGCCTCAGTTATCAGCTTTTATTGGTCTTCACGTACAGGAAGACCTTTAGCTTCTTCAGCAAGGCTGAGTTAGTTGTCCTTTTGGACATGATACCATTTATTAGAGGAGGTTATTCTCTTCAAACCAGTGTGGTTTGGTATGAGTTATTTGTTAATACAGTGTATTTGTTCATCATGCCCTTCTCCATCCTTAGTGGCATTACAGAGTCGGTCAGGCGTGAGGGAGCCTTGCAGTTCCTGTACTATTTGATTAGGGCTCTGCGAATCGGGAAATTTATGTTTTAATCAAATCTTGAATCGAATCAGGACTGATGTCGACATCAAATCGAATCTCGAATCGAATCGGGATAAACTCGAGAAATAACTATAACTGGCATTATCTTGTGCAGAAATGTCCGGAAAGCACTGCGAGAAGAGATCGTTGACATAACTTGACAACTTGGCGTTGTTTTAATTTTCTTTCTCGTTGAATGGCCATTCAGATGTTCACTTGGCCTGACAATAAATTCAAGACATAAATATGGACAGAAATTAAGGTGTTACTGCCCAGAGACATTTGAGACAAACCACTAAATTGAAACATGACAATTAAAAGCACAAATGTAATACAAGTGGCACATTAATTCCCATGGGTTGAAGTCGGCTACAGCCACTAACTTCACGTACGCTAGCATGGCTAAATACATGTCCATCTTATAGGAACCTCATTATTGTAATGTTTGGTTGTTTTTGTATTATCAGGATTCGGGTCTCATAGATTTCGGTCCGTTCTCAACTCAATAACTCAGTATACATCAAAAGCAGAGAAGGCATTAAACTGTGTTAGTTTCTGCATTAGTTAACTCGAATATTGATGCAGTGCTCATTCACACAAATTGCTTTTACTTCATTCCAACTTCCAAGTACCAACGCCGAACAATGCAAAGAAACTAAAGAGGTTTTCCTCCAACAGTTTTCTAACATAATAATGGGAGCACTCCAGGCGACATGCCCCCATTATTGTGTTAGAAGATTCTGGGACTGGGAGCAGGCCTTAGGCCCATAGCTGGATATTTCGGTTGTATAGATGGTGCGTGAACAGGTTACAAGTTAAAACAGCTTCAATTTGCTAAACGAACGTTTAATTTCCCGTTCTAAAAACTCAAAATGTACATGTATAACAGCCTTAACAGGTACAGATAAGAAATTGAAAACTAAAAGGAACAAGTTCACAAATCACAACCTGGGTTCAATTAAATAGTATAAAACTTTTCCAATTGTAATTTCAGAAATTGTAAATCTTATGTGCCACAGTAAATGGTAGAAATGGTTTGCTGGTACCCTAAGCGACGTGGAAGTTTACCTTTGGGTGAACTGCCTCGTCGCTTAATGTAGTATCAATTTATCGAACAATTTTGACCATTTACTGCAGAGTATACTGCAGAGTATAAAATTTTCAATTCCGATAATTACAACTGTAGAAGGTTTCTATTATATTGTTGGTCCCTGCTGAACGTTGGGACACAGTACAGACCAAAACAATTAGAATCTCAGAACAACAAATCTATGTTCTTCTTAGTCCAGATCAACAAAGATGCGTTCTGATTCAACAAATTTAGTCTTTTGTCAGTGAGAATGTTACCAGCAGCGGAGTTAACAGGTTCAGATGAGGTATTAGTGGCTTGAATTGACAGAATAGAGCCTGCAGCTCTTGACAATAATGGGAACTCCGAAGAGGAACTCGACCAAAAATTCAAAGGATCACCATCCTGTGAAAGAAGAGGCCTTGCTGTGTAAGTTTCAATTTCCACATTCAGCTGTTCACGTAGACTCGGGTGCCCTTTACAGCTAGTAATCTGCTGTACAGCTTGTCTCGCATGAGAAAACATCAACTGCTTCAGACTTGTATTAGAGTCTGATTTTGAAATTTTACGTGGTGTCTCATCTAACTCGGTGCAACTGTCACCCACGCTCCGCGCTTCAGAGATATCACACTGACTGATGGTTGGGCCTTCAATGAACAACTTTGCATTCTCAAAACACTCAACCGAACTCATAGTATTTTTAAATCGTGGACCTAGCAGAGTTGCAGCATGGAGTTCTGGGAGGCTTGGATCAAACATAGTCAAGATCTGTTTGACAAGCTCTTGTTGGAATTCCTTTACACCTTTGGCCTCAGTCTTCTGAAGCTGATCCTTTAAAATTGAAATACAAGGAACAATCAATGACAGACTCACACTGCTGTCAGTGCTTAAGATTCCAGTAGCTTCTGCTGGTGGTCTGAGTATGGGAATAGCAAACTTGAGGGTGTCAGCCATTGCTGGAGTTAAACACTGAGGTGGATCCGTTGCACATCGGCGTCGTGCTTGACACTCAACCAAGTCGAGAGATTTGGGTGTTGTGTTAGCTTCAATCCACTCCAATAGTTTGAAGGTGCTATTGAATCTGGTGACAACGTCTAGTGGGGGGTTTCTGTCTGCTAGGCCTTGTTCCTTTTGGTGTTTGTGCAAACACTGTAGTCCAACACTAGACAAGTTAAAGAAGTTGGCCATTCTTTCTGTTCACCAAGGAAATTAGTTTCTTGATCATTGCCTGCACATCAAGGGCTGCATAGATTGCCAATTGTAACTTATGGGCAGCACACCCGAGCCATCTGAGATCGAGCATTCTAACTGTAGCTGGCATAACACTCGTGTCAGTTGTGAAAAACAATATTTTGCTGTTGACATCTAAATCTCGTTCCAGCAGCTGTTCACGTATTATATCAGCTGTACATTTGACAGTATGGTCAGCATCTCTATCCTCAAGGTTTATGACTGACAAAGACTGTGTAATTTCCAGTCAATGGATACATAATGGATAGTTATGACGAGGTAGTTGGTTTTATTATCAGCTTTCCAATGATCAAATTTATATTTATTTGATTATTCTCTCTTTCTGACTTTATTTTGGCTGTCAACTTTTCCGACAACTCGGTTTAAAGGTCTCCTAATTTCCGGTTCAGTGTTGTTGGGTGGGGTGGAGTGTGGATACCATCAGTAAGAACCATACATAGGTGTCTGAATCCCACACCAGCTGACAGTTCGAATGGTCGGCTTTCGGAGACGTTGAATCGAAGTTCGGCATTGTCATATTTCTTTCTAACGTTGCTGTTTATTTTGCGATGGGCAAAGGCATAGGACCCGAGACTTGTTTGAAGGGTTCCTTTTGCAGAGGAAGTAGAATCACTAGCCGATACACTGTGTGTCTGTGTCACTCCCTTTGATGCCTTCGATTCATTAAACTTTTGTCGCGCTTGCTGAAGGAGAGACAAATTTTTTCGTTCCAGGTGTACCCAAAGATGTGATGTCGTACCACTTGCCTGTTTTGTTGAACTTGAGTAGCAGGCATTACAAACAAAGCAGTCTTTTTTAGCCTTTTCATCAAACTTCACTGTGAAGTATTCTCGTATATCAGAAGAATGAGAAGATGGTTGCTTAACTTGCTTTCTACTGCTAGTAGTCATGATGATCACTATTACCATGCTTCTAATAAAGTACGAGACTAAACAAAAACGAACGACAGAGCCGCTGAGCAAACAGGATTCCGCAAATAACTCTCACATGAATTCCTGGAAATCTATAAATTGGGAATTAGCGGTGTGTGGTTTTCTGGGGATCTGAAACTGAAAGTGAAACGACAGAATTTTGCAATGAATTTGACTATTTTCCTGATAGAAACATTAAAACTAGAAGAGTTCGCTCCTTATTTGAACCGATGTCGACATTGTCGAACACTGATTCGTTTTCCTCGAAGTCTCGTTTGACTAACGAATCGGCAAACTATTCGAGATCGATATACGAATACCAAAGCGATGTCGACATCGAATCGAATACTCGAAGCTTCGCAGGGCCCTATATTTGATGACTAACAAGAATGATTCTAGTAATGTGACGAGTCTGTTAATCATAGCTCGTTCCATCTCTAAATCCAGGTTTCTATTTTCGGTACCCAATCAAATATAACTGTCTATACATTCTTTTACATTCACACGTGTTTGGGAGAATAGATATCTGATAGAACATGTCTGGGAGTGTTATTACTGGAATTTATTGTACACCTGAATCGAGTCTACCTCGGAAGTCATTATTCTCCAGATATTGTCCATTGTGATTCTATTGGACATGTGTATGTTGTACATATTATATCACCTGTTTTTGATCTATCTACGTATGCCGATTCCTGTATACGTTATGAGCAGGTGCTATTAATTACCGGGATTGCCACTGTAGCCTTAGCTTCTGAAGTGGCATTAAGCACCAATTTATTAATATAATTAATATCTTGGTGTCTGTTCTATGAATATATATTGTCATTTGGTACCGCTTTTACTGACTCCAAAGCGCTCTGCTCTTTGTTTTTGAAGATTCCTTCAAAAAGGGGGTGGGATTTTTCAAATCTCCTCTGGCTTGATAAGTGTGTAACTCGAGGGAAGCTGTTTTGTCTGAAGATTATATCGTGGATACAGCTTGTGTATTATTGTACATGGCGTATGTTTGTGGTAGTTAACCTCTCATTCTCAAATATGCATCCTAATTTTCAGGGCTTAGTCCGGACTAGCCTTAAAAATTGGGAACTCGTTACATCCAATTAGCGTAGTCATTAATGCTAAGTATACGGAATTACTTGAATTTGGCTCCTTATTTATATGTCTTCTCTATTACTGTATAGAGAGACATACATGTAATTCCTTTTAAATTTAATTTCCTTTCACCTTGGATTGTAGGTTTGGGAACTATGCTGGTCTGCTAATTCTAAAGTCCTAGGCCCGGCGCCTTTTACGATTCATCTAAGTCTGGGCCATTGGTTTACAGTATAAAAATATGATAAATTTTAAGTAATTTGTATATTTTTATGCCACCTGACTTAAGTCGGGTGGCATATAGTGATTGAAGTGTGCGTGTGTCCATCCGTGTGTGTGTGTGTCCGAGCCAATAACTCGAAAACTGTTAGGGCCACAGTCATCAAACTTCACACAATTAATAATACATTTATAAAGGACCATGGGAGGACCTTCAAGGTCACACAAAAAATCGGTCAATATTCGTGTCTCTGCCATAACTCAGAAACGAATCATAGTACAATTGTTAAACTTTTTACAAATGTTAAGGACAGTCAAAAGGTGTGTCGCGTATAATAGTTTCTGCCGCATCTGCAAGGTGAAGGTCACAAGGGGAGGTCACAAGGGGGGGAGGGGGGCAGGGAGCATGTGTTACCTTAGTAACATTCTTCTTGTTTACTTCCCAATCGGCCAGACTGATATGGCCCTCCCATGAGTGGGCACTCATACCTCCCCGCTGAATTATTATGTAGTACCCTCTTCTACAAAGAATGATGTTGGCACCAATTCCTGATGACTGCACATGCGCGGAGAGTAATGTAAGGAGGACCAGATAGGACTTTTAATTTTCGGTTTTGCAAGCAAATTTTGGGGATTGGGGGGGGGGGGTTCAAAACTTGTGTTTGGCTCTTGATAACTTTGAGTTTGCTCCAGCTTAGTCTGGGCCATTGGTAAGTATAAAAAATATACAAATTACTTAAAATTTATCATTTTTTTAACTTGGGTAAAATATCAGACATAAACCATTTAATTTTTTTTTTTTTTAAGTTTACATTGGCTATAAAAAGAGAGCATGCAGCAGCCAAATGGACCATGTGGAGGGCCTGAGAAATAGATTTAATTTTTTAAGCCTTATCAGTGGGAACCATGTTACCCATCCTCCATTCCATATAGTCTACTTAACAAAGTTTATTTGGGTTTTTTCAGGCCAGAGCCTTTACAGTTACCAGAGAAACAACAGGGCCTGTCATCCGTCCGTGCCACAGATTCTGAAGCATTCCATTTTGTTAGTTATGTTCCAATAAATGGTCACCTGTTTGAACTGGATGGATTGAAACAGTATCCAATTGATCATGGTAATATTTTTCCTCTAAACATTGACCCAAAATGACTACCATATAAAGTACCAAACTACTTTACATATGGCTGATTATGACCCAATCAGACTTCATGACATGAACTTTGAATGTGCAATGTTAATTGCATATAGGTTGTAGAGTAAACTCTGGTTAATTGAATAAAATATCTTAAGATATTTTGAAAAATTATCCAGACTATCACTAAATTTCCATTGTTTATAGACCTATTTGGCCTCAGATTATCCAAATAAGGCATTAGTCTATTTTATCTTACAGCAAGAATGTATTTTCCCCAATACAAGTAAAAACATCTACATCAAATACAAATCTGTATTGAGGATAGCAACCACACGTGCGACCATTTGATTTAAAAACGAATGCTTTTTACGTGCACTTGTTGAATACTGATTACACATGTCAAGGTCACCATTTTGCTAACAGTAATTAAATGATAAATAAATCACTAACTCAACAAAATAAATTAGACTAGATCATTTTTTTGCCATTATATTTTTATATTGGCCTACCATGCATTAAACATGAAAAATAAAACAAAGAAACACACAGCTGAAACTCTGCTATAAACTTCAGTGGTTAACCCCCTGCACACTGTTGTCAAAATATCTAAATTTCAGGCAGAAAAAATTTCCCATAATGCAACTAGAAATTTAACCGATTCAATCTCGTTTGACAGAGCTCATTGAGCTCTGTCAAATGAGATTGAATTGGTTAAATTTCTAGATGCATTATGGGAAAAAACAGCTTCCTGAAATTTTGGTATTTTGACATCAGAGTGAAGGGGGTTAAAGTATAAGCAGAACAGTGAATGGGGATTACATCATGCACATCGAAAGAATGCATTACCATGATGTCATGATCTTCATTCATAAAAAATCCGTTCATAGATGCAGAATGATTGTCAAAATATATGCGAACAAGTCATGAAAGGAGGAATATTGTAAGATAAATTGGTTATTAAAACCAAGTGCGTTAAAGTCTCAACCTCACCTGGGTCATATATCAACAAGTCCATCAGAACTCATTGATATATGCCCAATCTCTGAGTCGTCATCAACCTCGCCTCTGTGTCATATAATGTCTTGTCCTGATGGACTTGTCAGTATATATGCTCAGAGAAGAGGTCTTGACATCAATATACTATCCCGGAAACCCACTTGGTGGTAATAACCTATATCTAAATATCGCGATTACCTCTAAAATACCAGAGGTGACCAAATCCCTGTTACTTGAATTTTCCTCTTAATTGAATAATTCTTACTGCCAAATGAATATTTGATTAACAGGGTTGCACTGTAATATGACTTGCAGTCGACATAAGATTTTCCAAAATTAATTTTACATTTCCATTTTTAGCTCAACTTTGGCAAAGCCAAATTTGAGCTTATGCCATGGCCAGTCGTCCATCATCCGTCTGTCTGTCTGGCCTCCGTCTGTCTGTCAACAATTCAATACGGCTCAGGCTAGAGGCCGTATTTATGAACCAATCTTTACGAAACTTCTTGGGTACCTTTGTTATGACCGTGGGACGAGAACGAGTGTTTTGGGGTCCAGTTGGAAATTCAAGATGGCTGCCAGCCGCCAATTTGTACCAACGATGCAGAAATCTGTTTTTTGAACAGAACTTCCATATGAAAGTGCTGATTTGAATAATTTTTTGTATGAATGTTTAGTACCATGGGATACATCACATATAATACGGGGTTTTTTTCTCGTACGTAAATTATGCAAATTAGACTAACTTTGATGTATTTAGTGTTACTTTCAGCACTGTTAGTGCAAATGCCAATACGGCTCGGGCTAGAGGCCGCATTTATGAACCGATCTTTACGAAACTTCTTGGGTACCTTTGATATCACCGTGGGACGAGAACGAGTGTTTTGGGGTGCAGTCTGAAATTCAAGATGGCCGCTGGCAGCCATTTTGTTCAAAATTAGGGGCAATCAGATTTTTGCGCAGAACTTCCACATGAAAGCTCTGATTTGAATAATTTTTTGTGTGAATGTTTAGTACCATGGGATACATCACATATAATACGGGTTTTTTTCTCGTGCAGAAATTATGCAAATTAGATGAACTTTGAATTTTTCAGTGCTACTTACACACAGTAAGTACACATGTCAATACGGCTCGGGCTAGAGGCTGTATTTATCAACCGATCTTCGCGAAACTTCTTGGGTACCTCTGCTATCACCTTGGGACGAGAATGTGTGTTTCTGAGTGCGGTCCAAAATTCAAGATGGCTGCCAGTGGCCATTTTATACCGAAATTAGGTCTAGCCAGTTTTTTGTACACAACTTCTATATGTCTCAGGCTAGAGGCCGTATTTATGAACCGATCTTTACGAAACGTCTTGGGTACCTTTGTTATCACCGTGGGATGAGAACGGGTGTTTTTGGGTGTGGTCCGAAATTCAACATGGCCACCAGCAGCCATTTCATACCAAAATTAGTGCAATCAGTCTTTTGTACAGAACTTCTGTATGAAAGTTCTGATTTAAATAAATTTTTGTATGAATGTTTAGTAAAATGGAATACATCACATACAGTACGGGTTTTTTTCTCGTGCAGAAATTATGCAAATTAGATGAATTTTGATTTATTTAGTGCTACTTATACACTGTAAGTGCACATGTCAATACGGCTCGGGCTTGAGGCTGTATTTATCAACTGATCTTCACGAAACTTCTTGGGTACCTTTGTTATCACCTTGGGACGAGAACAAGTGTTTCTGAGTGCGGTCCAAAATTCAAGATGGCTGCCAGTGGCCATTTTGTACCGAAATTAGGTCCAATCAGTTTTTTGTCACAACTTCTATACAGCTCGTATTTATGAACTGATCTTCACGAAACTTCTTGGGTACCTTTGTTTTCACCTTGGGACAGGAATGAGTGTGTTTTGGGGTGCCTTTGTTATCACTGTGCTATGAGAACAAATATTTTGGGGTTCAGTCAGACCCACTCTGGGACTCAAAGATTTCTTTTCTAGTTTAGCATCTGACTGTCACCCACATTTACAATACTTTACCTATACATTTGTTACAGGCTACGGTCAGTATTAATGTACAGGCCGTTACAATACTTTATATGTACCTTTGTTATCAGGTCATTACCAAGATGTTTGTCATTGCTGTGTCACATACTATACATGTACATGTCTTGACAAGTTGAGCTACAGTGTCATTGACACTTTCATTATTTCTTTCCCCAGACTTTGTTTAATGAGGTAAATGGGTAAGAATGTACTTTATGAGGAGAATGTAGTGCTGTAGATTATAAAATATGAGAGGAGCTAAAAATTAGCCTGAAAAATGTGATCTTTATTTTTCAAGGAGAGTAAAACTGTTTTGTAGTTGAGTGGTCTGTTAGAAGACCACTTCCAAATGTTTCTTATTAACTTGTAGAAAACCTAAATATCCCAGGTACTTTATGAGCTCATTCCAATGAGGGGCTGTAAGCTATTAAATTGAGACCAAAATAATTTGAAAAGATTTTTAAAAAACCAATAAAATTTGAATGGCGATTTTTATAAATAGTGCTGTCTGTTAACCAGCCTAATATTCTTTAAAAATCTCCTTATAAACCACCAGTCTCAATTCTTTGAAATTTGGTGTTCAACTTTGTGCTGAAGATTCAAGATTGTTGGAAATTTTTCGCTGCTGCCTAAAGTTTCTATGTTACAAATTGCTAGGCCAATGTGAACCAAATTTGGCATGCATTATAGTATTACGTGAAATGTACTTGATTTATGCCAAAAGTTTTTTTTATTTTATTCAGATCCCCCAGTCTGAATCTTTTGATATTTGATATATAGCATCTTTAGTAGGTGTCAGATTCAAGTTTGTTCAAATCAAGTCTTTGGGTTCATATTTGGGCTCTGTATGGGTAACTGAAATTTAACTTAATGTAATATGAGTGGTATTCTTCTAAAATCTTCTTCTTCTGATCCACCAGGCAGAATCTTTTGAAATCTGATAATAAAACCCACATTTTTTTTATTGGATTTAACAACACTTTTGATTGCCAGGGTTACCTCGTGTTGGAAAGTTTTATGGGTGGAGGAAGCTGGAGTACTCAGAGAGAACCACTGAACTCAAAAGCTGTACTTTGTCAGGAGTACTGAATATTTCTCCCAGTGTCATCCTAAAATGCTAAAAAAGCTTGGAGGTCTTTTTAGAGGGAAACCTATTGTAGGATGTGTACCAGAGAGGGGGGTGATTTTATTATCCCTGTGAGGGTGAGAGATGGGGAAATCTCACCTGAGGGCATGATATTTGGGCCAGACACGAGGCTTGCCGATTTCCTCATCTCACGTCCACTCCCATCAGGGATAATTTTTCTACCCCCAACAAAACAGTCTGACATCATCAAAAGTAATTCAGGGGCACATGCAGGTATATCAAACAATATCCCTCAAAATTAAATTCCCATGCCGGCAAGAAAGGGGTTAAAGATTTGTAGTGAAATGAACATTGACACATGCTGATGATGTCATATTTTGAATTCTACAGTGTATTCGCATAACTTTCGGACTGGAATTCATGCAACTCGCTCCACTCATAATGGCGTTCATCCAAAAACTGAGATAAAAAAGTCAAGTGTCCTTTGGTTTTGCGGTCTGTTTTTATTTCTATTTTCTCTGACAAACGTTCATATGCTAATATTTCTGAAACTTGACACCATGTCATTTGTTTACCGAAGAACGTGTGGGGTTGAATAGTCCTGCGCTCATTAAATATGCTAATAAACCAATATATGTTGGTCACGTGGGTGGGGTGAGATAGTTGTCATGTGGGTGGGGCAAAGTGGGCAGGATATAGGTGTAAATGGTTGACACAACTTGTCTCTATTCTTTTGTTTCTGCTGTGATATAGTCATAGATGCTGAAAGTGATCTTAAACACCAGTAAATAAATATATCTAACATTCACTCCCTTGTGTTCTGCAATATTTATATTATTATATCAAATAATATTTGTAGGTCCATGGGATAAAGGTGATGATTGGACAGAGAAATTTAAGCAGGTGATTTCAGACAGACTTGGAATAGCAAATGGAGGGTAGGTTGACGGATTTCTCTGTGTGATTTAACACTTCACCTAATGAATAAGCCACAGTTGAACAATTAAAAAATAACTTTCAATCAAAAGATTTCAACGAAACCATATCATGTAACTTCTCATTGGAACAAGGGGGTCATATGATATGGTTTTATTGAAATTTGTGGAAAAATTTTGAAAAAAATATAATGAGTTGATATCGCATGAATTGGGTAAAGGGTTAATTTTAAATCAAGATCAATTGTTTTGAGATTTTTTTCACTCATGCCAAACACAGTTTTGAGACACTGGCAGCTAGCACCAACACTGTAAATAGGAGATCTCAAATTACCAGCTGCTTCAACTTTATTTTGCATTTCTAATCTGAGTAGTTTATTAAATTTAATTTGAGCCAAGGGTTAAATTAGATTTAGTGGACTTGGTTTATAAATTCCATATCAGATTGAGTGAATTTTCAATAATGGACAAGGATCAAATTTTTCCAAAAGAAAATCTTTTATTTGAGATGTTTTTGAATCACACAAAGTTCACTGTGACATTTTTGAATCACACAAAGTTCAATGTGACATCATTGTTTGAGATGATTTTGCACATGTTTTATATTTTGAAATATAAAAATATTTAGAAGCATGTGATGAAATTGGAATTCAATGACAAGACATGAAAAAAACCAAACATAAGAGTGAGTGTAAGTTAAGCCTACAGCTTGTCGGCGGTGCTGCAGGATTAAATTGTAGTTGGTTCTAATAAGTCAAGTAGAATAAAATTTGTTTATTATACATGTGTGGGTGGTCTTGTTAAACACCAAACCATTTACTGCACTTCAAGTTCAGTTCAACAAAGTTGTGTGAGCTTATGTCATGAACCGAGGTGTGTCGGCGTCAACACTTGTGTTAAAGTTATTGTATCAGTCCACTTTGACTTTCAGCCCTATTGCTATGCACCTCATACCGTGTTTCTATGGCTTACAATTACCCACAGACCCTTAACCAATGATATTTTATTGATTTTAGTGTTTTTGCAATGTTAGACTTTTTTGTCAGTGTGGACTTAGAAAATTTCTAACCTGTTTTGCTGTATAATAGTGGAGGCTACCACTACGATATGCGATTCTGACCTGTTTTGCTATGCATGTACATGACTGGACATTTTTTGCAGATTGTAATAAGCCTAGATTTATTGTATGCCATGTGTTGGTGAGCTGATGGCGATGGACTCACCCCTCTTGTTATCCCTCGCAATGTCATGGGAGCTGGATATTGGAATGGGTGCTATCCATCCTTCTCTCCTTCTTTCCATCCATCCATCCTTCTGTCCATCCATCCTTATGTCCATCTGTCTTGCCCCTTTTCTTTTTATCACATTTGAAAGAAAAACATTTTACAAATTTTACTCAAATTTTATTTGGCCTAAAAAGTTAATCTGTTTCTCAGGTCCTCCTGCAAGTTCTTTTTGGCTGCCGCATGCTCCCTTTTTATAACCAATGCAAACTCAAAAAAATAAAAATTTAATGATCTATGTCTGATATTTTACCTAAGTTAATAAAATTGTAAATTTGGCCCTTGAGTGCAAAGAAATAATTACAAAAATATAAAATAAAATAATAAACTGCCCGCCCATATTACAAAAAATGGTCTGAGAAACAGAAGATCTACCAGTACTTTGTTGGACCATATAGATTTTTAGTGATAATATCATGAATGAGATTGTGAACCAGCTCTGTCCAAGTATTTCTTCAAGAGTTATTGCCAAGTTGGACTAAGACTTTCTTATCATCATATCACCATTTCTTGTCATCGAATTTCAAAGAAAACTGCCCTGCCTGCCCATCCATGCTGAAGTTCACTACCGTAAGCATTAGGAGGTGTGGCTTCACACAAAAATATTTCCATTTTCTAAGTATCCTGTATTGTTTACATAAGTGGTCATTCCTTTGCCTTGAGTGGTTAGTAGTTGGGTTTGCAACAAAAGAAAAAACATTTAAGGGTCCATTTCTAGGTATATCCATCCATTGGTCCATTCTATCCTGTCGTTTGTCCATCTGTCCTACCTCATTTCTTGTCATCACATTTAAACCATTCAAAATATTTTTCTCAAATTTCATATGTATATAGCTTTTTGGTGATAATAACTTGAAAAGGATTGCAAACTAGCTGTGTTAAAGTATCTCTTCAAGAGTTCATTGCCCTTGTTGAACTTTGACTTTCTTGTCATCACATTATTGTTTCTTGTCATCACATTTCAAGTAAAACCTTTTTATACCACCCACTTGAAAAGTGGGAGGTATAGAGTGATCACTTGGTCTGTCCGTACATCCGTCTGTCCGTCCATCTGTCCATTACTCTTTGGGGGGGGGGGGGGGTGCACATCTGCTATCCGCAACTCCTCCTAAACCAGTGAACGGATTTCATTGAAACTCTCAGACATTCTTTTGCATACATTGAAGATGTGCACCTCCTATTTTCTTTTCAGATATTTTCATTTTTACAGTTTCCCATATTGAAAAATGAACTTTGTCAAATTCAATTGACATTCTGTACAGATCTGCTATCCGCAACTCCTCCTAAACCAGTGAACGTATATCATTGAAACTCTCAGACCTTCTTTTACATACATTGAAGATGTGCACCTCCTATTTTCTTTTCAGATATATTTGTTTTTACAGTTTCCCATATTGACAAATGAACTTTGTCAAATGCAATTGACATTCTGTACAGATCTGCTATCTGCAATTCCTCTTAAAGCATTGAACAGATTTCATTGAAACTTTCAAACATTCTTTTACATACATTGCAGATGTGCACCTCCTATTTTCTTTTCAGATATTTCCATATTTACAGTTCCCCATATCCAAAAATGATCTTTGTCAATTCATGTTTTAGTAGGGAGGGGTATAGATCTGCTATCCGCTACTCCTCTTAAACCATTGAACAAACTCCATTGGAACTCGCAGACCTTCTTTTACATACATTGAAGATGTGCACCTCCTATTTTTCTTTCAGATGTTTTCATATTTCAATGTCCATCCATCCATCCATCCGTCCATCCATTATGCTTTAGGGATGTACACATCTGCTATCCAAAACTCCTCTTAAACCAGTGAACAGATTCCATTGAAACTCTCAGACATTCTTTTACATACATTGAAGATGTGAACCTCCTATTTTGTTTTCAGATATTTTCTTTTTTACAGTTTCCCATATTGAAAAATGAACTTTGTCAAATTTATTTTTCAAATTTAATTTATAGGTTTTTTGTGATAATATCATGAGTGGGATTGTGAACAAGCTGTGTCCAAGTATTTCTTTGTGAGCTGATGCCCTTGTTGGGCTTAGGTGGTTTGCCCATTCCATGACATTGCACTTGTGACCTTTCGTTTTCATATGTGTTATTGGATAACGTCCTGTTAATTGAATGAGAAATGAAATTTATTTGAAAATGATTACAGATAAGTGTAAAATTCTTTTGAATGACATTCCAGTAGGAACTCTGGCAAGTTAAGCAGTGCTCAGCTGCCATTGTAAGCAAGTTCTCCTTTGTTGGTATTATAGGAATCAGTATTAATAATATTAATAAACCTTTGGCTAGCCGCGCTGATTTGTCGCTTTTCTCAGGTAAAAAGGCCTTGATTAGCCCAGTGCTCCCAAATTCCTCCTTATCCCCATGCCTTTTCTCTCCTCCCAACATGCGAACTGCTTGATGACATCCTTCCCATTCTCTCTGATAAGCATACTAGCCCCCTCCTTTGTGTCACCCACTAACCATATGCCCTTCATTCTTCTTTCCCAATTCCACATCATACTCCCGGTGAATCTTATTCTGTTAGTCTGGTAATTTGGACATTCGGATAGAAAGTGTTCCAGGGTCTCCACTGTGCCTAAATTTCAGATTTGGAATTCATTTTCATTTTCTTTTCCTGTTTTCCCCCAATTCTCCAGCAACTGCTACCTCATCTTGAACAACAGTGACTCTTCAAAATCTGGCTTCTCAATCATGCACACCACCCAAGGACCTCTTTGCTTTCTCCCCCCACCCTCCTCTTGCCAATTCAGGTTACAATCTGCCATGACTCTCTCTGATGATATTTTTACCCTGGGTTGAGGCCCACTTCTAAGTCCGAGATCTCCACTGAATAGTTGTCTGTTAATTTGTCCATCCACCCTGTCTTTATGTTTGAATTTCAAATATATATATATTAATTTACACCATCTGCTGTTGGGGAGATTTACCAAATCGTTAAGATAGCAGAGTTTCATTAAGTCTATCCTGTCCTTTTACCACATCCACCCAAGCTCACCCCTTATTGCTTCTAGTGCTTCAGCATTATTCAACCCCATTATCCATTGGCTTGCATTGTTTTTCAGGGTTTCCAAGCACTTTAAAGCTGTTTGGTTTAGAGGTACTACTTCCATACCATGTGTTATATTTGGTACACCCACCACTTCCCAAATTGTTTTCCCCACAAAAACCTTATTGAAGCTGTTTCTACCTATAAGTTTCACTTGATTAAGGATTCGATTCCCTTCACAGTTAGTTTATTCATGTGGTTTCGGTAGATGCCTCTTCCTGTAATGTTTATATTTACCCCTAAATACTTGTAGTCACATGTCTCTCCAACACTAAGAAGTTTGCTGCTGCTTTCTAGAATACAGAACTCCCCCTCTTGAATGCCTAAGATGTGAGTCTTTCAAAGTACAAACCTGTACTGTCACAAGAATACAACAGCTAACTTATGAATGCTGACCTATTTGCACTAATGTTCACTCTTATCAAACCAAGAAAGATTTGAGTAAATTTCAAAGAATTATGTGTGAATGACTTGTAAATGACTGAAACTGAAAAACCTCTGTGAATTTGCGATAAAATTTCAAACATCACAAAGCTTTTATGGTCAATTTATACAGACCTTTAGATTCGGCTGATGTGGAGATATTTAGTGAAAGAGAACAAGTGCCCCAACGTGAAGTCCCTGGGTAAACTCAAAGTTACATTATAAGTATCTTGACAGTTGTTACAATCCATTAAAGGGACAATAAGCCACTAATTTTGAAAGAATACCAACTTTCAGATTTTGCTTGCATTTGAAAGAGTATGTAAAAAAACCCTGCATGCAAAGTGTTAGACATCAGAAGCAATGCAAAAATTAAATTTGTGTTTAAAAAACTTTAATGCAGATGAACTTTCAGAAGATACAATGTTGTGAAGAGATTAAAAGGGTTGTCTGAAAGTGATAAGAAGAATTCCCAACAATTAAACACAACAGCATCACATATATATTTGAGCAATAATTGGGAATTATTAGATTATTTATTATTTTAACCCTTTACCCAATGAATCGGCCAAATCCACCCATGTAATATGCAAATTCAGCAGCTGAAGAAATGTTAATTTTTATACTGTACCAATGACCCAGACATAGCTGGTGCTAACTCTTAAAAATCTAGGGCCAAACACAAATTTTGCCCCCCAATCCCCAAAATTTGCATCTAAAACTAAAAGAAATCATGTCCTGAAGGACCTCCATACTTTGCCCCTACTGCGCATGCGCAGTGTCAAGGACGTTCCGAAATTGGCGCCAATTACCATTCTTTGTTTGGCCCTTCATCAGTCAACATCTCACTGATCTTTGTGCTTGTAAATCTCAGTTTAAAGGATGCCAGACACATAATTATTGGAGAAATGGTGGTTCTAAGGAGGATATAGAAGGAGGAGAGGAAAAGGAGTGACAGAAAATAATCAGGGCTGTAACTTAAAATATTTTTATACTGTACCAATGACCCAGACATAGCTGGTGCTAACTCTTAAAATATAGGGCCAAACACAAATTTTGCCCCCCAATCCCCAAAATTTGCATCTAAAACCAAAGAAAACATGTCCTGAATGGCCCTCCACACTTCACCTCTACTGCGCATGCTCAGTGTCAAGGACGTCCCGAAATTGGCGCCAATAATCATTCTTAGTTTGGCCCTTCATCAGTTAACATCTGACTGATCTTTGTGCTTGTAAATCTCAGTTTAAATGATGCCAGACACATAAATATAAGAGAAATGGTGATTCTAAGGAGGATATAGAAGGTGGAGAGGAAAAATGAGTGACAGAAAATTATCAGGGCTGTAACTTAAAAATTTTTAATGAAATTATGTTAAGTTACCTATTTTCGAGGCAACAGCCTGTTGTGGCCATTCTTGTTATCATGTTACACTGCTTGTTCAGTGTTTTCCTCTCTCCCTTTCTTTTAAGTTCCCTCTTGCTATTCTCCCATGCTTTTGGCATATTTTCTGTAATTTTATTACTAAAATTTCTTGGGAGTTTTAGCTGGATAACAGAATGAATTCTGTTATTTTCCCCATGTTTACGTCTTCACCTATGGGTGGTTAGGCGTAGTGTTCTGCATCTACCATCTGATGTTCTGCAGTTTCTTCCCTGGAAGTCTCTGTTTTGCATCAGATAGTGTATTATTGGTAACTGATTTCGGGCCAGGGTGCCTGGATTCTTGTTCTAGTGTTTTTACACTTATTGTTTACATTTACAACAGCCCTCTGTGTGAGGGGGGATTTCTTGAAAATAATATCGTGATGTTAATTTAATCATAACTAGATACATTATTATTGTTCGTAAGTGTTGCATAAATTGTTTAAAATATTTTTAGAATTTTTGTCCACACTTAGGCTTGGGATCCATTGGGGCTCAACGTTACTTTTCAGAAACTTGGGCTGTTCTGAAAAAATATTTTTTCAAAATTTTTTGATTTCAATTATTTTTTCTATGTTAATGGATCATATTATTATGTATTTTGATTGTCAGGGGTTGGTGCGAGTACTAGGACTTTGTTTTCTTTTCACATTGAAAGGATATTGGTCAATTGTAATAAGAGGAAATCTTCCTCTGACTTTCATAATCATTGTATATGTAGTCAGTGTACTCGCAATAACTCCTGTTCTGTATGTGATAATTTCGATGACAACATGGGAAGCGTGTGTCACGGTATGTTAGTGGGGAATTGGACATTCCGGTCCTTTCCCCACAGGGTCACTCTACTTTATCAATCTCTATTTCAGACGATCAAGATTAGGGTGATGTATCCATGATGTCTTCCAAAAGTGTGCCTCCGTCGTCACAATTAATGAAGAGCTAGCGGAAAAGTGCTCATGTAAATACGTCAATTGCCTAAGAGGACCCTAGTAGGTTCGACGGCCTTTGACATCCGCTAGCTCGCCCTGTGTAGCGTTCATTCATCGAATGGTTCGGCAGCCGGGTTCATCCGTTGCTGTCTAGAAGGAGTTTTGGGGTGATGCGAGCACTATAAATCAACCAAATGCACACCCAGTGACGGCGGATTAGAGGAGAGAACGGAGGAAGCCTTTTAGTCCGGTTCCTAGCTCGTCCAGGTCCATCCGGACGGCGAGCGAGAGAGGCCCCTCTCTCATACAACAACATCTGGCCCCAGATGTTGTGGTACAAAATGTTCTCATTCGGAGCATACGTCCGCCGCTCGGGACGCTCCGATATATAGTCAGTCCGGAGAGACTGTCAATAAGGCTTCCTCATTCTCATGGTAGCGCACACGACCGCTCTTGGCTACGTGACCTCGGATATCCAGTCAGCTCCGCCAATCAGAGAATCATCGGCGACCAGGTCACACCATCCGGTAGCCAGGGACACGAGGCCTGCAGACTCCGGATGTTCGCATAAGAAAGTGTGCGGGAGTCAACGTACACGGAGCTTCCGGCGGCAATGCATCATAAGACCGCTACTGCACAGGCCTCGGTGATGGACGTGCTATCCCAAATAGCACAGCTTATCGCAGCATCCCAGCAACGACAGAATCTGTCGCATCATAATCATGTGTATTAACCGACGATGCTGGGTCGGGACGCTCCGCGGAAGCAGGTACTGACGTCCGAAAATTTCATCCGGTCCGACGGGATGCCGAAAGGGATTCGGAGGATTTCGAGCTTTCCCTTTCAGAACAACATATGCTGTTGTGTATGTCATCTGACTTTATCTTCTACAGGTTCTTCGTCAGACCAGAATGCTGCGATGCCGGATAAGAAACTGATAGCATCGGTGGACTTAGAAATTTTTGGTTTGGTTCAGGGACATCGTCCCTCAGTTCTGACATAGTCCAATAATGTCACACAATCTTTCGAATTATTGAACGACACTATATATATTATTATATGCTTGCTATTACCAAGCATTTCTGGTTTCTTGTTCGCAAAGTTACGGAGATGTCTTTCAAAGTGTGCCTCTGTCGTCATAGTTAATGAAGAGCTAGCGGCAATAAGTGCTCATGGAATATGTCTATCGCCTAAGAGGTCCCTAGTAGGATCGACGGAGTGACATTCGCTAGCTCACCCGGTGTAGCGTCCATTCATCGAATGGTTCGGCAGCTGGGTTCGTCTGTTGCGGTCTAGGAAGGAGATTTGGGTGATGCGAGCACTATAATAACTTACCCAGTGACGACGGATTGAGGACAGATCGGAGGAAGCCTGTTAGTCCAGTTCCTGGCTCGTCCAGGTCCGTCCGGGCTGCGAGCGAGAGAGGTCCCTCTTTCGTACAACAACATAGGGGACCGCATGTTGTGGTTCAGATATGTCGCATTTGGAGCATATGTCCGCCGCTCGGGATGCTTCATTATATTGACAGTCCGAGAGACTGTCGATAATGCTTCCTCATCCTCACAGCAGTGCACACGACCGCACATTGGCTACGTGACCTCGAGTATCCGGCCAGTTTCGTCATTCAGTGATTCCACGGCGAACAGGTCACGCCATCCGGTAGCCAAGGGACACGAGGCCTATACACTCCGTTCGCTCGCATAATAGAAGTATGCACGGGGTAACGATCACGGAGCTTCCAGCGGCAATACATCGTAAGACCGCTTCTCCACAGGCCTCAGTGACGGATGTGCTATCCAAGTTAGCACAATTTATCGCAGCATCCCAGCAATCGACAGATTCTCGGTCGGATCAGGATTTATCCGACGGCGCTGGGTCGGTGCGCTCCGCTGTTGCATCAGGTTCGGACGACCGAACGCTTTATAGGGTCCGACAGGATGGCGAAAGGGATTCGGACGATTTCGAGCTTTCCCTTTCAGAACAACGGAAGCTGCCATACATTTCTTCCGGCATTATCTTCCAGAGGTTGTTCCCTCGGACTACATTGCTGCGATGTTGGATAAGAGACTAATAGCGTCATTGGACACGGAATTTTGGATCGGTTCAGGGACATTGTTCCTCACTTACCGACACAGTCCAATAATGTCATTAGAACATTTGAATTATTTATCGACGCTATATATATATATAAGCTTGCTACCAAGCATGATAGTTTAGTTTCTTGTCCACAATGCTCTATTCTGCCTTTTATCATTTCTAGGAATATATTTATTTTGGCAGAACAGGGCATACCGAGAGTTCATATGCGTCTAGATGGCGGGGTTAAAGACTGGAAATTATCTTTTTCGCCGTCTATGTCTTTTCCAACCACGATGTTGGAAATGACAATGATGTTTAATTGACTTAACTTAGACGCTTTATCATACGTAGTCCACCTTACTGAGGCGTTATCATTACGTCTTCAAGAGAACGAATTCCAGGATATGATCCTCAATGTGATTTCTTTCAAGGGCAGTAGTTTTTCCACGTATAACTCCGCCCATCAGTGGCAACCTGGAGTTGGTTAGACGTGACGCAGCCCTAGCTACATCCACGCGCGTGGATAGTAAGGTGAAGAACTCTCTCAGAGTCGCTTCGGTCTCGGAAAAGCTTCTCTTCGACGGCAACTTTTCAGCAATCCATGAATTGCTCGATTTACATGTTCTCTTGTCTATCAAGTGTAGCAAGAGATTCTGACTGGGGCAAACATTCGGTGGTTGACTCAGAGAGTGCCACTGCAGTTGCCGGATCCGAGTTTTATGATTATGACGGTTGCCAGTCAAACGGGTTGGGGTACAATATTGATCCCAACGGATTCGAAGTGCCAGGGTCTTTGGGTTCCGCAGTCTCTAGGCAAGCACTTATCTTCCACGGAATAATGTTATTTAGGCTTGCATTATGTCACTGGATGAACATTATTCAGAAACGCATGTCCAAATCCTGTCCGATAATACGACAGTAGTTGCGTTTCTCCGGAACCAGGGAGGCACTCATTCGATTCCGTTATTCAATTTAACGGAAAGAATCCTTCTGTTTGTTATAGTACACCAAGTTCTGCTTCGGTCCGTCATATTCCGGGTCGTCTGATTGTATTAGCAGACTCCCTTTCACGTAAGGGTCGCTTGTTGCCGTCAGAATGGACTCTCAACAAACAAGTATTCAATCAGATTTGCTATCGATGGGAGCGCCCAA
The DNA here is from genome assembly GCA_031216915.1 of Pictodentalium vernedei. NCBI lineage: Eukaryota > Metazoa > Mollusca > Scaphopoda > Dentaliida > Dentaliidae > Pictodentalium > Pictodentalium vernedei. The sequence goes on from CM062296.1 coordinate 247,297,318, forward strand.
TGATAATTTATTTGCGACACAACTTACTAATTAATTGCAGACGTATGTGTTTGCATGTCCGGATCTCTGAGCTTATGTTGTTAACGCTCTATTGATCTAATAGGACGGAATGATAGGATATGCGTATCCTCCTGCGCTGTTGTTTCAACAAGTATTGCTAAGATAAACATCCACAATACAATTCTGTTGATAGCATCTCTGTCTTCACAGAGACCGTGGGTAAATTTACTCAGATGTCTACTGTGGGACTTAACGCGAAAACTTCCTCCATGAGAGGATCTTCTTTCACTGGGGAAAATCGTGTCATCTTCATCACAACCCGCAAGGTCTCAACCTTCACGTATTCCATTGTGTGGTCCTTCTTGCATGGCAAGCATTGTACAGGACGAGCTTTGGACGCAATTTCTTACTGTAGGAGAACCTCTTCTTCGCTATACTATGCAGCTAAAGTGGAGGCTCTTCCGTCGTTGGTGTAGGGATCACTATGTTGATATTGTTGATCCCTTCATACTAGTCATTGCAACTTTCTAGTATACTTGTTTGACAAGATCTACTGCAGCCTGTTACTATTAAGGTTATAGGTCTATGTTATCTCATACCTATGTACTCTATGATAGTTTACAATTGAGTCTTATGTCTCTTTATCTAAGTCAGTTAGTAACTTTTCGATAAATAGACCTAGAATCATTAGATTAAATTCCTATATGGAATTTAACTTCGGTTCTTATTTAGCTAAGTAATCATTTGAGCCTCTGGAAACAGTAGTTTTCAAATTCTGACCTTTTAGACAGTAATTCTGTTAGTCTTCTCTTTTACTGAGGAGTCAGTGAGCTTCATGCACTATCGGTGGACGATTCTCACTTTCGTAGTTTCGGAATCACTACTTCCTTTACTATTTAGGTTGGATTTTTGGTTAAGAGTCAGGCTCCTAATAAATATCCGGAACCTATTGTTATTAAGGTCCTTCCGTCTTCGTACGGGCATAGGCCTTTACTCTGTCCGGTTAGAGTTTACGTATTTATAAACAGATATCTGTTTATTACTACGGACGTAAGCTTCTTCTGTCTTTGATGCCTAATAGAAGGACATTACGCTCCATTCTATTGCTATGGATTCAATTAACTATCGGTACTGCTTAAGGTATATCATTGACTCAGCAGTTTGTGCTTGAGATTTCGGCTCATGAAGTAAGAGCTCTTTCTACATCTTGGGCTTACATTAATAGTGTCGCTATTATAGATTTTTGAAGGCTGCTCATTGCGCTCAGCCATCCACATTCATGAATTTTTATCTCAGAAATATTGAGTCCATTTCTGGAGGCCTCTATTGTTAGGTCTATTATCTACTGCTCAGAATGTCATTCTCTTAGCAGTTGCTACTATTGCTAGGTAGGCTTTCTGTTCTGGCAGTGACTCCGTTCTGCTGCCCTCTTCGCTCTGGGCTATTTGACCCAGGGCAAGAAAAAGGGGGGGGGAGGGTGTTCCCTTGGGTCACCTGTTTTACTATGAAAACAAGGGGATACCTCCTCCGGAGTTAGTAATTCTGAGCTGTTACTGGGATGGCTCTTTAGTGAGAAGTTTATGTTTTAAAAATTCATTCAGGTCATAGTTTTTAAAGTATAGCTTTTGAATATATCACGTGTCAAACGGACGTTATTATACAATCCTCAGACACTTTTAAGGAGTATAAAGAGTCTCTATTCTCTAGACTTACTTTATTTATTGGCTTACTTTAAAAATTATTAGTATAAGGATTATACTAGATATTAATAGAGTACATGGATGTTATGATACTCAATTTTGGAAGGTGTTGTATCTTTCTAATTTATCATAAATAAGAAAGATACATGTAAGGCCTAATACTCCTTTTTCCCTAGAGGGGATGACTCTATTTTATATAATTGAGCGTATTCCAACTTGCTCTATGTCCTAGGCCCTCCAGCCTTTTTACTATTCAGCTATGTCTGGGTCATTGGTACAGTATAAAAATGTTAAAAAATTTATAGTAATTTATATATTTTTTATACTTACCAATGACCCACACGGGGATGGCCCTCCCAGGAGTTGGGAACTCATACCTCCCCGCTGAGTACATAGCGCTTACCAGGCACTGGTTATAAGAATGATTATTGGCGCCAATTTCGGGACGTCCTTGACACTGCGCATGCGCAGTAGAGGTGAAGTGTGGAGGGCCATTCAGGACATGTTTTCTTTGGTTTTAGATGCAAATTTTGGGGATTGGGGGGCAAAATTTGTGTTTGGCCCTATATTTTAAGAGTTAGCACCAGCTATGTCTGGGTCATTGGTAAGTATAAAAAATATATAAATTACTATAAATTTTTTAACTTTTTAATGAAATTATGTTAAGTTGCCTATTTTCGAGGCATGGGCCTGTTGTTGTCATTCTTGTTATAAAGTTGCACTGCTTATTCAGTGTTTCCTCTCTCCTGGTCTTCTAAGTACCCCCTTGCTATTCTCCCATGCTTTTGGCATATTTTTGAGAAAGATCATTTCTAAATTCTCTTGGGAGAATTAGTTTGGTTACAGAATGAATTCTGTTATTTTCCCCATGTTTACGTTTTCACCCATGGGTGTTTAAACGTTGTGTTCTGCATCTACCATCTGATGTTCTGCAGATTCTCCCCTGGGAGTCTCTGTTTTGCATCAGATAGTGTGTAATTTTCATGACTGATTTCGGGCCAGTTTTCTCAGTGCCTGGAGTCATGTTTTCTGGTGTTTTTACACTATTTGTTTACATTGGCAACAGTCTCTTTTGAGGGGGGCTGTTTGCCTTTGGAGTAGTTTATCTCACTATAAGATACATTATTATTATCCGTAAGTGTTGCATTAATTATTTAATATAATTTTAAAATTTTTGACCACACTTAACCTTGGGATCCATTGGGGCTCAATGTTACTTTTCAGAAACTTGGGCTTCGCTGAAAAAATATTTTTCAAAAATTATTTTGATTTTCAATTGTTTTTTCATTATTAATGGATCATGTTATTATGTATCTTTGTGTTTAGGGGTTGGTGCGAGTACTAGGACTTGTTGTTGACTTTTCACAATGAAAGGATATTGTTCAAATTGTAATAGGAAGAAATCTTCCTCTGACTTTCATGATCATTGTATTAATTGTAGTCAGTGTACTCGCACTAACTCCTGTTCAGTATGTCAATATTGGGATGACAAACATTGGAAACATGTGTCACGATATGTTGTTAGTGGAGAGAGGGCTATGCCGGCCCTTTCTCCGCAGGGTCACTCTACTCTATCAGTTTCTATTTCAGAGGAACAAGAACAGGGTGATGTTTCCATGTTATCTTCCGCAAGTGCGCTTCCGTCGTCACAATTGAATGCAGAGCTAGCGGCAAAAGTGCTCATGGAGATACAACAGTTGCCTAAGAGGTCCCTAGTAGGATCGACGGCGCTGTCGTCCGCTAGCTCGCCCGGAGTCGCGCCCATTCACCGAATGGTTCGGCAGCCGGGTTCGTCCGATGCGGTCCAGGAGGAAATGTTGGGTGATGCGAGCACTATAAACATTCAAGGTGCACACCCAATGACGACTAATAGTAGGAGAGATCGGAGGAAGCCTTCTAGTCCGGTTCCTAGCTCGTCCAGGGTCATCCGGACTGCGAGCGAGAGAGGCCCCTCTCTCGTACAACAACATCTGGGACCAGATGTTGTGGTACAAAATGTGTCGTTAGCGGAGCACACGTCCGTCGCTCGGGACGCTCCGTTGTATAGGCAGTCCGCTGAGACTGCTCAGGCTTCTTCTTCCTCTCACCAGCGCACACGACCGCGTCTTGGCTACGTGACCGCCGATATTTTACCAGCTTCGCCGACCAGGGATTCTTCGGCGACCAGTTCACGCCATCCGGTAGCCAGGGACGCGAGGCCGGTTGACTCCGGACGTTCGCATAGGAAGAGTATGCGGGAGTCACTAGATGCGGAGCTGCCCTCGGCGAAGCAGCGAAAGACTGCGCCTCCGCAGACCTCGATGTCGGACGTGCTTGCTCAAATAGCACAACTTATCGCAGCATCCCAGCAACCGACAGAAACGGTGTCGGATCGGGAATTATCCGACGGCGCTGGGTCGGTACGCTCCGCCGAAGCATCGGGTGCGGACGACCGGGAGCATCATGAGGTCCGACTGGATGGTGAAAGGGATACGGATGACTTGGAGTTATCCCTTTCGGAACAACATAAAGCTGCCGTGGACTTCATCCGGCACTTTCTTCCTCAGGTTGTTCCGTCGGGCCAGACTGCTGCGGTACCGGACAAGAGAATTATAGCGTCATTGGACACTGATTTCTTCGAGCGGTTCAAGGACATCGCTCCTGAGTTTCCGTCTCAGTCCAATAATGTCACAAGGGCATTTGAATTATTGAACGACGCTATATTCAAGCTTGCTTCCAGAACAGGAAAAGCGGGTTTCTTGTCCGCCAATGCTCTTAACCTGCCTTTCATTAATGCAAGGAATAAATTCGATACGGCAGGACAGGGTATCCCAAGAGTTCCTCTGCGAATGGACGACGAGGCGGAAGACTTAGAATTATCATTACCGTCGTCTACGTCTATCCCAACCGCGGTGTTGGATACGACTATTTCGTCTAACAGAGCCAGTTTAGATGCTTTATCTTACGCAGACCACCTTACAAAGGCGTTATCACTGCGTCTTCAAGGGAAAGAATTCCAGGATGTTCAATCCTCTTTAAGACTTCTTTCAAGGGCAGTAGCTTATTCCACGTGTAACTCCGCCCTTTCAGTGGCAAACTTGGAGTTGGTTAGACGTGACGCAGCCCTAGCTACATCCACACTCGTGGATAGTAAGGTGAAGAACTCTCTCAGAGTCGCTTCGGTCTCCGGAGAACTTCTCTTCGATGGCAAGCTTTCTGCAATTTACGATAAAATTACTAAGAAAGCTTCGGATTCTCTGCTGTTTAAGTCCGCTTCTAAGATGTCGGACACGGCAGATAAGAGTAAGACAGGCACTTCTGGGTCTAATGCGCCCAAGAGAGGTTCCTATAGAGGTTCCGGTGCGTCCTCTTGGTCTTATTCAAGAGACCGTCAAGGCAACGACTCACGTGCGGGACGTCCTTCGGGCCGGGACAACCGGGCGGACGCCCCGAGGTCGACGGGACGAGGTGCGGGTCGTGGAGGACGTGGTTTCTCCTCCCGCAGGTCCAGGAGGTGATGGCTTCAACCTCTGTCGTGTTCAGGTTGGCGGAAGGTTGTCGAGTTTTTCACAAGAGTGGGCGTCGATTACGGACGACCCTTGGGTGAGAGGGGTGATTTCGGAAGGTCTGAAAATATCCTTCAAACGAAAGCCTCCATTAACTCGAAATCCAAAATGGACTCAACTTCCGTCAAATCCGCAGAAAAGAGACGCTCTGTTATCAGAGGTGCAGTCTCTTTTAATGAAGAATGCGGTAGAGGTCGTAGAAAACCAGGAAACACCGGGATTCTACAGCCATCTGTTTCTGGTTCCGAAACCAGACGGCTCGTTCCGTCCAGTCATAGATTTGAGCTGGATAAACAAGCTGATCGTCACTCCGAAGTTTTATATGGAGACGATTCGATCGGTCAGAGCGAGTATTCGGGTGAACGATTATGCAACAAGCATAGATCTCAAAGATGCATACTTTCACGTCATGGTACATCCGACATTCAGAAAGTATCTACGCTTCGCAGTCCTAGGAGTGGTGTATCAATTCCGGGCGATGTGCTTCGGATTGAACCTGGCACCCTGGGCTTTCACTCGGGTAATGAACTCGGTAATGATGTATTTCCGAGCTCATTCGTCTGCGGTAACGTCGGCCTACCTGTACGACATTCTTCAGAGGTACGGCAACGAGTTAACGCTTCAGAACGATGTGCAGAATCTGCTTCTCTTGCTCCGACGTCTCGGTTTTATAATAAACGAGGAGAAGTCGGATCTGGTGCCGTCCAAGTCATTCACACATCTGGGAATGAGCTTCGAGACGCACAACAATCTTGTTCGTCTGCCGTTAACCAGAGCAAAATTAGTCAGTTGTTACGCTCGCTATTGTCTTCACGCAGACAAAGTCACAGCGAGGGAGTTCATGAGACTGATAGGTCTGTGCGGAGCCGCTGCAGATCTCATTCCGATGGGGCGGTTACGCACTCGTCCTCTCCAAATTTTCTTGACTCAGAATTGGAGTGTGAAAATTCATTCGCTCGACATAGACGTTCTCTTGTCAGATCAAGTGAAATGAGAGATTCAGACTTGGGCAAACATTCAGTGGTTAACTCAGGGAGTTCCGCTGCAGTTGCCGGATCCGAGTTTTACCATTATGACGGATGCCAGTCAAACAGGTTGGGGTGCAACATTGATCCCAACAGATTCGAGATGCTAGGGTCTTTGGGATCCACAATTCCTAGGCAAGCACATAAACATCAAGGAAATGATGTCAATTTGGCTTGCATTACGTCATTGGATGGGCATTATTTACAAAGCTCATGTCCAAATCCTGTCAGACAATACGACAGTAGTGGCGTATATACGGAACCAGGGAGGCACTCATTCAGTTCCTTTATTCAATCTAACGGAAAGAATCCTTCTGTTTGCTCTAGAACATCAAGTTCTGCTTTCGGTCCGTCATATACCGGGTCGTCTGAATGTACTAGCAGACTCCCTTTCACGAAAGGGTCGCTTGTTGCCGTCGGAGTGGACTCTCAACAAACAAGTATTCAATCAGATTTGCTACCAATGGGAACGGCCAATGATAGACTTATTTGCGACACATCTCAACAATCAGTTGCAGACGTATGTGTCTCCGTGTCCGGATCCAAGAGCATTTGCAGTAGACGCTCTGTCGATCCCTTGGGACGGAATGATAGGATACGCGTATCCTTCAACGCCATTGATTCAGCAAGTATTGCTAAAAATAAAACAATCTCAATGCAAGATTCTGTTGGTAGCATCTCTGTCTCCACAGAGACCGTGGATAAATCTACTCAGGTGTCTGTTGTGGGACCTACCGCGAAAGCTTCCTCCGCGGGAGGATCTTCTTTCGCAGGGGAAATCGCGCCAACTCCATCACAACCCGCAAGGTCTCAACCTTCACGTTTTTCCGTTGTGCGGTCCTTCTTGCATGGCAAACACTTTACAGGACGAGCAGTGGACGCGATTTCTAACTGTAGGAGGACCTCCTCTTCGCTAAACTATGCGGCTAAGTGGAAGGTCTTTCGTCGTTGGTGTAGGGATCATTCTGTTGATATTTTTGATCCCTCCATACCAGACATTGCAAACTTTCTAGTATACTTGTTTGACGAAATCAAACTGCAGCCTGTTACTATTAAGGGTTATAGGTCTATGTTATCTGATACCTATGCACATCATGATAGTTTACAAATTGGATCTAATGTCTCTTTATCTTAAGTTAGTTAGAAACTTCTCGATAAATAGACCCAGAACTCTTAGGTTAATTCCTAAGTGGAATTTAGCTTGGGTTCTTCTTAAACTGAAGGAAAAGCCATTTGAACCTCTTGGGACAGTAGATTTCAATTTTTTGTCTTATAAGACAGCTTTTCTCTTAGCTTTCTCTTCTGCTAGAAGAGTCAGTGAGCTTCATGCACTGTCGGTGGATGATTCTCACTATCGTAGTGTCGGGAACACTATCACCTTCACTACTAATGTGGGATTTTTAGCTAAGAATCAGGCTCTTAATAAATATCCGGAACCTATTGTTATTAAGGCCCTTCCATCTTCAGACGGGCGTAGGCCTTTACTCTGTCCTGTTAGAGCGTTACGTATTTATAACAGAGATCTCAGTTTATCAAAAAGGGACGGAAACGTTTCTTTCTGTCTCTGAAGCCTAATAGAAAGGACATTTCAGTCCATTCTATAGCTAGATGGATTCAATTAACTATCCGTACTGCTTATGAAAATTTATCTTCTTCTCAGCAGTCTGTGCTTAAGATTTCGGCTCATGAAGTAAGAGCTCTTTCTACATCTTGGGCTTACGCAAATAGTATTGCTATTACAGATTTAATGAAGGCTGCTTATTGGTCTCAGCCATCCACATTCACGAATTTTTATCTCAGAAATATTGAGTCCATTTCTGGAGACCTGCATTGTTTAGGTCCGTTATCTGTTGCTCAGAATGTCGTCCACTAAACAGTTGCAACTATAGTTATGCAGGCTTTTTGTTCCGGCAGTGACTCCGTCCGGCTGCCCTCTTCGCTCTGGGCTATTTGACCCAGGGCAAGGGGAAGGGGGGGGGGGGGGGAGGGTGTTCCCTTAGGTCACCTGCTTTATAGTGAAAAGCAAGGGAATTCCTCCTCCGAAGTCAGTATTTCTGAGTCGTTTCCGGGATGGTTTTAAAGTGTAATATTAGTGTTAAAAATTCATTCATGTCATGTTTTTAAAGTGTAGCTCGGTGTGAAGCATTTGTATATGTCAAGTGTCAAACGGGCGTTAATATACAATCCTCGGACACTTTTAAAGAATATAAAGAGTCTCAATTCTCTGGACTAACTTTATTTATTGGCTTACTTTAAAAATAATTAGTATAAAGGGTTATACTGGATGTTAATAGAGAACATGAATGTTATTATGCTCAATTATGAAGGGTATTGTATCTTTCTAATTTATCATAAAATAAGAAAGATACATGTAAAGCCTAATACTCCTTTTCTCCTTGAGGGGTTGACTCTATATTATATAGTTGAGCTTATTGGATTTTCCTCTATGTCCTAGGCCCTCCAGCCTTTTTACTATTCAGCTATGTCTGGGTCATTGGTACAGTATAAAAATGTTAACAAATTTATAGTAATTTATATATTTTTTATACTTACCAATGAGCCAGACGGGGATGGCCCTCCCAGGAGTTGGGAACTCATACCTCCCCGCTGAGTACATAGCTCTGACCAGGCATTGCTTGCAAGAATGGTAATTGGCGCCAATTTCGGAACGTCCTTGACACTGCGCATGCGCAGTAGGGGCAAAGTATGGAGGTCCTTCAGGACATGATTTCTTTTAGTTTTAGATGCAAATTTTGGGGATTGGGGGGGCAAAATTTGTGTTTGGCCCTAGATTTTTAAGAGTTAGCACCAGCTATGTCTGGGTCATTGGTAAGTATAAAAAATATATAAATTACTATAAATTTTTTAACTTTTTCAAAAGTTTTCAACAAAACCATATCATGTGACCCCTCTTTGGAATGAACTTGTTCCAATGAGGGGTCACATGATATGGTTTTGTTGGAATTTTTTGAAAAATTAAAAAAAATGATATTTAAAATAATATTTTGATATCGTCTGTATTGGGTAAAGGGTTAAATAAAGCACCATTATGCTTCCAGTAAAACCCACAGCACATGTATCATCAATCAATGACAACCAGAAAACAAATTGAACAGATACAAGAGCTTTTAATAGAACATGTGTACACCAGCTTCACATTTCCCTCTCCAAGAAAAATTACAACGAATGTCAGATATGATATTGCAGCCTGTCTGTCCAGGAAACTTCTTTTAGTTATCTTGATTGGAATCAAAGCGAGTTTCATGCCATTTTTGAAAAAGTTGATAAATTCTCGCCTTCAAGTTAATCTATTTAATCGGAACGAGAACTTTCATACAAATGATAAAGTGAAAGGTAAGCATATTTTTTGAGTAAAAAAAAATAGTTTTCTTCTGAATTTGTTGTACTTGGTATTCCAGTTGTTGTTGTTGCAGATAGTTCTCATGGTGCATGCTCTTCTTTCTTCTACAGGTTGATATTGATACTCTCTTGTCATACCTATATGCAGAAAGTAAATATCTCATCTTATTGCTAACCTCACAAGTTGTAATTTGTTTCATGTCCCCATAAATGGCCAGATCACAATTCCCAATAATTCTGAATAATTTGGTTAATTCCTGCAGAACAGCATTTGTTGCTTTGATGTTAAGTCTCAACGAAACTCAGGTTCCCTACCATGTCCCATTTTAGGCCTGTCATGGTAAATTGAGAAGTCGACTGATCATCCAAAACACCCAGTATTGACTACAATTTCAAAATTGATGAGTGTAGATTTTCATCTCGCCTTTACTGATGAATTTTTTGTTGTTATAATCCTCCTCATTGTGATCATAAGAAGTGTCAGAGGCTGTAGAATATCAAAATACATTGTAATTGATATGGGAAAGAAGTGTAAAGATACAAAACATGACACCAGGCCTGGCATTCTAGAAAGTATGGGAGTACTAATAATTGCCCTTCTCAGTTTGCCAAGGAGTGCAATTGCCTTCTTAAATCTCGATGCAGCTATTATTGGACTTTTGACGACCTCTGGTCCAAATCTGAGCGTTGGCTCAGGTTTGGGCTTGGAGATGGTCAGGCGTCTAATTTTCATCAGAGAACAGTGGACATGCAGCACACCTGCATGCTTAAAGAATATCCGGTCTGTAAAGTTTTAAAGTATCCATGACTAGATTTTAAGCAAACATTCATGTAAATTCAACTCAAGAAATCATTGGTCAAAAGGTCCAATCAATTTACAGGGGGAAATATTTTTAAAGGTGCCCAAATTATACTTATTTCAGTGGCGAGAGATTTCTTATTCTGTGCAGAAATATCTACTAACAGCATGCAAGATGTTAGTCAAATGCTGGGTACAATTTCAATGTGGTATTTACAGAAAAAACAATTGTTTTGGTTTGGAAGGTATGATAAAAATGAATTTACTTGTAAGATTTATTCTGAATATAATAAATCTTTTTGGTGTTATTTACCAAGCCAGAAAATAAGCAGACTGTCATCTGCAAGATGAAGTCTCCAGAGGGTGTATTTAGTGATGCTACCCTGCACAGCAGGGTAGCATCACTAAATTTATCCTCTGTGAACCTCTATCTGAATCACTGTCTCAAAACTTAACAGAAAGAGGTACCCAGAGGATAAACTGGAACACTTTGGGATGGCATCATCAAATTCACCCTTTGGGGACCTCATTCTGCAAATGTCAGACTGCTTATTTTCAGACATAGGTCTGATCATTTGAAAATATTAGTGCATGTAATAGTTTTTGCTCTCTGTCATTTTCAGCGAAAGTGAAATCCGGTTCAGTTTGATGGCAGTTGTTCCAGATAAAATACAGTTATATAAACATAAATTAGCCACTTTACATACCAACAGAAGAATTGTGTTGAAAGCAATAGAACAGGTAAATAACTCATGGATGTTTTTTCTCGCATAATCAAAGTACTGAATTGCCCATTTGGTCAGCAAGTCTCATGTTTACTGTCTCTCGACCACTTTTAACCCTTTACTGAACGTGCCAACCATATATGACTACTGCTTTTCAGGAAAAATCTTACCGTACTGACCTGGGAATAAGCCCAGGGAGTGCATGAAGTTAAAGAGGGCAAAAGTATGTGGGTGGGCTTATTTTCAAGAAGCCAAGCCTGCATCAGAATTTGGACTGAAATTTACACCGAAGTTAGGTTACTCGGATGTCAAACAGTGTGTTTACTAGGTGCAAGGCTACCAGCAAATAAGAGATTGGTTGCAGAAACATCAAAGGGAAATACTGGGAATAATTCATTTCGCTAAATATATTGGAAAACTTGTTATTCAATAAAGAAATATTTATAAAATCCATGTGCTGTTGTTGTCATTTCATAAACAGTATACAGTTCCATGAATTGTGACAGAAACAGCACATTTGAGGGAAATTAAAACTAACAATTCAAAACCAACTACAAAGGGGAACATTTCCAGGAACTGGTACAGTGATAACATGAAACAAAAACTAGCAATGTGGATCAGTATAAGAAAACTGGATCAGTATAAGAAAATAAAGCAGTATAGTCAAGGGAGAAACCAGCTTTTCAAAAGAGACTATAACATTTTCCAGGAACTGCTCCATGTGGTTCACAATAATAAATAAACAAACCTAACAAACCGTTTTTATCCCCCGTGTCAAAATGAAGTTTGCGCGGGATATAGAAATGGGGTCCATCTGTCCATCCATCCATCCATCCATCCGTCCACGCAAACAAATCAGGTTTATGTGCCTAGTTTTTACACAGCACTGTTATGTGTCTAGTCTGATTTATGTGACTAGCCACATAAAATTTGAACTAACAATTGGTGTTTATGTGTCTAAAAATGTGGGTTATGTGGCTAAAATGGTTTATGTGACTACTAAATGACAAAAAGTAGGTATTGTATATTTTTATACTGTACCAATGACCCAGACTTAGCTGGTGCTAACTCTAAAATATCTAGGGCCAAACACAAATTTTGCCCCCCCCCCACCCCCAATCCCCAAAATTTGCATCAAAAACCGAAAAATAGATGTCCTGTATGGTCCTCCATACTTCTTTTACTCCTCTGCGCATGCGCAGTGTCAAGAAGGTCTCGAAATTGGCGCCAAATGTCATTCTTTGTTTGGCCCTCAATTTAGTTACATCTCACTGATATTTGTGCTTGTAAATCTCAGTTTAAATGATGCCAGACACATAATTATGAGAGAAATGGTGGATATAAGGAGGAAATAGAAGGAGGAGAGGAAGAAACAGTGGAAGGAAATGTTCAGGGTTGTAACTTATAATTTTTTTACGAAATTATTTCTTGTTACCTATTTTCGAGGCATGACCCTGTTGTGGTCATTCTTGCTATGAATATTCGATTGTTTGATCAGTGTTTCCTCTCTCCCTTTCCTTTATTCCCCCTAGCTATTCTCCCATGCTTTTGGCTTATTTTTTTGTAATGTTTATTACTAAAATTTCTTGGGAGTTTTGGCTTGGAAACAGAATTATTTTCTGTTTTTTCCCCATGTTTACGTCCTCACCCTTGGGTGTTTAGGCGTTTTGGTCTGCATCTACCATCTGATGTTCTACAGTTTCTTCTCTGGAAGCCTCTGTTTTGCATCAGATAGTGTTTAAATTGGTAACTGATTTCGGGCCATGTTTACCAGTGCCTGGAGTCATGTTTCCGGTTTGTTTACACTTTTTGTTTAGGTTGACAACGGTTACTTCTGATATTTATTACTTGTCTTCTGCTTAGTTCAGTTCATAGCAAGATACATTAATATTGTTCATTAATTTTTTTGAAATGATTTAAAATTTTTGTCCACACCTAGGCTTTTTTGGGATCCATTTGGGCTCATTGTTCCCATTGGGAACTTGGGCTCTTCTGAAAAAAAAATTTTTGTCAAAAAATGTTTTCTTTTTGAATTATTTTTTCGTTATGTTATAATGGATTATTTTATTATGTATCTTTGTTTCAAGGTTTAGTGCGAGTACTATGACTGTTTACTTTTTTCACAATGAAAGATTATTGTTCAAATTGTAATGGGAGGAAATCTTCCTCTGATTCTCATGATCTCTGTATTAATTGTAGTCAGTGTACTAGCACTAACCCTTGTTGAGTGTGTATCAATTGGGATGACAAACGTTGGAGACGTGTGTCACGGTATGTTGTTAGCGGGGAGAGGACCATGCCGGTCCTCTCTCCGCAGGGTCACTCTAGTTTTTCACTCTCTTTTTCAGAGGAACAAGAACAGGGTGATGTTTCCGTGATGTTGTTCGGAAGTGTGCTTCCGTCGTCACAATCAAATGAAGAGTTAGCGGCAAAAGTGCTCATGCAGATACGTCAATTGTCTGGAGTTCCCTAGTAGGATCAATGGCTTTGGCGTCCGCTAGCTCGGTGTCGCAACCATTCACCGAATGGCTCAGCACCCGGGTTCGTCCGTTGCGGTCCAGGAAGGAAATTTGGGTGTTGCGAGCACTATAAAAATACAAGGTGCATACCCACTGACGACGGATCAGAGGATGGTACGGAGGAAGCCTGTTAGTCCAGTTCCTAGCTCGTCCAGGTTAATCCGGACCGCAAGCGAGAGAGGCTCCCTCTCTCTTACATCAACATCTGCGCCGCGATGTTGTTGTATGTTCGTTTGTTAGTCGGAGCATACGTCCACTCCTCCTGCTCGGGACGCTCCATCGCATAGACAGTCGGACGTGGCTGTTCTGTTGGCTTCCTCATCCTAACGTCAGCACACATGACTGCACCTTGGCTATGTGACCACAGATTTCCAGGGGACGTTCGCATATTACATAAATGCAGGAATGAACGTCCCTGGAGCTCCTGCTTAGCCGACTAGGGAATACACGTCGTCCAGGTCACTCCATCTGCTAGCCAAGGACATGAGGCCTTTCCAGTTCGCGAATTATATAAATGCAGGAAGGAATGTCCTTGGAGCTTCCAGCGGCTAATCACGCATGACTGTGGCTCCACAGGCCTCATTGAGGAGCATAGCAGGGTGATGTTACCGTGATGTCTTCGAAAAGTATGCTTCCGTCGTCACAGTCAAATGAAGAGCTAGAGGTAAAAGTGCTTATGCAGATACGTCAATTGCCTAAGAGGTCCCAAGTAGGATCGACGGCTTTGGCGTCCGCTACCCCACCCAGTGTAGCGACCATTCTTTGACTGGCTCGTCGCCTGGGTACTTCCGTTGCGGTCCAGAAAGGAGATTTGGGTGATGCGAGCACTATAAAATACATTGTGCACACCCAGTGACGACGGATACGAGGATGGTACGGAGGAAGCCTATTAGTCTGGTTCCTAGCTCGTCCAGGTCCGTCCGGGCTGCGAGAGAGGTCCATCTCTCATACAACAACATCTGGGTCCAGATGTTGTGGTACATAACGTTCCTCAGTCGGAGCATACATCCACTGCTCGGGACGTTCCGTTATATAGACAGTCTGGAGTGACTGCTCTATCGGCTTCCTCATCCTCACGGCAGCACACACGACCGCACCTTGGCTATGTGACCAGTGATATTCATCTAATCTCGCCGACCAGGGATCCCTCGGCGACCAGGTCAATCCATCCGGTAGCCAAGGATACAAGGCCTTCATACTCCAGAATTTCGCATAAAGATGTATGCACGTGTCAACGTCCAAGGAGCTCTCAGTGGCTAAATCCCGTAAGACCGCAGCTCCACCGGCCTCTGTTACGGGCATGCTATCGCAGATAGCACAATTATAGCAGCATCCGACAGAAACTCTGTCGGATCAGGAATTATCCGAGGAAGCTGGGTTGGTATGTTCCGCTGCAGGTTCACGCACGGACAACCAAGATTTACAAGTGGTCCGACAGGATGGCTAAAGGGATACGAAGGAGTTGTAATTTTCCCTTTCGGAACAAAATAATTGCCGTAGAGTATATCCGGCATTATCATCTGACGTTGTTCCTCCGGACCAAAATGCTGCATTGCCGAATAAGAGAGTGATAGCGGCACTGGACACAGAATTCTTTTATCGATTTAGGGGCATTGTCGACCAGGCCGAAGACCTAGTACTGTCTATACCGTCGTCTATGTCAATTCCAACCATGATGTTGGAAACGACAATACTGTCTAACAGGACTAGCTTAGACGCATTATCGTACGCAGATCACCTTACCAGAGCGTTATCATTACATCTCGATGGAAAAGAATTCTAGGATGTATTTACCTCCTTAAGAGTTCTTTCGAGGGCCATAGCATTCTCCACGTTTAACTCTGCCCTTTTAGTGGCAAACCTGGAGTTGGTTAACGTGTCGCGGCCCTGGCTTCATCCACGCACGTGGATAGTAAGGTGAAAAACTCAAGAGTCGCTCCGGTCTCCGGAGAGCTTCTCTTCGACGCAAGCTTTTCGCAATCTATGATCAGATAACTAAGAAAGCTTCAGACTCTCTGCTATTCAAACCCGCTTCCATAAGTTGGATTCAGCAGAGAAGAGTAGGACAGGTACTTCTGGGACGAATATGTCCAAGGGAAGTTTCTTTAGAGGTTCCTTTTCATCCTCTAGGTCTTACTCTAGAGACCGTCAGGATAGCGACTCAGATAGGGGCCGTAATTCTGGCCGAGTCAACCGGTCAGACGCCCCTAGGTCGACAGGGCGAGGTGCGGGCCATGAAGGACATGGTTTCTCCTTCCGCAAGCCTCTCAGGACCAGGAGGTGATGGTGTAACCTCGATCGTGTTCCAGTGGGTGGAAGACTGTCAAGTTTTCTCAACCAATTGGGAGTCGATTACGGACGTCCCTTGGGTTCGAGGGGTGATTTCGGAAGGACTAAACTGTCCTTCAAACGAAAACCTCCGCTTACCTCGAAGTCCAAGATGGACTCAGCTTCTGTCAAATACGCAGAGAAGAGGCTCGCTTCCATCAGAAGTCCAGTCTCTTCTGGAGAAGTTAGCGATAGAGATTGCAGAATTCCAGGAATCTCCAGGTTCTACAACCATCTGTTTCTGGTTCCGAAACCAGACGACTCGTTCTGTCCACTCATAAATCTGAGCTGGATTAACAAGCTGATCATGGCTCCAAGTTTCTTATATGGAGACCATCCGATCGTTCAGAGCGAGTTTTGGGGGGAACGACTATGCTACATGCATAGATCTCAAGATGCATACTTTCACGTCATGGTACATCAGGCATTCAGAAAGTATCTTCGCTTCGCCATCATAGGAATCGTGTATCAGCTCCGAGCAATGTGCTTCGGTCTGAATCTAGCGCCCTGGGTTTTCACTCAAATAATGAACTCAGTAATGACTCATTTCTGAGCTCATTCGTCTGCGGTAACGTCGTTCTACCTGGACGACATTCTTTAGAGGTACGGCAATGAGTTAACGCTTCAGAACGATATGCAGAATTTGCTTCTATTACTCCGACGTCTCGGTTTTATAAGTAAACGAGAAGTCGGACCTGGTGTTGTCCAAGTCATTCACCCACCGGGGGATGAGCTTCAAGACGCATAACAATCTCGTTTGTCTGCCGTTAACCAGAGCGAATTAATCAGTTGTTACGCTCGCTATTGTCTTCGTTCAGATAAAGTTACAGCGAAAGATTTCATGAGAATGATAGGTTGTGCGGAGCTGCTGCAGATTTTATTCTGATGGGGTGGCTATGCACTCGTCTTCTCCAATTTTCGGACCCAGAATTGGAGGGTGAAGATTCATTCGCGCGATGCGGACATCCTCTTGTCAATCAAGTGGTCAAGAGATTCAGACTTGGGCATTTATTCAGTGGTTAATTCAAGAAGTTCCACTGCAATTGCCGGATCCGAGTTTTTCAGTTTTGACGGATACCACAGGTTGGGACGCAACATTGAGCCCAATGGATTTGTAGTGCCAGGGTCTTTGGGATCCGCAGTTCCTAATCAAGCACATAAACATCAACAATGATGGAAATTTGGCTAGCGATACGTCATTGAATGAACATTATTCAGAATGCTCACATGCAATTCTTTCTGCTAATTCGACGATATTAGCGTATTTTTGGAACCAGGGAGGCACTCATTCCATTCTGTTATTCAAGTTAACGGAATGTATCCTTCTGTTTGTACTAGAACTTCAATTCTTCTATCGGTCTGTCATATTCCGGGTCGTCTGAACGTATTAGCGGACTCCCTTTCACGGAGGGGCCGCTTGTTGCCGTCAGAATGGATTTACATCAACGAGTATTTAATCATGATTTGCTACCAATGAGAGTGGTCAATGATGGATTTATTTGTGATGCATCTCAACATTCAGTTGCAGACGTATGTGTCACCAGGTTCAAATCCTCGAGCGTTTGCAGTAGACGCTCTATCGATCTAGGGAGACGGAATGATAGGATATGCATATCCTCCAGCGCCGTGATTCAGCAGACATTGCTCAAGTTAAATATTCTCAATGCAAAATTCTGTTGGTAGCATCTCGATCTCCACAAAGACCGTGGATTAATCTACTCAGGAGTCTGTTGTGGGATATGCTGTGGAAGCTTCCTCCACATTTCGGTCCATTCTATGGCTAGATGGATTCCATTATCTATCCGTACTGCTTATGATAAATATCTTCAACTCAGCAGTCTGTGCTTTAGATTTCAGCTCATGAAGTAAGAGTTCTTTCTACATTGTGGGCTTATGCTAATAGTTTTGCTATTACAGATCAAACGAGGGCTGCATATTGTTCTTAGCCCTCCACTTTCACGAATTTGTATCTGAGAAATATTGAGTCCATTTCTGGAGATATGCATTGTTTAGGTCCGTTATCTGTTGCTCAGAATGTCGTCCACTAAACAGTTGCAACTATACGTATGTAGGCTTTCGGTTCCGGCAGTGACTCCTGCTGCCCTCTTCGCTCTGGAGTATTTGATCCAGGGCAAAGTGGAGGGGGGGGGGGGGGTGGCAGGTGTTCCCTTAGGTCACCTGCTTTACAGTGTAAAGCAAGGGAATACCTCCCTTGGAGTCAGTAATTCCAAGTCGGTACCGGGATGGTTTTAAAGTGTAAAGCTAATGTTTACTATTTTTAAAGTGTTGCTCGGTGTGAAGCATTTGTATATGTCACGTGTTAATCGGGCATTAATATACAATCCTTGGACACTTTTAAATGAGTATAAAGAGTCTTATTTCTCTGGACTTCCTTTATTTATTGGCTTTCCTTTAAAAAAAATATTAGTATAAAGGGTTATACTGGATGTTAATAGAGATCATTGATGTTATTGTGCTCAATTACAGATTGGTGTTTGTCTTTCTTTTTTGATACAAATATGAAAGATACATGTAAAACCTATCTCTCCCCTTCTCCTTGAGGGGATAATTCTGTTATATGTAATTGAGTCTATTGGATTTTCCTTTATGTCCTAGGCCCTCCAACCTTTTTACTATTCAGCTAAGTCTGGGTCATTGGTACAGTATAAAAATGTTAAAAAATTTATAGTAATTTATATATTTTTTATACTTACCAATGACCCAGACGGGGATGGCCCTCCCATGAGTTGGGAACTCATACCTCCCCACTGAGTACATAACGCTTACCAGGCACTGGTTGTAAGAATGACATTTGGCGCCAATTTCGAGACCTCCTTGACACTGCGCATGCGCAGAGGAGTAAAAGTATGGAGGACCATATAGGACATCTATTTTTCGGTTTTTGATGCAAATTTTGGGGATTGGGGGGCAAAATTTGTGTTTGGCCCTAGATATTTTAGAGTTAGCACCAGCTAAGTCTGGGTCATTGGTAAGTATAAAAAATATATAAATTAGGCCATCAAAAAAAGAACCTCTGTTTCTCAGGCCCGCGCGCATGGTCATTTTTGGTGCGCATGCAACCTTTTTATGACACAAAAAAAAATCTTCAAAAAATTTGAGACATTGTGCTCATTTCGGTAAATCGATATCGATGCATTCGCAAATTTTAAATTAACACACTTCAAGCTTTTTCTACATCATACCTTAATGAAGTGGGTGGGTTCTAGCAATATTCACGACAGAAAGTGTTTTATTCTGTAAAAGGTAAGTCATAATGACAGCAAGAAGGAAGGTGTCTTTCAGTCTGACAACAAACAGTCACAAAGGGGAATGGTCGATTCGCACCACGTTTGATTCACACCAACCCTCAGAAAGTCTGCAAAGTCAGGTGCTATGTTGAATGGAACACAGTCTCCTGGCATTTATTTTTAGTAACATTTGTATTGTAAATGGCCATCATTGGGAATTTGTGTACTGTTATTTGAAACCGTTACGAGTTTCCCAGTTAATTTAAATAAATGCATTTGAGATGCAGGATAATTGGATAACTAATAGTAACCATTGCTTGATATAAAAGTAACAGTCATAGCTGAAAATAAATCGCATATAGGCAGGTATGTGCGGTCGAATTAGTTAATAAAAACATGCAAACATTCGTTTTGTATTTCATTTTCAGATTTCAAAAAAATATGATTTATGGATGAACTGCCCGTTCAAATGGGTTGTGATAATTTTGATTATAATGGGGAAAAATTGCGATTCACGATTTTATTAGGCAGGTTGTGAAAGGATTTTTTTTTTTGGTCAAATAAATCTCTGAAAGTTGGCATTTCGAGTTCGACATTTGATTTGTCCCAGAGACGTTTCAACCCGAGACGTTTCACCCACGAGGCGTTTCGTGACTTTCGTCCTGTGTTATAATTTTCATGTTTCACTGAAAAAAACAAACATTCAAACCCCACTTCATTTACGACCCAACACCCCTGTGGTGAATAACCAATATATTTGCGAAATTTTGCATGGTCCACCAGGCGTTTGGGTGGGGGTCAAATTACCACAAACAACCTCTCGGGGAGAAAATAAAAAGAAAAAAAAAAAACGCCCGCCCGCATGCTTTTTTTGGAAAAAATGGCCTGAGAAACAGACAATCAACTTTTGTATGGCCTTACTATAAATTTTTTAACTTTTTATGTTTGGGTTAGGGCTAAGGCTAGGGTTAGGGTTAGAGTCAGTAAGCTGAAAGGGTTAGGGTTTGCTAGACTTAAAAAAGAGTTTATAGTGGTTGTCCATGCATTTTAATTTCCTCAAATATTTTAGCCACATAAACCCTGATTTTAGGTATCGCAGAACTAAATATTGAAATTAGAGTGAACCGCCTTAAAATGTTGCACTCGGAAATGACGCAATCTCTAAAAATAAACAGCCTTGGGAAAATCCATTGTTTCAATAAAAGTTTGAAACATTCTATTGACATCTTGCATTATTGTTGAATATTCCTGATAAAAAAGAGGGTGATTTGATGACTTTTGGACCTAAAAAATACAATTTACTTTTTGTGTGTTTTTGTAGGGAATTCCCTGAAAAATATGTGCATGTGACCGGTACTTCCCTTTGTGTCAGTTTTTATCTCTTATTTGTTGCATGACCCTCTGTTTTCAGATCAGAAAAAGTTGTCTGAAGGGCTATACTTGACAGAGATATTTGAATGCCAAAATTAAAGTATTTTTTTCCACCTGAACGTTATAATGGTCACCTATGGGAAAATATTTAGTTCTGTGATACCTTTCGGGGTATCCATCCATCCGACTGCTCATCCATCTGTTCATCTGTCTCTGTAATAACTTTGGACCTTCATATCTCAGTCAGTTAAATTCATGTTGGATTTAAATGATCTTTGGTATGCTGATAGACCACCATGGGGGAAAGGATATACGGTGTTGTACCTTGTTTGTATTGAGCTTCAATTTGTATTGCTTTGATTTGATATTCATTCTCACTCAACCTTCTGACATTAATTCACACGATGAAAACTTACATAAGAGAATCACCACATTGTCAAAAATGAGTTCCAACAACACTCTTGATAGGACAAGAGCGCACTTAGTTTTTTCTGTGCTTATGGCTCCAGTTGTCATATGTTATCATCTGACATCAGCACATGGAATATATCAAAAGAAGATAGCAATGGGAGGAGATTCAAAGTGCATACTGCCTATAAAATCATATATTTTTATACTGTACCAATGACCCAGACTTAGCTGGTGCTAACTCCAACAAAACCAGGGCCAAACACAAATTTTGCCCCCCAATCCCCAAAATTTGCATCCAAAACAAAAAGAAATCATGTCCTAAAGGACCTCCATACTACACCTCTACTGCGCATGCGCAGTGACGCAGTCGTCCCGAAATTGGCGCCAATTATCATTCTCTGTTTGGCCCTTCATCAGTCAACATCTCACTGATCTTTGTGCTTGTAAATCTCAGTTTAAAGGATGCCAGACACGTAATTTTTGGAGAAAATGTGATTCTAAGGAGGATAGAAGGAGGAGAGGAAAAAGAAGTGGCAAAAAATAATCAGGGCTGTACTTAAAATTTTTTGATGAAATTATGTTAAGTTGCCTATTTTCGAGGCATGGGCCTCTTGTTGTCATTATTGCTAATTGTTGCACTGCTTATTCAGTGTTTCCTCTCCCCTAGCCTTCTAAAGTCCCCCCTGGCAATTCTCCCATGCTTTTGGCATATTTTTGAGAAATTTCATTTCTAAAATTTCCTGGGAGAGTTGCTTGGTTACAGAATGTTTTCTGTTATTTTCCCCATAGTTACGTTTTCACCCATGGGTGTATAACGTTTGTGTTCTGCATCTTCCATCTGATGTTCTACAGATTCTCCCCTGGGAGTCTCTGTTTTGCATCAGATAGAGTGTAATTGATGACTGATTCCGGGCCAGTTTTTTCAGTGCCTGGAGTCATGTTTTCTAGTGTGTTTACACTGTTTGTTTTCATTGGCAACAGCCTTTTTTGAGGGGGGCTGTTTGCCTTTGTGGTAGTTTATCTCTTTATAAGATACATTTATATTATCCGAAAGTGTCTCATTAATTATTTTATATAAATTTAAAATTTTTGACCACACTTTGCCATCGGATCCATCGGGGCTCAACGTTACTTTTCAGCAACTTGGGCTTCTCTGAAAAAATATTTTTTCAAAATTATTTTGTTTTGCAATTGTTTTTTCATTTATTAATGGATCATGTTATTATGTGTCTTTGTGTCAGGGGTTTTTGCGAGTAACTAGGACTTATTGTTGTTCTTTCACAATGAAGGGACATTGTTCAAATTGTAATAGGAAGAAATCTTCCTCTGACTTTCATGATCATTGTATTAATTGTAGTCAGTGTTCTCGCATTAATCCCTGTCCTATATGTGAACATTGGGATGAGAAACATTGGAAACGTGTGTCACGATATGTTGTTTCTGGAGAAAGAGCGATGCCGGCTCTTTCTCCACAAGGTCACTCTACTCTCTCAGTTTCTATTTCAGAGGAACCAGAACAGGGTGATGTTTCCATGTTATCTTCTTCAAGTGTGCGTCCGTCGTCACAAATGAATTCAGAGCTAGCAGCAAAAGTGCTCATGGAGATTAGACAAATGTCGTCCGCTAGCTCGCCCGGTGTAGCGTCCATTCACCGAATGGTTCGGCAGCCGGGTTCATCCGATGCGGTCCAAGAGGAAATTTTGGGTGATGCGAGCACTATAAACATAATAGATGCACACCCAGTGACGGCGGATAGTAAGCGAGAACGGAGGAAGCCTTTTAGTCCGGTTCCTAGCTCGTCCAGGTCCAGCCGGGCCGCGAGCGAGAGAGGTCCCTCTCTCGTACAACAACATCTGGGACCAGATGTTGTGGTACAAAATGTGTCTTTAGCGGAGCATACGTCCGTCGCTCAGGACGCTCCGTTGTATAAGCAGTCCGCAGAGACTGTTAAGGCTTCCTCTTCTCGTCAGCGCACACGACCGCACCTTGGCTGCGTGACCGCCGATATTTTACCAGCTTCGCCGATGAAGGATTCTTCGGCGACCAGGTCACACCATCCGGCAGCCAGGGATTCGAGACCGATGGACTCCGGACGTTCGCATAGGAAAAGTATGCGGGAGCCATCTGATGCGGAGCTGCCCTCGGCGAAGCAGCGAAAGACTGCGCCTCCACAGGTCTCGACGTCGGACATTCTTGTGCAGATAGCACAGCTTATCGCAGCATCCCAGCAGCCGACAGAAACGGTGTCGGATCGAGAATTATCCGACGGCGCTGGGTCGGTACGCTCCGCCGAAGCATCGGGGGCGGACGACCGGGAACATCGGGAGGTCCGACCGGATGGTGAAAGGGATACGGATGACTTGGAGCTATCCCTTTCGGAACAACATAAAGCTGCCGTGGACTTCATCCGGCACTTTCTCCCTCAAGTTGTTCCATCGGGCCAGACTGCTGCGCTTCCGGACAAGAGAATTATAGCGTCATTGGACTCTGAATTTTTTGAGCGGTTCAGGGACATCGCTCCCGAGTTTCCGTCGCAGTCCAATAATGGTGCAAGAACATTTGAATTATTGAACGACGCTATATTTAAACTTGCTTCCAGGACGGGGAAAGCAGGTTTCTTGTCCGCTAATACTCTCAACCTGCCTTTCATTAATGCAAGAAATAAATTCGATACGGCAGGACAGGGTATACCGAGAGTTCCTCTGCGTATGGACGACGAGGCGGAAGACTTAGAGCTATCATTACCGTCGTCAGCTTCTATTCCAACCGCGGTGTTGGAAACAGCTATTGCGTCTAACAGAGCCAATTTAGATGCCTTATCTTACGCAGATCACCTTACTAAGGCGTTATCACTGCGCCTTCAAGGGGAAGAGTTTCAGGATATACAATCCTCTTTAAGACTTCTTTCAAGGGCAGTAGCTTATTCCACGTGTAACTCCGCCCTTTCAGTGGCAAATTTGGAGTTGGTTAGACGTGACGCAGCCCTAGCTACATCCACACTAGTGGATTCTAAGGTGAAGAACTCTCTTAGAGTCGCTTCGGTCTCAGGAGAACTTCTCTTTGACGGCAAGCTTTCCGCTATTTATGATAAAATTAAAAAGAAAGCTAATGATTCTCTGTTGTTCAGATCAGCTCCTAAAAAGTCGGATACAGCAGACACGAATAAGACAGGCACTTCTGGGTCTAATGCGCCCAAGAGAGGTTCCTATAGAGGTTCCGGTGCGTCCTCTTGGTCTTATTCGAGAGACCGTCAGGATAGCGACTCTCGTTCGGGACGTCCTTCAGGCCGGGACAATCGGTCGGACGCCCCGAGGTCGACGAGGCGAGGTGCGGGTCGTGGAAGACGTGGTTTCTCCTACCTCAGGCCTCGCAGGTCCAGGAGGTGATGGCTTAAACCTCTATCGCGTTCCGGTTGGCGGAAGGTTGTCGAGTTTTTCACAAGAGTGGGCGTCGATTACGGACGACCCTTGGGTGAGAGGAGTGACTTCGGAAGGTCTAAAGATATCCTTCAAACGAAAGCCTCCATTAACTCGAAGTCCAAAGTGGACTCATCTTCCGTCAAATCCACAGAAAAGAGACGCTCTGTTATCAGAGGTGCAGTCTCTTTTAATGAAGAACGCGGTAGAGGTCGTAGAAAACCAGGAATCTCTGGGATTCTACAGCCATCTGTTTCTGGTTCCGAAACCAGACGGCTCGTTTCGTCCAGTCATAGATTTGAGCTGGATAAACAAGCTGATCGTCACTCCGAAGTTTTATATGGAGACGATTCGATCGGTCAGAGCGAGTATTCGGGTGAACGATTATGCAACGAGCATAGATCTCAAAGATGCGTACTTTCACGTCATGGTACATCCGACATTCCGAAAGTATCTACGCTTCGCAGTCCTAGGAGTGGTGTATCAATTCCGGGCGATGTGCTTCGGATTGAATCTAGCACCCTGGGCTTTCACTCGGGTAATGAACTCGGTAATGATCTACTTCCGAGCTCATTCGTCTGCGGTAACGTCGGCCTACCTGGACGACATTCTTCAGAGGTACGGCAACGAGTTAACGCTTCAGAACGATGTTCAGAATCTTCTTCTATTGCTCCGACGTCTCGGTTTTATAGTAAACGAGGAGAAGTCGGATCTGGTGCCGTCCAAGTCATTCACTCATCTGGGAATGAGCTTCGAGACGCACAACAATCTCGTTCGTCTGCCGTTAACCAGAGCGAAATTAGTCAGTTGTTACGCTCGCTATTGTCTGCACGCAGACAAAGTCACGGCGAGAGAATTTATGAGACTGATAGGTCTGTGCGGAGCTGCCGCGGATCTCATTCCGATGGGGCGGCTACGCACACGTCCTCTTCAAATTTTCCTGACTCAGAATTGGAGTGTGAAAATTCATTCGCTCGATGTAGACGTTCTCTTGTCAGATCAAGTGAAACAAGAGATTCAGACTTGGGCAAACATTCAGTGGTTAACTCAGGGAGTTCCGCTGCAGTTGCCGGATCCGAGTTTTACCGTTATGACGGATGCCAGTCAAACAGGTCGGGGTGCATCATTAATCCCAACGGATTCGAGATGCCAGGGTCTTTGGGATCCGCAATTCCTGTGCAAGCACATAAACATCAAGGAAATGATGTCAATTTGGCTTGCATTACGTCACTGGATGGACATTATTCACGATGCTCATGTCCAAATCCTATCCGACAATACGACAGTAGTGGCGTATATACGGAATCAGGGAGGCACTCATTCAGTTCCGTTGTTCAATCTAACGGAAAGAATCCTTCTGTTTGCGTTAGAACATCACGTTCTTCTTTCGGTCCGTCACATACCGGGTCGTCTGAATGTGCTAGCAGACTCCCTTTCACGAAAGGGTCGCTTGTTGCCGTCGGAGTGGACTCTCAACAAACAAGTATTCAATCAGATTTGCTACCAATGGGAACGGCCAATGATAGACTTATTTGCGACACATCTCAACAATCAGTTGCAGACGTATGTGTCTCCGTGTCCGGATCCAAGAGCATTTGCAGTAGACGCTCTGTCGATCCCTTGGGACGGAATGATAGGATATGCGTATCCTCCAGCGCCGTTAATTCAACAAGTATTGCTAAAGATAAAACAATCTCAATGCAAGATTCTGTTGGTAACATCTCTGTCACCACAGAGATCGTGGATAAATCTACTCAGGTGTCTGTTGTGGGACCTACCGCGGAAGCTTCCTCCACGAGAGGATCTTCTTTCGCAGGGGAAATCGCGCCAACTCCATCACAACCCGCAAGGTCTCAACCTTCACGTTTTTCCATTGTGCGGTCCTTCTTGCATGGCAAGCACTTTACAGGACGAGCAGTGGACGCGATTTCTAACTGTAGGAGGACCTCCTCTTCGCTAAACTATGCGGCTAAGTGGAAGGTTTTTCGTCGTTGGTGTAGGGATCATTCTGTAGATATATTTGATCCCTCTATACCAGACATTGCAAACTTTCTAGTATACTTGTTTGACGAAATCAAACTGCAGCCTGTTACTATAAAGGGTTATAGATCTATGTTTTCTGATACCTATGCACATCATGATAGTTTACAAATTGGATCTAATGTCTCTTTATCGAAGTTGGTTAGAAACTTTTCGATAAATAGACCCAGAACTCTTAGATTAATTCCTAAGTGGAATTTAGCTTGGGTTCTCCTTAAATTGAAGGAAAAGCCATTTGAACCTCTTGGGACAGTAGATTTCAAATTCTTATCTTATAAGACAGCTTTTCTCTTAGCTTTCTCTTCTGCCAGAAGAGTCAGTGAGCTTCATGCACTGTCGGTGGATGATTCTCATTATCGTAGTGTTGGGAACACTATCACCTTCACTACTAATGTGGGTTTTTTTAGCTAAGAATCAGGCTCTTAATAAATATCCGGAACCTATTGTTATTAAGGCTCTTCCGTCTTCAGACGGGCGTAGGCCTTTACTCTGTCCTGTTAGAGCACTACGTATCTATAAACAGAGATCTCAGTTTATCAGAAAGGGACGGAAACGTTTCTTTCTGTCTTTGATGCCTAATAGAAAGGACATTTCTGTCCATTCTATTGCTAGATGGATTCAGTTAACTATCCGTACTGCTTATGAAGATTTATCTTCTTCTCAGCAGTCTGTGCTTAAGATTTCTGCTCATGAAGTAAGAGCTCTTTCTACTTCCTGGGCTTATGCTAATAGTGTTGCTATTACAGATTTAATGAAGGCTGCTTATTGGTCTCAGCCATCCACATTTACGAATTTTTATCTCAGAAATATTGAGTCCATTTCTGGAGACCTGCAATGTTTAGGTCCGTTATCTGTTGCTCAGAATGTCGTCCACTAAACAGTTGCAACTATAGTTATGCAGGCTTTCTGTTCCGGCAGTGACTCCGTCCGGCTGCCCTCTTTGCTCTGGGCTATTTGACCCAGGGCAAGGGGAAGGGGGGGGGGGGGGGGGGGGGGGGGCGGGTGTTCCCTTAGGTCACCTGCTTTATAGTGAAAAGCAAGGGAATGCCTCCTCCAAGTCAGTATTTCTGAGTCGCTTCCGGGATGGTTTTAAAGTGTAATATTAATGTTTAAATTCATTCATGTCTTATTTTTAAAGTGTAGCTCGGTGTGAAGCATTTGTATATGTCAAGTGTCAAACGGGCTTTAATATACAATACTCGGACACTTTTAAATGATTATAAAGAGTCTCAATTCTCTGGACTACTTTATTTATTGGCTTGCTTTAAAAATAATTAGTATAAGGGTTATACTGGATGTTAATAGAGAACATGAATGTTATTGTGCTCAATTATTAAGGGTAGTGTATCTTTCTAATTTAATATTAAATAAGAAAGATACATGTAAAGCCTAATACTCCTTTTCTCCTTAAGGGGTTACCTCTTTACTATATAGTTGAGCTTATTGGATTTTCCTCTATGTCCTAGGCCCTCTAGCCTGTTTACTATTCAGCTAAGTCTGGGTCATTGGTACAGTATAAAAATGTTAAAAAATTTATAGTAATTTATATATTTTTTATACTTACCAATGACCCAGACGGGGATGGCCCTCCCTGGAGTTGGGAACTCTTGCCTTCCCGCTGAGTACATAGCGCTGACCAGGCACTGCCAGTAAGAATGATAATTGGCGCCAATTTCGGGACGACTGCGTCACTGCGCATGCGCAGTAGAGGCGTAGTATGGAGGTCCTTTAGGACATGATTTCTTTTTGTTTTGGATGCAAAATTTGGGGATTGGGGGGCAAAATTTGTGTTTGGCCCTGGTTTTGTTGGAGTTAGCACCAGCTAAGTCTGGGTCATTGGTAAGTATAAAAAATATATAAATTACTACAAATTTTTTAACTTTTCAAGGTCAATGATTATTCTATGAATGTATACTCACAACCCATTTAGCTGGACACTTAGCTTCTTTGCAGTGTTTTGTAGGCTATGGAAATTTTGTTGACTCATTCTTTGCATAATACACAATTACATGGTTTGCTTTTTGTAATGACATGTCACCCCCACCCCACCCCACCCCTTCCCCCCACCATTCATATGAGAGCACAAAATATAAAAAAAGCTCACAGGGATACGGACATCAACAGGTATTCACAAACCAATGATGAATTAAATAAAAATAGCCTGGAGCAAAACCAGTCACTAAGATCAGTTGCATAGCTTAGGTTTGTGTGAAAAATTATAGGATGTGATTTATGTATTTATTTAAGTGTTATTTTCTTTCCGATGTCTACTACATGGAACACACTAAACTCTGTTTACTCTCCAAAATGTTCAAATGTTGAACCATGTAATCATGTATTCTTGACAGGTGACTGCAGGTTACAAGTGATGTATAAATTACACATGAGTTCTTAGAATTTCCTTTTGTTGGCACTGTTGATATTCAAAATGCATTAGAATGAATCAAGAGAACAACACTGAACAATGACTTATTTTAATAAAATATCAATGAATATGTTGGAGATTATGGTAAAAATAAATAAATTATATAGGGTTTCAAAACAGAGAAGATTCTAACATTCATTCTTTCTTGAAATTTGAAGCAGTTTTGGAAAAGTTTGTAAACTTAATCCAGTTCTTACCATTTTTCATTGCAACAAATTACCCGTATTGCTGTCGACGATGTTGTCATTTTCGAATCAGGGACTGCACTTATTTTCAAGGAGGGGGCTCTGAAACTGAAATATGGAAAGTTTATAGGTGGGCTATTTTTTATTTTGAGCTTATTCCTGCATTAATACCGTAATTCAAATTTTATAATTTTTCAGTTTTTGCTTCCATGGCCTATGGCCTCTCCGGGGTTCTCATAGGGCCTTGGATTCAAGAAACAGCATGGAATTTGACTAATTGTCATTCAAGGGCTTGAAATCCAGGAAAATGTGTCTGGAAGCCTTGAAAAGCCTTGAATATTTACTAAATAAAAATGCTATCAAAGCACATAATCATAACTATATAGTTTATATGCCTAAGTTTGTGAAGGCATAATCCTAACTAGGACCATCCGGTCTTTACTCTCTCCTCCCACTTCCCTTCTGGAGAAATGGGAGGATAGGGTAATTACCTAAGGTTGTAGTTAGGGTTAGTGAAGGCAGGGTCATTTAAATCCTTGAATTTGGATATTGCAGGGCCTTGAAAAATGCAGAAATATATTGATAAACGGCCTTGAATTGCCTTAAATTTTATGCATCCTTGTCTGTGGGAACCCTGCTCTCAAGCTCATTGCAATGAAGGGTCCTAAACTATGTTTTTGAGTCAAAAATGAAAATCTTTAGGTATTTAAGAAATGTTTTTTGCAAGTGTCATCTTTAGCCTTCATGTCATGATATATTAAGCATTAACTGTATCGCTGTTGGAGCCACCATCTGGTCTCTATAGACAGACACGTGTTGGTGAATTTACTATCCATGCATGATCTTAACCCTTTACCCAACGTAATGGCAAAAACCGGCCAGCGCTTTTCTCAAAAATCGCCAATTAATTTTCATTATTTTTTTCATTTTTTGTCTCAAAAACATAGGTTATGACCCCTTGTTGGAACGAGCTCATCGAGCTCGTTCCAACGAGGGGTCATAACCTATGTTTTTTAGACAAAAAATGAAAAAAAATAGTTGTTCAAGAATTTTTTTGGCAAGTGTCGTCTGCTTTTCATGTTAGGTAAAGGGTTAAATATTGACAAACTAATGAAAATTTGAGGTTTATATTAATGTTCAGGGTTCTCACGGGCATTGGATTCAAGGAATGGCCATATATATGACTGAGGGTCATTCTAGGCCTTGAATGTGTCAGGAGGCCTTGAAAAGCATTGAATATGCAGGAAATAAAAATGCTGATGAAACATTTTATCACAACTATAATTTTATATGCCAGAATTATTGAGGCATAGTCCTAACAAGGACCGTCTGGTCATTACCACTTTCTCACACTTCACAAATAGGGAAGTGGGAAGAAGTGATAATGACCAGAGATCCTAATTTTGACTAGTGAAGGCAGGGCCTTGAAAATCCTTGAATGTGGCTAATGTTGGGCCTTAAAAATGATGAAATATATTAATAAACTGCCTTGAATAGCCTTGAATTTTATCAGTCCTTGCCTGCAAGAACCCTGTAGTTCTTCACAACATATTAGAGAATACTTACTGGTATCCTACAATCAGTAAGTGCAACAAGGCTGCCAAAAAGACCTCACAGATTCATTTGTGAGACTTTTTTTCTCTGAACTAGTACAGATGTTTCTGAAGTTGATTGTCATAACAGTGTCTCAGAATGTATGGCCTCAGGGATGTGCCTGTTATGAAATCAGTGCCAGGCCATGATCCAGGGATCCAACAGGGTAACTATAGTTTGGCCAGTCCAAAGAAAGTTTTGCGTTTTTTACCCCACTGCCCACCACCAAACTTAAAAATAAGAAACCAAAACTTCCCAGCATCTTAGGACTGTCATGATTAATCGATTGTCGATCGATCACGGCAAAATCGATTTGTATTTTCCGTTGTCGAATAATCAGTAAATTGTACCCCATTTTAGACGTTTGATAATTATAAGAAAATTTGATGAAAAAACTATTGTTTCTAAAGGTAAAGGGGTAAGAACGTCAATGTTAAACCTCAAGAGGTTGTTGGAAGAATTTGTCTTTTAGGTATATTTCAAAGCTTTGATGTTCTGAACTTTTGAACTGTCAGTGTAATAATCAAGACCGGTCGGCAGTTGTGAACTTGCGAAGTTGCAACAGTGTGTCTGTGATGTTCATCATGTTCTTCCCTCGAAGTTAGAACACTCACCTTTGGAATACCGATAAGGTCCTTTCACTTGTATAACTAAAATATCTAAACTCACTCATTTAAACAGAGACATAACTCCTACCCTCCCCCGACACGAACACACACACAGAGTAACACTTGTTTCCTTGTTTGGTGCGACCGGATTTGATCTGCAGCACAAATGGTGGCTGTATATATCTCTCAATCTTGTAGTGTATCTGCCCCTTTTGTATGACGTCAGAGCCGAAGTTAAGCAATGTCGAGCCCGGTTAGTCCCCGGATGGGTGATCGTCTGAGCGATCGATTTGGACTCCTGCCTTGTGTCCTTGGGCAAGGCACTTATCCCCGACTGTCCACATGGGGGCATGATGACGCCATGTACTAAGGCATACTGCACGTTGATGGTGCGCATGTCTTAACCAATCTAACCCTGCCTGTGCTGCAGTGCGGAGTTACAATGTTGGGGAGCTGGCAGCTGCTCATCGTTGCTCGGTAGTTCTCTCCGGGTACTCCGGCTTCCTCCACCCATAAAACTGTCATGGTCATGATTAGCCATTGTGAATAAGTATGTGACCTTAAAAAAATCAAGACAACTACTTCGAATCAAGTAATTTGAGTTAGGTCTGAAATAGTCAACAGATTTTTGACGCATCGAATCTAATACCAGCGCAAAAAATGAATTAAATTCATTGGTGATGCATTGACTATTTCAATTAGATGCGAGTAAGACAGATCACTGACGAATATCCATCCAGCTGAGACAAATCTCCGTCTGTCATGCATCTGAAATATGTGTTTGAAATAGTTGACAGATTTTTGACGCATCGAATCTAATACAAAGTGCGAAAACAAACAAGCGCCACCGATCCACCAAATACAAATCATATGGTAAGGAGGAAAGCACATGTCAGTCACTGGAAATACACATCTTACGTCATTTCAGTGTTGACTGCTCGAATGCTCGGTTCGAGATTTTTCAAATGACTGAAGCACAGGTGAGAACGAAAATCAGTTTTTCAAAATGACAGAATAAGAAGTTGATAGGTGAGTTCGAAAATTAGTTTTAAACAATCAGCATCAGGCTTGCCTACAAACTACATTGATAGTTTCAGCTTTCGACATTTGTGGTATTGTTACCGTCTATAACAATGACAATTTTCATTGGGTGAGAGAAAGTGGATTATAATTTAAACCAATCAACATCCTTTTAAGAAATATATTATGGGTTATTCATGTTTAAGTCCTTTATGTTCGATTTTTTCTTTACAAATTTCAAACAAAGTGAACAAAACAATGTCTACACTTAGGCGAGATATCATTTCATGAGATGAAGATGTGGATATAAAAGTAATTGATACACGCATTAAAAATATGTGGAGGTGGCAGTGGTTAGAAAAGGAAATAAATGGTTTATTTCTTTCTGAAATGTTCAGAAAAGTTTGGAGCCCAGCATTGCATATTGTTTAGTGTGTCGCAAAGAGACGTTTTATGCCGGGTGAGGAAGAATTGCTTTGGAACATCACATAAAAAGCAGGAAACACATGACTTGTATCAAATCCACGGATGGCAGCACAAGAATACCAGATAAATATAATTCTTCCTAAATTTGTTAATCGCATTTTTGTGCATCGATTTACCCAAAACTACTTGTGTTACTGTTGCTGGTCATTTTTCCCATTTTGTTTGTGTGATAAAAATCAGTCAACTTGTATATATTCATAACAACTTCCATTGTGTGTATAGTAATAAATGTGGACAACTGGAGAGGGAGAAAAATTCAGCATGTGGACCCAGGTAAGTGTAAGTTTCAAGTTATGGTTTTACCAAATTTGGTAAACATGAAGAATAGCGGACCCAACAAATTATGCAAAAATTACCAACTTTTCCCAACTTTTCATGGTTTCCCTACATTCTTTAGTGTTTTTTCTTTATATATTCATAAATTTTTATACTGTACCAATGACCCAGACATAGCTGGTGCTAACTCTTAAAATATAGGGCCAAACACAAATTTTGCCCCCCAATCCCCAAAATTTGCATCTAAAATCAAAGAAAACATGTCCTGAAAGGCCCTCCACCCTTCGCCCCCACTGCACATGCGCAGTGTCAAGGACGTTCCGAAATTGGCGCCATTAATCATTCTAAGTTTGGCCCTTCATCAGTTAACATCTGACTGATCTTTGTGCTTATAAATCTCAGTTTAAATGATGCCAGACACATAAATATTAGTGAAATGGTGATTCTAAGGAGGATAGAGAACGAGAGGAAAAAAATGGGTGACAGAATATTATCAGGGCTGTAACTTAAAATTTTTTAATGAAATTATGTTAAGTTACCTATTTTCGAGGCAGCAGCCATTTTGTTGTCATTCTGATTATTTAGTTACATTGTTTTTTAAGTGTTTTCCTCTCTCCCTGTCCTTTAAGTCCCCCCTTGCTATTCTCCCATGCTTTTGGCATAGTTTTTGTAATTATTATTACTAAATTTTCTTGGGAGTTTTAGCTGAATAACAGAATGAATTCTGTTCTTTCCCCACGTTTACGTCTTCACCTATGGGTGGTTAGGCGTTGTGTTCTGCATCTACCATCTGATGTTCTGCAGTTTCTTCCCTGGAAGTCTCTGTTTTGCATCAGATAGTGTATTTTTGGTAACTGATTTCTGGCCTGGGTGCCTGGAGTCTTATTTTAGTGTTTTTACACTCATTGTTTACATTTTCAACAGCCCTCTGTGTGAGGGGGGGATTTCTAAAAAATAATATCTTGATGTTATTTTAATCATAACTAGATACATTATTATTGTTCGTAAGTGTTGAATAAATTGTTTAAAATATTTTTAAAATTTTTGTCCACACTTAGGCTTGGGTTCCATTGGGGCTCAACGTTACTTTTCAGAAACTTGGGCTGTTCTGAAAAAATATTTTTTCAAAATATTTTGATTTCAATTATTTTTTCTATATTAATGGATCATATTATTATTATGTATTTTGATTGCCAGGGGTTAGTGCGAGACCAGGACTTGTTTTCTTTTCACATTGAAAGGATATTGATCAATTGTTTTAAGAGGAAGTCTTCCTCTGACTTTATTATCATTCTATATGTGGTCAGTGTACTCGCATTAACTCCTGTTCTGTATCATATGATTTCGATGACAATATGGGAAGCGTATGTCACGGTATGTTATTGGGGATTTGGACACTCCGGTCCTTTCCCCGCAGGGTCACTCTACTTTATCAATTTCTATTTCAGACGATCAAGATTAGGGTGATGTATCCGTGATGTCTTCCAACAGTGTGCCTCCGTCGTCACAATTAATGAAGGGCTAGCGGAAAAGTGCTCATGTAAATACGCCAATTGCCTAAGAGGACCCTAGTAGGTTCGACGGCCTTTGACGTCCGCTAGCTCGCCCGGTGTAGCGTCCATTCACCGAATGGTTCGGCAGCCGGGTTCGTCCGTTGCGGTCTAGAAGGAATTTTGGGGTGATGCGAGCACTATAAATTAACTTAATGCACACCCAGTGACGGCGGATCGGAGGGAGAACGGAGGAAGCCTTTTAGTCCGGTTCATAGCTCGTTCCGGTCCATCCGGACGGCAAGCGAGAGAGGCCCCTCTCTCGTTCAACAACATCTGGCCCCAGATGTTGTGGTACAAAATGTGTCGCAAGCGGAGCATACGTCCGTCGCTCG
Organism: Pictodentalium vernedei; assembly: GCA_031216915.1. Classification (NCBI taxonomy): domain Eukaryota; kingdom Metazoa; phylum Mollusca; class Scaphopoda; order Dentaliida; family Dentaliidae; genus Pictodentalium; species Pictodentalium vernedei. The sequence continues at coordinate 247,332,283 of CM062296.1, forward strand.
GGACGCTCCGTTGTATAGGCAGTCCGCGGAGACTGCTAAGGCTTCCTCTTCTCGTCAGCGCACACGACCGCACCTTGGCTGCGTGACCGCCGATATATTACCAGCTTCGCCGATCAAGGATTCTTCAGCGACCAGGTCACACCATCCGGTAGCCAGGGACACGAGGCCTGCAGACTCCGGACGTTCGCATAGGAAGTGTGCGGGAGTCAACGTACACGGAGCTTCCGGCGGCAATGCATCGTAAGACCGCTACTGCACAGGCCTCGGGAACGGACGTGCTTTCCTTAATAGCACAGTTTATCGCAGCATCCCAGCATCAACTGAATCTGTCGCATATATTTTATCCGATGATGCTGGGTCGGGACGCTCCGCGGAAGCGGGTACGGACGTCCGAAAGTTTCATCCGGTCCGACGGGATACCGAAAGGGATTCGGAGGATTTCGAGCTTTCCCTTTCGGAACAACATATGCTGTTGTGTATGTCATCTGACTTGGTCTTCTACAGCTTCTTTCGTCGGACCAGAATGCTGCGATGCCGGATAAGAAACTGATAGCGTCGGTGGACTTAGAAATTTTTGGTTCGGTTCAGGGACATCGTCCCTCACTTCCGACATAGTCCAATAATGTCACACAAACTTTCGAATTATTGAACGACGCTATATATATTATTATTTTATGCTTGCTAACCAAGCATTTCTGGTTTCTTGTTCGAAGAGTTATGGAGATGTCTTTCAAAAGTGTGCCTCTGTCGTCATAGTTAATGAAGAGCTAGCGGCAATAAGTGCTCATGGAATATGTCTATTGCCTACGGAGTGACATTCGCTAGCTCACCCGGTGTAGCGTACATTCATTGAATGGTTCGGCTGCCGGGTTCGTCCGTTGCGGTCTAGGAAGGAGATTTGGGTGATGCGAGCACTTTAATTACTTTAGTACTCACCCAGTGACGGCAGATTGAGGACAGATCGGAGGAAGCCTGTTAGTCCGGTTCCTGGCTTGTCCAGGTCCGTCCGGGCTGTGAGCGAGAGAGGTCCCTCTCTCGTCCAACAACATAGGGGACCGCATGTTGTGGTTCAGATATTTTACATTCGGAGCATATGTCCGTCGGTCGGGACGCTCCGTTATATTGACAGTCCGAGAGACTGTCCTTGATGCTTCCTCATCCTCACAGCAGGGCACACGACCGCACATTGGCTACGTGACCTCGAGTATCCGATCAGTTTCGGCATTCAGTGATTCCACGGCGAATAGGTCGCGCCATCCGGTAGCCAAGGGACACGAGGCCTATACACTCCGTTCGCTCGCATATTGGTAGTATGCACGGGGTAACGATCACGGAGCTTCCAGCGGCAATGCATCGTAAGACCGCTTCTCCTCAGGCCTCAGTGACGGACGTGCTATCCGAGTTAGCACAGTTGTTTCGCAGCATCCCAGCAATTGACTGTTTCTCGGTCGAATCAGGAATATCCGACGGCGCTGGGTCGGTGCGGTCCGCGGTTGCATCAGGTACGGACGACCGAACGCTTTATAGGGTCGGACAGGATGGCGAAAGGGATTCGAAAGATTTCGAGTTTTCCCTTTAGTAGTATCGGAAGATGCCTTTCATGTCTTCTGGCATTATCTTCCAGTGATTGTTATTTCGGACTTCATTGCTGCGATCTTGGATAAGAGACTTATAGCGTCATTGGACTCGGATTTTTCGATCGGTTCAGGGACATTGTCCCTGACTTACTGACACAGTCCAATATTGTCATTATAACATGTGTTTTATTTTTCGACGCTATATATATATATATACAAGCCTGCTACCAAGCATGATAGTTTAGTTTCTTGTCCGCGTTGCTCATTTCTGCCATTTTATCATTTATACGAATAGTTTATTTTGGCAGAGCAGGGCATACCGAGAGTTCATATGCGTCTAGACGGTGTGATTAAAGACTGCATATATTCTTTTTCGCCGTTTATGTCTTTTCCAATTTCAATGTTGGGAACGACATGATGTATAGTAGACTTAACTTAGACGCTTTATCATACGTAATCCGCCTTACTGAGGCATTATCATTACGTCTTCAAGAAAAGATTTACGGGATATTATTCTCAATGTAATTTCTTTTGAGGGCAGTGGTTTGTTCACGTATAACTCCGCCCTTCAGTGGCTGATTGGAGTTGGTTAGACGTGACGCAGCCCTAGCTACATCCACACGCGTGGATAGTAAGGTTAAGAACTCTCTCAAGGTCGCTTCGTTCTCAGAGGAGCTTCTCTTCGACGGCAACTTTTCGGCAATCCATGAATTGCTCGATTTACACGTTCTCTTGTCTATCTAGTGTTACAAGAGATTCAGACTGGGGCAAACATTCGGTGGTTGACTCAGAGAGTGCCACCGCAGTTGCCGGACCCGAGTGTGGCTGTTATGACGGTTGCTAGTCAAACAGATTGGGATATAATACTGATCCCTACGGATTCGAAGTGCCAGGGTTTTGGGTTCCGCAGTCTCTTAGCAATCAGTTTTCTTCCGCGGAATAATGTTTTTTAGGCTTGCTTTATGTCATTGCATGAACATTATTCAGAAACGCATGCCCAAATTCCTGTCCTTTAATTCCACAGTAGTGGCGTATCTCCGGAACCAGAGAGGCACTCTTTCGTTTCCGTTATTCAATTTAATGGAAAGAATCCGTCTGTTGGTTATAGTACACCAAGTTCAGTTTTGGTCCGTCATATTCCGGGTCGTCTGATTGTTTTATCGGACTCCCGTTCTCTTACGGGTCGCTTGTTGCTGTCAGAATGGACTCTCAACAAACAAGTATTCAATCAGATTTGCTATCTATGGGAGCTCCCAATGATGATTTATTTATGATACAGCTTGCTAATCAATTGCAGACGTATGTGTTGGCTTGTCCAGATCTCTGAGCTAATGTTGTTAACGCTCTATTGATCTATAGGACGGAATGATAGGATACGCGTATCCTCCGGCGCTGTTGTTTCAGCAGATATTGCTAAGATAAACAACCACAATACATTTCTGTTGATAGCATTTCTATCTTCACAGAGATCATGGGTAATTTACTCTCTTGTCTACTGTGGGTCTTAACGTGAAATCTTCCTCTATGTGAGGATCTTTTTTCACTGGGTAAATCGTGTCATCTTTATCACAACCCGCAAGGTCGCAACCTTCATGTATTCCGTTGTGTGCATTGTAAGCACTGTACTGGACGAGCTTTGGACGCGATTTCTTACTATAGGAGATCCTCTTCTTCGCTATTCTATGCGGCTAAAGTAGAGGCTCTTCCGTCGTGGTGTAGGGATCATTATGTTCATATTGTGGATCCCTCCATACTACTCATTGCTATTTTTTAGTATACTTGTTTCACAAGATCTACTGCAGCCTGTTATTATTTAGGTTATAGGTTTATGTTACCTCATACCTATGCACTCTACGATAGTTTACAATTGAGTCTTTTGTCTCTTTATCTAAGTCAGTTAGTAACTTTTTGATAAATAGACTTAGAATCTTTAGATTAAATTCCTATATGGATTTTAACTTCGGTTCTTATTTAGCTAAGTAATCATTTGAGCCTCTGGAAACAGTAGTTTTTAAATTCTGACCTTTTAGACAGTAATTCTGTTGGTTTCTCTTTTACTGTAGAGTCAGTGAGTTTCATGCACTATCGATGGATGATTTTCACTTTCGTAGTTTCGGAATCACTACTTCCGTTACTATTTAGGTTGGATTGTTGCATAAGAGTTAGGCTCCTATTATCCGGAACCTATTATATTAAGGTCCTTCTGTCTTCGTATGGGCATAGGCCTTTACTCTTTCCGGGTACAGTTTATGTATTTATAAACAGATATCTGTTTATTACTATGGGCGTAAACTTCTTCTGTCTTTGATGTCTAGTAGAAGGACGTTACGCTCCATTTTATTGTTAATAGATTCTATTAACTATCGGTACTGCTTATGGTATATCATTGACTTAGCAGTTGTGCTTAAGATTTCGACTCATGAAGTAAGTGTTCTTCTACTTCTTGGGCTTACATTAATAGTGTCGCTATTATAGATTTTTGAAGGCTGCTCATTGCGCTCAGCCATCCACATTCATGAATTTTATCTCAGAAATATCGAGTCCATTTCTGGAGGCCTCTATTGTTAGGTCTATTATCTACTGCTCAGAATGTCATTCACTTAACAGTTGCTACTATAGCTAGGTAGCCTGTCTGTTTCGGCAGTGTCTCCGTTCGGCTGCCCTCTTCGCTCTGGGCTATTTGACCCAGGGCAAGAAAAAGGGGGGGGGGGGGGGGGGGGGGGAGGGTGTTCCCTTGGGTCACCTGTTTTAATATGAAAACAAGGGGATACCTCCTCCGGAGTTAGTAATTCTGAGCTGTTATTGGGATGGTTGTTTAGTGAGAAGTTTAGGTTTTTAAAATTCATTCAAGTCTTAGTTTTTAAAGTATAGCTTTTGAATATTGCATATGTCAACGGACATGATTATGCAATCCTCAGACACTTTTAGGAGTATAAGAGTCTCTATTCTCTAGACTTACTTTATTTATTGGCTTACTTTAAAAATTATTAGTATAAGGATTATATTGGATATTAATAGAGTACATGGATGTATGAAGCTCAATTTTGGAAGGTGTTGTATCTTTCTAATTTATCATAAATAAGAAAGATACATGTAAGGCCTATTACTTCTTTTTCCCTACAGGGGATGACTCTATTTTATTTTATTGAGCGTATTCCATTTTGCTCTATGTCCTTGGCCCTCCAGCCTTTTTACTATTCAGCTATGTCTGGGTCATTGGTACAGTATAAAAATGTTAAAAAATTTATAGTAATTTATATATTTTTTATACTTACCAATGACCCACACGGGGATGGCCCTCCCAGGAGTTGGGAACTCTTGCCTCCCCGCTGAGTACATAGCGCTTACCAGGCACTGGTTATTAGAATGATTAATGGCGCCAATTTCGGAACGTCCTTGACACTGCGCATGCGCAGTGGGGGCGAAGGGTGGAGGGCCTTTCAGGACATGTTTTCTTTGATTTTAGATGCAAATTTTGGGGATTGGGGGGCAAAATTTGTGTTTGGCCCTATATTTTAAGAGTTAGCACCAGCTATGTCTGGGTCATTGGTAAGTATAAAAAATATATAAATTACTATAAATTTTTTAACTTTTTCAAAATATTTTGATTTCAATTATTTTTTCTATGTTAATGGATCATATTATTATGTATTTGGATTGTCAGGGGTTGGTGCGAGTACCAGGACTTTGTTTTCTTTTCACATTGAAAGGATTTTGATCAATTGTAATAAGAGGAAGTTTTCCTCTGACTTTTATAATCATTCTATATGTGGTCAGTGTACTCGCATTAACTCCTGTTCTGTATCTGATGATTTCGATGATAACTTGGGAAGCGTATGTCACGGTATGTTAGTGGGGAATTGGACATTCTGGTCCTTTCCCCGCAGGGTCACTCTACTTTATCAATTTCTATTTGAGACGATCAAGATTAGGGTGATGTATGCGTGATGTCTTCCAACAGTGTGCCTCCGTCGTCACAATTAATGAAGGGCTAGCGGAAAAGTGCTCATATAAATACGCCAATTGCCTAAGAGGACCCTAGTAGGTTCGACGGTCTTTGACGTCCGCTAGCTCGCCCGGTGTAGCATCCATTCATCGAATGGTTCGGCAGCCGGGTTCATCCGTTGCAGGAAGAAGGAGTTTTGGGGTGATGCGAGCACTATAAATCAACCAAATGCACACCCAGTGACGGCGGATTAGAGGGAGAACGGAGGAAGCCTTTTAGTCTGGTTCCTAGCTCGTTCAGGTCCATCCGGACGGTGAGCGAGAGAGGCCCCTCTCTCGTACAACAACATCTGGCCCCAGATGTTGTGGTACAAAATGTTTCGCATTCGGAGCATACGTCCGCCGCTCGGGACGCTCCTACATATAGTCAGTCCGGAGAGAATGTCAATAAGGCTTCCTCATTCTCATGGTAGCGCACACGACCGCTCTTGGCTACGTGACCTCGGATATCCAGTCAGCTTCGCCAGTCAGAGAATTATCGGCGACCAGGTCACACCATCCGGTAGCCAGGGAGACGAGGCCTGCAGACTCCGGACGTTCGCATAGGAAAGTGTGCGGGAGTCAACGTACACGGAGCTTCCGGCAGCAATGCATCGTAAGACCGCTACTGCACAGGGCTCGGGGACGGACGTGCTATCCTAAATAGCACAGCTTATCGCAGCATCCCAGCAACAACTGAATCTGTCGCATAATGTATTATCCGACGATGCTGGGTCGGGACGCTCCGCGGAAGCGGGTACAGACGTCCGAAAATTTCATCCGGTCCGACGGGATACCGAAAGGGATTCGGAGGATTTCGAGCTTTCCCTTTCGGAACAACATATGCTGTTGTGTATGTCATCTGACTTGATCTTCTACAGGTTCTTTCGTCGGACCAGAATGCTGCGATGCCAGATAAGAAACTGATAGCGTCGGTGGACTTAGAAATTTTTGGTTCGGTTCAGGGACATCGTCCCTCAGTTCCGACATAGTCCAATAATGTCACACAAACTTTCGAATTATTGAACGACGCTATATATTTATTATTATATGCTTGCTATTACCAAGCATTTCTGGTTTCTTGTTCGCAAAATTACGGAGATGTCTTTCAAAAGTGTGCCTCTGTCGTCATAGTTAATGAAGAGCTAGCGGCAATAAGTGCTCATGGAATATGTCTATCACCTAAGAGGTCCCTTGTAGGATCGACGGAGTTATATTCGCTAGCTCACCCGGTGTAGCGTACATTCATCGAATGGTTCGGCTGCCGGGTTCGTCCGTTGCGGTCTAGGAAGGAGATTTGGGTGATGCGAGCACTATAATAACTTTAGTACTCACCCAGTGACGGCGGATTGAGGACAGATCGGAGGAAGCCTGTTAGTCCAGTTCCTGGCTCGTCCAGATCCGTCCGGGCTGTGAGCGAGAGAGGTCCCTCTCTCGTCCAACAACATAGGGGACCGCATGTTGTGGTTCAGATATTTTACATTCGGAGCATATGTCCGCCGCTCGGGACGCTCCGTTATATTGACAGTCCGAGAGACTGTCGATAATGCTTCCTCATCCTCACAGCAGTGCACACGACCGCACATTGGCTACGTGACCTCGAGTATCTGACCAGTTTCGTCATTCAGTGATTGCACGGCGAACAGGTCACGTCATCCGGTAGCCAAGGGACACGAGGCCTATACATTCTGTTCGCTCGCATAATAGTGGTATGCACGGGGTAACGATCTCGGAGCTTTCAGCGGCAATGCATCGTAAGACCACTTCTCCACAGGCCTCAGTGACGGACGTGCTATCCAAGTTAGCACAGTTTTTCGCAGCATTCCAGCAATCGACAGTTTCTCGGTCGGATCAGGAATTATCCGACGGTGCTGGGTCGGTGCGGTCCGTGGTTGCATTAGGTTCGGACGACCGAATGCTTTATAGGGTCCGACAGGATGGCGAAAGGGATTCGGACGATTTCGAGTTTTCCCTTTCGGAACATCGGAAGCTGCCATACATTTCTTCCGGCATTATCTTCCAGTGGTTGTTCCTTCGGACTACATTGCTGCGATGTTGGATAAGAGACTTATAGCGTCATTGGACACGGAATTTTGGATCGGTTCAGGGACATTGTCCCTGACTTACCGACACAGTCCAATAATGTCATTAGAACATGTGTATTATTTATCGACGCTATATATATATATAAGCTTGCTACCAAGCATGATAGTTTAGTTTCTTGTCCGCAATGCTCAATTCTGCCTTTTATCATTTATAGGAATAATTTATTTTGGCAGAACAGGGCATACCGAGAGTTCATATGCGTCTAGACGGCGTGGTTAAAGACTGCTAATTATCTTTTTCGCCGTCTATGTCTTTTCCAACCACAATGTTGGAAACGACAATGAGGTCTAATAGCCTTAACTTAGACGCTTTATCATACGTAATCCACCTTACTGAGGCGTTATCATTACGTCTTCAAGAGAAAGAATTCCGGGATATGATCCTCAATGTGATTTCTTTTGAGGGCAGTAGTTTGTTCACGTATAACTCCGCCCTTCAGTGGCTACCTGGAGTTGGTTAGACGTTAGGCAGCCCTAGCTACATCCACGCGCGTGGATAGTAAGGTGAAGAACTCTCTCAGAGTCGCTTCGGTCTTGGAGAAGCTTCTCTTCGATGGCAACTTTTCAGCAATCCATGAATTGCTCGATTTACACGTTCTCTTGTCTATCTAGTGTAGCAAGAGATTCAGACTGGGGCAAACATTCGGTGGTTGACTCAGAGAGTGCCACTGCAGTTGCCGGATTCGAGTTTTATAATTATGACGGTTGCCAGTCAAACAGGTTGGGATACAATATTGATCCCAACGGATTCGAAGTGCCAGGGTCTTTGGGTTCCGCAGTCTCTAGGCAAGCACTTATCTTCCACGGAATAATGTTTTTTAGGCTTGCTTTATGTCATTGGATGAACATTATTCAGAAACGCATGTCCAAATCCTGTCCGATAATACGACAGTAGTGGCGTATCTCCGGAACCAGGGAGGCACTCATTCGTTTCCGTTATTCAATTTAATGGAAAGAATCCTTCTGTTTGTTATAGTACACCAAGTTCTGCTTCGGTCCGTCATATTCCGGGTCGTCTGATTGTATTACCGGACTCCCTTTCACTTATGGGTCGCTTGTTGCCGTCAGAATGGACTCTCAACAAACAAGTATTCAATCAGATTTGCTATCAGTGGGAGCACCCAATGATAATTTATTTACGACACAACTTGCAAATCAATTGCAGACGTATGTGTTTACATGTCCGGATCTCTGAGCTTGTGTTGTTAACGCTCTATTGATCTAATAGGACGGAATGATAGGATATGCGTATCCTCCTGCGCTGTTGTTTCAGCAAGTATTACTAAGATAAACAACCACAATACATTTCTGTTGATAGCATCTCTGTCTTCACAGAGACCGTGGGTAAATTTACTCTGAGGTCTACTGTGGGACTTAACGCGAAAACTTCCTCCATGAGAGGATCTTTTTTCGCTGGGAAAAATCGTGTCAACTTCATCACAACCCGCAAGGTCTCAACCTTCACGTATTCCGTTGTGTGGTCCTTATTGCATTGTAAGCATTGTACTGGACGAGCTTTGGACGCGATTTCTTACTGTAGGAGAACCTCTTCTTCGCTATACTATGCGGCTAAAGTGGAGGCTCCACTCCACTCCATACTAGTCATTGCAACTTTAAGCATTGTAAGCATTGTACTGGACGAGCTTTGGACGCGATTTCTTACTGTAGGAGAACCTCTTCTTCGCTATACTATGCGGCTAAAGTGGAGGCTCCACTCCACTCCATACTAGTCATTGCAACTTTCTAGTATACTTGTTTGACAAGATCTACTGCAGCCTGTTACTATTAGGGTTATAGGTTTATGTTATCTCATACCTATGCACTCTATGATAGTTTACAATTGAGTCTTATGTCTCTTTATCTAAGTCAGTTAGTAACTTTTCGATAATTAGACTTAGAATCATTAGATTAAATTTCTATACGGAATTTAACTTCGGTTCTTATTTAGCTAAGTAATCATTTGAGCCTCTGGAAACAGTAGTTTTCAAATTCTGACCTTTTAGACAGGAATTCTGTTGGCTTCTCTTTTACTGAAGAGTCAGTGAGCTTCATGCACTATCGGTGGATGATTCTCACTTTCGTAGTTTCGGAATCACTACTTCCTTTACTATTTAGGTTGGATTTTTGCATAAGAGTCAGGCTCCTAATAATATCCGGAACCTATTGTTATTAAGGTCCTTCCGTCTTCGTACGGGCATAGGCCTTTACTCTGTCCGGTTAGAGTTTACGTATTTATAAACAGATATCTGTTTATTACTACGGGCGTAAGCTTCTTCGGTCTTTGATGCCTAATAGAAGGACGTTACGCTCCATTCTATTGCTAATGGATTCAATTAACTATTGATACTGCTTATGGTATATCATTGACTCAGCAGTTGTGCTTGAGATTTCGGCTCATGAAGTAAGAGTTCTTCTACATCTTGGGCTTACATTAATAGTGTCGCTATTATAGATTTTTTAAGGCTGCTCATTGCGCTCAGCCATCCACATTCATGAATTTTTATCTCAGAAATATCGAGTCCATTTCTGGAGGCCTCTATTGTTGGGTCTATTATCTACTGCTCAGAATGTCATTCACTTAACAGTTGCTACTATAGCTAGGTAGCCTGTCTGTTTCGGCAGTGACTCCGTTCTGCTGCCCTCTTCGCTCTGGGCTATTTGACCCAGGGCAAGAAAAAGGGGAGGGGGGGAGGGTGTTCCCTTGGGTCACCTGTTTTACTATGAAAACAAGGGGATACCTCCTCCGGAGTTAGTAATTCTGAGCTGTTATTGAGATGGTTTTTTAGTGAGAAGTTTGTGTTTTAAAAATTCATTCAGGTCTTAGTTTTTAAAGTATAGCTTTTGAATATAGCACGTGTCAACGGACGTTATTATACAATCCTCAGACACTTTTAAGAAGTATAAAGAGTCTCTATTTTCTAGACTTACTTTATTTATTGGCTTACTTTAAAAATTATTAGTATAAGGATTATACTAGATATTAATAGAGTACATGGATGTATGATGCTCAATTTTGGAAGGTGTTGTATCTTTCTAATTTATCATAAATATGAAAGATACATGTAAGGCCTAATACTTCTTTTTCCCTAGAGGGGATGACTCTATTTTATATATTGAGCGTATTCCAACTTGCTCTATGTCCTTGGCCCTCCAGCCTTTTTACTATTCAGCTATGTCTGGGTCATTGGTACAGTATAAAAATGTTAAAAAATTTATAGTAATTTATATATTTTTTATACTTACCAATGACCCAGACGGGGATGGCCCTCCCAGGAGTTGGGAACTCATACCTCCCCGCTGAGTACATAGCACTTACCAGACACTGGTTATAAGAATGATTAATGGCACCAATTTCGGAACGTCCTTGACACTGCGCATGCGCAGTAGAGGTGAGGTGTGGAGGGCCATTCAGGACATGTTTTCTTTGGTTTTAGATGCAAATTTTGGGGATTGGGGGGCAAAATTTGTGTTTGGCCCTATATTTTAAGAGTTAGCACCAGCTATGTCTGGGTCATTGGTAAGTATAAAAAATATATAAATTACTATAAATTTTTTAACATTTTGGGGAATAGAAATCACTTTTTAGCTTGTTTTTACTAGTTTTTAACTTCCGTGACGAAGCAATTCAACTTGCGCGTCAACCATCTTTTCTATCCGAAAGTGTGTGTTTGATTTTGAAGTGCACTTGTTCTGCACCGGTACCACAAGGAGAATTTATTATGTTTCTGATGGAAATTGATGTTGGATTCACTTTTTTCATTTTTAAGGTAAATTATTATGTAATAAATAGCATGACGCTTGACGGTTTAGGGTCAGTCTAGCACTGACCCTAATCAGTCAAACACTGTGCGATGTCCTGACCTGATGAGATACTGAATTCTCCACAAATGGGAGGAGAGTCAGGAGACGCCCACCGTAACGTCACATGTTTGACAGTTTCCCCCTGCCTGATCGTCGCTGTTGAAAAACACGATCAGACGACTTTTCTGTGCCTCTCTTAAGGGAAGGAAAAACTTGGTAAATAATGTCTAAATGTATTAAAAACTCAGGGTTTTTGGTACATATGTGAAGAAAAAACACTAAAGAATGTAGGGAAACCATGAAAAGTTGGGAAAAATTGGTAATTTTTGCATAATTTGTTGGGTCTGCTATTCTTCATGTTTACCCCAAATTTCACCAGCAAAAATCACATTCATTTTCTCTCTTACAAGTTTCTGTATTTTTCCCTTCAAAATGTCCCAGAGGCTATCTCCAAGCATGTAGAAATCAAAATTTTTCTGGTGTGGGGGGGGGGGGGGGGGGGGATAATTCCCCCAGGCCCCCCTCATGCGTGGATTGCAGCACAAGAATACCATCAGATGCCTTTGGCATCTCATTTTATTTTTTCTCTTTTTTGGTTTTGGGCTGCTCAACTTGTGTGACAGTTACTCGCTCCAATCAATGTTTCTCCGGGTTTTCCGGCCTCACCCTTAAAACTGTCCAACACTGGCTTTCGAAAGTGTTTGTGCGCCCCAGAAAACAAATAAATAAATAAATGTCAGGCCCTGGGTGCAAAAACAAAATGTCCAAAGGAACCAAAAGAATGCCGGTCGACCACAATTTGCTGATCAATTGGATTTGACACGACGGTGGTTTGTCTGTATATTTCAAAACTTCTCCGAGTCGCATCAATGACTGATTTAATATAATTAGATTCAACGCATCAAAAATCTGTCGACTATTTCAGGCCTTACTGCAACACAGCCATCTTTGGAGTTATGAAACTTCTTTGAGTTTGTTTTCCAACAATATTTCCCACTATATATTATCTGTGAAGCATTGGTTGTCACAGGAAACAAGCTGAGAGGTCAGACTTTTTTCCACGAGTGCATACTGGATGGTGTTATCAGTATCTTTAAAATGCATTTTTTTTAACTTCACCCAGAACATCGTGTTACTTGTTAGTCTTTTGTGATTGTTTTACGCTATGTTTTACACTCCACCAATGACACACTTAATAGGTTAATCACCTGGGCTAGTACATAAAATGTGCAATGTGAACTATGCCAGAAACGATGCCAGGAGTCAAGGAGGCAGTCACATTTTTCGCAAATGAAACAAGGATCATCTTCGTTGTTTACTTGAGGTAGGTCAACTGAATTGAACTTCATATTTTTTAATGACTTCAAAGAGAGAGGGAGAGGGGTCATCTAGGTACGATTAATCGATTATTTGCGACGACTAATTGATTCCAAAATTAAAAAATCATTACAGCCCCACACGTCTTAGATGTTCATCACTATTTTTCAGTATGCAAAATTTGACAAGAATGCTCATTTCATTTGCGTGGTGTTACGCAAATTTAAATCTACGCGAATGGATGACCGCTTAGCCAAAAGTTGCATCTTGAATGGTCAAATCTGAGTAATTTCGCTGGTAGAGTGCTATATTTTTTTTCAGCCTCAAGATTTGTTCACACATTTTTGTCTTGTTGCAATTAATGGGAGAGTGCATGGGCACTCTCCCATAAATTGTAACAATGCAAATTGATGGAGATGAAGTAATTGTACTTTCAAGATAATATAAAGGTCATGAACGGAATATGAAGCCTTTAACTTTAGGTACCTGCAGTTCAGAATAAAGCCCATATATGGGCTTCTAGCACTCTATCAGTTAACCAGCCTTTCTTGTGTCTTGATAGATTTTTAGATATTTTCTTTGAGAGGCTATATATATTTCAATACCACACAATATATGAATATTTTTTAATGATAAAAAGGCTATTTCCCAAGACTTTTTATGTAGTCGCGCATTCGGTTAGCCATCCCCAAACCACAGGAATGGTCAGTCAGAGTCATTTTTGAAATTTTGCACACTTATTTTTTCAATGTTTCTCGAAGGTAAGTATTGTTTTCTATATGATTGCAAATTTGTGAGCACAGAGGTGCTGTGTGCTAAGGCATATAGCAGAATGATGATACACTTGCCCTCAACTGTTACTAATCCGGCTTGTGCTGGGTTAGTAAGTTGGACAGTTCATCAACAACTTGCCATTGCTCAATGGTTCGCTACAGGTAATACAGCTTCCTCCAACCTTAAAACTGTCTGGCACGATATCACCCTGGCTGTTGAAAATGGCATTAAACCTAATAAACATACAAACAAGGAATGTTTTCTGTGATCAACATGACAGGCGTGATATGTTTGTGTTGCTGACCAATCATATTTGTTTGTGAATTCATGCATTCAGCTCTGTTTTGCAGTACACAGAAAAAAACCCACAAAATATATGCTGTGGACAGTACACAAAATATATGCTGTAAACAATAAAGTGATTACTCTTGCAGTGTTTTCTTGTGAATGCTTGGTTTCTATGCTCTGTAGGCAGCCAATACTTGACAAGGAACCTCTGTAAAGACACTAGACTTTCTGACAGTGGAGTGGAAATTATGGATAATTTGCTTCGCCCTAAAGGCTCAAGTAGTCTAAAAATCCTTTATTTTCAATATGGCACTCATTTTTATGGCCCCGAGAGATTCTCTCAGGCACATTATAATTTCACCATGTTCATCTGTCCATCTGTCATCCGGCATTAACTTTTGATTTCCATCAAATAACTAAAGAACCACCTATTTGATCAAATCATAATTTTAGTTGGTAACTTGTGGATGACGAGACAGTGCTTCCTTTCGATTTTGGCAGCCATATTGAATTTGGTTTCCATTCAATAACTGGTGAAGGCTGACTCGAATCATTTCTATTTTTAGTCGAGTTGTGACGAAGTCAAACTCGACTTATAGTTTGATGAATGGCGGGCGGGCAGTTGAGCCTCGGGCGGGTGGGCGGGCGTAAACAATTGGTTTCCGGATGATAACTTGATAATGGTTCAACCCATGTTCATGAAACTTCATAAGTAGGTTTATATCGGTGAGAGGAAGAACCCTATTAATTTTGGACTTGCTTGGTCAAAGGTCAAGGTCACAGTGACCTTTGACATGGTAAATTGTAAACAATTGGTTTCCGGATGATAACTTGACTACGGTTCAACCCACATTCATGAAACTTCATATGTAGGTTAGCCTGAATGAGAGGAAGAATCCTATTTATTTTGGACTCACTAGATCAAAGGTCAAGGTCACAGTGACCCTGAACATAGTAAATCAAAACAATTGGTTTCCAGATGATAACTTGATAATGGTTCGACCCATGTTCATGAAACTTCATAGTTAGGTTGGCGTCAGTGAGAGGAAGAACCCTATTTATTTTGGACTCGCTAGGTGAAAGGACAAGATCACAGTGACCTTCAACATAGTAAACTGTAAACAATTGGTTTCCAGATGATAACTTGATAATATTTCGATCCCCGTTCATGAAACTTCATAGGTAGGTTTGCATCAGTGAAAGGAAGGACCCTATTTATTTTGGACTTGCTATTTGAAAAGTCAAGGTCACAGTGACCTTCAACATAATAAATCGTAAACAATTGGTTTCCGAACGATAACTTGATAATGGTTTGACCCACATTCATGAAACTTTATACGTAGGTTGGCCTAGGTGAGTGGAAGACCTCTATTTATTTTGGACTCACTAGGTCAAAGGCCAGGGTCACAGTGATCTTGAACATAATAAATCGTAAACATTTGGTTTCCAGATATTAATTTGACAATGGTTCTCCTACGTTCATGAAACTTCATAGGTAGGTTGGCACTGGTGTAAGAAAGAGCCCTATTTATTTTGGAATCACTAGGTCAAAGGTCAAGGTCATAGTGACCCTTCACATTGTAAATTGTAAACAATTGGTTTCCGGATGATAAGTTGATAATGATTAAACCCACTTTTGTGCTGTCACAACTCGACATTGGATTGGTGATCCTATCGTCATTTTTTAATTATGCATTGTTGGTGTCTAGAGGAAGCTTCCTTTTGATTTTGGACCAGTTAGCTGATCCAAGATGTCAACAGTGGCCAATTCATTATGCTGTCCATCTTGAATTTGGTAATGTCCAATAACTAATGAATTCTGACTCAAATCAATTTCACTTTTTGGTTATGCATTATTGGTGTCTAGCGGGAAGCTTCCTTTTTATTTTGGTTCAGCTAGCCAATTCAATATGGCCACCATGGTGGCCTTATTGAATTTGGTTTCTGTCCAATAACTAATGAATGCTGACTCAGATCATTTGTATTTTTAATTATGCATTGTTGGTGTCTAGAGGAAACTTCCTTTCAATTTTCGACTAGTCAGCTGAACCAAGATGGCCACCAGTGGCCAATTCATTATGGCTTCATGGTGGCCATCTTGAATTTGGTTTCCATTCAATAACTAATGAATACTGACTCAAATCAGTTTCAATTTTTGGTTATGCATTATTGGTATTTAGAGAAAGCTTCCTTTTGATTTTGAATCAGCTAGCCAATTCAATATGGCCGCCATGGTGGCCATATTGAATTTGGTTTCCATCCAATAACTATTGAATGCTGACTCTGATCAATTTTCTTTTTTTTTTTGGATGCATTATTGGTGTCTAGAGGAAGCTTTCTTTTGATTTTACTTACCCTTTTATGACACCATCAGGGGCAGATACTATGCTTTGTGTTGCTTTTTTTTTAACTGGCAGTGTGCTACATTATTATCGGTCAGCAATATTTGTTCACATGTCTTGGCCTTGTTTCAATTTTTGGGAGAGTGCCTGCAGCTACCCTCTCATAAATTGTAACAAACCAAATCATTACAAACTAAATAATTTCACTTCAAAGATAATATAAAATATATCCTCTTAATATGGAGTATTTATGTTGTGATACCTGAACTATAGAGGAAAGCCCAACCATGGGATTCTAGCACTCTACCAGTTAACAGAAAGTGCTTTGTAAGCCTGAAACGAATTGCGGTTGGTTATTCTTGATCTTGCTTTGAAAGTGTATTGGTGTGAATAACATTTTGAAAGAGTGCAAGAGTGTTTTGACACGACCCCCCCACCCTCTCCCACCCTCTCCTATCTACAATACAAGTGCTTCCAATACAACAGATCCTCTATGACTCACGAGAGATGTTCTTAATATATATATTTAATTAGTTTGATCTTGGTCTTATCATTATTACAGATGAATCAGTTGTTGCAAGCCCTTTAAGCGGCACTAGTTCCAGCAAGCACACCATCATTTTTTTTTATAATCTTATTTTTTTTTACAAGGATTTGCAAACAAGTTATGCAACTTATATTAACACCTCTACTTGGTCCAATGGCACAGGTGTGTGGGATGACATTTGTAACGGCAACTTCATGTCCTTGCTCTTCTTGAATACTACAAAGGGATCTTTAACCTGCACAGAGTGTGTCTCTCTCTGCACAGAGGACAGCCATTTTACGTCCCCACCTGATAGGATTGTACACTGTGACAGCATCAACCCCACAATTGATGCTGACAGAGAGTGTTCGTACAACTCGAGAACTTTCCCTGACTGGGGATCGATCCTGGGACATCTAGCATGAGAGTCCAGCGCACTTATCCACTCAACCACCACTCATCATCAATTACTCTGGTAGCAAAGAACACAGGGCTAAATGTTACCATCACAGACTCAGCTCTTTGGAAAAACAATAGCAAACCCATGAAGTGAATGCACCACCTCAAGCTGCAACATACCAAAAACTATATGGTGTGACTCCTTGCATGCTGCTGGCAGATATTCCTGCCCAAGTCAGGAAATCTCTTGCCTTTAAAATAAGTCAAATTTGAGGATATTTATCCAAATATTTCCCTGTAAGTTGTATAGACTTTTTAATGAAAGATTACTTGTATCACATTTTCATGAATTTTTCATCAAATCTAGTCATGGCTGCTTCACAGCAGCCATCACTATATTTTATGAAAAATATTTTAAAATTACTCAGCGGGTTAACAGTTAAGAGCCTGGCCACCTCTTAATGGTACATACACAACACCAACTGTATGACACAGAACTTCTTTTTTTTTATAATTCAGCACCTGCTTCAAAACAAAGAGACAAACAAAAATGCAACACACCTATTGCTATCTACTTCAACCAACCAAATCACGCACTATCAGATCTGAGGCCTCATATATTAAAGGTCTTATACTCAAACACTGAAGCACCCAAACACAGTGCCGTAGTTGTGCAATACATTCGATATTCACTCTAAAAGTGCAACAATCTTTCGGCATGAACAGAAAGTATTGGAAGTATGTTGGGTAAATTTTTAGGATCAAGTATCTGCTTCAATGATATTAGAATTTTTGAAATGTCATGAAATATATTATTTGACAAATAGTTTATATGTGAATATCTTTTTTTCTCCTTTGTCAACAAGCTCCTGGATAACAAGGTACTCAGTGTTTTCAGTGTCATAGTATATTTTTGTCAGCTCATTCATATAGCTCTTTAGCACTGAGTATCATTAGTGTACATCTCAAATGGCATATAGGCTATTAACTTGGCATGAGTGAATTTTTTACTTACAGAAAATTTTATCAAAAGATATGGTAATTTGACTTATAGTTATGCCTCATGTGCTGAAGAGTTCTGACAGTTGCTGCCATAAGAATTCCTTTTATTGTGAAAGCATGCTTTTACTTTTACCACTTTTGGCATTAGCAGCTTTTGTTATATTTTATTTCGAGAGTTTGGCTATTTGTTTTGTTATTTTTGAAAATCTGTTTAACCCTTAAAGGCCTAGTTTTGACCTGATCATTTTTTACAATAGAACATGTAATCTCTCAGACTGACACGTAAAGTCTCACTATTTTAGAGGGTGACTCACTATTTTCCCAAATACACTTTTGTCAAAACGAGTCTCAGTTAACTCTTTACCCAATGTAACAGCCAAAACTGTGCAGCACTATTCACAAAAATCACCAATCAGTTTTCATTAATATTGCATTTTTTGTCTCAAAAACATGCCTTTTGCCCCCTCATTGGAATGAGCTTGTTCCAAAAAAAAAAAAAAAATTTAGTTATTCAAAAATTTTGTAGGCAAATGTTTTATTCCTTCCGTGGGAGTGCAGTGGCTCAGTGGTTATGGCATTGAACTCCAAACTGAAAGGTCCACATTTTGATCTCTGCATTGTGTCCTTGGACAAGGCACTTAATCCTAATTGCCCACAGGGCATGGTGACGCTGTGTACTATGGCGTACTGTACGTCAGTTGTGCACTTGTTTTCAACCAATGCTAACCATGAGTGTGTGGAGTTAGTACATTGGGGAGTCTGACAGTTGCTTGCCACTGCTCGGTGGTTATCTCCAGGTACTCTGGGTTCCTCCTCCCATAAAACTGTCCGACGTGAGGTGACCCTGGCTGTCAAAAGTGTTTTTAAACCCCAATAAATAAATTTATTCATTTCATGTTAGGTAAAGGGCTAACTTTCAGGTTTCATTCCTTGTATCTTGGCAGTTGTTTCTAGGCATGCATGGGCATAGGAACCAGGGGGCTAGGGAGGTAGGGTGCATGCCCCCCCCTCCCCCCCCCCCAACCTTTTCCAGAAATAGTTCACAAAGAGAGAGATTTAAGGCCAACTTTATGTTTCCCAACCCATCAGGGGGATTTTCTTTGGCATAGCAGTAAAGGAGTACACAGGTAAATAGAAACAACCAAAGATTCCCTTATTTGATTTGTCTGTACTTCAGACTTTAAAATCAAGAAAATTGCATATATTTGGCTCCTTATTTAACAAATTTCCCTATTGTGTCAAAACATTGGAAAGTTGTTAAGAATAGAGCCAAAAATGTGCATTCATGTCATTTTAAGGTGTGTGAATCCCAAACATAAGTTTGTGTATTGTATTTCCACTTTGCCATGAAGGCACTTGGGCCACCACTGATTGTGAGGGTGCCTTTGTGACTGTATTCCTCCCCTGCCCCCCCCCCCCCCCCCCCCCACCTCCTCCACCATACAGTTGGAAATTCATCCTACATCCCCGAAGGCAAGTCGTATTCATCGATAATTTGCCTAAAAACAACTGAAATGCCCCAGGATGTAGATTGTCAGAGTGTGGCAAATATCTATAAAAACAATCTCCAATCCTTTAAGGGTTAAATGTGTTTGGTCCTGATTGTTGTTTTGGCATAACATATGCCTGATAATAAGCTTTGATTCCCATGTTTGAATTATATTGCAGACAAAGAATTCTGGGTACATAAATTACAGTCAGAAATACTCATTTCTTTAACGGTGTTTTTGTTGGTATTTTGTGAATTCACGATTTGCAGTATGTCAAGAGAAGTGTCTTAACTCCTTGCATGCTGCTGGAGGATATTCCAGATTCCTGCCTGGTACAGGATTTCTCTTGCCATTAAAATAAGAATAGTTTGGACACTGTTAACCCTTTACCCAATGTAGACGATTTCAAAATTTATTACCTCACCGAAGGGAGCTTAACTTATCACCGGCGTCCAGCATCGTGAACACTTTTCAAACGACTTCTCCTCTGAAACCACTGGTCCTATGTTCACGAAACTTCATGTAAGTGTTCATTACTATATGGCAATTCATGTTTGTTCAAATGAGATGGCCACGTCCCATGGGGGCTCTGTATGGGGCATAACTCTGATAGCACCGTATGAATTATAGAAAAATTATTAAAAAATCTTCTTCTCCAGAACCAGTGGGCAAAATCTTTTGATACTTGGTATGCAGCATCTTGGTATGGGTCTGATTCAAGTTTGTTCAAATCAGCCCCCTGGATTCACATTTGGGCTCAGTTTAGAAGCCCGAATTCGAACTTAGTGCATTTGAGGCAAATTTCTTAAAAAATCTTCTTCTCCAGATCCAGCAGGCAGAATCTTTTGATATTTGGTATGCAAAATTGTGGGGTGGATCTGATTCAAGTTTGTTCAAATCGGCCCCCTGAATTCACATTTGGGCTCAGTTTAGAAGCCCGAATTCGAACTTAGTGCATTTGAGGCAAATTTCTTTAAAAATCTTCTTCTCCAGTCCAGCAGGCAGAATCTTTTGATATTTGTTATGCAACATTGTGGGGTGGATCTGATTCAAGTTTGTTCAAATCGGCCCCCTGGATTCATATTTGGGCTCAGTATAGAAGCCCGAATTCAAACTTAGTGCATTTCAGGCAAATTTCTTAAAAAATCTTCTTCTCAAGATCCAGCAGGCAGAATCTTTTGATATTTGGTATGCAACATTGTGGGGTGGATCTGATTCAAGTTTGTTCAAATCAGCCCCCTGGATTCATATTTGGGCTCACTATAAAAGCTCGAATTCGAACTTAGTGCATTTCAGGCAAATTTCTTCAAAAATCTTCTTCTCCAGATCCAGCAGGCAGAATCTTTTGATATTTGGTATGCAACATTGTGAGGTGGATCTGATTCAAGTTTGTGCAAATCGGCCCCCTGGGTTCATATTTGGGCTCAGTATAGGAACCCAAATTTGAACTTAGTGCATTTCAAGCAAATTTCTTTAAAAATCTTCTTCTCAAGATCCAGCAGGCAGAATCTTTTGATATTGGGTATGCAGCATGCTTAGGGGGGGGGGGGGGGGGGGGGGGGAGATTCAAATTTGTTCAAGCCAAGTCCCTGGGTTCATATTTGGGCTCACTGTGGTAGCCTGAATTATAACTTAGTTCAAAATGAGGAATTTTCTTTAAAAATCTTCTTCTTCAGATCCAGCAGTCAGAATGTTTTTTATATTTGGTATGCAGCATCTTTAGGGGGTGAGATTCAAGTTTGTTCAAACCATGTCCATAAGTCCATATTTGGGCTCACTGTGGGAGCCTGAATGATAACTTAGATCAAAATGAGGAATTTTCTTTAAAAATTTTCTTCTTCAGATCCAGCAGTCGAAATGTTTTGATATTTGGTATGCAGCATCCTTGGGGGGGGGGGGGGGGGGGGGGGGGGGGGGGGTGGAGGGGGGATTCAAGTTTGTTCAAGCCATATCCCTAGGTCCATATTTGGGCTCACTATGGGAGCTTGAAGTGTAACTTAGTTCGAAATGAGGAATTTTCTTTAAAAATCTTCTTCTTCAGATCCAGCAGTCGGAATGTTTTGATATGTGGTGTGTAGCATCCTTAGGGGGGTGAGATTCAAGTTTATTAAAGCCAAGTCCCGGGGTCCATATTTGGGCTCCCTGTGGGAGCCTGAATTATAACTTAGTCAGTATGAGGAATTTTTCTTTAAAAGTCTTCTTCAGATTCAGCAGTCAGAATGTTTTGATATTTGGCATGCAGCATCCTTAGGGGGTGAGATTCAAGTTTGTTCAAGCCAATTCCCTGGGTTCATATTTGGGCTCACTGTGGAAGGCGAATGATAAATTAGTTCACAATGAGGAATTTTCTTTAAAAATCTTCTTCTTCAGATCCAGCAGATGAATGCTTTTGATATTTGGTATGCAGCATCTTTAGGAGGGTAAGATTCAAGATTGTTCAAGCCATGTCCCTAGTTCCATAAAATATGTCTCTCATGACTTCATTCCTTTGTAGTGTTGATGAACCATGTCTAACTGAATGTGACCCCAAATACTTCTTTGAACCACTTTGTTTGAATCACTTTGCCCGGTGAGCGATTAAGGCCTCTTGGGGCCTCTTGTTATTTTAAATATCATTGTTTAAATGTTTTGAAAAAATTTCAACAAAACCATATCATGTGACCCCTCTTTGGAACGAGCTCAACGAGCTCGTTCCAAAGAGGGGTCACATGATATGGTTTTGTTGGAATTTTTTGAAAAATAATATTTTTTCAGCTGCTGAATTTGCATATTATGCAGGTGGATGCGGGCGATTCGTTGGGTAAAGGGTTATTCCAAATTTCCCCTTGTAAATTGAATTGATTCTTTCCCTAATGATTTAAATTCAGTTTTGATGAATGTTTCATCACATCCTGCTATGACTGCTTCAAGCAGCTAAGACTTGATGCAATGAGGAATACCTTGAAAATACTGAGAGGGTTAAGAGTTAGTGTTAACCTGACACTGGAGAACAGAATGCATATAATTCTTGTTGCCAAGATTTTATTTCAAATTGAAAATGTTTTTGTGTATCTTTACTGAGCTAAATTCTGTTAAGTCATACACAGTTGGAAATGCCAGTCCGTTCCCTTACCAACAGTATGTCACATAACAGTATATCGTTAGCTTAGTCTTTCACCTAACATAATGGCTATATCAGGTCAGTGCTATTCACCAAAACTGCCATTCATAGTATTTTTTTTTCATTTTTTGCCTCCAGAGCATAGCTTATAAGTCCTAAGTGCAGCAAGCTCATCATTTGGAGACCAGATATTAAATTTTTTAGTTATTCAAGAATTATTTTCAAATTTCCTCTCCTAGTCATGTTAGATAAAGGATTTGCACAACAATTTACCTGATAAACTCTACCTAAAAAACATGTTACTCTTTCAACCCTAAAGGACTTTGATCACTTTTACCACAACAAAACAGGTGCCTCAACATGCAGCCTCTGGGTTTGAAGTCCTAAGTTGCATTTTAAGTACCTTGATAGTTGTTTTCAGGAAAGTGTTGGCTGCCTACATTGGCAGCCAAGACTTATCAAGAAACACAAACTGGAGCCGCAGGATGCAGACCTTCGAAGTGTAGCAAAAATGTATAAAAATCTCCAGGCTCTCAAGGGTTAAAGAGATTTGTACTGAAAAATTGGGAGAGTGGTAGCTTATTGATTAGTGCATTGGACTTTGTCTAAAAGGTCAATGGTTCAATCCTGATCCAGGTCATCATCCAATACAATAGTTAAGACAAGCCTTCAGATTAGTTCAAATTCACAGTGCTTAACCCTTTGAGCCCGAGGGGCTGTTTTTCTGACTCAGAAGCATTATACTGGCTGCGAAGTGAATGTGTGGTGTAGACCAATAATTAATTTCAAAGAGCAGCCCCCAAGGCTGCATGTTGAAAATATTTGTTCTATCCCCAAATAATGACTATGGACTCCTCCTTTGCTGCCATTAAACTGAACTGGAAGATACCATAAGGATTTAAAAGATTAATGATGTCCCAAAAATGTGGTCATGTCCCAAAATTATGAGAGTCATACGGAGGAAATTGTCAACAAAATTAAGAAAATTAGTGATATAATTGACATCTGGAAGATATAATCTCTTGGTGTCAATGCAAACCCTGACACAATTCTCTATGAATTCGATGTTCATTAAAGAAAGATAATGAATATCTCATTGTGATCTGGTGACATTGGTTCTCTGAAACTTCCTTTTAATTTAAAAGTGACGTTGGCCCTGTTTGATGACTTTAGACTTAAAAAGGAGTGAATTCAGCCCAAGTGATTTCAGACCCATTCAAAATTACTCTTGGTTCTACATGAAGGGGATTTCAAGTTCCTCAGTGAAATTCAAAAAGGTATTAGGTAATAGTCATACAACTTCAGATTATAACTGAAGATGTCACAAGTATGTCTTTCCTATTGTCGCACATTACACACACTTTCTTTTTGTAATGAACTCATTGTATTATGCCTTCAAAATAAAATATGGTTACTCATGATATGCTGGTATTCATTTTTCATGGACAGTATTTAACAGGTAAAGGTTTCAGTAACTGTATTACTGGTATATCGAAATACCATGCAGCCGTACTGGCACTTTTTCTTAAGACAAGTAGGAATTTAAACAATTCATTCTTGATTGACAGAGTTCATTAATTGAATAAGTTCAGTTTTCAGTTACATCATGGGAAAAAATTTGCTGCTTGAAAAATTGATATTTTGACATCAGTGCACAGAGGTTCAAGCCCTTTTCTTAGTTGATAAATGTACATGTTGGACTTAATTTTGTTTTCAGTACTTTACTTATGCACTACATCAGTAACAGTTGATGGAAGCTTCATGGCTCGGTGGTTAAAGGATTGAAATTCAAACCAAAAAGCTCACGGTTGGATCCTGACCACTGATAACTGCATTGTTTCCTTGGGCAATACCTGTTACCCACGTGGGTAGTATGTTATGGTGTTGTGATAGTTTCTTGCAGTGTTCTCTCTGAGTACTCCAGCTTCCTTCATCTGTAAAATTATCTGACACAATTTGAACCCTGTCTGCTGAAAATGTAATTAAATTCCAATTAACTAAAACAAAACTAATAGTTGACAGATTGTAATTAACTTCAACAGCACAACTTCCTTCAAGTTTGTTTTACTATTGAGAGAAGGGGGTGGGTTGAAACAAATCCATGTTTGCAGTTGTGGGAGGCTATGGTTTGCAATAGCAAGTAGTTTTATAGTCCCCTAATGCATTTTATGGACCACTGTGCTATCATCATGTGAACCTCTGTGGATTCCTACTCAATGTGTGGCGGAAGACTGCTTGTCCTAACTCATGGAATAGAAAGAAAAGAACACTCTATATTCACAGTGAGTCACTGAAGTGCTGAGTCCTCTAGTGGGTACACTTTTGTTATACAAGACAGGTATTGCTTATCTTTGGAAGGCAAAATATTTAATTTTTGAAAATATTTCAACACAACCATAACATGTGACCCCTCATTGGAACGAGCTCGATGAGCTTGTTCCAATGAGGTGTCACATGATATGGTTTTGTTGAAATATTTGGAAAAATTTAATTTTTTCAACTGCTCAATTTGCAAGTTACGCAGACGGATGCATGCGATTCGTTACGTAAAGGGTTAAATTCAGTATGGATCTTCCCTATCATATACTAAATTCTTACAACAATGCAAAATTCCTTTGCCAGAGGTTTTCATCCATGAGTTGTGCCTCTGTTGAAATGTATATGTTGGACTTAGAGCTACCAATGACCTCTGTTTCTCAAGAGGGAATTTTCTATACCCTATTTTTCTGAAAGTATATGGAAAGGACTATCAAATGGCATTTTCTGCCATCTGGCCATTGGAGCATTTGTCTGTTGCATCAATTTTTTTACGTTACCATTTTACACTTTTGCTCATTGTTAAGCAAAATACAGAATTATTCAGAAAATAATTTAAAAGAAGTAAACCATTAAATGTACATATTATGTCAGGATGTGTATTATAGATGGAGTTGAATTCAAATTTAATATGTAACATATGTTACCTTCATTTGGGATTCTGAAAATTGACAAATTCACAGCTGCTTCTGGATAAAAGCTTGGATATAACGTGATTTTATGGGCTCATGAATGTGAGAACATGATTGAATGAGTGAAATATTGCATTATTGGCATTTCACCACAATGGTAACAAATTTTCATAATGTCAATGATATGAATTGTTTGTTACCAAAATAGTAATACAGTTACAGGTTTGCCTGAATTGTTTATCATTTGGTTATTTTAGACTTATTTCCAGCATTATCCATATTTTAACGACAAAATATGGGTAATACTTGGAATATAAGTATCCTTAGTATTCATTAAAAAAGTAACATGGTAACCAAGCCAGGAAAAAAGCAATCTGTCATTTGCAGATTGAGGTCCCCAGAGGGTGAGTTTGCTGATGCTATCCCACACAGCTCCCCATTGGAATCCCGGGAACTGAAGCAGTGCTTGTTTACTGTGGTAAACATGCTTTGTTTTACTGGTAAAATAGGACCCAGTCACCAAATCTTGGAGTGGAAGTCCTAAAAAATGGGTAACATGGGTATAAATGATTGACTAAACTTGGCTTTATTTCCATGCTGTGGTCATGATTAGCCATTGTGCAGAAATATGTGCCCTTAAATTTACACTAATAAATAAATAAATAAATAAATAAATAAATAAATCCCATTCAGTGGGCTTTGATTCAGACTGAGGTTCATAGAGGATAAATTTAATAATGCTACCCTGCTATGCAGTTAGCATTACCAGATTTACCCTATGGGAACCTCATTCTGCAGGTGACAGTCTGCTTATTTCCAGGTTTGATCGTAACATTATTATCAAATTTTTAACAAGTGTCATTTACATTGTATAATGTATGCTTTCTTGTATTTCTGGTGTTATTTGTCTATCTTCAACTGCACAACTTCCTTCAAGTATGGATTACTATTGAGAGAACGGGGTTTGCAGTTGCAGGGCTCGCCTTGAGTAAAATGGTCGGGGCCTAAAAAAAGTGCCCCACATGTTGAGGTTGGGGCCTTTTCGGGGCTGATTTTCCATTTTGTCCATTATTGTTAGTGCTTTTTTGTGGAAAATGTCGGGGCTTGAAAAAAAGCCCCCAGCAAGTGCTCCTCGGGGCTGATCTCGGGGCCTGGGCTGATCAGCCCCGACTCAAGGCAAGCCCTGCAGTTGTGGGAGGCTATGGTTTGCAATAACAAGTAGTTTTATAGTTCACTGATGCATTTTATGTACCACTGTGCCATCATCATGTGAACCTCTGTGGATTCCTACACAATGTGTGGCGGAGGACTGTTTGTCCTAACTCATGGAATAGAAAGAAAAGATCGCCCTGTATTCACAGTGAGTCACTGAAGTGCTGAGTCCTCTAGTGTGTACACTTTATATACAAGACAGGTATCGCTTATCTTTGGAAGGCAAAATAAATGCCAGTGGTGATACATTTTAGACTCTGACCGTGGAGTTTCACAGGTACTCCTACCTATGAGTAGTAGCCTGCAGTGTACTGGTAGAGCAGTTTGGTCTCCTCTTCAATTCCACAGTCGGTGCGAGCACTAAATCATTGCTGTTTAAGGTTGGTCATGCAGATAGAGGTCATTGAGACTTCATAATGACAAATGGTGTGTGTGTGTGTGTGTGTGTGGGGGGGGGGGGGGGGGGGGGGAGAGCACGGAATAAAGCAGGCCTTAAAATCTGTCCATATTCACTTTGAGTGTAGCCAGTACATTTTCCATTTTTATAATCAAACCTCACATTTATAATTAAGTTCCCTAGAGTTTAAAAACAACTTGTTAATGGCCTAGTTTCACTTTTGGTAAGCTCCTTGTCTTATATGTCCATGTTGAATACTGTTCCCACATATAGGGTTTTGGTGGCCTTGCTAGTGGTAGTTATAGTACTTTGGCATTGGTTTCCAGAGAAGTCTTGGCTACATGCATAGGCAACCAAGATTCATTAGACACCACTGTTAAGGCACAGTGTTTTCTTATTATGAGGGAGCAAAAGATAAGGAAAATTCTCCAGGCCTTTAACCCTTTACCTAACATAAAAAGCAGAAGACACTTGAAAAAAAAACTCCTGAATAACTAATTTTTTTCATTTTTTGTCTCAAAAACATACGTTATGACCCCTCATTGGAATGACCTCAATGAGCTTATTCCAACGAGGGATAATAACCTATGTTTTTGAGACATAGTCAAGATAAGCTATTGCCATCATGTGTGCAGAAGTCTGTTAGTCTGTGATCTGTTCACATTTCCCTTCAGCACAGGCTACACCCCCAGTTCTTGACTGATCGTCACGAAATTACATATGCAGTTTTGGGGTCATGTCTAGATGAGAACGTCCCCTTTTGGTCGCGATCGGTCAACCGGTATGGCTGCCTAAGCCCAAAACCCCAAAACCATTAGCACAGTCTACAGGTCGTATTTATGAAGGGATTTCATTGTAACTTGGTAGGATGCCTCTGTATAATGCCTAGATGAGAATGTCCCCTTTTGGGCATGATCTGTCAACCGTGATGGCTGCCCAAGCTGGAAACCCAAAAACTTTTAGCACAGTCTGCAGATGATGTTTAATATGGAGGGATTTCATTGTAGCTTGGTAGGATGACTCCTTATGATGTCTAGATGAGAATTTCCCCATTTGGGCTTGATCTGCCAACCGTGACGACTGCCCGAGTCCAAAACCCGAAAACCTTTAGCACAGTCTACAGGTCATATTTATTGAGCAATTTCATTGTAACCTGGTAGGTTGACTTCATATAACGTCTAGATGAGAAAGTCCCCTTTTGGTCCTGATTAGGCAACTGTGACGGCTACAGGGCCCTGAAGCCCGAAAAACCTTTAGCATAGGCAAAAGGTCATATTTATGGAAGGATTTCATTGTAACCTGTTAGGTTGACTCCATATAATGCCTAGATGATGTCATCCCCTTTTGGTCGTGATTGGTCAACTGTGATGGCTACAGGTGCCCGAAGCCCAAAAACCTTGAGCACAGTCTACAGGTCATATTTGTAAAGGGATTTCAGTGTAACTTCGTAGGATCACTCCAGATGATTCCCAGATGAGATTGTCCCCTTTGGTTGTGATCATTCAGCCATGATGGCTGCCCGAGCCCGAAGTCTGAAAACCTTTAGCACAGTCTACAGGTCATATTCATGAAGGGATTTCATTGTAACTTGGTAGGATGACTCCAAATAATGTCTAGATGAGAACATCCCATTTTGATCGCGATCATTCAACCTTGATAGGTGCCTGAGCCCAAAAACCTTTAGCATAGGCAAAAGGTCATATTTATGGAAGGATTTCATTGTAACCTGTTAGGTTGACTCCATATAATGCCTAGATGATGACATCCCCTTTTGGTCATGATTGGTCATCTGTGATGGCCACAGGTGCCTGAAGCCCGAAAACCTTGAGCACAGTCTTCAAGTCATATTTATAAAGGGATTTCAGTGTAACTGCGTAGGATCACTCCAGATGATGCCCAGATGAGATTGTCCTCTTTGGTTGTGATCATTCAACCATGATGGCTGCCCGAGCCCAAATCCCGAAAACCTTTAGCACAGTCTACGGGTCATATTTATCAAGAGAATTCATTGTAACTTGGTAGGTTGACTTCATATAATGTCTAGATAAGAACGTCCCCTTTTGGACACGTTTGGGCAACTGTGACGGCTACAGGGGCCCGAAGCCTGAACCTTTAGAACAGTCTACAGGTCATAATTATGAAGGGATTTCATTGTGGCTTGGTAGGATGACTCCAAATAATGTCTAGATGAGAACATCCCCTTTTGGTCGCGATCACTCAGCCTTTATGGCTGCCCAAGCCCAAAGACCTTTAGCATAGTCTATAGGTCGTATTTATGGAAGGATTTCATTGTAACTTGTTAGGTTGGCTCCATATAATGCCTAGATGATGACATCCCCATTTGGTCGTGATTGGTCAACTGTGATGGCTACAGGTGCCCGAAGCCCGAAAATCTGGAGCACAGTCTGCAGGTCATATTTATGAAGGGATTTCATTGTAACTTCGTAGGATCACTCCAGATGATGCCCAGATGAGAATGTCCCCTTTTGGTTGTGATCATTCAACCATTATGGCTGCCTGAGCCCGAAGCCTGAATACCTTTAGCACAGTCTAAGGTCATATTTATGAAGGGATTTTATTGTAACTTGATAGGTTTGACTTCATATAATGTCTAGATGAGAACGTCCCTTTTTGGACACGATTGGGAAACTGTGACAGCTACAGGGGCCCGAAGCCCGAAAACATACAGAACAGTCTACAGGTCATAATTATGAAGGGATTTCATTGTAGCTTGGTAGGATGACTCCAAATAATGTCTGCAGGACAACGTCCCCTTTTGGTCGCGATCATTCAGCCTTGATGGCTGCCCGAGACCAAAAACCTTTAGCATAGTCTATAGGTCGTATTTATGGAAGGATTTCATTGTAACTTGTTATGTTGACTCCATATAATGCCTAGATGATGACATCCCCTTTTGGTTTTGATTGGTCAACTGTGATAGCTACAGTTGCCCGAAGCCCGAAAATCTTGAGCACAGTCTACAGGTCATATTTATGAAGGGATTTCATTGTAACTTCGTAGGATTACTCAAGATGATGCCCAGATGGAGAATTTCCCCTTTTGGTTGCGATCATTCAACCATGATGGCTGCCTGAGCCCAAAGCCCGAAAACCTTTAGCACAGTCTTCAGTTCATATTTATGAAGGGATTTCATTGTAACTTGGTAGGTTGACTTCATATAATGTCTAGATGAGAACAGCCCCTTTTGGATACCATCAGGCAACTGTGACGGCTACAGGAGCCTGAAACCTGAAAACCTTTAACACAGTCTACAGGTGATATTTATGAAGGGATTTCATTGTACCTTGGTAGGATGACTCCAAATAATGTCTAGATGAGAACGTCCCCTTTTGGTCGCGATCATTCAACATTGATGGCTGCCCGAGCCCAAAACCCCAAAACCTTTAGCATAGTTTATAGGTCATATTTATGGAAGGATTTCATTGTAACCTGTTAGTTTGACTCCATATAATGCCTAGATGATGACATCCCCTTTTTTTTTGGTTGTAATTGGTCAGCTGTGACGGCTTCAGGGGACCAAAGCCCATAAACCTTGAGCACAGTCTACAGGTCATATTTATGAAGGGATTTCATTGTAACTTCGTAGGATCACTCCAGATGATGTCCCCTTTTGGTTGCGATCATTCAACCATAATGGCTGCCCGAGCCCAAAGCCCAAAAACCTTTAGCACAGTCTACAGGTCATATTTATGAAGGGATTTCATTGTAACTTGATAGGTTGACTTCATATAATGTCAAAATGAGAACGTCCCCTTTGGACCCAATTGGGAAACTGATGGCTACAGGGGCCCAAAGCCCAAAAACCTTTAGCACAGTCTACAGGTCATATTTATGAAGGGATTTCATTGTAACTTGATAGGTTGACTTCATATAAGGTCTAGATGAGAACGTCCCCTTTGGACCCAATTGGGAAACTGATGGCTACAGGGGCCCGAAGCCCAAAAACCTTTAGCACAGTCTACAGGCCATATTTATGAAGGGATTTCAATGTAACTTGATAGGATGACTCATTTTGGAATAATTTCACTGTAACTTGGTAACTTTCGTTGATATACGTTAACTGTGAGGGCCACATACATTAACTGTGAGGTCATATTAACCCACCCTCAGCTCTTTAGTACAGTGTACACCTCATATTATTTTTATCAAAAACATAGCATACAGGGAACAGAAATGAACATATTCCCAATTATCACAATTCTTGTCTTATTTTATAATCCTTTCATAAATATTGAACATTATCCTTTTCATCAAACACAACACACAAGTTAAGCTACAGTGTCATTGACACTTTCATTGAGAATAGCGCTTGCCGGTTTTGGTCATAATGTTCGGTAAAGGGTTAAGAACATTTTCAGAATCTACGACAAGAATCAAATGAACATTTTGCAAGACTCAAAGTTGATTCTCATTGTTTTCTTTGCAAGAATAATTTTCGAGAATCGATTCTGATTCAAGCATAAAGGCCTGCTTGCAAGTTGGTGCAGAATTCAATGGTATGCTACCAGATACATAGACAGAACTGTGCAAGTGTTTGAATGGGTTAATGTTTATCGCACAAGTTTGGTTGGGTGCAAGAATAGCCTCTTGTGGTATTCTGCGCCAAACCAAATGAGGGTGATAAACATTAACCCATTCAAAAGTTTGTGTGGTTCTGTATTTATTACACACTTTCGCAAATTTCTAAAACAGGCCTTTTACGGTAATACTAAGTAAGAATTAACCTATCCTTCTGGGACGTAAAGGAAATAAAATAAGACAAAAAATCCAAATTAATATTCACAAGCAGGAGACCAGTCTTATTGTTATTTCATATACTGATTGAACTTTCATTCATAGTTTCAACTTTCAAATTGTAATGCGTCACCACTTCGATCGATGAAACACTGTTCATCTGAAATACAGTTTACTGTCTTTTTATGCCTCAATTTTACAGCACGAATTGTGAATGGTTGATGTGATCCCCACCAAAAAGTTACCATACTTTCACAATAAACAATAGGTGTAAATTCGGAAAATACTTCTATGAGGAATACTAAAAAAAAACCTTACATGTTTATCCTATCTGACTTCCAAGTTCCATGCTGCTGTTGTTACTTGACTGATTGACGGGTTAAGATTTTAGTCAAGATTACAGTAGTCATTGACAATTCATCCCACGTAAATGAAATTTATTTCTTTATTGTCGATAAAAAATGATGGTATTGTTCACATTGCCTGCTCAAAATTTATTAAAGTTTGTGTTATAGCCTTTAACAGGGGTACAGAATCCATACAAATTCCAGTGAATATCAACAGGCAATTTATATTTTTACACAACAACCAATGGCCCAGACTCAGCTGGTGCTAACTCAAATTTATCCAGGGCCAAACACAAACTTGGCCCCCCAATCCCCAAAATTTGCATGTAAAACCGAAAATTTGATGTCCTATGTGGTCCTTCATACATTTGACATCTGTGCATGAGCAGTGTCCAGGAAGCACCGAAATTAGCGCCAAGTATCATTCCTTGTTTGGCCCTCCATCAGATAACAACAAACTGAATTCTGTGCTTTTAAATCTCAGTTTTAATGATGCCAGACACAGATCAATGGTGATAATGGTGGATCAAAGAACAGAATAGGATGATGAAAGGAAGGAACAGTGGTTTTAAGTGTTCAGGGCTGTAACTTTATAAATTTTTGACAAAATTATTTCATGTTTGCCAATTTCGGGACATGGGCCTAACGTCATCATTCTTGCTAATGATTTTGCCACTGTTTGTTAAGTGTTCCTTCCCTATTCTTCCTTGAAGCCCCCCAGTTAAACTCCCATTGAAATTTTTTTGGAAATTTCTTGTGAGTTTAACGTGTTTCACAGAATGTTTATTCTGTGTATCCCCCATGGTTATGTCCTCACCCTAGGGGTGTTTAGGCATTTTTGGTCATGCATCATCCATCCGATGTATCGTATTTTCTTCTAATGAAGATCTTGCTTTGCATCGGATAGTTTAAAATCTGTTACTGACTTCGGACCGTGTTGTTCAGTGCCTGAAGTCTTGTTTCTGGTTTTCATTTGACGTTGTTTACATTGAAAACGCTTTCCTTATACATGTAGTTTCCTATGAATTAACTATGTTAGGACTATTATAAGATACATTATATATTCCGGTAGTGTAGCTTTAATTTTTGGAAAAGAAAATTTTTTTTTGTCCACACTTAGGCTCTATCGTGATCCATTTGGGCTCATTGTTCCCTTTGGGAACTTGGGCTCATGTAAAAAAAATTTCGAAAATTTTTTTGTAAATTATTTTTCGAATTATTGTTTTGATTAATATTATTATGTATCTTTTTCAGATATTTATTGGGAGTTGGTACGAGTACTGTTGACTTTTATTTTATTCAAAATGAAAGCTTTTTGCTCAAATTGTAACTCGAGGAAGTCTTCCTCTGATTCACATGATAATTGTATCAGTTGTAGTCAGTGTACTCACACTAATTCCTGTGCAACTTGTGCCAATTGGAATGACAAACCGTTGGAGACATGTGTCACAGTACGTTGTTAGCAGCGAGAGGACAATGCCGGTCCTCTCGCAACAGAGTCACTCTAGTTTTTCAGTTTCTATTTCAGAGGAACAAGAACATGGTGATGTTTTCGTGACGCCGTCAGCAAGTGTGCATCCATTGTCGCAATTAGATAGTCAGACCTAGCGACTAAAGTGCTCTTAAATATTAGACAGGGCAATAAACCACACGCTGGTGGTTTCAGATCCCTGTCGCCAGCTGGTTCGACTGGTGAAGCGGTGGGCACCGTGACACCGGGTGTGTCCGTTGCGGTCGAGGAGAGAAAAAAGGGTAGAGCGAGCACTATAATAAATAAACAGGCTCATCCTGCGACGATGGAAAGGAAGAAGCCGGCAAGTTCGACAGTAAGCTTAGCGAGGTCTGACAGGACTGCAAGCGAGAGGGTCCCCTCTCTTTTACAACAACACCTGGGGCCAGATGTTGTAGTTCGGAACTTGCATCAGTCGGAGCTTACGTCCACGTCTCCTGTCCAGGACACTCCGTCAGATGTACAGCCAGCTATAATTACGGCTTCTTCTATGTCTACTAAGCAGACACAACCGCACCTTGGCTACGTGACTTTGAATATCCAGCCTGCATCACCGAGAAAGGACCTCTCTTTGTCTAGAAAGTCACACCATCTGGTAGCCAAGGAAACGAGGCCTCGTTCATCGGAACGTCCGCAGAAAAGAGCCATCTCGGGCACACTGTCTCAGGAGCAGCCGGCGGTCATGCAACAAAAGACCGCTGCTCCTCATGCCTCCGTAACGGACTTACTGTTGCAAATCGCACAGCTTATCGCAGCATCCCAGCAGGTACAGGAGCAACCTACGGCAGCCTCGGAACATGAGCTGTCGGATGACGCTTGGTCGGTCCAGTCATCTGTGCATTCAGATGCCAGTGACCGTGAGTCTTATCTGATTCTGTCGGGTGGTGAAAGGGTTTTGGAGGAAAATGGCCCTTCCCTTTCGGAACAACATATGGTAGTGATGGATTTAATCCATCAATACTTTCCAGAATTTGTTCCTTAGAATCAGACTGCAGCGACCGCTCATAAGAAGCTGCTAGCATTGTTAGACGCTGACTATATCCGTTAAAGGAGGAGGTCCTTTCCTTTCCGGTGCAGTCTGAACAGGTGTCTCAGACTTTTGCTCTTCTTAACGACGCCATAATGTTTCAAGTGGAAAGAAAAAATACAGCTTTTTTTCTGCATCTTCCATACGTCTACTGTTTATTGGACCACGTCCATTTAAAATGGTAGGGGAAGGTGTTCAGAGAGTTCCTCTGCGTTTGGATGAGCAGACTGAGGACCAAGATATGTCCTTACCTCCGTCATTCACAGTTCGCTCAGACACAACTGAGATGGCAATTTCTTCTAACAGAGCGAATTTAGATGCTAAGTCTTATGCAGATCACTGTACAAGAGCTATGGCGCAATGTCTGAATGGGAAGGAATTTGAGGACGTCCGTACCTCTTTACGAGTTCTTTCCAGGGCTATAACTCTGCCCTAACAGTGGCTAATTTGGAGTTAATTAGATGTGATGGAGCCCTTGGTCTGTGACCAAAGAAAGCATCAATACTCTGCTACTGAAGTCTGCGTCAAATAAACCTGCAACAGCAGAGAAGAGTAAAGGAGGAGGTTCGGGACAAAAATCATCCTGAGGGAACTCCTCGCGAGGATATAAAAGATCCTCATATAATTACTCTCAAAATCGTCAATTTAGCAACTCAGGTCGGGGGCGTGGGTCTGGCCGAGGCAACCGGTCAGATGCCCCCAAGCCGGAGGGTCGAGGCTCATCATGGGGAGGACATGGTTTCTCCTCCCACAGGCCTCGCAGGTCCTACAGGTGATTGTCATTCCAGTTCCAGTTGGCAGAAGGTTATCAAGATTCGTGAGAAACTGGATAACTATTACGGAAGATCAGTGGATGAGAAGTGTCATCTTGGATGGTCTAAGGCTATCATTCCGAGCAAAACCACCGCTAACACGACGTCCGCATTGGACACAACTTCCGCCAAATCCGGTAAAAAGAGAGTCTCTCCTTTTGGAGATGAAGTCTCTCTTGGAAAAGGAAGCAATAGAGGTTGTAGAGAACCAAGACTCTCTAGGTTTCTAAGTCACCTGTTCCTCATACCGAAGCCAAACGTCTCGTTCCGACCGGTAATAGACTTGAGCTGGATAAACAAACTTATCGTAGCTCCAAAGTTCTATATGGAGACCATTCAGTCAGTAAGGGTGAGCATATGAGTGAACAACTATGTGGCAAGAATAGATCTAGAAGATGTGTACTTTCATGTCCTGGTACATCCGGCATTCAGAAAGTACCTACGGTTTGCCGTTCAAGGGATAGTATATCAGTTCCGAGCAATGTGCTTTGGTCTGAATCTAGCACCATGGGCGTTCACTCGAATAATGAACTCAATAATGTCTTATTTCCGAGCTCTTTCATCTGCGGTAGCGTCGGCTTACTTGGACAACATTCTTCAGAGGTATGGCAATAGAATTACTCTTCAGAACGATGTCCAGAGTCTGCTATTATTACTCCGACATCTCGGTTTCATCGTAGACGAGAAGAAGTCAGATCTAGCTCCGTCCAAGTTGTTCATTCACTTGGGGAAGAGCTTCAAGACTTACAACAATCAGGTACATCTGCCGTTACCCAGAGCAAAATTAGTCAGTTGTTATCTCGCTTTTGTCTACCCTCAGATGCATTAACAGCGAGGGAATTTATATGACTGATGGGGTTGTGCTTAGCGGCTGCGGATCTCATTCCGATGGGTCGCTTATGCACACGTCCTCTCCAGATATTCTTTACTCAGAACTGGAGTGTGAAGACGCATTCGCTGGAGACCAGTATTGTTTTAACGGACCAAGTAAAACAAAAAGTTCAGATTTGGGCAGACATTCAATGGTTAACTCAGGGAGTTCTGCTGCAGCTGCCAGATATTGCTTTCACAATTATGACAGATGCGAGTCAAACAGGTTGGGGCACGACCCTGAACCCAACAGACTCGAAGTGCCAGGGTCTTTGGGACCCAGAGTTCCTAAGAAAACACATAATCATCAAAGAAATGATGTCAATATGGTTAGCGCTACAACAATGGATTCGCATTATACAGAACGCTCATGTTCAAATATTGTCGGACAACTCGACAGCGTATATAAGGAACCAGGGAGGCACTCATTCGATTCCGTTATACAAACTAACAGAAAGAATCCTTCTATATGTCTTGGAACATCAAGTTCATATATCGGTCTGTCATATACCGGGTCGTCTGAACATACTAGCAGACTCGTTCTCTCGCAAAGGTCACCTGTTGCCTTCAGAGGGGACTCTCAAGAAGCGAGTGTTCAGACAGATTTGCTACCAGTGGGATCAACCTATGATAGACTTATTTGCGACACACCTCAACAATCAGTTGCAGACTTATGTGTAGCCATGCCCAGATCCTCGAGCGTACGCAGTAGATGCTTTCTCAATTCCATGGGATGGAATGATAGGATACGCGTTAGTAGCATCTCTGTCGTCATAGAAACCATGGATCAATCTACTCAGGTGTCTGTTATGGGACATTCCCCGGAAGCTTCCTCCGCGGGAGTACCTTCTTTATCAGGGGAAGTCACGCACACTGCATCACAACCTGCAAGGTCTCAACCTTCACGTATTTCTGTTGAGCAGTCCTTCTTGCATGGCAAGCGTTTTACAGGATGAGCAGTGGATGCAATTTCTAACTGTAGGAGGACCTCCTATTCACTGAATTACGCAGCAAAGTGGAAGGTTTCCTTCCGTTGGTGTAAAGATCAGTCAGTTTATGATCCGTCCATACCTGATATTGCCAACTTTCTGGTCTACCTGTTTGACGTTCTCAAACTGCAGCCCGTCACTATTAAGGGCTATAGGTCTATGCTATCGGACACTTACACCCATCATGATAGCTTGGCGATTGGATCTAATACTAGTTAGAAATTTCTCTATAAATAGACCTAGAACTCTCAGATTAATTCCTAAGTGGAATTTAGCTTGGGTTCTGTTGAAGCTTAAAGAAGCTCCGTTTGAGCCATTAGACATTGTAAAGTCCAAATTCTTGACCTATAAAACAGCATTTCTCTTAGCCTTTGCTTCCGCTAGAAGAGTTAGTGAACTCCATGCTTTAT
Organism: Pictodentalium vernedei; assembly: GCA_031216915.1. Lineage (NCBI taxonomy): Eukaryota > Metazoa > Mollusca > Scaphopoda > Dentaliida > Dentaliidae > Pictodentalium > Pictodentalium vernedei. The sequence continues at coordinate 247,370,265 of CM062296.1, forward strand.
CTGTTGACGAATCTCACTACTGTAGTGTTGGAAATACCATCATTTTAACTACACAAGTGGGATTTTTGGCTAGAATCAAGTTCCAAATTTACAGCCTGAGCCTATTATCATAAAGGCTCTGCCATCTACGGACAACCATAGACCTTTGCTGTGTCCAGTCAGGGCTATGCACATATATAAACGCCGATCAGAGTTTATTAAAAAAGGAAGAAAACGCTTCTTTTTATCATTAATTCCTAACAAAAGATATATCTGTTCAGTCTATTGCTAGATGGATTCAGATGGCAATATGTATTGCCTATGGAAATATATCTTCTGATCAGCGTTCTGTAAATAAGATATCAGCGCATGAAGTTAGAGCGCTGTCCACTTCTTGGGCCTATTCTAACAGTATAGCCATTACTGATCTCATGAAAGCTGTGTACTGCACACAGCCTTCTACATTTACTAAGTTTTACCTTAGAAATATAGAGTACCTCTCCGGCGACCTTAGGTGTTTGGGTCCTTTATCTGTTGCTCAGAATATTGTTCACTAAAGGATTACAGCTATAGTTATTTAGGCTTTCCGTTCCAGCAGTGGCGCTGTTCCGCTGCCCTCTTCGTTCTGGGGTTATGTGACCCAGAACAAGGGGAAGGGGGGGGGGGCAGTTTTCCCTTAATATCATCTGGCTTTATAGTGAAAAGCAAGGGAAGACCTCCTCCAGTGTCAGTAGTTCTAAGTCGGTACTGGGATGGTTTTAATGTGTAGCTCAGTGGAAGCAATTATTATGTCTCATTTATGTAATATTTTTAAAGTGTAGCTCGGTGTGAAGCATTTGTATATGTCACGTGTCAAATGGGCATTAATATACAATCCTCAGACACTTTTAAATGAGAATAAAGAATCTCATTCTCTGGACTATCTTTATATATTGGCTTTCCTTCACGAAATTAGCATAGTGGGTTATGCTGGCATTAAAATGGAGAATTATATATTATGTAATGCTCAATTACATTGTTGTTGGTGTTATGTCTTTCTTATTTCACATAAATGAGAAAGACATATGTAATTCCGTTCTCTCCTATTCTCCTATAGGAGATATCCTTTAAGAAGTGATCGAGTAATTGGATTTTCCTTTATGTCCTAGGCCCTCCAGCCTTTTTACTATTCAGCTAAGCCTGGGCCATTGGTTGTTGTGTAAAAATATTATAAATTCATAGTAATTTGTATATTTTTATACTTAATAATAGCCCAGACGGGGATGGCCCTCCCATGAGTGGGCACTCATACCTCCCCACTGATTATAACATTTAGCAGGCACTGTAGAAAAAATGATACTTGGCGCCAATTTCAGTGCTTCCTGGACACTGCGCATTTTCGGTTTTACATGCAAATTTTAGGGATTGGGGGGCAATATTTGTGTTGGCCCTGAATAATTTTGAGTTAGCACCAGCTAAGTCGGGGCCATTGGTAAGTATAAAAATATACAAATTACTGTGAATTTATAATTTTGTATTTCGATTTTGGTGACCTAGAAACTTGCTCGCACAACATCATTAATTCAAAATGATGTCACTCATACACGCTTTCATATTCTGTCTACATTGTTCTTTAGTTTGAACTACAAGTCAGTCATTGCCAAGTCATACTTTAACCCATCGGGTTATTTAATCGATAGTCAGTATTGTTCAAGTTAAGAAAATAAATTAGAAAGTTTCTTTTGATGGTCGGTCAGAGTATAGGACATGAGTTTCTACAGAAGCAATATAAGAAACTCAGATACTATAGACCGCTGACATCCACTTTACAACATCAAAATAAATGACCCATTGCATCAAAATGGGCCCATGTATCCCCAGAAATATGACTGGCTCCATTCTTACATTAAAAAAGTGCAAAAATCTGTATCCCATACATGTGCGATAAAAGTTTATTTTTATCACACATCCTAGAATGTTGTGAACAAACCTTAATTTTAAATGGGTATGTAATAAAAGTTTATGATTGTCTCATAGTTTGTATTGTGGTAGCATACATACCACTCTATCGGTATCATCAGTGTGGTAGTGGCTTGTTTGCCCATTGGGAGATACCTGTATTGACTGAAGAGGTTAAGGCCCCGGCTGATTGAACCCTGAAAATTTAAATAACAATTGAGAGGGGTGAATAAGAGAGTGAATGGGCTGAGAGAGTTCATTTTAGGATGAAAGTATCTACAGTTCACTACAAGTTTATCGGACACCAGTGAGACTGAAGTGTTGAATGAGTAGTAGGTTATGAGATGCAGTGGTGGTGCCAGAATTCCCCCCAACAGGACATATAAAGATACCATTCTGTCAGCAACAGGAACCTTTCATCAGCACTGTTTTGTTCAAAACAGATGTGTTAGAGAGTGTCTGGGAGTGCAGAGGCTCAGTGGTTACGGCATTGGACTTCAAACCAAAAGGTTCACTGTTTAATCCCTGCCAGAGGCAACTGCATTATGTCCTTTGGCAAGGCACTTAATTCCATGTGCAGGCATGGTGGCGCTGTGTACTGCACTTGCCTTCAACCAATGCTAACCCTTCATGTGTGGAGTTGGAGAGTCTGACAGTTGCTCACTGTTGCTCGGTGGTTCTTTCTGAGTATTCTGGCTTCCTTCACCTGTAAAACTGATAAGAGGTGATCCTGTTGTCGAAAATGTTGTTAAACCCCAATAAATAAATAGAGAGTGCCTGATGGTCCTCTCCAAAAAATTGTAAGAAAATATTATGTAAACATATTTTTGTACTGCTTAGCAAAAGACAAACTGACACATCCAGTATAAAGCCACGAAACTTGTTTTCACATCTTTTCTACATTGCTTCTTGCACTCAGCCAATTATTAATCAAGAACATTGAACAAATGCTACAGAGCTTTATTTTGACTCAAGATGCCTTGAGGGCTTAGTCCCAAGTTTGTTAATGTTTCAGTGCCACAGAACAGGTGCACCATCCTGAAATCTTTGGATAAACTTGCAAGTTACTTTCAAAGTGCCTGAGCAGTTGTTTTAAGGCAAGTCTTGGCTATCTAGAAAGACAGCCAAGACTTGTCTAGAAACAACTGCCAAGCCACAGGATGTAGACTGCCAGAGTGTGGCAAATATCTACAAAATATCTCTCTTGCTGAGCTAGAAAGAAATAGTTGAAAACAATATCTCGGGCCCTCATACAATCTTTTTTCTCAAACTGTTGACAATACTGAAAAAATAGTCAAGTTTTCACATGCAGTGTACATACCAGGGTGGTTTAGTTCCCTGAGAGCTGGTTGGTGGACATTTTCCCTAAGGGTAATACAGGAAGTGAAGCAGTGCTTGGTTACTTCAGTAGACAAGTTCTGTTTCTCTGGTATAATAGGACATTGTAACCAATGGCTAGGGTATGAATCATCCATAGTGGGTAACATAAATTATAAACAGTGTTCTAAACTTTACTTTGTTCAGTATGTGGAGAGTGTATTGTAACTAAATCTCCCAGGGAGTGGAGTTTGCACCCAAAATATTATTTTCAAATTCTTTACAAGTGGACAAAAAACACAAGCAATGTTTCAGCCAATGGACCTCCGGGTATTGGCTGGAACTTTGCTTGTGCTTCTTATGCTTTGCAACAAATTTGCTATTATTACTCGAGTGGAATCTCTACTCTGTGGGTGATTTAGTGATAATACACTCTCCACGTACTGTACTTGTGTTGCAGTGACAATTTAGCAGTAGATTCTGAAAGTAACCTTAACTGGTAGAGTGCTGAATTATTTTCAAAGGTGTCTTTTAATATGAATATTTGTTTCAAAGATATGATGCTACAAGCAAGGGAAACATTAGTTTAGCAATATTTTACTCATAGATATTTCATTTGTTACAGTTTATTGGAGAGTGTCTGTTTGCACTCCAATAAATTATAACAAAACGGTTTTGTTTAAATATTTGTTTTCTACTACAGTGAAATTCTGTTAATTGAATGGCCACTTTGCCAATGAAAATTATTCAATTAACAGGAGTATTCAAATAACAGGGATTGGGTCACTTTCATGTATTCTAGAGATAAACGCAGCATTTATTCTATTATATCTTGTTTGACAGAGCTCCATGATTTTAAATGCCTGTAATGGATGTAATGAGGCCAAATAGGTCTATAAACAAGGGAAAACTGGGGAGAGTCAGGTAATTTCTCAACAGGTTACACAATTTTTATTCAATTAACAGGAGTTTACTCTATAGCCTATATTCAATTAACAGGTCAAATTTGTACTGGAGGTATGGTAAGTGGTTTTGTGTTGGGGAATTATATGCAATTAACAGGGTTAATCAGTTAAGAGATATTCAATTAAGTGGGCTCCACTGTACTGAGAAAACAACAAAACATACAGTGTAAAGCCACTGTAGTGGGTTTCAGCACTTTTCAATAGAGCCATGATAGTTAACACCAGTTAACACATTATTTCCACCTGGACAACATTACTCTAGTCACCAGAATAGAGATAATCCAGCCTCTGATTAACAAAACATGTCTTGGTAAATTGGATAAATCATTTCCTGAATGATTTGTGGCCTTCATTTGTTTTAATTTCTCATTTGATCACACACCTATTAATTTAAAACACGGGATTTCTACACTTCTGCCTGTACGATAAAAATAAAGTTGTATCGCACATGTCATGATACAAAACACATTCGATTTTGTTTCCAACGTAAACAGAGTTGAAAGATGTCTAAACAAATCATGTCAGTCATTGATCAAATGTACCGGAGCCGAGATTGCTTGGAAATTCCAAGTTCCTCATTTAGATTTGTTTATCCGAGGTATTTAAACAATCGGATTCAAGTCAAAAATTTACAAAATAAAAATAACATTCTGGCTGCTTGTTCCTTGTTTCCACAACTGGTCATATAATGATGGAGTGTACTAAACTTATTAACTATTTAAAAATGTTTTATTGTGTTATTTCCCGCAGTTTTGTCAATATCTGAAGTTCGATCATCGTGACCGTGACACTGATCGGTGTCAATTGGTTTCTACCAATTGAATTCTGTAAAACTTAAAAAGCAAATTAGGGTTGGTATCTTGCCAAGTAACAGTGTTATCTTCTTGGCAAAGAAGGAAACTTGGCAATTATCCAGCTGAAAGGTGCTTTTAGTTCAATTTTCGGGTAGAGTGGTTGTTACATGGGAGGTATGTGATAAATACAGAACTGCACATACGTTTGACTGGGTTAAAAATTATAGCAGGAGGTTTATTTGGCCCAGGACATCACTCTAGAACTGAAACAGTTAACCAATTAATCAATGATCAACGTCTTGATCCATCAAAAAAGTAATTGATCGATTAACCATTACTTTTGAACTACCGTATTGTATTATATAGGTTAACAAAGGAACAAACTTGCTCCAAAATACGCCCATGTTGTCACACTGACTCACATTAATTATATGAGACAGAGAAAAGCATGCAAGTTACTTGATGACATACTTGTTTACTTGCATGATCATCATACTGTTTAAGTGGCTGGAAATGGTCATTCTTAACCCTTTACCCATTGCGGGTAGCAGACGATACTTGCAAAATAAATTCAAAAATTACTAAAAATTTTCAATTTTTGTCTTAAAAACATAGCTTATAACCCCTCATTGGAACGAGCTCAATGAGCTCATTCCAATGGGGGGGGTCATAAGCTATATTTTTAAGACAAAAATTGAAAACATAATAAATTTGAATGGTGATTTTTGTATATAGGCCTAGTCGGTTTTGTTTGTTACATTGGGTAAAGGGTTCATGCTGTAAATCATCAATGGTACAGCAATTATTCAGCTACCTATTAGGGTAAGTGATTAACCAAGGTTAATCCATGTGATTAATCAATCAAAAAAATCCTTTAACCGTTTCAGTTCTACATCACTCGAGCCTTCGGTTCTCGTGATATCCTGGGCCAAAGCAATCTCGTGCGATAATTCTTAACCCATGCAAACGTATTTGAGGTTCTGTATATTTATGTCTACTTGACAAGTGTCCCAAATACTAACTCACTCAAAACCTTATGTAAGTGTCATTCATTTTGTGTCTGTTCTCGGATCCAAAAATCCCAAACTGAATTGAGCTAATGACCTTATTCGATGGGGATACTGGTGACATAGGAGGCGATAACTGATGCCTGAGGTGGAAATCTTCTGAAGTGGGCTGTTTGGATATAAATGTATGGCTAAATTTGAGTTCATATTTTTGTTGTGGTTTTGCTATAGCCGTAGATGAGTGGGGATATTATACATTTTTGCTTTCACAATCTGCATCCTGTGGGTTCCTACTTGATTCTAAGCAAGTCATGGCTGCTTACACAGGCAGCCAAGTCTCATCTACAAACAACTGCTAAGGTACTTGGAATTTAATTTAAAATGTACCTGAAGACTGTATCCTGAGGCACTTGTTTTGTTGCAGTAAAAATTGATCAAAGTCGTAATTAGGCTTTTAAGGGCTAATTACCAATAAATAATAGAATAAATGTCCCAAGTGAATGAGGTGATCATGGGAAACTGACACCTTATTAACCCTTTACTGCCCAAGTAATATACAAATTGGGCAAAAACGTTTTCAAAATATTTCTACAAAACCATATCATCTGCACCCTCATTGGAATGAACTTGATAGGGTTTTGTTGGTTGGCAGGTATTCTTGCCAGGACAGTATTTCTCTTGCCACTGAAAAAAGTATAATCTCGTCATTTTAATCAAATTTCGCCCCATGTAAATTAAATAGATTTTTTTCAGTAATGATTTCTTTTGAGATAAATTTACTTGAATTTTTCAGCAGATCTAGCCATGGCTGCTTCACAGAAGACTTGACTAGATTTGATGAAACATATCTTGAAAATACTCAGCAGGTTAAGAGTTAGATGATAATTTTATTTGGAGCGTAGTGTGATTTGTTATCAATTTGTGTTGGATATGTAAATGTATATTTAATAGTTCAAAAATCATGCAAGTAATCTGAAGTGGTCCTTCAGTTGAAATGTTTTTTTTTAACACTTTCTGTTGTTACCCAACTTTTTCTGTTCCATGACAAGTAACACTACAGCCTATAATAAAGTGAAAGCTGATTGGGGCAACTAATGCCTTAACCCTTTACCCAACGCAGACGATATCAAAATTTATTATTTTAAATATAATTTTTTTTTAATTTTTCAAAAAATTTCAACAAAACCATATCATGTGACCCTTCATTGGAACGGGCTCAATGAGCTCGTTCCAGTGAGGGGTCACATGATATGGTTTTGTTGAAATATTTTGAAAAATTTAATTTTTTCAACTGCTCAATTTGCATATTATGCGGGCGATTCGTTAGGTAAAGGTTAACCCTTTCAACACTGGCGCCCTTGAAGGTATTATTTCAGTCAATACTGTCAATGGCAAAATGAGTGAAACCATCCTGGTTTGTTGGGAGGTTCAGTAATAATTTAATCCATCAGTTCTGTCAAGCTGTTGGATTAAATTATTACCAAGGCTTGCTACAGATATTTTGCTCTTTATATCATCTGTTCATCCACTACCAATTTTTTCTTCAAAATTTATGCACACTTGGTTGAAAGGGTTAATTATTGCATATTTTTGCCATAATGTTATCCCAAAATGATAGTTTTAAGCAACAAAAGCTAAACACATATGTACAACAGATGCAAAGCAATGTTTATTAGGCTTTGATCCATGAAGGATACATATAATTACTTGAAGTAGAGCCCTGGAATTTCTATAAATTGCTCTTTATGGTGATGAGGAAATAGTATGAATATTATCTTCATAACACTAGATTAGTACTGTTGCAATCTAGCAGTAATGATTTAACCCTTTACTTAACGTATATAATATCAAAATTTGTTATTTTAATTTGTTTTTTCCAATTTTTAGCTCAACTTTGGCAAAGCCAAATTTGAGCTTATGCCATGGCCAGTTGTCCGGTTGTCCGTCAACAATTCAATATGGCTCGGGCTAGAGGCCGTATTTATGAACCGATCTTTACGAAACTTCTTTGTACCTTTGTTATGACTGTGGGACAAGAACGCGTGTTTTTGGGTCCGATCCGAAATTCAAGTTGGCCGCCAGCCGCCATTTTGTACCGACGATGCAGAAATCTGTTTTTTATGCAGAACTTCCATATGAAAGCTCTGATTTGAATAATTTTTTGCTGATGGCAGCCATTTTGTACAAAATTAGGTGCAATCAGATTTTTGCACAGAACTTCCATATGAAAGTGCTGACTTGAATAATTTTTTGTGTGAATGTTTAGTACCATGGGATACATCACATATAATACAGGTTTTTTTCTCGTGCAGAAATTATGCAAATTAGATGAACTTTGATTTTTTCAGTGCTACTCACACACAGTAAGTACTCATGTCAATATGGCTCGAGCTGGAGGCTGTATTTATTAACTGATTTTCACGAAACTTCTTGGGTACCTCTGTTATCACCTTGGGATGAGAAGGAGTGTTTCTGAGTGTGGTCCAAAATTCAAGATGGCTGCCAGTGGCCATTTTGTACCGAAATTAGTTCTAATCAGTTTTTTGGCTCACCAACGTTAGTTGTGTGAGCCTATGGCATAGCCCTCATGTCGGCGTCGGCGTCCGCTCTTAAGTATTTTGAACTTTTGTGTACAGGTTTTGATTTTTTGGCTTTTCAAATTTTTTTTTAGTTTCAGCATATTGCTATAGTGGTTCACTACAACATTTAACTCTTTTCCAGGGTATTATGTCGTAATTTTAACCCCTTGAATCAAATTTTAGACTTATTTTGAAGTTTGCGTGTAGGTTTTGATGTTTTTTTTTTCCTTTCTTTCAAGTGGAGATTTACCTTGCAGCATATGTCCATGCTTTCTATTGTATGTAAACATGTATCTTAGGGCTATGTTTGTATTATTTAACCCTTTTCCTGCTGAATTACTTCAATTTTGGACTTTTATGTACAGCTTTTGGACTTAGGCTTACAGCTTCTTACTTTTATGTACAGGTTGTGATAAAAAAAAAACAATTTCAAGTGAGGTTGACCTCACTGCATATTGCAGTGGTGGTTATTATAACATTGATATCTTTCCAGTACATTTTTAAAAAATTTTTAACCCCTTCAATAGATTTTTAGACTTATTTTGACGTTTGCGTGCAGGTTTTCATGGTTTTTTTTTTTTTTCCTTTCTTCCAAGTGTAGAGTTTCTGCATATTGCTATGGTGGTTCACTATAACATTTAACTCTTTTCCAGGGTATTATGTCGTAATTTTAACCCTTTGAATCAAATTTTAGACTTATTTTGAAGTTTGCGTGCAGGTTTTGATGTTTTTTTTTTCCTTTCTTTCAAGTGGAGATTTACCTTGCAGCATATGTCCATGCTTTCTATTGTATGTAAACATGCATCTTAGGGCTATGTTTGTATTATTTAACCCTTTTCCTGCTGAATTACTTCAATTTTGGACTTTTATGTACAGCTTTTGGACTTAGGCTTACAGCTTCTTACTTTTATGTACAGGTTGTGATAAAAAAAAAACAATTTCAAGTGAGGTTGACCTCACTGCATATTGCAGTGGTGGTTATTATAACATTGATATCTTTCCAGTGCATTTTTAAAAATTTTTTAACCCTTTGAATAGTATTTTAGACTTATTTTGACGTTTGCATGCAGGTTTTCATGGGTTTTTTTTTTCCTTTCTTCCAAGTGTACATTTACCTTGTAGCATATGTCCATGCTTTCTATTATATGTAAACATGCAGCTTAGGGCTACGTTGTATTCTTTAACCCTTTCCCTGCTTAATTACTTCAATTTTGGACTTCTTTTGTTTACAGGTTTGGATTTTTGTGCTTTTAAAAATTTTTTCTTCTTCTTTGCATATTGCTGTGGGGGTTCACGATAACATTTAACTCTTTTCCGGGGTATTTCGTCTTAATTTTAACCCTTTGAATCAAATTTTGGACTTATTTTGACGTTTGTGTGCAGGTTTTGATGTTTTTTTTACTTTTATGTGCAGGTTTTGAGGTTTGTCTTTCTTCTCTTCCAAGTGGCAACTTACCTTGTAGCATATTGCCATGGTTCCTATTTTATGTTAGGATGCTTCTTGGGGCTATTATTATATTATTTAACCCTTTAGCTGCTTATTTACTTTAATTTTGGACTTTTGTATGCAGGTTTTGTACTTTTGTGTGCAGGTTTTGATATTTTTTTTTAAGTGGAGTTTTACCTCACTGGCATATTACCATGGTGGTTACTGTAACATTTTCAGGGTATTTTTCTAAATTTTAACCCTTGGAAACAAATGTGATGCTTTTGTGTACAGGTTTTGAGGTTTGTCTTTCTTTTCTTCCAAGTGGATATTTTTCAAGTAGACTTTCACCTTACTGGCATGTTGCCGTTGTGGTTACTGTGACAGGGTATTTTTCTCAATTTTAACCCCTTGAAACAAATGTGATACTTTTTTTTTACTTTTATGTGCGGGTTTTGAGGTTTGTCTTTCTTTTCTTCCAAGTGGTGACTTACCTTGTAGCATATTGCCATGGTTCCTATTTTATGTTAGGATGCTTCTTGGGCTATTTTTATATTATTTAATCCTTTAGCTGCTTATTTACTTTAATTTTGGACTTTTCTGTGCAGGTTTTGTACTTTTGTGTGCAGGTTTTGATATTTTTTTTCAAGTGGAGTTTTATCTCACTGGCATATTGCCACGCTGGTTATTGTAATATTTTCAGGGTATTTTTCTAAATTTTAACCCTTTGAAACAAATGTGATACTTTTTTTACTTTTATGTGCAGGTTTTGAGGTTTGGCTTTCTTTTTTTCAAAGTGGAGACTTACCTTGTAGCATATTGCCATGGTTCCTATTTTATGTTAGCATGCTTCTTAGGGGTTATTATTATATTATTTAACCCTTTAGCTGCTTATTTTCTTTAATTTTGGACTTTTGTGTGCAAGTTTTGAACTTTTTTTTTTTACTCCAGCGACCCCTTTACATTGGCCACCTGTTGGTGAGCCACGGGGTACTGATACCCCCCTCTAGTTGTACACAACTTCTATACGGCTCAGGCTAGAGGCTGTATTTACGAACCGATCTTTACGAAACGTCTTGGGTACCTTTGTTATCACCGTGGGATGAGAACGAGTGTTTTGGGGTGTGGTCCAAAATTCAAGATGGCCACCAGCAACCATTGTGTACCAAAATTAGTGCAATCAGTCTTTTGTACAGAACATCTGTATGAAAGTTCTGATTTGAATAAATTTTGGTATGAATGTTTTGTAAAATGGAATACATCACATATAGTATGGGTTTTTTTCTCGTGCAGAAATTATGCAAATTAGATGAATTTTGATTTATTTAGTGCTACTTATACACTGTAAGTGCACATGTCAATATGGCTCAGGCTAGAGGCTGTATTTATCAACCGATCTTCACGAAACTTCTTGGGTACCTTTGTCACCTTGGGACGAGAATGAGTGTTTCTGAGTGCGGTCCAAAATTCAAGATGGCTGCCAGTGGCCATTTTGTACCGAAATTAGGTCCAATCAGTTTTTTGTCACAACTTCTATACAGCTCGTATTTATGAACTGATCTTCACAAAACTTCTTGGGAACCTTTGTTTTCTCAACGAGAGCTTTCCAGTAAATGATGTCAGCTTTTGGTCTTATCAGTGTAGGATGAGAAAGATACATAGTTTATTGTGGTTATCCTACAACTTATTTTGACTTGTACTGTATATGTTTGATGTGATCATGATATAGCCATAGATGCCGACTTTAAACATCAATAAATTACACAAAATGTGGCAATAAAAAAGTTGAAAATCTGTTTCTCAGGCCCTCACACATGATCCTTTTGGCTGCCACATGTTTTCTTTTTCTAACCAATGCAAACTTAAAAAAATTAAACTTAAATGGTTTATGTCATATTTTAGGCCAAATAAAAAAAATGAATTGATTCTCAGGCAATTTTTTTTTCAAATCAGTGAGGGAGGGAGGATTTTTTTTTTTTTTTTTTTTTTTCGTGTTAAGGGTTGAGCATACTCAGTAAATCTTTTTGCTGTCTTTCCACTTGAAAAAGAGAAAAAGTTGTATTTTAGTGTAATTATAGTAAACCTTTTATAACTAACTGCTGTAACAACAGCTAAAAGGATTTGTATTTTATTGTTCTTTTTAATGCTATAGATCTGTCAAACATCATGATCCATTAGAATAGGCCCCAGTAACCAATGCTTGCGGTCGGAGTCCTTTAAAATGGGAAACATGGCTCTAAATGATTGGTTAAAGTTGAGTTTATATCAGTGTTGCAGCCATTATTAGCCATTGTGCAGAAATATATGACCTTAAACACCAGCAAATAAATAAATAATTAAATCATGATCCAGTATATCAGTATTTGCCTTGTTACAGTTTATGGGAGAGTGCCTCTGGGCACTCTCCCATAAACTGCAACAAGATAACACAATTTACTGCCACAGCTCAATAATTATATGTCGAGAAATGTCAAAAAATGACCATTCCAAGTTTTCACAAATCTTTAAAAAACATGACATAATAAAAATGTCTAATGAGGAGGTTCAAATTCAACGAGGGAGGGCCTGAGAATCAAAACATTATTTTTTTTTAGCCTTACCTAAGTTAATAAAATTGATAAATTTGTTCCTTGAGTGCAAAGCATTGCAAAGCCTTCTTGCACTCAAGGGACGAAATACACCACCACCCATGCTATTCTGTAGATTATGAGGCCTAAAACATAAAACTAACCAAGAACATGAACTTTGGATGGCAAAGAAATAATTACAAAAATAAAATAGAAAACCGTCTGCCTGAAAAAGAAAACCGTCTTCCCGCCTGCCTGCCCACATCCAATTTTGCAAAAAATGGCCTGAGAAACAGAAGATCTACTTTGTGGGGCCTAATCTACAGTTGTGAAGTGAATAATAATGGTACACTTCATGAGGTACTATAGATTTGCAGTGGTTTCTCTTGTGTCAGAGCACCTATTTTGAGCTAGAAAGATCATTGCTTCAGAAGTGTTCACATTATTTGAATGTGCTTGAACCAACCAATCACTTCTTCCTATTTTCTTGTATCCATTTTCTCCAAACTTCACCCAAAATTTATGAAAATAAATTTTGGTCTTCAATATTTCAATGTCTGCTGCTGTTAAAATTTTATGATAAAGATCATAGTACTTAAAAAAAATTCTTGTTTCTCAGGCATCACCCTCCTCATAAAAAATCTGCCTCATCACCTTTTTTCAGCTGGAAATCTCTTCTATAACACTATTTTACACTTGTAAATATTTAACCAACTATACCTTGTTTGACAGAGCTTGGTTAAATTTTCAACTACATTATAGGAAATTTTCACTGCTGAAAATGTTGGTTTGCCACATATAGTGTGAGTAGTTAAATGTCTGATTCCAACTATTTTCAGAACTGTTATATGAAAAAGCAAAAAAACAAAAATAATGCCTCCCTCATCATAAAATTATTGAGGACAAATTTGCCTGTGAAACAAGAAATATTTTTTATAGGCCTTATGTAATAACACCATATTTGCTTCTTATTATGGCAATATCCCTATCGTATTAGCATGGTATTTTTGAAAAGATATGGCATGTAGCACAAGACAAACACACCAGTGACATGATATTTTCACAATCATCTTTCGTAAATTAAACTATGAAAATCACTGTGGTGCTTGTTTTCTTTACATTTCAACTTTCAATGTCAGCTTGTAAGTTGTATGACTTATCATATCATGCTCACCATATTGGATGTTAATATGTTTTGTGAGGAATATAGCATTAACAACTTAGGTGGGCGAATTATGACTGACTTAAGTGTTCTATGGCAAAATTACGGCTGACAGATGGGTTATTTCTATAAAAATATCTGACGTAATGAAGATAATTAATATTCCTGGGCTTTTGAGCTTTTGCCTACTCACCAGGAAAAGTAATTTGCAGGAATGTTTTCTGATAAATCACTTCTAATACGTAAAAATTTCTTCATGCTTCAAAGCATGATCGACACTTCTTTTGCAGCTGTTTACCAAAATTACCAGCCAGCCATATTCTCAAAAAACGCCAATTAATTTTCATTTTTTGTCTCAAAAACATAGGTTATGACCCCTCATTGGAACGATCTCATTCCAATGAGGGGTCATAACCTATGTTTTTGAGACAAAAAATGGAAAAAATTAGTTATTCAAGAATTTTTTTTGCAAGAGTCGCTTGCTTTTCATGTTAGGTAAAGGGTTAAGGTAATAGTAGCACCACAAGCTGTATTGTATTCTGGAAGTTATGCATTCAAAATAGAGGTATGTTGTTTGATGTAACTTCTGCATGGAGAATTGAATGTGATATTGCAAATGTTTGAAGATTACAATTTTATTATATACTTTCTCATAAAATACCATAAAATAAGGTGAAGTAAAAAATTGTATGGTCACTGGGTTGTAATCTGGTCAAAGGTCTCTGTTCACTATTCTTCCCAAATCGCTGTAAAATATCATTTTTATCATTTTTATGCCCCCGGGAGGTTTTTATGCCCCCAAGGGAATTCTGTTTTCACCATGTCTGTCTGGCATCCGTCCATTAACATTTCATTTCCTCCCAATAACTAAAGAACCGAATTTTGTTGAAAAACATGGCCGGCACTGGCCATCTTGGATTTGGCATATTAATTGTCAGCAATTCTTGTAGCAGACTTTCCAGGCCGCACCTCTCACCTGATTCTTTTCAAATTTATTTGTAACTTTGGTATGATGTTCAGATGGGAGTTATCAGATTTTTCTGCATTCTGTTGAAAAATGTAACCGCTACCGGCCATCTTGGATTTGATATATAAATTGTCAACAATTCCATTAGAACACCCAACAGGCCCCATCCCTCATCCGCCTTTTTCAGATTTCATCTGTAGCTTTGGTGTAATGTCTTTTCTGTAGAAACATGAGTGACATGGCATTACAAGATCTTTTTATTTAGTTCAGTCCCTTCTTGGACAAGCTGAGCTGCAGTGTCATTGACACTTTCATTATTTTTGCATTATGTATTGTTGGTGTCTAAAGGAAGCTTCCTTTTGATTTTGGACCAGCTAGCCAATTCAATATGGCCACCATGACAGCCATGTTGAATTTGGTTTCCGTCCAATTACTAATGAATACTGACTCGAATCAATTTCAGTTTTTGTTAATGCATTATTGGTGTCCAGAGAAAGCTTCCTTTCAATTTTGGTCAAGCTAGCCAATTCAATATGGCTGCCACGGTGGCCATATTGAATTTGGTTTCCGTCCAATAACTAATGAACGCTGACTGGAATCATTTTTATTTTTTAATTATGCATTGTTGGTGTCTATAGGAAGCTTCCTTTCGATGTTGGACTGGCTAGCCAATTCAGTATGGCCATCATGGCAGCCTTGTTGAATTTAGTTTTCATCCAAAAACTAATGAACACTGACTCGAATCATTTTTATTTTTAGCTCAACTTTGACGAAGTCAAATTTGAGCTATTGTCATGGCCCGTCGTCCGTCTGTCCGTACGTCAACAATTGGCTATGGCTCGGGCTAGAGGTCGTATTTATGAACCGATCTTTACGAAACTTCTTCGGTACCTTTGTTATGACCGTGGGACGAGAACGAGTGTTTTTGGGTGCGGTCCGAAATTCAAGATGGCTGCCAGCCGCCATTTTGTACCGATGATGCAGAAATCTGTTTTTTGTACAGAACTTCCATATGAAAGCTCTGATTTGAATAATTTTTTGTATGAATGTTTAGTACCATGGGATACATCACATGTAATACGGGTTTTTTTCTCATGCGTAAATTGTGCAAATTAGACTAATTTTGATGTTTTTGGTGTTACTTTCAGCACTGTAAGTGCAAATGAGGCTAGAGGCCGTATTTATGAACTGATCTTTACGAAACTTCTTGGGTACCTTTGGTATCTCCGTGGGACGAGAACGAGTGTTTTTGGGTCCGGTCCGAAATTCAAGATGGCCGATGGCAGCCATTTTGTACAAAATTAGGTGCAATCAGATTTTTGAACAGAACTTCCATATGAAAGTGCTGATTTGAATAATTTTTTGTGTGAATGTTTAGTACCATGGGATGCATCACATATAATACGGGTTTTTTTCTCATGCAGAAATTATGCAAATTAGATGAACTTTGATTTTTTCAGTGCGACTTACACACAGTAAGTACACATGTCAATATGGCTCAGACTAGAGTCTGTATTTATGAACTCATCTTCACGAAATGTCTTGGGTACCTTTGTTATCACCTTGGGACGAGAACGAGTGTTTCTGGTTACGGTCTAAAATTCAAGATGGCTGCCAGTGGCCATTTTGTACCGAAATTAGGTCTAATCAGTTTTTTGTACACAACTTCTATACAGCTCAGACTAGAGGCCATATTTATGAACCAATCTTTACGAAACTTCTTGGGTACCTTTGTTATCACCGTGGGATGAGAGCGAGTGTTTTTGGGTGTGGTCCAAAATTCAAGATGGCCACCAGCAGCCATTTTGTACCAAAATTAGTGCAATCAGTCTTTTGTACAGAACTTCTGTATGAAAGTTCTGATTTGAATAAATTTTTGTATGAATGTTTAGTAACATGGAATACATCACATATTGTAAGGGGTTTTTTTTTCATGCAGAAATTATGCAAATTAGATGAACTTTGATTTATTCAGTGCTACTTACACAATGTGAGCACACATGTCAATACGGCTCAGGGTAGAGGCTGTATTTATGAACCGATCTTCACAAAACTTCTTGGGTACCTTTGTTATCACCTTGGGACGAGAATGAGTGTTTCTGGGTACGGTCCAAAATTCAAGATGGCTACCAGTGGCCATTTTGTACCAAAATTAGGTCCAATCAGTTTTTTGTCACAAGTTCTATACAGCTCGTATTTATGAATTGATCATCACAAAACTTCTTGGGTACCTTTGTTTTCACCTTGGGACAGGAACAAGTGTGTTTTGGGATGCCTTTGTTATCACTGTGCTATGAGAACAAATATTTTGGGGTTCAGTCAGACCCACTCTGGGACTCAAAGTTTTCTTTTCTAGTTTAGCATCTGACTGTTACCCACCTTTACAATACTTTACCTTTTCCATTTGTTACAGGCAACGGTCAGTATTTATGTACAGACCGTTACAATACTTTATATGTACCTTTGTTATCAGGTCATTACCTAGATGTTTGTCATTGCTGTGTCACATACTACACGTGCATGTCTTTGTCTTGACAAGTTGAGCTACAGTGTCATTGACACTTTCATTTAATTATGCATTGTTGGTGTCTAGAGGAAGCTTCCTTTTGATTTTGTACCAGTCAGCTGAACCAAGATGGCCGCCAATGGCCAATTCAGTATGTCTTCCATGGTGACCATCTTGAATTTGGTTTCCATCCAATAACTAATGAATACTGACTCAAATCAAATTCAATTTTTCGTTATGCATTATTGGTGTCTAGAGGAAGCTTACTTTTGATTTTAGTCCAGCTAGCCAATTCAATATGGCCACCATGGCCGCCATATTGAATTTGGTTTCTGTTCATGCTGACTCGAATCATTTTTGATTGCATTGAAACATGGTATGCTTGTTTGTAGATGGGAGATATTGATTTTTTTCTATTCCCATCAAAACATGTTACCGCTGGCAATGACTTTTGAACTTAGTTTAGTCAGACTTCATTATTTTCCTTTGGCACACCCTACAGGGCACATTTTATGATCGGATCACTTTGAAATTTGGTGATGGTTGTTTGGGGTGACCTCTAGATAGGAGTTATTAATTTTCTTCCTTGCCTGTCAAAAAATGTTGCCATTGGCAGTGACTTTTGATGAACTTAGTGCAGTTATGCGTCAGTATTGCCCTTTGACACACCCTGCAGGGCACATTTATGATTGAATCGCTTGGAAACTTGGTGTGCTTGTGTGGTGTGACCTCTAGATGGGAGCTATCAATTTTCTTTCATTTCAGTCAAAAATAGTTGCCGTTGGCAATGACCTTTGATGAACTTAGTAAAACCTTTGTGCAGTTATGCATCAATATTTCCCTTTGACTCACCCTATAGGGCACATTTATGATTGGATTGCTTAGATACGTGGTGTGCTTCTTTGGGTTGACATCTATATGGGAGCTATCGATTTTCTTCCATTTCTGTAGAAAAATGTTGCCGCTGGCAATGACCTTTGAACTTAGTCTAGCCAGACCTCAATATTTCCCTTTGGCACACCCTTCCGGGCACATTTAAAATCAGATCATTTTGAAACTTCGTATGTGTGTTCGGGGTGACCTCTAGATATAAGCTATTGATTTTTTTTTATTTCCATAAAAAATTATTGTCGTTACCAGTATCAACAGCCTTTGAACTTAGTGCATTTGTTCAGCAACTCATCCCTGTTGCACTCTCTGCAGAGTATATTTTTGAATTTCCATAAAAAAGAAAAAAAAAACATTGCCACAAGCAATGACCTTCAAACTTAGTACATTTGTGCATTAACATATTTCTTTGGCATGCCTCAGAGGGTGCATTCATTATCCGGTTGTTTTGAAACTTTGTTTGCTAATTCAGGGTGACAAAGATAGGAGCTATCGATTTTGAATTTATTGCATTTGTGCATCAACATTCTTCTTTGACATGGCCTACAGGGCACATTTATCTTAGGATTGTTTTTTAACTTGGTGTGCTCACTAGGCGAGACCTCTAGATAAGAGCTGTTGATTAGCATTCATTTCTGTGAAAAAGGTTTACAATAACCTCTGAACTTGCTGCATTTGTGTATCAACATTCTTCCTTTAGCCAGTCTTACAGTTTACATTTTAAATGCATGGATTACTCTGACGTTGTGCACACACAATGCTGTTATGTTGAAGTTTCACCAAATAATTTTGGTACCAATGATCTTCAATTTTGCCATTTCACTTTGGTTTTGCATTATTGTGTTCAGAGGAGCTTCCTTTTGATTTTGGATCAGATACCACTTCAATATTGCTGTCATGTTGGCCATATGGATTTGGTTTCCATCCAGTAACAAATAAATGCTGACTCAAATCATTTTTATTCTTTGATTATGCATTGTTGGTGTCTGGAGAAAGCATTTTATTCAATTTTGGTCCAGTTTGCTGAACCAGGATTGTCGCCAGTGGCCAATTCAGTATGGCTTCTTTGGCAGCTATCTTGAATTTGGTTTCCATCCAATAACTAATGAATGCTGACTCAAATCAATTTTATTTTTTTGTGATGCATTGTTGGTGTCTAGAGGAAGCTTCCTTTTGATTTCTGTTACCTACCCTTCTATGACACCACCGGGGGCATATGCCACGCTTTATGTTGCTCTTGTTTAAAAAATAGAAGGTGAAAAAATTGAATCACGGATGCTGATTTGGTTTGTTTTTCTTGATTCATTGTTGATTTAGTTTAGTTTTTTACTCACCTGATTGAGATCAAGGGGTGATTTGGTGATCACTTTCCATCGCCAATTGCCCGTCTGGCAAGGACTTTACATTTTGTACCTCTCCTCAGAAACTACCTGACAAACTTTAACCAAATTTGAGACGTATGTTCCTTAGCATATGTCAATTCAAGTTTGTTCAGTAAAGTTGCCATGCCCACAAGGGGCATAACTCTCTTAGTACCCCTCAAAAAATAAAGAATCTTCTCCAGAGCCACCAATCAGAATCTCTTGATATTTGGGATACAGCATTAGCAGGGTCAGATTCAAGATTGTTTAAATTAAGACCCTGGGTTTATATTTTTGGCTTGCTATAAGAAACAATCATTCACAATCTTCTTCAGATCCAGCAGTAAAAATCTTTTGATATTTTGTATACAGCATTCTTAAAAGAGTCAGATTCAAATTAATTCAAAATTTCCATGACTTCATGTTTGGACTCACTTTGGGAGCCCAAATTTTAACTTAATGCAATATGAGGAATATTCTTCAAAGACCTCCTTCAAATCCACGAGTCAGAATCTTTTAATATTTGATATTCAGTGTCCATATGGGAGCTAAATTCAAGTTTGTTCAAATCAAGTCACTGGGTTAATATTTGGGCTCAATATGTTAGTCTGGATATTAACTTAGTGCAATATGAGGAATATCCTTTGAAAATTTAAAATCTTCAAGAGTGTCGGATTCAAGATTGTTCAAATTAAGACCTTGGGTTTATATTTGGACTCCCTATGAGAAACAATTGATAACAATCTTCTTCAGATCTAGTAGTTGGAATCTTTTGATACTTGGTGTACAGCATCCTTAAGGAGTCAGATTCAAATTTGTTCAAATCAAGTGCCGACCTTCATATTTGAGCTCCCTATGAAAGGCTTTTTTGGAGGGGAGCCCCAATTTTAACTTGGTACAATATCAGGATTATTCTTTAAAACCCAGTTTCTTTAGATCCACAAGTCTGAATCTTCTGATATTTGATACACACTATCCTCATAGGGACTCGATTTAAGTGCCTTCAAATTAATTCCCTGGGTCCTTCTTTGGGCTTAATATGTGAGTCTGGATATTGACTTATATGCGAAATGTCCTTTGAAAATTTAAAATCTTCTTCTGATCCCCAAGTCAGAATCTTTTGATATTTAGTACACAGCATCCTTATGGGGGAAAATTTTTCCAGGAACATATGATGGGGCGGGTGGGTGGGTGGGTGGGTGGTCGGAATGGTTTGAAATCAGTTTTTTTCATGGTCTAAAAACTTTTTTCCTTTCATTCTTTTAATGATTTTATTGGCAGTTTGGCCAGGTACACCTTAAATAAATGTTGATTTTGTCATATTTTGCTCAACTTGACAAAGTCAAGCTGAACTATTGCCGTCACTTCACATTTGTCGGTGTATGTATGTCCATACTACATATGTACGTATGTACGTACGTACGTATATACATACATCATCAATTTCCTTTGGCACACCACACAGGTTGCATTTATGATTAGATCACTTTGAAACTTGGTATGCTTGTTTGAGGTGACCTCCAGATTGGAGCTATCGATTTTCTTCCTTTTCCGTCAAAAAGTGTTGCTGCTGGCAACGGCCTTTGAACTTGGTTTAGTCAGACCTCAATATTTCCCTTTGGCACACCCTACAGGGCACATTTATAATCGGATTGCTTTGAAACCCAGTATGCTTATTTGGGGTGACACATAGATGGGAGCTATCAATTTTCTTCCATTTCCAGTAAAAAATGTTGCCGTTGGCAACGACCTTTGAACTTAGTTTAGTCAGGCATCAATATATTCTTTTGGCACACCCTACAGGGCACATTTATGATCAGATTGGTTTGAAACTTGGTATGCTTGTTTGGGGTGACCTCTAGATGGGAGTTATCAATTTTCTGCCATTTCCGTCAAAAAAAGTTGCCACTGGCAACGACCTTTGAACTTAGTTTAGTCAGGCATCAGTATATTTCCTTGGTACTCCCTACCGGGCACATTTATGATCAGATCGGTTTGAAACTTGGTATGTATGTTTGAGGTTACCTCTAGATGGGAGCTATTGATTATCTTCATTTCCATCAATTAATGTTACCACTGGCAATGACTTTTAATGAACTTAGTGCAGTTATGCATCAATATTTCCCTTTGGCACACACTGCAGGACGCATTTAATAGCGGATCGCTTTGAAACTTGGTACGTTTATTTGGGGTGACCTCTAGATGGTATCTATCGATTTACTTCCATTTCCATCAAAAAATGTTGCCACTGGCAACAGTCTTTGAACTTAGTTTAGTCAGACCTCAATATTTCCCTTTGGCACACCCCACGGGGCACATTTATGATCAGATTGCTTTGAAACTTGGTATGCTTATTTGGGGTGACGTCTAGATGGGAGCTATCTATTTTCTTCCATTTCTGGTAAAAGATGTTGCCACTGGCAATGGCTTTTAAACTTAGTTTAGTCAGGCATCAGTATATTCTTTTGGCATTCCCACAGGGCACATTTATGATCAGATGGGTTTGAAACTTGGTTTGGTTGTTTGGGGTTACCTCTTGATAGGAGCTATCGATTTTCTTCCATTTCCGTCAATTAATGTTGCCCCTGGCAATCACCTTCGATGCAGTTATGCATCAATATTTTCCTTTGGAAACAATCGCAGGGCATATTTATGATCATATCGCTTTGAAACTTGGTGTGCTTGTTTAGGGTGACTTCTATATGGCACCTATCGATTTTCTTCCATTTCCATCGAAAAATGTTAAAATGGTGCAGCTGGCAACAACCTTGAACTTAGTTTATTCATACCTCAATATTTCCCTTTGGCACACCCCACAGAGAACATTTGTGATTGGATTGCTTTGAAACGTGGTATTCTTATTTGGGGTGACCTCTAGATGGGAGCTATCGATTTTCTCCAATTTCTAAAAAATGTTGTGCTGGCAATGACCTTTGAACTTAGTTTATTCAGGCATCAATATATTCCTTTTTCACTTTGAAACTTGGTATGCTTAATCGGGGTTTTCTCTAGATGGGAGCTATCCATTTTCTTCCTTTTCCATCAAAAATGGTTGCTGTTAGCAATGACCTTTGAACTTAGACTAGTTAGGCATCGATACTTCCCTTTGGCACACCCTACAGGATGCATTTATGATCGGATTGCTTTGAAACTTGGTATGCTTGTTCAGGGTGACTTCTAGATGGGAACTATCGATTTTCTTCCATTTGTGTCAAAAATAGTTGCTGTTGGCAATGACCTTTAAACTTAGTTTAATCAGGCATCAATATATTACTCTGGCATGCACTGCAGGGCACATTTATGATAGGATCACTTTGAAACTAGGTATGCATATTCGGGGTGACCTCTAGATTTGAGCTGTTGATTCTTTTTCATTTCCATAAAAAATTATTGTCATTAGCACCAGCCTTTGGACATAGTGCATTTGTGTAGCAACTTATCCCTTTTGCATCCTCTCTACAGGGTTTATTTATGAATTTCCATAAAAAAGAAAAAAGACCATTGACACCAGCAATGACCATCAAACTTAGTGCATTTGTGCATTAACATCTTCCTTTGGCATGCCTCAGAGGGTGCATTCATTATCAGGTGGTTTTGAAACTTCATATGCTTATTCACGGTGACAGAGATAGGAGCTATCCCCGCGGGAACCTCGGAAAGTGAAGCAGTGCCTGTGAAGCAGTGTACTGGTAAAATAGGACCCAGTCACCAGTGCTTGGGAGGTGAAAACCCTCTCTAAAATGGACAACATGGCTTATTAACGCTCACCCCTGGTCTTGAGTTGATACTAATGTTGTGCTCATGATTAGCCATTGTGCAAAAGTATGTGACCTTAAACACCAATAAATAAATAATAAATAGAGATAGGAGCTATCGATTTTCTTTTCATTTCCCTCAGAAACAATCTTTGAATTTATTGCATTTGTGCATTTACATTCTTTTTTGACATGTGAAATGTGGCCTACAGGGCCTATTTATCATAAGATTGTTTTGAACTTGGTGTGCTCATTAGGCAAAACTTTTACATGTAGATTTATTTCTCTGAAAAAAGTTGCCGGTTACAATGACCTCTGAACTCACTGCATTTGTGTATCAACATTCTTCCATTAGCCAGCCTTACAGTTTACATTTAAAAATGCCTGGATTGCGCTGATGCTGTGTACACACAATGCCGTTATGTTGAATTTTCACCAAATAACATTGAAACAAATGATCTTCAATTTTACCATTTCACTTATAACTTATCAATTTCAAGTTTGTCAAGTTGAGCTACAGTGTCATTGACACTTTCATTATAGATTTGCAGCAAACATTCAATGAGTCATTAGTCACACTTTTCAACCAGATTGAACTTTTTTTTAGCTTTTTACTCAACAATATTAACTGCTACAGTAGTAGCGGCATCTGATATATATCTTCCATTAGAACAGCTGGATGAAACAGAAGAGACTTATTATCAAAACATGCCAAGGGTATGTGTGTGTATCAGTGCACTTTCAGTTTGATTATTCTCAACTGACACTCCCGATTTGGGACATGGCCATGCACTGTCATGAACAAAATATAGATCAGTGGATGGGTACTCAAAATTAATGAAAGTCATTGGTAGTAAACTGATAATATATTTGTTCTTCAAACTGTTTCCAACAGAAACAAAAATTAAAATATATAGACTTCTGAAAAACATAAAATTAAAATGTCTAAATCTCCCCGAAATGTGAACTAGAATATTTGAATAATGATCAGGTGGAGATCAGGTGGAGATAAATGTATATGACCTGCTGATCTGAACTCCTTCAGAGGTACAAAGACTTGTTCTCATTCGATTGTCATCGGTGTCATCGATTACACTAACGACAACCGAACACTGTGGATAAATAATACTGGGGAAAATGATACCATTGGAGACCACCCTTTTTAACCTTAACATTTTTAACCTTTTACCCAATGCAGACAATATCAAAATTTATTATTTTAATATTTGTTTTTCAAATTTTTCAAAAAATTTCAACGAAACCATATCATGTGACCCCTCATTGGAACAAGCTCCTTTCAATGAGGGGTCACATGATACGGTTTCATTGAAATATGTATTTTTTTAAAACTACTTAATTTGTAAATTACGTGGATGGATGCGGCCAATTTGTTAGATAAAGGGTTAAACTGTAGTGAATATCCATCAAAGGAGAGTGAGTGTAAGAAATTGGTCAGACAAAACTGTCAACAAAGGAAAAAAAAATTGGGAAATCAGTACGTGGTCTAATTCTAGTTAAAAATCATCATCTGTTCCTGGAGAATTTTTCCGGCAACCCCCTGACAATACAGTGGAGCACACTTAATTGGATATCACTTAATTGTATATCCCTGTTAATTGAACGTAATTTCTCAACACAAAACCATTTTCCACACCTCCACTACAAATTTGACCTGTTAATTGAATAAAAAATCTTGTAACATGTCGAGAAATTACCCTGACTCTCCCCAGTTTTCCTTTGGTTATACACCTATTTGGCCTCAGCACATCCAAAATAGGCATTTAATCTATTATATCTTATTTGACAGAGCTAATGGAGCTCTGTCAAATGAGATATAATAGAATAAATTTTATCTCTAGAATGCAGGAAAGTGACACAATCCTTGTTAATTGAATACTCCTGTTAATTGAATAATTTTCATTGCCAAAGTGGCTATTCAATTAACAGGGTTCCACTGTATGAGACAAATTCTTTAAAAATCCTCTCCTG
The DNA here is from genome assembly GCA_031216915.1 of Pictodentalium vernedei. NCBI lineage: Eukaryota > Metazoa > Mollusca > Scaphopoda > Dentaliida > Dentaliidae > Pictodentalium > Pictodentalium vernedei. The sequence continues at coordinate 247,395,465 of CM062296.1, forward strand.
ATCTAGCAGTCAGAATCTTTTGATATTTGATATTCTTCATCATTAGGGGTGCCTCAAATTAAAGTTTGTTCACATGATGGTGTAAACAATACACATGCCAAATTTCATTTCATGTTCCTAGGTTCATATTTGTGTTTGCTATGGTGGTCCAAATTTTAAGTTGGTGCAATATTAGGGATCTTCTTCAAAAATCCTCATCTTCAGATTCTCCAGTCAGAATCTCTTGATATTTGGTATACAGTATCTTCAGAAAGGTGAGATTCAAATTGGTTCAAATCAAGACCCTGGGTTTATATTTGGGGTTTCCTATGGGGGAACCGAATTTTAACTTAGTGCAATAAGAGAAAAATTCTTAAAAAATCTCCCTTCAGATCCATCAGTCAGAATCTTATGATATTTGAGTTTCAGTATTCAGCATGGGGGTATGATTGACCTTTATTCAAATCAAATCAAGTTCCTGGGTTCATATTTAAATAGGCTTGCTGTGAGAACTCAAATTTTAACTTACTGGTACCTCATTTTAAGATATATTTTTTTAAAAATCTTCTTTTCAAATCCGCACGTCAGAATTTTCTATGCAGCCATTTTCATGTTGAATATGAGATCAGAACAGTCTGCATATATGAGCAGAACTCATGAAAACTATTCTGCAGTGCATATTCAAATGAGTATTTCTTTGCAATGTTCATTTGTTTTTTAACTCTTTTAACACGAGAGGCCGCTTTTCCGGTCCCGGGAAGTGAAGCAGTGCTTGTTTAACCTGGTACTTACTTGGGGTGGAAGTCCTCTAAAATGGGCAACATGGGTATAAACGATTGACTAAACTTGGCTTTATAATATCTTCATGTTGCAGTCGTTATTTAATTAATTTCTTTTCAAATTTTTCACAAAATTTCCACAAATCCATATGTACCCCCCTCACTGGAACAAGCTCAACGGGTCACATGTTATGGTTTTGTTGAAATTTTAAAAAAATAACTTTCATTCAACTGTTCACTGTTCAACTCTTCACTTTGTAAATTACACAGGCAGATGTGGTTAATTCATTATGGAAAGGTTAAACAATATATTTTACTGATGGAATGCTGATATTTATAAATGTTGCAGAAACTGTTTCAGCACAACACAGAAGCAAATCTTCACTCCATTGACAGCCTGGTAGACTGCCCGCTTTTTCATTGACTGTCAATATGCTTGCTCTATCCTTGGAGTTTATATTTGTGTAACAAAGCCTGTAGCAAAGTGTGCTATTGGGCAAATTTATCCCATAATAGTGTCAATAGTGCAATCTGGCAATAATAAGGCATTATTGAGGTAATGTTCTTGTGTTTTATTTGCTTTTACCTCCTCATCAGTAAAAATAATTTCAGGAATGTTTTCCCATAATCTAGCTCATGTATTTAAGAATATTTTCATGCTTCAAAACCTGATCAGCACTCCTTTACTGATTTTTTTTCAAGTGTTTAGCAAAGTTTTTTGCATCTTAACTCTTTGAACACTGGAGGTATCTTCCATGCCAGTTAAATGGCAGAAATTGGAAGAGTCCATATCCATTATTTGGGGGTAGAGCAATTAATATTTTAACATGCAGCCTTCAGGCTGCACGTTGAAAATATTAATTGTTCTACAACACACGTTCACTTAGTGGTCATCCTACTTAATGAAATTATGATGTATCATGTTCCTGGACTTGAAAAGCGGCCTCTCAAAACCTTTAACACAGTCTACAGGTCATATTTATGAAGGGATTTCATTGTAACTTGATAGGATGACTCCAGATAATGTCTTGATGAGAACGTCCCTTTTTGGTCGCAATCATTCAGCCATGATGGCTGCCCAAGCCCAAAACCTGAAAACCATTAGCACAGTCTCCAGGTCGTATTTATGAAAGGATTTCATTGTAACTTGGTAGGATGACTCCAGATAATGTCTAGATGAGAACGTCCCTTTTTGGTCGCAATCATTCAGCCACGATGGCTGCCCAAGCCCAAAACCTGAAAACCATTAGCACAGTCTCCAGGTCATATTTATGAAAGGATTTCATTGTAACTTGGTAGGATGACTCCAGATAATGCCCAGATGAGAACGTCCCTTTTTGGTTGCAATCATTCAACCATGACGGCCCAAAACCCAAAAAACTTTAGCACAGACTACAGGTCGTATTAATGAAGGGGTTTCATTGTAACTTGTTAGGATGACTGAGTATAACGTCCAGATGAGGACATCCCCTTTTGGTTGCAATCGGTCAACTGTGATGGCTACGCATGCCCAAAGCCCGAAAACCTTTAGCACAGTCTACAGGCCGTATTTATGAAGGGATTTCATGGTAATTTGATAGGAGCACTCGTTTTGGAATAATTTCACTGTGGCTTGGTAACTTTTGTTGACATACATTAACTGTGAGGGCCACATACATTAACTTTGAGGGCCACATTAACCCACCCCTCAATTCTTTAGTACAGTCTACACCTCGTATTGTTTTTATTGAAAACATAGCATACAGGGAACAGAATTTAACATACTTCCAATTATCAATTCTTGTCTTATTTCATAATCCTTTCATAAACATTGAATATTATCATTTTCATCAAACACAACACAAGGTACAGTGTCATTGACACTTTCATTAAATTATGCATTGAGATGTAGCCAATTTGTTAGGTAAAGGGTTCAGCCCTTAGTTGCCCCATCAGCCATCCACTTTATTACAGTCTGTTGTGTAAGGGTACAGGTAGTTCTCCACCCAGAGGACAGCCAAGTGCCAAATTATCCTGTACATATTGTACATTTATGAAAAGTGCATGGGGTTCATTTCACTACAGTTTGATTTCTGCATTGTAGTAGAAAATTGTAATTTAGAATGATTCTGTATCTCAGACATTTTTGTTTGAACTTTTGTGCATTTAGGTAGTAAAAACTACAGGATCAGAAGTATCAGCCAGTGATAAAGCAAAATGCATTGCAGTGGTCAGTGAGCATGGCAATGGATCTGATGGGAAAGATGCAGGTTCCCTGGAAACAAATACGTCTATCTCAGAATCTAGTCCAGTACAAGAGTCCCAGGTGGAATCCAAGAATACTGTTCATGTCGAATCACCTGTCAAAAATGAAAACAAACAACAAAGTGTTGATGTGGAAATGAAGGTTGAGTTGAATGATAGAAACTCTTTAGATATGAAAGACAATAATACTTCCGATGACAGTTTTACTGTTAAAAGTGAACCAAAGGCAACAGCAGATCAATCATCTTCTAGTGATATTACCGAACCATTAACAATTGAGACAAAATATGCTAGCTCTTCAGGTCCCAGTAGTGAGAGTACAGACACTGCTTCAGAAGTTGGTAGCTGCTTCAGTTCTCCTGGTAGTATGCATTTTTCGTCATGTCAAAATAGCCCACAACTTCCACAGTCCTCTACAGGAAATGATAGCCTTTCAGGTGAGTGTAAAATTGTCTCCACTCCATAATGATTGTCTTTATTGCTGGGTGGTATTCACCAAAATAAAATTTGCAACTATGCATGTCTGAATGATAGTTTATGGTTTCATTGTGGTTTTAAGTGATCAGTCCAAGATATGCTTATTTAGGGTTTTTTTTAATTTTTAGCTCAACTTTGACGAAGTCAAATTTGAGCTATTGTCATGGCCCGTCGTCCGTCTGTCCGTCCGTCCGTCCGTCTGTCCGTCCGTCCGTCCGTCCGTCCGTCTGTCCGTCTGTCCGTACATCAACAATTGGCTATGGCTCGGGCTAGAGGTCGTATTTATGAACCGATCTTTACGAAACTTCTTGTGTACCTTTGTTATGATCCTGGGACGGGAACGAGTGTTTTTAGGTGTGGTCCGAAATTCAAGATGGCTGCCAGCGGCCATTTTGTACCGATGATGCAAAAATCAGTTTTTTGTACAGAACTTCTGTATGAAAGTTCTGATTTGAATAAAGTTTTGTATAAATGTTTAGTACCATGGGATACATCACATATAATACGGGTTTTTTTCTCGTGCGTAAATTATGCAAATTAGACTGACTTTGATTTATTTAGTGTTACTTTCAGAGCTGTAAGTGCCAAGCTGCTATGGCTCGGGCTAGAGGCCGTATTTATGAACCAATCTTTACGAAACTTCTTGGGTACCTTTGTTATGACCCTGGGACGGGAACGAGTGTTTTTGGGTGTGGTCCAAAATTCAAGATGGCTGCCAGTGGCCATTTTGTACCGATGATGCAAAAATCAGTTTTTTGTACAGAACTTCTGTATGAAAGTTCTGATTTGAATAAAGTTTTGTATAAATGTATAGTACAATGGGATACATCACATATAATACGGGTTTTTTTCTCGTGCGTAAATTATGCAAATTAGACTAACTTTGATTTATTTGGTGTTACTTTCAGAGCTGTAAGTGCCAAGCTGCTATGGCTCAGGCTAGAGGCCGTATTTATGAACCAATCTTTACAAAACTTCTTGGGTACCTTTGTTATGACCGTGGGACGAGAACGAGTGTTTTTGGGTGCAGTCCCAAATTCCAGATGGCTGCCAGCAGCCATTTTGTACCGACGATGCCGAAATCTGTTTTTTGTACAGAACTTCCATATGAAAGCTCTGATTTGAATAATTTTTTGTATGAATGTTTAGTACCATGGGATACATTACATATATTACAGGGTTTTTTCTTGTGCGTAAATTATGCAAATTAGGCTAACTTTGATTTATTTAGTGTTACTTTCAGCACTGTGAGTGCAAATCCCAATACGGCTCGGGCTAGAGGCTGTATTTATGAACCGATCTTCACGAAACTTCTTGGGTACCTTTGTTATCACTGTGGGACGAGAAAGAGTGTTTTTGGGTCCAGTCTGAAATTCAAGATGGCCGCTAGCAGCCATTTTGTTCAAAATTAAGTGCAATCAGATTTTTGCGCAGAACTTCCAAATGAAAGATCTGATTTGAATAAATTTTTGTATGAATGTTTAGTACCATGGGATACATTACATATAATACAGAGTTTTTCTCGTGAATAAATTATGCAAATTAGGGGTCCGGGTGGGACTTAGAAAATTTTGGACCAAAATCCGGAAATTAGTTTTTTGGTTTTTTATGTGTTTTGGTCAATTTTAAGACAAAAAAGAAAAAAATTTTTTTACACTGAAAATTTGGGGTCCGGGTGGGACTTAGAAAATTTTGGACCAAAATCCGGAAATTAGTTTTTTGTGTTTTGATGCATTTTGGTCAATTTTAAGAAGAAGAAGAAAAAATTTTAGTCTGAAAATATTTTGTTTGGGACTGAAAATTTCCACACAAAAATAATAATCTACAATGATTGGTCTTAATCTGTAGTCCATTACAGTCACCTTGTGATTCTTTTATTATTGTTGACTGGGCCAAAACAAATACTAATTCCTGTCATATTCATTATTCAGTTGTCTTGGTCACAGCAAGTACTAATTCCTGTCATATCCAAGTTGAGCTACAGAGTCATTGACTCTTTCATTTTTTATATTATTTTTTTGTGGGGTTGAGGGATTACTGTTGTAAATATACTACTCAAAGTTTGTTGAGCACCAAATATTTGACACATCATTGTGACATTTGCTTGTGACAGATTTGTGATATTTTTGGTGGATATGATTGAGGAATGTATTGAGATGGTCCCCAGTGTTTACATTAGCTCTCTTGACATGCAGATTTTTCGTGACAGTCATGGAAAGCATGTACCCCTTGATTTCATGATGTTTTTGTGTACTGGAATTCCTTACCAAGTCATATAAAAACAGAACTGACCATTAAACAATTTAAGTCCCACTTGAAAACATATCTATTTGGCCAAGCATTTTGTTTGACCACATAGAGATGAAACCCATACACTATGTCATTACAGTATAGCATGTAAAGCCAAAGAGCACTATGTGGATTTTAGGCTTAAACATTATTATTATTATTATTACTGTGTACATGAGATGTGTAGGGTATTCAATCTTCTTTTCAACACAAACCCTTGTGATTTAATGATTGAATATGGCAAATGCAAATGTAAGAAGACATTTGTCTGATGCAGAAATGTGGCGGGCTGTAGGGATGGTGGAGCAAGGGGCTACCCACCGTCAGGTTGGTGAAGCCCTTGGTGTGCACCATATGGTGATCACCAGAGCCTGGGCAAGATTTCAGCAGTATGGCACACCAGTAAGACAGCATGGTGGTGGCAGAGACATGGCAACATCTGCAGCTGAAGACCGTTTTTTGATCATTCAGGCCCGTAGGAACCGCTTTGCCACAGCAACCCAGCTTCGCAGTGACCTTCAGAATGCATCCAGGGTAAATGTTTCGATGCAGACTATCTGGGTAAGTTTGCAAGAAGGTGGTCTCCGATCGAGAAGACCATATATTCGCATTCCGCTGTCCCAGAACCACTGCCATGCATGATATGAATGGGCCATGGATCACGTTGGATGGACCAGGGAAGATTGGTGACCTGTCCTTTTACAGATGAGTCAAGGTACTGCCTAGACCACACAGATAGGCGTTCTAGGGTATGGAGAAGACCAGGAGAGCGAATCTATGCAGCCAACATTGCTGAGCATGACCGCTATGGTGGAGGGTCGATCATGGTCTGGGGCGGCATCAGCAGGGATGGACGAACAGAGCTCTGTGTCCTTGAACGTGGTACATTGACTGCACAGCAGTATATTGATGAGATACTGGAGGTCCCTGTCAGATTGTATGCAGGTGCAGTGGATGATAGATTCATTCTGATGGACGATAATGCCTGTCCTCATGTTGCCCATGCTGTTGGGGAGTACCGACAGAGGGAGGGGATTGAGCGTATGGACTGGCCAGCAAGATCCCCTGATCTCAGTCCAATCGAACATGTCAGGAATAAGTTGCAGCTTGCAATTTCAGCCCGTCCGGTCCAGACAAGAAGTGTCTAGGAGCTTGGTGCCATACTGGTCCAAGAATGGAACAACATCCCAGAAAGGACCACCAGGAACCTGATTGGGAGCATGAGAATCCGTTGTCAAGCTGTAATTAACAGTAATGGGTCTCATACTCGACATTGAACCCATACCAGTTCGCTCCATCAACTTTTTGGCAAATTTGAAAAATTTCCTCTTTCACCAATAATATCCATTTTCCATGGTTATCGTATTCAAAGGCTAAAAAATAATGTCAAACACAAATAAAATCTTAATTTCTGTACTTAAATCATTAAAGATATAATTAAATAAAAAATATATACACTTTTCATTACAATATTTCAACTAAAACGTAAAATGGGTAGTTGGATATACTTGGTGCTTAGCAAACTTTGAGTAGTATATTTGGATGAATCTGCAAAAATCAATGTCTTGACGATGGCAAAATCATGCCTGCAAATTAGGCGAATTATGTCCCCAGAGACTGAATTTGCTGATGCTATCCCATATAGTCGGCCAATTTATCCTCTAGATACCTCTTTTTGTTTAGGCTTGAGGCCTTGAATCAGATGGATAGCATGGTAACATCACCAAATTTGCCCTCTGGAGACCTCATTTTGCAGATGACACTGCACTTATTTCTAGGTGTAGTCTAAACCTCCTAAGTATCTATCAAAGAGACATCTATCCTGGACACATTGATAAATGAGGGGTTTTTTTTGTAAAATCACAAGTGTAATTCCAACATACATGCAATGCTTTTTAATAATAATTTAATTTTCATTCAGTTCAGAAATATTTAATACCCATAACCAGAATGCCATTAACATCATTCAAGTTTTGTATATAGGAATCCTCATTTCAAAGAAATGTCTGACTAACATTGTTGCAGAGCCTCTGTCATGTTGTAACTTATATCCACAATTTGACTCACAATATTGTTATTACAGTGGAACCATGATAAATGAATAGCCACTTTGCCATTGAAAGGTATTCAGTTAACAAGAAAGTGGTCCTATTCTCAAGTGATGAACTGAGCATTTATTCCATTATATATTGTTTGACAGAGCTCTTGGAAACGTGTCATTAAATCCCAATAAATAAATAAATAAATAAATAAATAAATAAATAAAGTATTCGAAGTTGTTTGAAATTATCTTATACCTGTGTATTGTGCCTTTCTAATGTTTAAATTGTACTTGTCGGGGTGTGGTGGCTCAGTTGGTAGAGTTGCAGACTGAGAGGTCCTTGGTTCAAATCCGGCCTGCGGCAACTGCATTGTGTTCTTGGGCAAGACACTTCACCCCCATTATCCACGTGGGGGCACAGTGGCATTGTGTACTAAGGCGTACTGCACGTTGATGGTACACCTGTCTTCAACCAATGCTAACTCTGCTTGTGTGGAGTTAGTATGTTGGGGAGCTGACAGTTGCTTGCCATTGTTCAGGGGTCCTCTCTGGGTACTCTGGCTTCCTCCACATGGGGAGCTGACAGTTGCTTGCCATTGCTCAGTGGTTCTCTCTGGGTACTCCGGCTTCCTCCACCCGTAAAACTGTCTTGGTCATGATTAGCCATTGTTTAGAAGTATGTGAACTTAAACACCAATAAATAAATAATAAATAATTGTACTTGTCAGATGGTAATACAGAGAACAAAAAGTTAGAAGAGAAGCAAGAGAGTACAGAGAAAAACTCTAGTGGCGAAGATAGTAAGTCATCTTCTAGTCAGAACACTCAACAAAAACACGTCAGGAGGCATTCTCAACAAGGCTTCAAACCAAAGGTAAGACAAGAGAATACACATCATTCTTTAACTCAGCAGTCTTAATCAAAGAGAACTATTTGTTTGGTTTGATCATTGATTGTGTCATTCTGTTAGCTCTTAAAGGCCTAATTCCAACTTTACTTACTTTTTCCACAACAAAACAAGTGCCTCAGCATTGGGCCCTGCAAAAACTTTATTGTCGAGTCGAAGTCAAGTCGATCAACAAATTCGAGACAAATTCGAGTAGAAAATAAAATCAAGAATATATAAATCGAAGAAAGCTTATTGATAAATGTCTCTGTATAATTACATTCGTACATTTAATACTGAAGAAATTGTCAAAACAATGTGAGGAATTGAGCCTCAACCACAAGCACACATCGTCAACATGAAACTTACAGTGTATTAACAATGTCATTTAGAATCACGCGTATCGTGTGATTCCAGATGACATCGGTAATACACTCATATTTTATAGTGGATAAAGCCACAGCTACAAACATGTGTAATATATGTAGGACTTCATACAAAACTGAGCGACAGGCGACTACATCTCACCTCTGGGTACATTTCATTAAGAAGCATCCATCACTTCATGATAAGGCAAGATCGGACAATACCAAGCTTAATGTCAAGAAGGGAGCAAAGCAATCACAGGTGCATACAGATTCTTTGTCTCCTATTCAACCATGCATCCAAGTGTGATGCATTGTTAAGGTATGAACTGTTAAATGTTTGCATGAATATGTGGTTAAATCATCAGTACAATGCCAAAACAATCCTAATGTGGCTGTTTTAAACTGGAAATATCACATACGAAAAAACACACTTAGGCACCTGGTTTTGGCTCACTTGGATTCGAATTCGACGTTTGGTCGACTTAAACATTTTGTTGGCAAGTTCGAGATGAAAGTCGAGTCGAAAAAAATCTGTATTTGCAGGGGCCTACTCAGCATGTAGTCTTTGTGTAAACTTGAAAGTTGCATTCAAAATGCCTGGGCAGTTGTTTCTAAGCAAGTTTTTTATAGCCAAGACTTGCCTAGGACCAGCAGCAAAGTTACAGGATAAAGATTGTCAAAGTGTAGCAAATATGTATAAATATCTCCAGGCCCTTAAAGGTAAACATTTTTCAGTTCAACCTTCTAGAGTACCACCAAACCAGTTTTTTTCTTTCTTTGGTAGGTCAACCTTAAGGGTCCTGTGAATAAAAAGATTGATTCAATTTTTAGCTTAACTTGACAAAGTCAAGATAAACTATTGCCATCACACATGCAGAAGTCATTTAGTCTGTGAGTCTGTTCACATTTTTCTTTAGCACAGGCTACACCCCGTAGTTTTTGTCCGATCGTTGTGAAATTTCATATGCAGGTTTGAGGTCATGTCTAGATGAGAACGTCCCCTTTTGGTCGCGATCGGTCAACCGTGACAGCTGCCCAAGCCCAAAACCTTTTAGCACAGTCTACAGATCATATTTAATATGGAGGGATTTCATTGTAACTTGGTAGGATGACTATGTATGATGTGTAGATGAGAATTTCCCCACTTGGTCGTGATCATTCAGCCATGACAGCTGCCTGAGCCCAAAACCCGAAAACCTTTAGCACAGTCTACAGGTCGTATTTATGGAGGAATTTCATTGGAACTTGGTAGGTTGACTCCATATAATGCCTAGATGATTATGTCCCCTTTTGGTTGTGATTGGTCAACTGTGACAGCTAAAGGGGCCCAAAGCCCGAAAACTTTTAGCCCAGTCTACAGGTCATATTTATGAAGGAATTTCATTGTAACTTGGTAGGATGACTCCAGATAATGCCTAGATGGGATCATCCCATTTTGGTTGCCATCATTTCACCAGGATGGCTGCCTGAGCCCAAAACCTGAAAAACTTTAGCACAGACTACAGGTCATATTTTCGAAGGGATTTCATTGTAAATTGGTAGGATGACTCAGTATAGTGTCTAGATGAGGACGTCCCCTTTTGGTTGCGATCGGTCAACTGTAATGGCTACACAGGCCCAAAGCCCAAAAAACCTTTAACACAGTCTACAGGCCGTAGAGATTTCATTGTAACTTGAAAGGATGGCTCATTTTGGAATAATTTCACTGTAACTTGGTAACTTTTGTTGGCATACATTAACTGTGAGGGCCACAGTAACCCACCCCTCAATTCTTTAGTACAGTCTACACCTCATTATTTTTATTGAAAACATAGCATACTGGGAACAGAAAGTAAGTGCCTAAGTATGTTTTTTCGTACGCGATATTCCCAGTTATCACAATTCTTGTCTTATTTCATAATCCTTTCATAAACATTGAACATTATGCTTTTCATCAAAACACAACACACAAGCAAGTTAAGCTACAGTGTCATTAACACTTTCATTCAAATCAGTTAGCTGACTCATTACACTTTGATTTTTAACAGGGGCCCTCAGATATTTTGTTGATATTCTCTGATGATCAGAGGAACTTTGGGCTGCTTGTCTTGTTCATTTTCTCCAAACCAAGCATGGGCTAATTTGTCCTTTTGTACACTGTTGCTGTTCCTCCAGTTTTTTTGTTTAAATAGAAGGCTGCTACGAGCCATTATCGTTGTTCTACTGGAAGGTGCTGGAAGCTACTTTATAGGCTTTTCACTGTATGCATTAGTTTGTTTTTTAGCTCAACTTGACAAAGTCAAGCTGCGCTATTGCCATCACTTCTCGTCCGTCGGCATACGTACGTACGTACGTACGTACGTTAGTACGTTAGTACGTACATACGTATGTTAGTACGTACGTCCACAATTTCCTTTGGCACACCTCACAGGTCGCATTTATGATCAGATTACTTTGAAACTTGGTATGCTTGTTTGGGGTGACCTCTAGATGGGAGCTATCAATTTTCTTCAATTTCCGTCAAAAAATGTTGCCGCGGCCAACGTTCTTAGAACTTAGTTTAGTCAAACCACAATATTTCCCTTTGGCACACCCTACAGGGCACATTTATGATTTGATTGCTTTGAAATGTGGTATGCTTATTTAGGGTGACCTCTAGATGGGAGCTATCAATTTCCGGCAATAAATGTTGCCACGGCCAACGTTCGTAGAACTTAGTTTAGTCAGACCTCAATATTTCCCTTTGGCACACCCTACAGGGCACATTTATGATCAGATTGCTTTGAAACCTAGTATGCTTGTTTGGGGATACCTCTAGATGGGAGCTATCGATTTTCTTCAATTTCTGTCGAAAAATGTTGCCGCGGCCAACATTCTTAGAACTTAGTTTAGTCAGAAGACTCAATATTTGCCATTGGCACACCCTACAGGGTACATTTATGATTTGATTGCTTTGAAACCTGGCATGCTTGTTTGGGGTGACCTCCAGATGGGAGCTATCGATTTTCTTCAATTTCTGTCAAAAAATGTTGCCGCGGCCAACGTTTTTAGAATTCAGTTTAGTCAGACCACAATATTTCCCTTTGGCACACCCTACAGGGCACATTTATGATTTGATTGCTTTGAAACCTGGTATGCTTGTTTGGGGAGACCTCTAGATGGGAGCTATCGATTTTCTTCAATTTCCGTCAAAAAATGTTGCCACGGCCAACGTTCTTAGAATTTAGTCGAGTCAGACCACAATATTTCCCTTTTGTACACCTTACAGGGCACATTTATGATCGGATTGCTTTGAAACCTGGCATGCTTGTTTGGGAAGGCCTCTAGATGGGAGCTATCGATTTTCTTCGGTTTCTGTCAAAAAATGTTGCCACTGGCAAAAAAACATGACACTGGTACCAATGATCTTCAATTTTGCCATTTCATTTGTAATGTACCAAGTTCAAGTTTGTCAAGTTGAGCTGCAGTGTCATTGACACTTTCATTTGTTCAGCAGTAGGAGAAAAAAATCTTTATGTAAAATTGTTTTGTTATAATTTATTGGAGAGTGCCAGTGGCTCTTAACTCTTTCAACACAAAAGGCCGCTTTTCCGGTCCAGGAACATGACACGTCATAATTTTATTAAGTAGGATGGCTACTACGTGAACATGTGTGGTAGACAATTAATATTTTCAAAGTGCAGCCTCATGTCTTCACGTTGAAAATATGAATTGCTCTACCCCCAAATAATGGATATGGACTCTTCCTATTTCTGTCATTTAACTGGCATGGAAGATACCACCAGTGTTGAAAGGGTTGAAGTTACATCCTAAGTACCTTGGCAGTTGTTTCTAGACAAGTCTTGGCTGCCTATATATAGGAAGCCAATTTACTGGTAAAACAGGACCCAGTAACCAATGCTTGGGACAGAAGTCCTCTAAAAAGGGCAACATGTGTATAAATGAACAATTGACTAAACTTCACTATATCTCCAAGTTGCAGACACGATTAGCCATTGTGCAAAAGTATATGACCTTAAATACCCTTGAGGGTTAAAGTATGAGTTCAGTGGTTGTAAAGAGGGTTAGGTTATGTTTTAATGTTTACTATGCATCATTTTTGTGAATAAAACCATACATTCATAAATTGACAGACTCATCATCTTGCTAAGAGGTAACAGTATCCACATTGCTTGAAAAAAGAGGAGGGCTCTGTGACTAAGTGGTGAGTGCTTTGGTCATGTGACTAAAAAGGTGTGGGTTCAGTCCTCGCCCATGCTACTTGCACTGTGGCCTTGAGCAAGACACTTAATTCTCAGTAACTCAGATAGGAGCACTGTGGCATATTGTGTTTTCAGCAAATGTGACCTGAACTTGGTTAATACACTGGAAAATCTGACTGCTTCTCACTGGTGCTTGGTTGTTCTCTTCTGGGCTCTGGTTTCCTTCACTGTCTAGCTGTCTTCGGAATTAGTAACTTTATTTTTCCTTTTTTCCACCTGTTTTATTAGCTCACCTATTGTGAAGTAGAGGTGAGGTAATGTCATGACCCTGGCGGCATCTGCGTCACGTCAACGTTCAATTTTGTAAGAGTTTGTGTTTGAGTAAATTTCTTTGACCCCATTGGCCCCAGGGCTTTCAAATTATTTAGGACCATGACTACAGTATTTAACCCTTTGTTGCTGGGAGTTTTTCTTCAATTTTTTTTTTATTTTTGGTGAAAACTTAGTCAATGTTCTATTGTAAGAAGTTGTGTTGAAGTAATTAGCTCACCTGACTGAAAGTCAGGGTGAGCTATTCTGATCACTTTTCGTCCGTCGTCCGGCATCCGTCGTGAAGGTGGTGTTTGGGCTTTTTCTCCCAAACCACTGGCTGCATATTAATGAAATTTCATGTGAGAAGGGGTTGTGTCTGCGGACTTTGATTTTTTGATTTTTTGTCAAATTAGGTTTCGGCTCACATTGAGCAGAGGGATGGGGCAAAAATGCTCCAATTCTTAAAAAATCTTCTTCTCAAGAACCAGCAATAGCAGAGACTTGATATTTGGTATGCAGCTTCCTTTTGAGGTGTAGACTCAAGTTTGTTCAAGAGACGCCCCAAATTTCTATTTTCCAAACTGCGAGGCCGATTTGAACCAAATTTTACATGAATGCTTATTGGGTCATAAGTACCTAATTTATGCCAAAATTTTTTCCCCATAGCCCCGTGGGAACCACAGGAGCTAAAAATAGAAAAAATTGAAAACGCCCATATCTCCAAAACTACACGGCACTGAGAATTCTTATTTGTTGTGAAGCTTCCTTAGGACCAACAGAATGGAATGATCAAAAAAAATTGCCATCGGTTTTATCATGGGGTACTTTTTGGGGACTTTGAAAAAGTGCTGAGTCAGCATTTTTTTAACACTGTGGGTAATGGGAAAAACATAAGACTACTTTTCTCCGAAAGCACTGCTCCAAAAGCTTTAAAATTTCACATATAACATCTTTGGAAGATTGTTTCACATGTTTATTGAAATGAATTGCCTGGGTGGATATTTGGGCTCTCTATGGGAGCCCAAATGTTTAAATTAGTGCAGTATGAGGAGTATTTTTTAAAAATCTTCTTCAGATCTAGCAATAAGAATGTTTTGATATTTGGTATGCAGCATCCTTAGGGGGGTGAGATTCAAGTTTGTTGAAGCCAAATCCCTGGGTTCATATTTAGGCTGAAAATTTGGGGTCCCGTTGCGGACTTCGAAATTTTGGACCAAAATCCGAAAAAAATTGTTTTGTTTTTTATGCATTTCTCTCAATTTTAAGACAAAAAAAAAAAAAAAAAAAAATTTTTTTTCCCCCCTGAAAATTTGGGGTCCGGGTGGGAAAAAATTTTTTTTTTTTTTTCCCCTGAAAATTTGGGGTGCGGGTGGGAAAAAAAAGTTATTTTTTTTTCCCCTGAAAATTTGGGGTGCAGGTGGGACTTAGAAAATTTTGGACCAAAATCCAAAAAAATTTTTTTGGTTTTTTATGCATTTCTGTCAATTTTAAGACAAAAAAAAAAAAAAATTTTTTTCCCCTGAAAATTTGGGGTCCGGGTAGGACTTAGAAAATTTTGGACCAAAATCCGAAAAAAAATTTGTTTGTTTTTTATGCATTTCTGTCAATTTTAAGACAAAAAAAATTTTTTTTTTTTCCCCTTAAAATTTGGGGTCCGATGGGACTTAGAAAATTTTGGACCAAAATCCCAAAAAATTTTTTGGGTTTTTTATGCATTTCTGTCAATTTTAAGACAAAAAAAAAAAAAAAAAAAAAAATGTTTTTCCCCCTGAAAATTTGGGGTCCGGGTGGGAAAAAAATTTTTTTTTTTTTCCCCTGAAAATTTGGGGTGCGGGTGGGACTTCGAAAATTTTGGACCAAAATCCAAAAAAAATTTTTTTTGTTTTTTTATGCATTTCTGTCAATTTTAAGACAAAAAAACCCATTTTTTTTTACACCAAAAATTTGGGGTCCGGGTGGGACTTAGAAAATTTTGGACCAAAATCCGGAAATTAGTTTTAGCGTTTTTTATGCGTTTTAAGAAGAAGAAAAAAATTTAGGCTGAAAGTATTTTGTTTGGGAAAAAAATCTGTTTTTTATGTGTTTATCTCAATTTTGGAACGTTAAAAGTGCAGGAACTGAAAATAGAAGGAAAATCCTGTGTATTGTGTGGGCACAATCGCTTCATCTAGTTGGTATATGCTTTTCTTAGGAGGGGCGTATGCAGCTTATTCAAGTCAAGTCCCTGGTTTGATATTTAGACTACCATGTCAGGTGAGCGCCCTCAGGCCCCCTGGGGCCTCTTGTTTTTATGACCCACCAATTTTGGCGAAAGGCATTAAGAGTTACACTACTTGTATGTCCGACTGTACAGATGTATGTATATCTGTATGTCCATCCCAAATATGGTTTCCAGACGAAAGAAAAATTTAGTTTGACCGAACGAAATGAAACAAAATGTTATACATAGGTCTATAACCCAAAAATACAGGTTGGGATTGATAGTGCGCTATCTTTTGGACATCCCCGTGGGAACCCCGGGAAGTAAGCAGCACTTGTTTACTGCGGTAAACCAGTTCCGCTTTACTAGTAAAATAGGACCCAGTCACCAATGCTTGGGGTGAAAGTCCTCTAAAATGGGCAACATGTTGATCAATGATTGACTATCCTTGACTTCATCGCCATGTTGTGTCACGATTAGCCATTGTGCATAAATATGTGACGTTAACCACCAACAAACAAACAAACAATCTTTTGGACAGAGTTATGGTCCTTTTCCGACTTAGAAGATATGTTGATATTGGTTTCCGCATGATAACTTTAGTTTGACTGAATGAAATGAAACAAAATTTTATACATAGGTTTATAACCACATAATACAGGTTGGGATTGATAGTGGGCTTGGTCTGATATTTTTTGGCAGAGATATGGCCTTTTCCGACTTAGAAAACATGTTGATATTGGTTTCCAGATGATAACTTAGTTTGACTGAACAAAATGAAACAAAGTTTTATACACAGGTTTATAACCACATAATACAGGTTGGGGTTGACAGTGGCCTTGGCTTGGCTTGGTATTTTTTGGCAGAGTTATTGCCCTTTTCTGACTTGGCAGATATGTTGATATTGGTTTCCGGACGATAACTTTAGTTTGACTTTTTTTATTTTTATTTTTTTATACATAGGTTTTTGACCACATAATAACAGGTTGGGATTGATAGTGAGCTTGGTCTGATATTTTTGGGCAGAGTTATGGCTCTTTTCTGACTTAGAACATAAAGGGATTAAAGGGATTAGTGTCCCATGAACACATTTTCAGCTCACCTTGACGAAGTCAAGCTGAGCTTATCTAATCACTCTCTGTCTGTCATCAACACCATGTTTTGGTCTTCTCCTTCAAAACCCCTGGGCCAATTCAAGTGAAAGTTTGTATGAGTGATGGTCCCGAAAGGGCATTGAATTTTTGTTCAACTCAGCATGCTCAGCCCCATAGGGAGGGGGTGGAGGTCAGATATAAGTTTGTTATAAGTTTGTTAAAATGAAACCCCTTGTTTCATATTTGGAATCAATACAGGAATGCAAATTTTTAACTCAGGCCAGTATGGGAAATAATCTTTAAAAATCTTCAGAACCACCTGTCAGAATCTTTTAATGTTTGGTATACATCATTGTTATGAGGATTAGATTCAAGATTGTTCAAACCAAGTCCCTAGGTTAATATTTGGGCTTCCTATGGAAGCCCAAATTTTAACTTAGTGCAATATGGGGGATAATTTTTAAAAATCTTCTTCAGATCCTCCAGTCAGAATGCTTCTATATTTGGTATACAACATCTCTAGGGGGTCAGATTCAACTTTGTTCAAATCGAGTGCCTGGATTAATATTTGGGCTCACTATTGGAGCCTGAATTTTAACTTAGTGCAATATGAGGAAATTTCTTTAAAAATCTTCTTCACATCCACTAGTCAGAATGCTTTCATATTTGGTATACTTTTATAGGGTAGTCAGATTCAAATTTGTTCAAATCGACTGCCTAGATTAATATTTAGGCTCCCTATGGGAACCCAAATTTAACGTAGTGCATTATGAGGGAGTTTTTAGCTCACCGAAGGGAGCTTAACTTATCACTTACCATCCGTTGTCCGTTGTCCGGTCGTCGTGAACATTTTTCAAACGACTTCTCCTCTGAAACCACTGGTCCGATTTTCACAAAACTTCATGTGGATGTTCATTACTATATGGCAATTCATGTTTGTTCAAATGAAATGGACACGTCTCTTGGGGGCTCTATATGGGGCATAACTCTGATAGCACCATATGAATTATAGAAAAATTATTAAAAAATCTTCTTCTCCAGAACCAGTGGGCAGAATCTTTTGATACTTGGTATGCAGCATCTTGGTATGGGTCTGATTCAAGTTTGTTCAAATCGACTCCCTTGATCAATATTGGGGCTCCCTATAGGGGCATGAATTTTTCCTTAGTGCAATTTAAGGAAAAATATTCTTCTCCAGAACCAGTGGGCAGAATCTTTTGATATTTGGTATACAACATCTTGGTATGGGTCTTATTCAAGTTTGTTCAAATGAAGTCCCTTGATCAATTTTGGGGCTCACTATGGGGACCTGAATTTTTACTTCGTGCAATTTAAAAAAACAATTTTAAAATCTTCTTCTCCAGAACCAATTGGCAGGATCTTTTGATATTTGGTATACAGCACCTTGGTATGGGTCTGATTCAGGTTGTTCAAATTGAGTCCCTCGATCAATATTGGGGCTCACTAAATGGGTGTGAATTTTTACTTAATGCAATTTAAGAAAATTTCTTTAAAAATCTTCTTTTCCGGAACCGATGGGCAGAATCTTTTGATATTTGGTATACAGCATCTTGGTATGGGTCTGATTCAAGTTTGTTCAAATTGAATCCCCCGTTCAATATTGGGGCTCACTAAAGGGTTGTGAATTTTTACTTAGTGCAATTTAAGAAAAAATCTTTAACATTCTTCTTCACCAGAACCACTGGGCAGAATCTTTAGATATTTAGTATGGGTTGGATTCAGGTTTGTTCAAATTGAGTCTTTTGATCAATATTGGGGCTCACTATGGGGGCATGAATGTTTACTTTGTGCAATTCAAGGGAAATTCTTTAAAAATCTTCTTCTGAACCATCATGCAGAATCTTTGATATTTGATCAGCAGCATTGTCCCATTCAGTCCTGTTGATGTTTTAGCTCCACAGAGAGTATAGATTTACTCTATAGAATCTTAAGAATAACTTTTGATAAAATTTGTGTCTTAACAGTATGGAACATTTGGTGAGCGCCTAAGGCCCCCTGGTTTCAAAAATCTTCTCTTCAGATTCACCAGTCAGAATCCTTCCATATTTGGTTTACATCATCTCTAGGGTAGTCCGATTCAAGTTTGTTCAAATTGGGACCCTAGGTTAATATTTGGGCTCCCTATGGTAGCCCAAATTCTAACTTAGTGCAATATGAGAAAATTTCTTTAAAAATCTTCTTCTTTAGATCCTCCAGTCAGAATGCTTTCATATTTGGTATACAACAACTCTGGGGGGTCAGATTCAAGTTTGTTCAAATCAGGTATGTAGGCGAATATTTGGGCATGCTATGGTAGCCCAACTTTTATCTTAGTGCAATATGAGGAAATTTCTTAAAAAAATTTCTTCTTCAGATCCACCAGTCAGAATGCTTTTATATTTGGTGTACAACATCTCTAGAGGGGTCAGATTCAAGTTTATTCAAATTGACTGCCTGGGTTAATATTTGGGCTCCCTATGGGAAACCCAATTTTAACTTATTGCAATATGAGGGACTTTCTTCAAAAATCTTCATAGAATCGTTTCATATTTGGTTTACAACATCTATAGGGGAGTCAGATTCAAGTATATTCAAATTGGGTCCCTGGGTTAATATTTGGGCTCGCTATGGTAGCCCAAATTTTAACAATATGGGGACATTTCTTTAAAAATCTTCTTCTTCAGATCCACCAGTCAGAATGCTTTCATCTTTGGTATACAATACCTCTAGTGGGGTGAGATTCAAGTTTGTTCAAATTGAGTGCCTGGGTTAATATTTGGGTTCCCTATGGGAGCTGGAATTGGCCATGTAGCTTAAGAATTTTGAAATTTTTTATTAAGTACCATCTAGAGGTGTGTAACTAAGATTAATCCACATAGGTTGTATCAAGGGGCTCTATAGGGGAGCTCCACTTTTTACATTACGTTCAACTGAAGAAAAGGCATGATGCTTGGACTATTTAGTCACTCCTGAGGGGCTCAAGGATTAACTATGTATCCTATAGAGATTGATTGCTTAATGTAGATTCATTCTTGGACTCGGTTTATATCAGGTTCTGTTCAAGGTGAACACTTCAGGCCTCACAGGGCCTCTTGTTCTTGTTTTTAGCTCATCTGCTTCAAAGAAGTGGTGAGCTTATGTGGTGAATATGGCAGTGTCGGCATAAGACATAAACGTATTCAATTTTGTAAGAATTTGTCTTAAGGCTATTTTCTCAAAGTTCAGTGGGTCCTGGGCTTTTATATTGCACATGTTGGTTTTAGAGGGTAAGCCTACTGTATGTGAAGATTTAACTCTTTTTTATTTTGTTTTTCTGTCGAAATTTACATGTTTTTTCTGACTTCTAAATTTTAGTTTGTAAAAGTTTGTATTTAGGCGAGTTTTATTTCTATGGGTCATTGATATTGTAAAATTGGATTACTGAAAACCTTTGCAGTATATCTATATCTCATTAAAAATTAAATATATCCATTATTTGGAGTGATATAAACAATAAAAATGCAGCTTTAAGGAGCTTTTTTGACATTGGATCGACTGTATCAAGCATGAATCTAGGTGAGCGGCTGGGATGTAACTAACATCCCTCTTGTTAATTTTCCAACATCATGAACTTTCATAGATGACCATCCAATGCAATATGATGATCATTAAATGTAATCACACAAAACATGGGCCAGCCAGCTTAATTCACTTTCACACTGATCATGTGCATTAATTATTTTTGTCTCAGGAGCTCAACTTGGGTCACAAAAATGGCTTGCAAGTGGATGGAGACTGGGAGTATCCCTGTAATGATCCTGTTATATTGTCTTTACTGTTAGATACATCTTGGTTGAGGAAAAGTTATCAAGAGGAGCTGTTCAGGGGATGGCCAGCCTCCTAAGCGAACACCCAGCTCTAGGTGTATTTTGAGGTAGGATTAAAAGATATCCATATTAATGCATTGAAATATTTGAATTTTACAGGATTTGCTGGCTCTCTTCAAAAATGTTGAAAAAGAGATCTCAAGTTGTGAGATTAATTTGAGAGATGAAAAAGAGAAGAGAAACAAATATAAGGTAGTTTTCTATCAACTGATTTAATATCTCTTTCCCATCCTCTGTTTTGTTGAGAAGTACTATACAATTTCTGATAGTTTTACCTATCAAGGGTTCTAAAATTAATCATGCACTGTTTCCAAGCACTTTCTAAAAATAGCCATGGAATATTCGAAAACATTTGACTGATGGAACTCAACATGCCTTTTTAACCCTTTGAACCCAAAAGACCATTTTTCGCAGTCCAGGATTGTGATACGACCTGAATTCATATAGTAGATAGATCGTCCCCTGAGTTCCAATGTGTTCTATGTGCCAGTAGGCACATAGAACACATTGGAACTCAGTGGACGAGATGCTCAGTGAATTTGTGTGGTATACCAATCAAGATTTTAAATGTGCTGCCCAGAGGCTGCACATTGAATATTTTGATTGGTCTTCCCCCAAGTACGAATATAGATTCTACCAGTTGATGACTCTGAACTTGCATGGAATATGCCATCAGGATCCAAAGGGTTATGAGATTTTTACAGAAGTCTGTCTCATTATTTCCAAGTTCATGAATGAAAATGCTTGCATTGGGCAATGTTCTTGGCAATAGGCAGTGTAACTCATGATTAGAAATCTGATGGGTAGCGTGATAATTACCCCCATGCACTTATTAAAAATAGCCATTGAATATTCAAAAACATTTGACTGATGGAAAACAACATGCCCTTTAACAAGATTTTTCCAGAAAGTCTGTTTCATTATCTCTAAGTTCAAGAAAGAAAATACTTGCATTTGGACAAAGTCCTTGGCAATAGGCAGTGTAACTCATGATTAGAAATCTGATTTGTAGCATGGTAATTACACAAATAGAAGACAACACTTGCATATAAAATTCTTGATTAACTAATCTTATAAATTTTTGCTGCAAAAATTTGGCTTACGATCTCTCATTGGAAGAAGCTCAATGAGCTTGTTCCATTGAGGAGAAATAAACTATATTTTTATGCTCCCGACTTAGGTCGGGTGGCATATAGTGTTGAAGTGTGTGTGTGTGTGTCTGTGTCTGTGTGTGTGTGTCCGAGCCAATAACTCGAAAACTGTTAGGACCACAGTCATCAAACTTCACACAATTATAAAGGACCATGGGAGGATGTGTCACACACCATAGCCAGGTTTGTACCGTCAAGGCCAAGGTCACATTTTAAGGTCACACTAAAAATCAGTCAATATTCGTGTCTCAGCCATAACTCAGAAATGAATCGTAGTACAATTGTTAAACTTTTTACAAATGTTAAGGACACTCAGAAGGTGTGTCGCGTATAATAGTTTCCGCAGCATCTGCAAGGTGAAGGTCACAAGGGGGGGCATGTGTTACCTTACTAACATTCTTCTTTTTGAGACAAAAATTAAAAAAATAATTAAATTAAATGGCAATTTTTATGAATAGCACTGGTAGATTTTGGCATTACATTGGGTAAAGGGTTAAGTTTACTTCTTTTAATTTTTTTCTTTTGCAAAGCATGTTTGTGTATCAATTCTTCAACAGCAAGTTGGATTTCATAAATCTTTGCTCAAGAGGTGTAACATGCTGATATACCAGTCATGATCGAGAATAGTCAAATTGCATTCCATTTGAAAACCATGCCTCAAATCTCCAAAACTGCATCCATATGCTGAACAATGTATTTGAGATATAAGCTTGGCACAAATCCCACCAGATATGTGCTCTTATCGAAACTGGCCTGAGAATTTGGAAGTTTTCTGATGTACTTGCAGGTTCTATATTAACCATTCCTCCCACCACCTACCTATTGATATACGTGTGTTCGGATAAGATACCTGGGTGAGACATAGACAGAACGCGATGTGTGTTTGAATCGGTGGGTGTTTTAAATAACTCGTTGGAATGGCATAATCATATTTCGCTCGAGCCATAGGCTCGAGCGAAATATGATTATGCCATTCCAACGAGTCATAGGCTCGAGTGAAATATGATTATGCCATTCCAACGAGTTATGTAAAACACCCACCGATTCAAACACACATCGCGTTCTGTATTTATTACACAACCCATGCATTAAAATTCATTTAAATAAACAAATTTTAATTCTGATGTTTAAACCCAAAGGTGAAGAGTTTGTTTTGACTGAAGCTGTACTGATCAAAGGGATCAATAAAAAATCAAAACAACCTTTTCGAAACCAGTGTTTGTTGAAATTTGTATCACTGTTTACTAACAGTAATAGCCACCAAATGGTTTGGCGTGAATGAGCTAGTGCCCATTCACGCCTAACCATTTGGTGGCGATTACTGTTAGTAAAAATATAAGTACAAATATGTGCAGGTTTGCAAAACAGCTGGGAGAAATGTTTTTAAAAAAAGTTTGAAGCATGTAAAGATGTACGAAGATTTACCGAAATAAAGTTGACCAATTTAGATATAATGGGATCCACAAAACGAGACGGCCATGGGACTGGGTTAATGTTCTGGTTGGAAATGATTGGGTTTTTAAAAATAGTATCTCATTTTTGGCCAATTTTTTGTGAACCGACTTTATATTGCTTTGGACCTTTTCATTTTCACACTATTCGACAGACGGTCGATGATTGTATAACGAAATTTGGAAACTTTTCGAAGCGTAACTAAACGGTGCAGTAAAAAAGTTCCGGCTTGTATATCACCCGTTGAATACAGAATCATTTATATTATAGCATCGATTCCGTTGAATACAAGGGTTTAATGTTTAATGGATGTGAAATAAACATCTATCTTACCCACCCAAAGTGACCATCCTTATTTGAATATTTAATGATCACTAGACTATTTCATCAATGCCCTGTGTGTTTTCCGTTTTATGTTTATGCTATAACCCTTTACCTAACGTGAAAAGCAGACGACACTTGCAAAAAAAATTCTTGAATAACTAATTTTTTTCATTTTTTGTCTCAAAAACATAGGTTATGACCCCTCGTTGGAACGAGCTCGACGAGCTCGTTCCAACGAGGGGTCATAACCTATGTTTTTGAGACAAAAAATGAAAAAAATAGTGAAAATTAATTGGCGATTTTTGAGAATAGCGCTGGCCGGTTTTGGCCGTTACGTTGGGTAAAGGGTTAATTTATATTTAGTGTAATTATCAAATTTTAGTACCTTTTGGTATGCTGCTTTGCAGGATTCTCACATGGCCTGGGATCCAGGGAATGGCCTTGAATTTGACTAAGGCCATTCAAGGCCTTAAAATCCTTGAAAATGGGCCAAGAGCCGTTGAAAAGCCATGAATTTGGAGGAAATAAAAATAACAGTAATGTGCATTAGGCTCCACAAAGTAGATCTTTTTTTGTAAAATTGCATGTGGGCCAGTGGTTTTTTATTTTATTTTTTATTTTTGTAATAATTTCTTTGCCATCAAAAAGTTCTTAAAAGAAGGTATCAGTGTTCTGATATCCATAGAGCTACAGGACGATAGTGTGCCCAGTTGGGCATCAACCACTATGTAAAGATGGCATGCTTCAAAAAAATTTGTGGTTCTCAAGCACCGTCAGTTGCAAATGTTTCCGCGGCCTTGCAAAACTAATTGCATGACTCGCAATTGCATCTATCTTCTAACATGCAAATCATGTCAGAAACAATACACTTGTGAAACCAGGAGATTCTTCTGAAACCGCATAAAAGAACATATTGCAGACATCACACAAAAACATGACACTCCTGTAGCCATACACTTCAATTCTAACAACTATTCTCTTTCGGCTCATACAGGTACTTCTTTCTGACGATGATGCACTCAATGCAACAGAACAATGCCACCGTATTGAGACAAAGGATCCTAGAACTTTAACTGCTACAACCCCTGGGCCTGAACAAGAAGGACTTTTAAGTCAGTTTTTAATATATTAAAGGGCCTTGAAAAATGTCAAGAAATGGCCTTTAATAGCCTTAAATCTTATCAGTCCTTGCTTGTATGAACCCTGCTTTATTTATCTTTATCTTGAATAAGTATGGAAAATGGTTATTTGTTGAAAACTGATAGTGTGCAAAAACATAAGAGGCACAAGCAAAATTTCAGCAGATGGACCTCGTCACTTGGTTCATACTGGTCTTTAATTGGTAGAGTGTTGAATTGTTTTTTTTTTTTAATTTTTCAAAGATGCCATCCTACCAGCAAAGACAGCCTTAGTTTAGTAAGATATTGTTCATAATTAATTGTTTGTTAGATTTTTATTTACTGCTGAGCAGATGACAAGCTTACACATATGGTATAAAGCTGCTAATTTGACTTTTCCAACTTTTCAATAGAGCCATGGTCGTGGCTTCTAGTACTCAACCAGTTTTGGGGTTTTTTTTTGTTTTTTGTTTTTTTTTTGGGGGGGGGGTTTATATTGGGGTTTAACGACACATTAACAGCCAGGGTCATATGATGTCAGTGACAGTTTTATGGGTGGAGGAAGCCGGAGTACCCGGAGAGAACCACTGAGCAACGACGAGCAGCTGTCAGCTCTCCAACATCATAACTGTGAACCCTGCACCACGGCTCTGGCAGGGTTAGATTGGTTGAAGATATGCGCACTTTCGACGTGCAGTACGCCTTAGTACACAGCATCATCGTGCCCCCAAGTAGGCAATCAGGGTTAAGTGCCTTGCCCAAGGACACAACGCTGGAGCATGAATCAGTCGCTGAAATGATCACCCATCCAACTACTAACCGCACTCAACGTTGCTTAACTTCGGTGATCTGATGAGAAACGGTTATCGTGACACCACCACGCCCCCATTCAACCAGTTAAAAGTGCTTAAATTATAAATTAAAAATTAAAATTCCAGGTCATGAAAATGCTTGTAAGTTTGGCTTTCTGGAAAAATTGCATTTGGAAAAAAATATATGGCATCCCACTTTGCTCTAGTTGACACAGCTACCCATTCCACCCCCACATCACTCGAGGATGATTTTTCTTTCACGACTTGCCACATGACACATCATCAAAATAAATAATTTCCAAAGCAACATCATTGGAATGTTGTGTCAACTTGCTTCAAAATGTTAACACATCCCAGCCATGAGCTTACACTTGTTTTTGTAGTACATTGTATATACCTTAGGTATACATGGAACATTTCAATGCTCTTTCCGAAATTTGCAGTTCATTTTTCTCTATGATCAATGTGTAGAACACTAAATTTTCATCACAGGAGCAGTATTTTTAGTTTGGTGACATCATGTGGGTGTGGTGGGAGAGAAATCCTCAAGTATTGTGGGTGTGAGATTGTGAAATCTCACCTCCTGGGAAAGATATTTGGCCCAAGCACATAGCAAGCATCATGCCTGAGTCAAATATTTTTCCCTTCAGGTGAGATTTCCCCATCACATCCCAACACCACCAGATAACAATAACATCCCACCAGGCATGTGCTCTTAACAAAAATGGGCATGGAAATACGGAAAAATATTTGGGTTGTGCTTTGGCTCAGTTGCTGTTGAGGCAGAAACATTGACTCTTTGCAGGCTGCAGGGTGATATTTCTGCCCAGGACAGGATTTCTCTTGCCACTTAAATAAGTAAAATTTGGGCACATTTAATAAAATTTTGCCATTGTAAACTAAATGAATTTTTTCACTAATGATTTTTTGAGTAAAATTTTGACAAATTTTTCATCAAGTCTAATCATAACTGCTTCATAGCAGCCATGACCTGATTTGATGAAAAATATCTTGAAAATACTGAGTGGGTTAAGAGTCAAGAGCATGGCGACAGATGCTGTATTTCCAGATTTGGACCACATTCAAGCTGGTTCAAGACAATTTTCAAATTTTCAGGCCCGTTTGAATAAGAGCAAACATCTGTTTTATATGTCCTTAGCATGAATGATAGACATTCAAATTTTGACAAATGCATGCTTACGGATCACTCTTTAGGTGAAATATTTTTGTTAAAATTGGAATCGCAGACCAATATAAGATAAATACATAGAATGTCACAATGTGTGAATGTGTTCGTCAGTACGACACGAGTCGAGTGCCAGCATGGAAGGATAAAACTAGAGGCACAGCCTCGAGTTCTATCCTTCTGCGATAACATGGATGTCGTATTGACAGACATATTCACACATCATGGTGTTCTGTGTTTATTACGCACTTCAATGACATAGAATCCATTATTTAAATATTCAAACATCACACACACAGAATTTCAAACTTTAAAACTCTGTTATTTATCGACCGAAGCATTCTATTTATCGGCTGTTACCAAAGTTTCCGAATTGATCTGGCTCAGAATGTGATGTTTCGAATGGCTGATTACGAAAATGGGCAGAATTTAGTTCCTTGGATGGATCCATCATGTCAAATGGAAAATAGCCTGTCAATGAAAATCCATATGGGATATGTGTTCCATACAGATTAGTATTATTTATTTATTTATTGGGGTTTAATGGCACTTTCAACAGCCAGTGTCACCTCGTGTCAGACAGTTTAACGTGTGGAGGAAGTCGGAGTACCCAGAGAGAACCACTGAGCAATGGCAAGTAACTGTCAGATTCCCCAACATGTTAACTTTGCGCAAGGGGGGCGAGCAATGGTTGAAGACAAGTGCACCATTGACGTGCAGTATGCCTTAGTACACAGAACCTCCATGCCCTCATGTGGGCAATCAGGATGAAATGCCTTGCCCAAGTGCACAATGCAGTTACCCCAGGTGCTGATCGAACCATGGACCTTTTGGTTTGAAGTTCAATGCTGTAACCACTCAGCCACTGCACTCCCATATGGATTTGTAAATATGGAACTGGAAGTAAAGTAATAGACATGTAATAAAAGCTTTTATCTTATAATAAATTTGTTTGATATCTATTGTAAATACTAATATGCATTAAAAATCAACTTTATTATTTTCAGATTGATGACTGTCGGAGGACACACAACTATGATCAGTTTATCTGTACTTTCCTACAGATGCTGGATAAACAAGGGAAACTGAAAGAACTTGTGGAACAACACTCTCTATCCAAAAAGAAATCAAACAGACATCCCAAAGCTGTGGATAAAAGACGTCAGAGAGCTAAAAGGAAAAGATAGCATTGTATCCAGAATTGTGATAAGAAATTTTCCTAACTTTCCATCCAGTGATGAAAAATCAAATTCATTTTTTTCTGCTTCCACAAAAACATGTTGAACAATTAATATGTATTCTGCATGATACAGTGTGAAATGTATCCAATCATAATTTCTTAAACTGATTTTCTATCAACTCTCCCCCCAATCTGAAACAAACCCTGCTTTGTAAGCTTACTAGTGACAGATTATTTTTAACCTTAAAGGCTGATTTTTGAGTTGGATATTTTTTTATTCCAACCCAACAGGTGCTCAACATGCAGTCACTGGGTAAACTTGCAAACTGCATTATAAGTGCCTTGGCAGTTGGTTCTAGGCAAGTCTTAATTGCCTATGTAGCCACAAGCTTGAAAATAAGCAGACTGTTATCTTCAGAATGAGGACCCCAGAGGGAGAATTTAGTGATGCTACCCTGCACAGCAGGGTAGCATCACTAAATTTACCCTCTGTGAACCTCAATCTGAATCAAGGTCTCAAACCTAAACAGCAAGAGGTACCCGGAGGATAAATTGGTACACTGTATGGGATTGCATCAGCCATTCACCCTCTGGAGACCTCATTCTGCAAATAACAGATTGCTTTTTTTTCAGGCTTGTACAGGCAGCCAATACTTGCTGAGAAACAACTGCAAAGCCACAGGATGTAGACTGCCAAAGTTTATCAAAAATGTATACAAATCCCTAGGCCTTTTAGGGTTAAAAATTTTGCTATAAAATTCAATGAAGAAGTTTTCTTGAGAGGTAAACAGATTGAAGAATAATTATTGATACTGACAGTACAGCTAGTACTTGGTTGTATTTCAGTGTGCATCAGAGGTTATGCCTTATTGATTTTTTTATTATTACTTTCCAAAGTGTGATTTACTGGGATTTCCAGGTTTGGCTATAAACGATAACTTCACAAGTGAATTATGCAATCAACAATTGGGCCATGTATCTGTGTGTGCAATCGAAGACGCTTTTGCCGTGGGTGTAATGGGGACTTCAATGTTTTTTGTTTTTTTTAACCCTTTACCTAACATGAAAAGCAGACGACACTTGCAAAAAAAATTCTTGAATAACTATTATTTTCATTTTTTGTCTCAAAAACATAGGTTATGACTCCTCATTGGAACAAGCTCGTTCCAATGAGGGGTCATAACCTATGTTTTACAGACAAAAAATGAAAAAATAATGAAAATTAATTGGCGATTTTTTAGAATAACACTGGCCGGTTTTGTCCGTTACGTTAGGTAAAGGGTTAAATAATACAATTATCGTTAATAGTGAAAAGTAATAAACAGAGTAATCGCTTGACTGGACTGGTTACGAGAAATAATTCATTCGTGGCGAGGGACTATATTGTAAAAAACTTGTGCACATTCGCGCACTCGTGTTTGTACAACATCCCTCACCTCTCATGAATTACTTCATGTGACCAGTCCAGTCAAGCGATTACTCTCTATTTATTGATTTTTTTTTTCTCTCTTAATAAAGAGTTCCTTTCTTAAAATTTCACTTTACCCTACTATTTCACACAGCAGAACTTTAAAATATAAATGTATTACCATCATTAGTACATGTCTGGAAGTTTTTATCACCCATATCATCCCATTATTACACCAACCGGATAGATGAACCAATGAACAGTCATAACTAAGGACCGAAGACTGAGGAATACACTGACAATAATAGTCAATAGTGACCTTGTATTAATTCAATATTAATACAGGGTCACATTAGCCTTGCCTAATATTGTTCTCACTTCACCTCATGTGACACAGTATCTGCTTATTAAATGTCCTTTGACTTATATCACTAGAATTTCTATTGTTTACCTCATTTATATGACAGACATGTACCATCTGCAGTTTTCATTTTTCATTGACATCTGTGCTTCATAATATAATGTTCCTTAAATATCATTTTGATGTTATTCATTGTTACATACATATTCTCAAATATCAAATGGCCATGTCATAATATATCATTTTTAGCATGATTTTCACCCATTTTTAAAATCTAGTCTATAATATTTTAATTCAGCACTTTGTGAGACAACAAAATCTTAATTAAATGAAGTTGTCGGCAAACATTTTTGAGCATTTCCAACAGTCAAGACTCAAAAAGCTTTTAGGTTTTTACTGGAAATCAGGCTTTTGTAAGGTTATATTTGAAACATGAATAACTGGAAATTTGTATCTTTACATTTTGAAAACCTTTGTGATTTGATTTAGATGATGAGTCAGTGAATGGAAGTAGGCAGTGGAAAGTCACTCCACTCCTCTTATTTTGAGGGCTTGTGACTCCGTCAGGGTAACCATAGTGGGACAAACAGCAGCTGTTATAGAAGTGAAAACATGGGATTGGACAGAGTTGTGAGTAACTTTCTGCATACTAATAATATTCAATTTTGCACATTATACATTGAGGCCCTGTTAAACATTTACCCAATGTAAAGGCCAAAACCGGTCAGTGCTATTCACGAAAATCACCATTCATTTGTCATTATTTTTTTTCATTTTTTGATGTAAAAAATGAAAAAAATTAGTTATTCAAGAATTTTGTTTGCAAGTATCGTCTGCCTTTCATGTTAGATAAAGGGTTAATTAAATGATCACAGAAATGGAGGACAACATTTGCTAAAATGTTTCTTGAATAACCGAAGATTTTCACTTTTTGCCTGCAAAACTTAGCTTATGGACCCTCATTGGAAAACTCTTGTTGAGCTTGTTCAAGTGAGGGGTCAAAATCTATGATCTGGAGGGAAAAAAAGAAAAATCTTACAAGAAAACTTTTACCAGATGTTGACCTTCAGTTGAGTTTGGTAAGGGTTCAAAAGAAGCCCGACTGTCACTTGATGCAGCTCAATGATTTTTTCCAGCTTCTTCTACCATTTAAACTGTTCAAAATGATATGACTCTTTAACATTGAAAGTGTCATTATCCATCAGAGAACAGGGTAATTTTTAAGAATTTTAACTACCTCACAATCTGTGAGTCTGGTTGCCAGCCAATGATTTCTCATCATAACATGGCTGTCAGTATAGGCAGCCAAGACTTAACTAGAAACCACAGCCAGGGTAATTCTCTTCCAGAATGGAAAACTTATCTGCAAGTTAAGGCCTCCATGAGCAGGGATGTTAGTTTACCAGGTTTTCCTGGAATTCTGGGTTTTCATAAAATTCTGGTTTCATCTCCAGGCAATTTGTTTTCTTTTTTCTTTTGTAACTTGGGCCATTTCCATATTCTTTGTGAAAATAGCTATTATAACATAGTGTTTGATTGGTAATCCATATACAAACTTTTGACTCTTGGCCTAAAACATTTTCAAGAAATAAAGATAGATTTTTTTGTAAATAAAAATCTTGAAAGCCAATGTTCACAGTGGGAGTTGATGAACAGTGATACAATTGGGTATTGTGGCTGTGATTGTTGAATGCAACATCAATCTCAACTCATTAATGGCTTAACCCTTATGGACCTAATTACGACTTTGATCTTTTTGTTCTGCAACAATACAGGTGCTTCAACATGCAGGTTTTCTGTAAACCTGTAAGTTACATTCCAAGTACCTTGCAGCTGTTTCTAGGCATGCCTTGCCTGCCTATGCAGGCAGCCAATACATGCTTCAAAACGATTCTAAGGGCACCACATGTACTCTATCAAAGTGTGGTAAATATGTATTCAAATCACCAGGCCTTTTTTTTCTTAAACACTAATTGTATTTCTTTCAAAGATGAAATAGGGTTTGGTGAACAGGCTAAGCCTATATAAACACCTCCTCCAGGCCTTTAAGGGTTAATTTAGTTCATATTAACTCTTAACCCCATTGAGCATTTTCAAATTATTTTTTTCCAAATATAGTGTTGGCCGCTCCGAAGCAGCCATGACTACATTTGATGAAAAATTCATCT
This sequence comes from Pictodentalium vernedei, assembly GCA_031216915.1. NCBI lineage: Eukaryota > Metazoa > Mollusca > Scaphopoda > Dentaliida > Dentaliidae > Pictodentalium > Pictodentalium vernedei. The sequence goes on from CM062296.1 coordinate 247,427,341, forward strand.
AAATTTATGTCAAGAAATTATTGGTCAGAAAGTCCATGCACTTATTGGGGGAAAATTTGGTTAATTGTGTCCAAATTATACTTATTTCAGTGGTAAGAGATTTTTTGTCCCGGGCAGGAATATCTGCCAGCAGCATGCTAGAAGTTAAATGTGAAAAACAGGACATGCTACTTGTAATTAAGATATTGTTTTCTCCACACACATTATAAATAAAGATTGTTGTTGTTATTATTCATAGTGTATAAGCTGATGAATACATCGGAATACTTGCATTTACCATCTCATGCTTTGTGCTTCATGGAATTTTCATACTGCCCAGTCAATACATTATTTCATAAAATCATAATTCATTTTAAATCCTTCCAAATAAAACATTTTTCCATCCATTTTACTTGTTTGCAACCCTGAATTTTAATTATTCTAATTTGAAGATTAAGTATTTTTTTTTCCTTCATTTGTATTGAGTAAAAATGTCAGTTGGATGTAAATACATTGCTGATACAGTGGAACCCTGTTAATTGAATAGGCACTTTGCCAATGAAAATTATTCAGTTAACAGGAGCATTCATTTAACAGGGATTGTGTCACTTTCCTGTATTGTAGAGATAAACTTGGCATTTATTCTATTATATCTTGTTTGACAGAGCTCCATGAGCTCTGTCAAACAAGATATAATAGATTAAATGCCTGTATTGGATGTACTAGGCCAAATAGGTCTGTGCACAAAGGAAAACTGGGGAGAGTCAAGGTAATTTCTTGACAGGTTACAAGATTTTTTATTCAATTAACAGGAGTTTACTCTATAACCTATATACAATTAACAGGTAAAATTTGTACTGGAGGTATGGTAAATGGTTTTGTGTTGTGAAATTATATTCATTTAACAGGGTTATTTAGTTAAGAGATATCTAATTAAGTGGGCTCCACTGCATCATATTTAGGACCTGTTGAAATAGCTTTTTGACCCTTTATCTCGAAAGAGGCCAAATCTTTTTCTTTTTGGAATTTTACACTGCTGAAGTATTTTTGAAAGGCCATTTATAACAAACTCAGCACTCTCGTGGATGTTTTAATCACATATTATTTTCCCCTGTAATACAAAGGATTTATTAAATTACGTCTTGGAGCTTATTGACCTATGTCAAACAAGTTGTAAGATTGGATAAATTCCCTGTTGCACTGTGGGAAAATTTCCTTCTGCACACTTCAATATTTTGACTTCAAAGTGGAGATGGTTATTTTTTTCTTCTGGTCAGGGTCTTCAATGATATTTGAGGTTTATGTTGGTGAAGGAAAATTTATTTCTTACAGTTAAATCTTAACTCTCTTTGTCATAATTTCAAAATTTCCACCTGCAAATTTTCCTCATAAAGCAACTAGCAGTTGACCCAATTCAGTCTTTTTTGGCAGGGCTGATTGAGTATGGGCAGAGGAATAAACAACACAAGTTGTGGTTTTTCAAGAGCTCCATAGGCAGGAGTGAAATATAGGAAAATCTCCCACAAGGGTATTCCCAGGTTAGTTGAGTTAGTCTCTGCTTCTTCATCCATTAATAAAGTTATCTGCCCTTTATGACACTCCAGCCTTCTCTGTTATGGGTAACTTCTGTCTCAGAGTTAAATTATTGGACAGTGTGGAAACAAATATTGGGCACATGAGAACTGACTTTAAATGTCTGTTACGAATATTGAATACTGATGCTTGTCTTCAAACCACATTTTTCAATAGGAATCTGGGAATTAGATTTCCTTGTCAGACAGAGTACTAACTACTCTCTACTCTACCTAAGTAGTAAACTTATCTTAATTGGAATGGATGGATCTAAAGTTTTTTCAGTGTTTAATAAGACAGAATTTAACAAAGATGGCATATTTGAAACTGGAATCAATGACCCGAGTTGGTGTTTTTTCAGTATTTCACATGCATCGAAGGCACACGTGATTTACAAGAAAAACTCCAACGTGGGTCGTCGATTCCTGTTCCCTGTACTCTGCCCGAGTTGTATTCTGTATTTATAACAAAATTAACTTGAATAAATTGATCAAAGCGGATATATTTAACTGGTAGAGTGCTAAATTAGTTTTCAAAGGTGATTTGTAACATGAGTATTTTTTCAAAGATACAATGCTACCAGCAAGGGGCGCCTTAATTTAGCAAGATTTTGTTCATAAATAATTGTTTTGTTACCATTTATTGGAGAGTGCCTGTTGGCACTCTCCAATAAATGGTAACAAAACTATTTTATATGAACATTTTTTCCCTACCACTGCATAAATAACAAGGTTAGGCATATAGTGTAAAGCCACAATAGTGGCTTTCAGCACTTTTCAGTAGAGCCCTGATAGTGACTTCTACCACTCAATCAGTTAAAGAAAATAATCTCCTTCAGCATTCTGTTTACTTTCTTGCTTGATAACATCATTCAGATGCATAATGACCAATGAGTTGTGTTCTTATATGACGGTCTTACATGTAGACTGGATTCCATGCATGGCTTATCTGGCACATTTCTCATTGTCTGTGTTGTATCGGGTAATGATGAGTGCACACGGCAATCAAGATATAATGGAAAGTACTTATATACACTCTCAGATAAGATGCAGTGAAACAAATATACCTGGATAATTTTTTCTCTCTTTGTCAAAAAGAAAAATATATGTGGGATATGAAGTCAGAATGGTGACTTATAGCTCTTTCTTTGTTCTGATAATAGCTTCCAGCATTCGGAGAGTTAACCCTTTACCCAACATAACGGTCAAAACCGGCCAGCGTTGTTCACAAAATGACCATTAAATTTTCATTATTTTTGACATTTTTTATCTCAATAGCTTAGCTTATGACCCCTCATTGGAATGAGCTCGTTGATGCACAAAACGAAAATATTTAGTATTCAAGAATTTTGTTTGCAAGTGTTGTCTGCTTTTCGTGTTACATGATTAGCACATTATAAAACGTGACAACATCTATCTTGATTTCATAGCTATATTGACATTATTACCACTCTAGCAGGTGTTCTCTAGCATATTATGACCACTTTTGCAGGCGTTCCTAGCACATTAACAATGTTTTACCGGGCGTTGAAACCTCGTAATGCTCAACAAGTACAAGTCATTTGATGTGTCTGAACATTATTCACTATAACGGCTCGACAAGTCAATAACAGCCCAACATATCTAAATATAGACAATGATGTCACATCTCTCAGCCGATCAATAATATTTTTTCCCAGATTTCCATTTGGATCAAAATTCAATTCTGATTTTTAATATGTAAACACAATTAACACATTTGTTTCGGATTGATAATGTATCAAATATAGGAAGCAATACACACAAAGTAAGTAATGACATCTCTGATGAATAAACTCTTTGCCTAAAGTTCGCATTTCGAAGATATATTTCATCATCAAACATTCCAAATTTCGCCATAGACTGATCAGACGATAATCATGTTACCCGGTTTGTTTGTCAACAAATCAGATGATAGTTTCGCAGTTTTTTAAATTCGAAAACATCAAACTTATTTATTTATCTTATTTCCCATATAATTTAATCGCAATGTACCTGATGTACGAAAGTGGCAATAAGAAATAACATGACTTTGTCGGGCTTTACAGTGTATCAACGGCTCAACAGAAATGGTTAACAGCCCTTGAGCTTATTAGCGGCCCTCGACTTTGTCTCCGGCCGCTAATAAACTCTTGGGCTCGTAACAATTTCTGTTGAGCCATTAATACACTGTAATGCCCTTCAGAATCATGTTATTGTTATATTAACAGAGTTTAATAGGGCAGTAAAACTCTGTTATGCTCTACAGAACAGACTACATGGCATGTCGGGCCATTATTGGGTTAACAATCTCAATAAGAGCCTGACATATCAAGTGACTTTGACAAACAAGGATCAGTAAATTAGTATTGTTTCAACTGCAAGTATCTTTTTCATTCTTTTCCATGCTTTAGGCTTTCCACGGGATCATCTGTGGTAATAATAGTAATAGCATGACTTTGTTGGGCATTATAGTTTATTAATTGCCAGAAATGATTACTTACCGCACGTTATTGGCATAATTATAAACTGTCTGACTGCTGATCATTTCTGTTGCACTGCCCTCAAAAATCATGTGATTGTTATATTGATACTTAATTGTGAAAGATGATTTACCCTTTCAACAGACACAATCTGAAGATGACAGTTCCAACATTCTTATGCTAAATCACCCAAAAATTTCATTTTTGTCTCAACCACAGGCTTTGACACTTCATTGGAACAGGCTTGGTGGGATTGTTCGAGCAAGGAGTGTCCTCAACCACACTTTGTGGAAAAAAGAAAAATTGAATGATTTATTTTGTATAGATAAACAGACTTATCAGTTAAAGTGTTAATCCTTTACCTAACATGAATAAATCACAACCCATACCAAAAATGTTTTTTTATTAGCTCACCTTGACAAAGCTGATCTAATCTCATCACTCTCCGTCTGTCATCCATCATCCGCTGTCTGTTGTCCGTCAACACCATGTTTTGATTTTCTCATCCAAAACCACTGGGCCAATTCAAGTGAACATTTGTGTGAGTGATGGTCCCAAAGGGGCATCACATTTTTGTTCAACTCAACATGCCTAGCCCCATAGGGAATGGGTGGGGGAAAATGCTCCAAAATATTTTTTAAATCTTCTTCTCAAGAACCAGTGGGTAGGTACAATGACTTGATATTTGTTATGGAGCTTCCTTTTGAGGTGTAGAATCAAGTTTATTCAAAGGAAGTTCGTGAAGCAATATTTGGCTTTGTAATTGGAGGGGTAGGATTTTTGGCCCCCACCCAAAATTTCTTTTTTCTGAATGGATGGTCCGATTTGAACCAAATTTGGTATGTGGTATTATTGGGTCATAAGTACTTGACTCATGCAATAAAATATTCCTGTATCCCCATGGGAACCCCAGGAGCTAAAAATAGAAATATCTTCAAACCCCCATATTTCCAAACCACACAGAACAGAGGAGAGCTGTTATTTGGTGTGAAGCAACCTTAGGAACAATAGAATTGAATGGTAAAAAAAATTGCCATTGGTTATGTTAGGGTGTTTTGTAGATGGCATCAAAAAAATGCTGAATCAGCATAACTTCAAAAATTAAAAAAAATCTTTTCTCCAGAACCAATGGTCAGAATCTTTTGATATTCGGTTTACAGCATTCATAGGGGAGTCAGATACAAGTTTGTTAAAATAAAGCCCATTGGTTCATATTTGCACTGAATACAGGAGCCCAAATTATTAACTTGGGGCAATATGGGGAATATTCTTTAAAAATCTTCTTCTTCAGAACCACCGGTCAGAATCTTTTAATGTTTGGTATAACTCATTGTTATGAGGGTCAGATTCAAGATTGTTCAGACCAAGTCCCTAGGTTAATATTTGGGCTATGGAAGCCCAAATTTTAACTTAGTTCAATATGAGGGATAATTTTTTAAAAATCTTATTCAGATCCACCGGTCAGAATGCTTTCATATTTAGTATACAACATCTCTAGTGGGGGTGGGGAGGGGGGTAAGTTCATGTTTTTTCAAATCGGGTCCCTAGATATATATTTGGGCTCACTATGGTAGACCAAATTTTAATTTTAACTTAGTGCAATATGAGGAAATTTCTTCAAAAACCTTCTTCTTCAGATCCACCAGTCGGAAAGGCTTTCATATTTGGTATACAACATCTCTAGGGGGGTCAGATTCAAGTTTGTTCAATTTGAGTGCCTGGGTTAATATTTGGACTCCGTGTGGGAACCTGAAATTTAACTTAGTACAATATGAGGGAATTTCTTCAAAAATCTTCTTCTTCAGTTTCACCTGTCAGAATCCCTTCATATTTGGTTTACAACATCTCTAGGGGAGTCATAGTCAAATTTGTTCAAATTGATTCCCTGGATTAATATTTGGGCTCCCTACGGTAGCCCGTATTTTAACTTAGTGCAATATGAGGATATTTCTTCAAAAAGTTTCTTCTTCAGATCCACTAGTCAGAATGCTTTCATATTTGGTATACAACATCTCTTGGGGGTCAGATTCAAGTTTGTTCAAATTGGGTCCATAGGTTAATATTTGGGCTCGC